>CM054156.1:27035658-27053158 GCA_028751875.1 Rapana venosa
CCATAAAGTGATCCTGTTCAGCAGGACCACAGACAGGACTCCAAGACAGAGTGTCTGCAGTGGCTAGACTTTTCCCTGGAACATGGATGATGTTGTACGAAAAACGCATCATTCTCATTCTGAATCTTTGAATGCGTGGAGTCAATTCATCCAATAGCTTTGTTTTCAACAGTGCAAGTAGCGGCTTGTGATCTGTTTCCACTGTGAAACTTGATAATCCAACGAGAAAATCTTCAAACTTTTCGCAGCACCATGTGACTGGGAGTGCCTCTTTCTCCACTTGAGCGTATCTTTGCTCCGTGTCGGTGAGAGACCTTGATGCATAGAAGATAGGTTTCCAGTCTGTTCCTTCTTTCTGAAGCAGGACTCCTCCCATGCCATAGGATGATGCATCTGCTGAGATCTTCGTTGGCTTTTGAGGATCGTAGTGACTCAGGACTGGAGTTGTGCTCAGCTGTTCTTTCAGTGTCTGAAAGGCTTTCTCCTGAGGTTCTTCCCAAATCCATTCTGTCTCCTTCTTCAGAAGATCCCTGAGTGGTTTTGTTGTTTCCGCCAGATTTGGTGCAAATTTCCCAACATGATTCACCATGCCCAGGAATCTGCGGACTTCAGCTACGTTTTGAGGTCTTGGTAGCTTGGTGATCGCTTTCACTTTCTCTGGGTCTATCTGGATTCCATCCTTGGAAATGATGTGCCCGAGAAATTTGATCTTGTCGACCGCGAAGACACACTTCTCGTTGAGGGTCACTCCAGCTGCTTTCATTCTTTGCAGTACTGTTTTGAGTCGGCCGTTGTGTTCTTCTCTGTCTTTTCCACTGATCAAAACATCATCTATGTCGCAGATGACACCTGGTATGCCTGAGAGGATGTGACTCATCTCTCTCTGAAAGACTTCTGGTCCTGAACTGATTCCGAAAGGCAGCCTTTTGAAACAATACCTTCCGAACGGTGTGATGAAGGTTGTCAGTTTTCTGAGACTCCTCGTCCAGGGGTACCTGAAAAAATCCACTCTTGCAGTCTAGCTTGCTGAAAACAGTGGCTCCAGAGAGTTGTGCCAGGAGTTGATCAGTTGTGGGAAGAGGAAAGTTTTCTCTTTGTACACTTTCATTGAGTTTCGTAAAGTCTACGCAGAGTCTGATTTTCCCATTTGCCTTTGGGACTACGACTATTGGAGCGCACCAGTCTGTAGGCTTAGTCACAGGTCTGATGATGTCTTGTTTCTCCATCTCCTTCAGTTCTTCTTCAACTCTTTTTTTTATAGGAATTGGGAGGTGGCGAGGTACTGCAACTTTGAAAGGTTTTGCATCTTTGTCCAGAGTGATTATGTAGGCATTTTCCATTTTCCCTAGACCTGTAAACAACTCTGGAAAGTCTTTCTGTGTGGCCTCTTTCACGCTGTTAATCTCTTTTTCTTCTTCCTGTACTTCGTTCACTCTCTCCAACAACTTCAGAGCTTCAATAGCAGGTCTTCCAAACAGTGGTTCTTTAAAGTCTTTGCGAGTAAAGTCCTTTTTTTGTGGAAGTTTTTCGTTGAGAGTGTTGCGCGTACTCCCCTTCACCCAAAAGGGGATTTTGCCCCGGGACCCGTTTCTGTCCGTTTCCTTGACAGGGGGGAGAATTCTTCTTGAAGAATCTTTCTGGTATACTTTTTACATCTGCTTGTGTCTCTCTGTATTTCACAGGTTTCCCAAAGGGTTGTGTTTGTTGCCCCCACATGTCATTTTGAACCTTTCCGAGCAGTTGCCATTTTTTTTCAGTTTCTACTGCCCCTAACACGAACTCTCTTCCCCGTTCTTCTACAAAGTTGACAGGTTTTCTGTTTTTCGATTGACATCGTCAAAATGACCTTTTTTGGGAACTTTTGAGCATTGGGCATCTTTTGCGGACATCTTTTCGCCGGAGCAAGTCTTCCGCAAGTGGCACTTTGGGTTTTTTGTCCCTTTTGGGAGTCTTCCCGGGTCTTTGTCTTTGGGGCCCTAGGACTGGGGTTGTGCATTTATTGATTGCGCCTGGATTCCTGTCCAGTGTGATCGTTTGTTTGTTCCCTTTGCGTTTTTTTTTGGTGGGTTTCCCGATCGCGGCACTTGTCAAAGGTGGTTTTTTTTCTTCCAAAATTTTCTCTCAATTTTCCTCCTTACTCCGCTCCCCTTGATCTGGGATGAGGCGATTTGCATTTGGGATTACCGAAGTTCATGGCTTTGCCGTTTCAAAGCGAAGTGATGTATGCCTCTATCGTTTTTCTGGCTTCTGTTTTGCATGTGGAATTTATAGACTCAAGGCCTCTGGTTTCTCCCACGCAAAAGTTTCAAAGCCTCTACGACCTTCTCCGGTTTTTTCTTGTCATTTTTCTGCTTCAAATAAAACCTAAAAAATGCCCATGGTTTTTCCCCCATCGCAGCTAGAAAGACAGCGACGGGAAATTATTTTCCTTTTGTTTAGTCTACTTGTTTTGGCAAAATTTTTTTCAAACGTGTCTGAATTTTTTCCCAATTTTTTGTGCAAGATTTGACAACAAAGTTCATTTCGAGGAAGGGGAACATTTGCTGTATATTGCCGGGGATTCGCCAGATATGAAAAATTACCTACCAGTTGATCTAGTCTGAAGCAAAAAGTTTATTTTTTCAGACGTGATTATTTTTTCCGCTGCGAACGGACCCAACACTTTGACCCATGTAGAATCTGCAAAGTACTCACTGTACGAGATCTGACTGTAGATCTTTGCCTTTTAGGAGGGCCCCTTTTCTCATTTAGCCCCTGTGATTGTGCCGTCCTTTTTTAATGACTTTTCCCCCTTTCCTCCTTATCTCTATTTTATAAAAAGTAAATTCCGGTAACCGATAACACACAACCTACACACCCCCACACCTACACAACACACACACCTACACCAAAACACACACCTACACACACAAAACCCACACACCAACACACTTACACACACACACCTACCACCACCCCTACACAACACTTAAACACATAACACAATAACACGCACCTACACACACACGCACCCACACACCCCCCCATTATCACCCAACACACCACACCCCCCCCCACAACCACAACACACCACACCCACACACAACACACACACACAAAACCCACACACGAAAATTTTGTTTAGGGTTTTTAAAAAAATCAAATTTAACCAAACCCCTAACATAATGTCCCCTTTTCCCATCTCTAATTATTTGAGTGAACAACTAAAATCGAAAACCCAAAAAACCCCCAAAACCTAACAAAAAAACAAAACCCCACAAACCCAAAAATTTTAAAATTCCCCCAAACATAAAAAATCACAGTCCCCTTTTTTTTTAAAAAATAACCCCCTCCCCAGATAAACACCTTTCCCCCTACCCAACCCTACCACCCACCTAACCAAACCCTAAACCTCAAAAACACCTACACACACCCCACACACACACACACACACCTAAAACACACCAACACACACCACACACCACCACACCACACACCCCACACACACCACACACACCATAACACACACCTACACACACAACCTCACACACCCTCCCCCTTAACCAACACAAAAAACCTACACCCCCCCCCCCCCCCCCCCCCCCCCCCCCACACACACACCCTTTCACACCAAAAACTCACACTACACCACACCACACACACAAACATACCTACAACACCACAACACACACCTAAACATACAAACACCACCCCACACAAACCCCCCACCCCCCTCCCCCCCACAACACACCTCACACACCACACCAAACCCACCACACACACAAACCACCCCCTACCCAATTTTTAAATTTCAAAAAACCCTTACACCACCACCCCCACACAATGCCCCCCCTCCCCCCCCCTAATACACTTTTTAAAAAATAAAACAACAACAACACAACCCACACCACACCCACACATACCACCACCTACACCCCAAACCCCACAACACCACACCACACCTTACACACACACACACACACACACCCTAACACACAACACCCACACACACACCCACACAACAAACACCACACATAAAACCCCAAAATACCACCCCTCCCCCCCCCAAAAAACCTACAAAACACACCCCCTCAACCCCACACACACCACACCAACCTAAATAACACAAACCTCCAACCACCCCCACACACACCCCCCTCACACACACTTACCAACCGCACAAAACACACACACCAGCACACCTACACACACACACCTACACAACCTAAAACCCCAAAAACACACACTGCACACACCACACACAACCTACACACACACCTACACCACCCACACCTACACACAACCCTACACCACACACACACACCTAAAACACACCTACAACACACACCACACCTACACACCACCCACACAACCTAAACCCCCCCTACACACACACCCACACCTAAAACACACACACCTACACACACACCTACCCCCCCACACAACCTACAACACCACACCTACACACAACCCACACACCCACCACACACAACCTACACACACACACCCTACCACACCACACACCACCCACCTACAAACACACCACCTACACACACAACCCACACCACCCTACACACACACCTACACACACACACCCACCCACCACACCCCCCCCAAAAACACACCACACACACACAACCAAAAACACACACACCTACCACACACCTACACACACACACCACCAACCTACACCACACCACACACAAAAACCCTACAACACCACACACACAACACACCACACCACACACACACCACACCACACCACACACCACACACACAACGGGAGCGCAGCACCCCCCTAATCAGGGGAACCACTAACACGGGGGGCACTACACCTGCCCTACCCCTTTTTTCCCAAACCCACCTTTTTTTTTTTTTTTTTCCTCCCCCTCCCCCTTTTTTTTTTTTTTTTAAAAAAAAGGGGGGGTTTTTTTTAAAAAATTTAAAACAACAAAAAAAACAAACTTTTTTTCACACCCCCCTCTGTAAGCGGAAAGTTCGCACCGGGCCTCGGGTTTAAGTTAACCGAAGGATTTTGAGGAGTTCTTCACTGTGTTACTCGGGTTTTTTGATAGTACCGTTTTTTTGGTGAAGGGTGGGGGGTTGATATGCGTCTGGGCCCCGTGCTGCTGGTCGTCCTCCGTTTGTCTTTCCGTGTGTTGGGGTGGGGTGTGTGTGTTTGTGGTGTGGTGTGTGTTGTGTGGTGTGGTGTGGGTTTTGGGGTGGGAAAGGGGGGGTGGGTGGGTGGGGGGTGTTTTTTTATTTTATTTATTTTTTTATTCTTTTATTCGAGGATAAAGGAATAAGACTTTTGGGTTTTTTTTACATCCCATCCCCGTTGTAGCGGGTAATTTTGTGGCATGTTATGTTATGGGTTTTGGGGGAGGGGATTGGGTTGTGAGTTTTTTTGTGTGAGTTGTGTGGGGGGGGAAATGTGGGGGTGTTTGTGTGTTGTTGTTGTGTGTTGATGTTAAAGGTGTGTTGTGTTGTGTGTTTTGTGTTGTGTGTGTGTGGTTGTGTGGTGATGTGTGTGTGGGGGGGGGGGGTGGGAAGGGGATATGTTTTTTGGAAAAGGGTGGTGGTATAATGGGGGATTGGGGGGGGGGGGGTCAGGGGTTGCATGGTTGTGTGGTTGTGTGTGGGTGGGGGGGGGGAGTGTGTGTGTGTGGGAGGGGAAAGGGGGTGTGTGTGTGTGTGTTGTATTGTTTTGTGTGTTTTTGGGGGGGGGGGGGGGGCGTAAATTTTTTTTGTGTGATGGGGGGGGAGAGGAAGGGGAGCGTGTTGTGTTGGAGGGGTGTGGGAGGGTGGGGGGGGGTGCAAAAATGAAAAATATTTTTTTTTATTCCCCCAGGTAAAAGAAAAATGTTTTTTGTTTCCCCATGGTTGTGTTTTGGGGTTTGCCAAATAAAATGTATTTTTAGAGGAAAAGAAAAGGAAAAAAGGAAAAAGGGAAAAGGAAAAAAGAAAAAGAAAAAACTTAAAGTTTGTATGGTTTGAACCTGTCACAGTCAAATAAAATAAACAGAAACAAAACAAAAACAAAAAGAAGAAAACTTTTTTTTTTGTTTTTTAGCTGAATAAAGCTTTTTTTTTAAGCAATGTATTTTTTTTAAAAAAGTTGACAATTTTTTTTTAATTAGTCTTTTTTTTTGCCATTTGTTCAGGGAGATTTTACGCAATAAAAAATTACCCAAAAATAAAACCCAAAAACCAAAAAGCATTTTGTTTTAGCTTAAAAAGAGACGTAAGTACAGAAGAAAAAAAAGGTTTTTTTTTTTTTTTATTTATTTTTCTTTTATTGGATTTGTTATGGCCCTTTTTTTTTTCATATGTGTGTATGCGGTTTTGTAAATTTTGTCATTTGTTCCTACCGACACACAATAGCCTACTCTTAAGAAAAGCGGAACAGGATTTAACGTGTGGCTGCGTTCGCACTCGGGCCTCGGTTTATAGTCTCATCGGAAGGACTTTTGGGGAGAGTGGAGTCTGCACTGATGTTAACTCCAGGAGAAAAATATCCCCTTGAACGGGAATCAAACCCGGGTTGTCAGATTGCCAGCGCAATGTTCTAACCACTAGACTCTCTCTCTCTCTCTCTCTCTCTCTCTCTCTCTCTCTCTCTCTCTCTCTCTCTCTCTCTCTCTCTCTCTACTCTCTCTCTCTCTCTTCTGAGAGAAAAAATTGCAAACAACACCCCCCCTCCAAAAAAACCCAAACCAAACAATAAAACAATCAAATATTACAACAACTACAAAATAGATACCACAGTCTCTCTCTCTCTCTTCTCTCTCCTCTCTCTCTCTCTCTCTCTCTCTCTCTCTCTCTCTCTCTCTCTCTCATCTCTCCTCTCTCTCTCTCTCTTCTCTCTAACGATCTAACCATTCAACAGAAATCCTTTTGTTAGGTGACTTTAACATTGATTTATTTAAACCTCAAGATAACTGGAAGAGTGTGTTTGAGTCATATAATTTACCACAATTAATTAAAACCCCGACACGAAAAACACTTAGCTCTAAAACATTGATTGATCATATTTACGTATCAAATCCTACTAATATAATAGAAACATCTGTTCCAGAGTTTGGACTTAGTGATCATTTTCCAATATGTCTGACATGGTCTCGAAAAGGTGCTAAGATACCTAGATGTAGCCACTATAATATTTCCTACCGAAGTTATAAGACATTTAATGCTGATGAATTTCTGTCCGATTTATGTAAAGCCAATTTCTCAAATGTTTATCAGTATTCCGACCCAGATGAAGCTCTTTCTGCTTGGTATCATACCTTTATTTCTGTTTTTGACAAACATGCACCACTTAGAAGTAAACGTGTAAAACTAAAAGACAAACCTCCATGGTTTAATGCAGAAATCAAGTCAGCCATTGCAGTACGCGACAAGCTTCTAAGAACAACAGGCAAAGATGCAGAATTTAAGAAACAAAGAAATAAGATAACAGCCATGAAAAGAGCAGCTCAGAAACAATATTTTAGTGATCTCATCTCATCAAGAAAAGATACAAAATCTGTTTGGAAAGCAATCAATCAATTAGCTGGCAAATCATTAACATCTATTCCCATTTCTGCAAACTGTCTGTCTCCTGAAGATATCAATAAGCATTTTGCTTCTGTGGGAGAAAAAGTGATTCATGTCAATAATACAAAGTTAAACGATTTATCTGAATTAGAAAAATTTTGTTGCTCTAAAAATGTACAATCTAGGTTTAAGTTTAATTTCATTACTGTTCATGAGGTGTACAAAGAATTGTGTTCTTTAAAACAATCAAATGCACGAGGCTTAGATGATCTTGACAGTAAAATTTTGAAGGTCTCGGCACCCATAATATCTGAGCACATTACCTATATCTATAATCTTTCCATTGCAAAATGTTGTTTTCCTTGTGCTTTTAAAGATGCTAAAGTTTTGCCCCTCTTCAAATCTGGTGATCCCAAAAATCCATCAAACTACAGACCGATATCAATCCTGTCTTCATTGTCTAAGCCTCTTGAAAAACATCTGAAGAGTAACCTTCAGTTGTTTTTTATTAACCATGATCTCTTTCATCCAAATCAAAGTGGATTTCGGAAAAACCACTCTTGTCATACTCTGTTAAGCAATCTTATAGAACAGTGGCATGAAAATATTAACAACGATCTGTTATCTGGTGCTGTATTTGTTGATTTCACAAAGGCTTTTGACACAATTGACCATGATCTTTTGCTAAGAAAATTAGTGATATATGGTTTATCCCCAACTTCACTTCGACTTATATCATCATTTCTTGAAAATAGAAGGCAGGCAGTTTTACAAGACTGTGCAATGTCTTCTTTCATGCCTATAACATATGGTGTCCCCCAGGGATCAGTTCTGGGACCACTCTTATTTTCCATTTATATAAATGATCTTCCACTAAATGTTTCATCTTCTTGTGAACTGTTTGCTGATGGCACGACAATTCATACTAAGGGTACTAATGCAAGTATAATATGCAATGTGTTACAGAAAGATATAGATAAACTTATCTCTTGGGCTGATCTTAATCATATGGCTCTTCATCCTGATAAATCTAAGTTTATGATAGTAACAACAAGACAGAAAAGACAAAATATCAAATCAATGTCAAGAAGTCTAAAAGTTTATGATAAGGTATTGGAAGAGGTAGATTCTCACAAGTTACTTGGCTTAACTGTAGACAACAATCTTTCCTGGTCAAATCACATTTCAAAACTATCAAAGAAGCTATCTCAAAAGATATTCCAGCTAAACAGAATAAAGCATTTACTTGATGAACATAGTCGGAAGTTATTTTTCTACGCTTACATACAGCCAGATATTGATTATGCGTCAACTTGTTGGGACTCAGCAAGTAAAAACTGCTTAAAAAGACTTGAGAGCTTATACAGACGTTCTCTGAAAGTGATACTCCTCAAACCTTCCTTGCAAACTGAAGATTACAAGAAATTAAATATTTTTCCGTTTAACCTCAAATGCCATTTTAATAAAGGTATTTTCATGTACAAAATTATGAATAATCTAGCACCACCCTACCTGAATGAAAAATTTTTGGTCAAGACTTCTCGAGGTAAACGTGTTCTATTTCTTCCCCGCCCAAGAATTGACCTTTTCATGTCATCTTTGGTATACTCAGGTGGTAAAATATGGAATGAAATCCCTGATAATCTCAAGCAAAAAAGTAGTCTGTCATCATTTAAGAAAAGTTACCACAGACATCTATTCAAAACGTTTTGATTGAAATTGTTATTATTATTTTTTTGTCTTTGTCTATGGAATTTGATTGGTTGTATTCCATATTATGCAAGTCATGTTGAATGTCTTTCAATTTCCATATGTGTGTAAATTGTATGAAAAATGCATGATTAGAGATGGTATGGGGAGATGAAGGGATTTGCTGAAAGTAGTTTGAAATGGATGTTAGTGTGCTAAATCATAATTTCAAGTTTGTTTATTAGCTCATTTGTTTGTTTGTTTGTTTGTTTTTTGTCTGTTTGAGTCTTTTATTTACCTGAACTTTTTTATGCAATTATTTAAATTTGAGATGTTTTGGGCTTTTTCCTTTGCGTTTTTCTTTGGGGGAAAGGGAATGGGTGGGTGGGCCTGAGGGCATGGTGTAAAGAAGCTGTAAGCTTATCCATTTACCCTCAATAAAAAATTTCGTATTCGTATTCCTCTCTCTCCCTCTCTCTCTCTCTCTCTCACTCTCTCTCTCTCTCATCCCTCTCTCTCTCTCTCTCTAGTAAGATCTTTACCTTTGTTTTGTTGATAATCCCTAATCAGGGCAAGGGCCCGGATGAAAAAAAGTATGGGCATTGCTTATTCTGTTACCCTTGAAAAATACAGATTCATTCATTCATTCATTTCATTTCCCAGCAGGCAGTATTAAATTTTTGGGTTTAGCCGTTCAGCGCAGGCCGTGTGTGTGTGTGTACTTTGTGGTTAGCTCTTTACTAATCCACACCACGGCTCACAACACTACACCATGGATAGGTGGTAGGTGCATGCACGCGTGCCCGTGACCACCGCAGCCTACAGTTTGCCAAACCCCAACTTCTCTCTGACATAACTCTGATCAATAACATCGGCTGCTGCCGCGTCCAGTCCTTAGCAAGGCGTTGTGCATGAAGCCTATCGAATTCTCCTGGATCTGACTGACAAGCCCAGGCTATGTCGCAATCGTCCGACGTGCGTCCGATCGCGGCGGTTTGTAAGTTTAATGTGCAATGAATTATGTCCACTCCCTTACCCTGATTCGGTTTCATAACAATATCCCCCCCCCCCCTTATTGTCATCAGGATCAGTCACTCCATCCCACTTGGAAACGCCCACCCTTTGAAAAGGGAAAGGGAGAGTAAGTGGTGGCGATAAACCAGCAACAATCAGTACTATACACGCTTTAATAATTTTCAGCGACGAAGTTTACTGCCTAGAAATTGTAGTATCGACGTGATCGTGCATTTTTATTCGACCACCACCACCCCCACGAAACGACGACCTGACAACCGGAAATGAACTCTCGTGTGTTGAAAGCCGGAAGTCAAAACATTTTCATGGATTCTGATGAATCCGTTCTGACTCACAGACAAAACGATGCTGAAATAGTGTCAATAACATCAACAGCGCTACACAATGGCAACTAAAACTTTACAGGAAGAGTTCCCCATTCATTGGGTGACCTGGCACAATGATTATAAGGAACTGGATCGGCTTCTTGGTTTGAAGAAGGTGAGGTCGAAAGGGATACATGTATGTACTTTGGCAATTGCATTACTCGATCAGTCAATGTTGATTTTCAGCTTCATTTTTAGACGATGGATTGATACGATAACGTAAAAGTTTGGCTGAACTGGGTGCAGTGGAAAACTGAATAAAGTACATATTACACAGTTCTTTTGGTATTTAGATAGCGACAGTATATGATCAGGAAAATCTTGAACGAATTTGATAATACTGTAAATTTTGCACTGCATAGCGATTACTCTGGACAACGGTGACAATAGTATCCGACACTAGTGACAATGACATTGACCCCTCCCCCTCTCTCTCTCTCTCTCTCTCTCTCCCCTCCCCCCTCCTCCAGTGTTCTCTACTCCAGTCACGGTGTCTTACTTTACTATCTTTCTTAGTATCTACTTCTTCCTCTTCGTAATTTCATCTTCCTTGTTTTCTTTTTCTGTGCCCTATGCAGCACGAAGTGCAGTGTCAACCCTTATCAGATCATTGAGCAAGAGCAAGTCATGTAGACCTGTATGAATTCATAGCATTTGCAAAGAGGAAGAAGGGAAAGAAGGAAGACTCCAAGAGGGAGAATAAGAATTAAGATATTCAACTTATTGTACTTGTACTGTTGTAGTGCTTGATCAGTTGATGCTGAGTTATTATTCACTGATTGATTTAAAGAAAACTATACATGTATGATACATGTGTTCAAGATTTTGTTCTCACTATATAATATTACAGGATAGTGAGATATTGCATAACTTCTTGAGCTATGTGTTATCAAAACACAAAATTAGAAGTTGCATAATGATAATGGAACTGATAATATCACAAGCAAAAAGTTTAGAGTCAAGTTTTAAAAAATAAATTAGTGCTTCTTCATACAGCAGCTTGTCTCAAATGTCATGTTTACAGTCAAAACTGAACATGTATTTCATGTGATGTACTACTAAGTATGTACTACTACTACAGTACTAGCCTTCTTTGCTGTATGCAGAGCGTTATATACTAAAACCTGTGCATGTTAATGGTAGTAGGTGACTTTTTTGGTAGCAGTTATAAGCTAACATTCTTTAGGCTAAATCAACCAGTACCTGAACGCTGAAGTGGTACAATCTCCCCCAACAAACTTGTTCAGATGTTAGAAATACATGAACAGCTAATGAGCTATAAAGAAATTTAACCATAGATTTTACATTAAACTTGAATTGCTCCAGCACAGTGTTCTTAGAGATAATTTGTGTGTTGTCATTTAATATTGACAATTGAGCCCCACCTGTTGTTGTTCAAGCTGTGCTGTGTCACCAGCTGTATCAACCTGTATCGTGTTTGATATTATATTTTCTCTCTCTATGCTACTTTTTTTTGTTGGTGGTGGTATCTATTCCTCATCTGGCATTTGTTTTTTTGGGAAAAAAATCATCAGTTCTTCCTCTGCCTGTGTGTGAAGTTTGATTGAAAGTATTGAGTAATATGCAGTTTGAGATAATTTAAGAATTAAAATTATTTTACTGGTAGTGGTAGCATTGTAAACAATATTGTCAACAACCTCATCAAGGTTCTCAAGCTTTGCTTGATCCTTAACGTTAAACTAAAGCTTTTCTGTCTATAGCCATGTGTGACAATGATTAGGTCCAATGCCGGCAATGGGTAGAGGCTAGAGGACTGGTCTTGTACCATTGGTTATCCCTGACTCAGTCACTGGCCCATTGTCATGCCATCATGCCCCCCTCCCCCCATTTATGGTGTTATTTAATTAATGCACACTGCCGACACTGGGATTTCAGCACTTTTTGTGATATTCACTAATTCAGTGATGGGAAACTAACTAGAATTGGGGAGAAACTACACAATATCTGTAGTGTAAACTGTAACTGATCTGGAACTTTTAGAACTTGTAAGCTATTACTTTAATGAGCAGAAATTATGGCTTATGCTAATTTGATATAATACTAAATGTTTTTTCTCTTTTTTTTAAAACCAACTTGAATGCAGTGGCTTCTAGTTATACTTAAAATAATATTTTTTTTATTATTTTTTAATTGAGTCAGGTTTGGTTCAGTATTGTTTTTGTGTTGAACTGATTTCATTCTAGAAGAGAGATTTGTACTGTATGCAGGTAATTGGTTTGTTGGTTTATTTACTTGTTTGTTTTAAATCCAAGTTAAAAATGACATAGGCCTGACAATTGCTAAGGGCTAAAGAACCCCTGGCTAAATGAAAAGGATGTACATGTGTTACTGATGCAAGCTTTGATTCTCAAGTTCTGCCTGCCAGTGATATAAATTTATGTATGCATTCGAGGCTTGAAAGCATCACAGATGTGAAAAACTGATCACAAAGTATGCATGATTGAATGAATGAAAGGATGCATGCTTCACTTGTGAATATTCATTTAGTAACTAATTATATGAAATATGTAGTTTGCTTAAAGTCCAGGTGTCATCAAGATAGCACAGTATTACAATTAGGAAACTTGAGGCTGCAGTTTGAAGGAAGCTAAGATAAATTATGTTAAAAGCCTTAAACATGATCATGCTGTTGTGTGAAGCATAAAAGCCTTAAACATGATCATGCTGTTGTGTGAAGCATAACACAACACAACATATCACAACATACTGCAGGGGAATGTCACTAGTGATTTTGATCCTCACACACACAGTTATGAAAAGATTTCAGCTACCAGGAAGGTGAGCAAAAACAATCGCATGTGTGTATCACAAAATCTCAACATTGGTGAACCTCAGAGCTCTAGCCAAGGATTGAAAAAAAATTATTCTCCTCTAATCCAGTTTTTATGAATTTTTTTTATTATAAGATAAAGATGCTGCAAGAAATGCTGGGAAATAGACAGTGTACTTCAGTGAAAGATCATTTCTGTTTTTAGAAATTCACAGTGTTTGTGTCATGTATGTATACATAATATGTATGTATATATGTTTGTCTTTCTTATTTCTTTCTTTCTCATTCTTTTTTATCAAGGATAATGGAATAAGCACTTATGCAGTCCCCATGTGTATGCGGTTTTGTAAATTGTCATCTGTTCCCACCGGCACACAATGGCCTACTTTTATGAAAAGCAGAACAGGATTTTAACATGTGCGCAAGATGTTCTGCGTGCGTTTGCACATGGGGCCTCGGTTTATAGTCTTATCCGAAGGACTTTTGGGGAGAGTGGAGTCAGCACTAATAATGTTAACTCCAGGGAGAAAATATCCCCTTGAACGGGAATCGAACCTGGGTCGTCAGATTGCGAGTTCAATGTTCTAACCACTAGGCTATCCCGCCCCCATGAAAAGATTTCAGCTACCTTCATGGTGGGCAAAAACAGTTGCATGTATATACACAAAATCTCAACATTGGTGAACCTCAGAGCCAAGGAATGAAAAAAAAAATGTATGTATGTATATTATCTAGATACAAAGATCATTTTAAGTTTTACCCTGACAGTTTTAAGCATCCATCAAGTAATTTGGCGTTACCCCTCATCTGTGAATTCAGATTTGAAATTTTAAACCAAGTTACTAAAAGAAGATTGTTTCCATTCACACAGTTGTTTCTTTCTGTCAAAAGACTCCTACAGTTGAAAATTATGATAATGTCAAAAGATTTTTACTCTCAGTTAAAGTGAGCAAAAGTGAAAAGTTAGAGCTCTATAGATCATAAATGTCACTAGCTTCATGTTCTGCACTACTGCAGGTTAAATATGATGGTGTCTATGGCCTTTCAGAATTTCACTTTCAAACACTGTTTGTTTTTCCACACAATGACCCCAGGTTTGCTTTAGAAATATTGAGATCTTACTCACAGTATCCAAACTTTTTTGTTTTCTTTTCTGATTTCAAGCTCATGATGATGAATCGTTTTATGTCCCATTTTTGTGGAAGTAAACAAACCTCAAAAGAGAATTGAACCCATGATAAAAAGGAGAGGAATGTCTGTAGTATTGATTTAAAACTGTCATGATCTAATTGGTTATTGGATTCAGGTTAGTGATCAGTGCAACTTTCAAATCTTCTCTCCAATCATTGGCGTACATTCTGGGTCTTCCTGATTCATCTTCAATATTAGGACTCTGCCACTGTGCTAGTGTGTATTCACTGTAGAGCTGTTATCATATCAATTGATTAAAAAAAAAATCAAGTCTCCAGAGTAACTTGTGACTTGTTCAAGGACTTGATGTTTTAAAATAGCTATCACTACTTTTGAAAAGCTAGTTACACTAGCACAGGTACAAATGTACCATAGATTGTTTTCCCCAGAAATGTCCTGTGAAACAAGATCAGTGAACAATGCTTTCTTCTATTGCTCGGCTGTGCAACAGTCTACATTACGTGAGCAACTGTTTACAAGTACAACTTATGATTAGGGCAGACACGCATGCATGCAGACACGCACACACACACTCACACAGTCACACACACACATAGTGACATCACACACACACACACTTACACTGTCATACACACACAGTCACACACACACAGTCACACACACACAGTCACACACAGTGACATACACACACACATACACACACACTGTCATACACGCACAGTCACACACAGTGACATATACACACACATACACACACACTGTCATACACACAGTCACACACATAGTGGCATACACACACATACACACACATTGTCATACACACACAGTCACACACACACACACACACACAGTCACACACACAGTCTCACACACAGTCACACACATAGTGACATACACACACATACACACTCACTGTCATTCACACACACTGACACAGTCACACACACACAGTCACACACACACAGTCGCACACATACACAGTCACACACACACAGTCACACACATAGTGGCATACACACACACATGTATACATACACACACTACAACACACACACTACAACACAACAACACACACTACAACACAACACACACACTACAACACACACACACACACACACACACCACTACAATACAACACATGCACACACACTCACACTACAACACACACACCACACCACACACACACACACACACACAACACACACACACACACACACAGTGACACACTATTTGAACAAGGAAGTATGGCCCCTCCATTCCCTAAGTTAAAATTACATACTTGGGAGTATAGAGGAGGTGAGGTTTTTGTGTTTCTTTCTTTGGGTTTTATCATTTCAGGACTTAAAAAAAAATAACCAAAAAAACCCCCAACCTTAGTTCTATTTGAACCTTAGCTTTTTTTGTTGTTGTTGTTGCTTTGTTGTCATTGACATTGTATGTGGGTTTTTTAAATTTTTATTTTATTGGTTTTGGGGAGAGGGGGGGGGGGGGGGGCTCTTATTTTACTACCTCCCAACTTGTTTGATTCTTTCTTTTTCTTGAAAGCAAACAATCCATGGTTCGAATTGCAGTTAAAGTCACACTTCCCCCCTCCCCCCCCCCCATCATTCATTATACCATGAGGGGTTGTGATCTGGGTCCTAGTCTTTCATAATATGAAACAATAAACCAAAGACACTATTGGGAAACTGTGAAGAAAAAAAAAGATAAACTCCTTATGCTTCTAGGCAAACAAACTTATGGGGAAAATAGAACAGACTTGGTGTTGCACTTTGTCAGCACTCTCCCTTCTCCCCACTGAAGCAGCACACTCTCCCCCCCCCCCCACCCCTACCCCCCCTTCTCCCCCCCCCCCCCCCCCCCCCCCCCCCCCCCCCCACAGCTAAAAGGTTTTGTGTTCACCAGGTTCCTCCAGTTATAGCAGTGCTGTGCCAAAGCCTGTGTCAAGAGTTGCAGCAAACGGTTATTTGAACTATATTATTAGCCATAGTTCATATTGTGATCGTCGGGGATATTTTTATTTTGGTGATCAATTTTTTTGCATGGGTTTTTTGTTTCCCTTCTTTTTTTTTATGTCACTATATCTATGGAGATTACTGGTTGTCATGCAAATGGGGGATGTTCTTGAGCTTGGAAAAAAAAAAGGTATAGGCTTGTTGATATTGCTGTACTGCTCAGTTTCCTCTTGCCATGCTTAAGGCTTGTCTGTTGAATGAATAAGACACCATTTAACCCTTAGCCTGCCAAAGACTTGTCTTTTGAGTGATCTTGTTTAACCCTTAGCCTGCCAAGGATTTTGGCTAATACTAATAGGAAAACCTCATTTCCCAGGGAATTTACCCCCCCAAAATGGGTGACTGTTTAAAAAAAAGTAATCTTATGAATGGAAATTTTAAATTCTGAACTTATGTAGGTAAAAGTATTTTTATATATTTTTTCGAAAAGGGAAAAGAATGAACTATGAAGATCTAAAATATTTTATGATGATTTAAGAAGCTTACGACCTGTTCAAAGAAAGCACTTTCGCTAAGTCGGGACATGTGACTGACGGTCCAGAACGGAGCTTGTGGCAGCATGAGGGGTGTGGTTTATCCGCCGTTCCAGAATGGCAGACATGGCAGGCTAAAAAGGTTAAAACCAGAATCAATATATATATATATATATGTGTCGTCTGCCCATGATGGAGTCTATAGATAATCAATATAATAATACAAAACAAGGTATTGCTATGGTGTCACCTTTGTCATTTGCTGTGCATACATACATACATGTTTACCTGTGTATGGGGACGGGAAAGCTCAGTGGTCAGAGCACTCGCTTTCCCACAGCTAAGTTAATTAATAATAATAATAATATATGGAATTTATATAGCGCTGAATCTTATAAAACAAACAAATCGAAGCGCTTGCACTCAAATCATTTACACACTTGCAACTTTCCTCAAATAACATAA
>CM054156.1:27058158-27090658 GCA_028751875.1 Rapana venosa
CCCTCAATATGCTGGCCCTAGAGAAGTGAGGTCTCTGACGCCTCGCTCCCCTACGACCTTATAGGTTATGGGACTCCTGTACCTTTTTTTTACCTTCCTTTTTACCAAGTCTTAAGTGGTCAGTTCCTGCTGTAATTAATTAGCGCCAGCTGGCCCCAGTTGGGCTGGGAAGGGATGGAATGGATAGCAGCTAGCTGAGAGGAGCTGGAAATGAGGAAAAGGATAGCTGTGTGCGTGTGTGTGTGCGCGTGTGTGTGTCAGAGACTTTAGTTGTTCTCAGGGGCCAGCATTTTCAGGGTGGTGTCTTTCCTCTCTCCCTGGCTGGTTTTATCCCCCCCCCCCCTGTCTTTAGAGAGGACAGGTACCCGTTTACAGCTAGATGAATTGAAGCCGAGGCACACTTCTTCTTCTTCTTCTTCTTCCTTTTTTTGTCATGTTTCTCCCAGGGGAGGTTTGACATTGATGAGCGCTCACCATCTCTCTCTGTTTTGAGCTTCCTCCTTATTTATGCCCCTTTCTCTAAGATCATCTGCAATACAGGCAGCCCAGGTTTTGCTAGGTCTTCCCTTTGGTCTCTTTCCATCCACTACGAAGTTCATTGCTCTTTTTATGATGTGGTGGTCTGCTTTCCGTTGAACGTGCCCAAACCAGCGCAGTCTATTTGGTACTAGCTACAGACTTCAGATCATCAACTTTGCACATTCTCCATACTTCTTTATTCGTGAGGCACACAGACGGTCTCCACAATATATATATATATATATATATATATATATATATATATATATATATATATATATATATATATATATATATATATATAATATATTAGGGATAATGGAAACCGTTAGGATGTTGGCCATACAGTATTAAGGGTCATCCCTTCTCAGGGTATTTTTTGGGTTGTTTTTTTAAAATCTGAGCACCCTTAGAGTCTGGATATTTTCAGGCTGTGGTCAGCGTGTATGCAGACTTGCCATGGCCTCAGATTACACAGCATATGTGTGTAGCCTTGCGCATGTTTGATTTGTGAGAGTTGGTGTAAAGCTGAGAGATGAAAAGTCTATAGTTTGAATCCATAGCAGAGTCCAAGTGTGTGTGAGTGAGTGTGTGTGTCAAAGTCAAAGTCAAACTTTTATTTTCAGATGGTACATTGAATAAGCAGTGCATTTGCTTTTTTTCCATCAAGCCATCTATCTAAAGAAAAAAAAGAGAGAAAAAAGATAATATATATGCAGACATAGAATAAAGAAACTTAATCAGTGATAAACCATACAAATCAAACAAGAGAAGACAATAGTATATGCATACATGGAATTAAAAACAAAACAAAAATACCCTGAACAATATTAAACTATACATTTCAAATAAATTTTAAAAATCTCCTGAAAATATATCCACCATAATACAAACAAACAAGCAACAAAGGAAAAGTGTGAGTGTGTTTTGCATGCATGCATGTGTATGTATGTGAGTGTGTGTGTGTGTGAGCATGTGTGTATGGATGTGTGCACACTTGTGTGTGTGTGAGCATGAGTGTGTGTGTGTGTGTGCATGCATGCGTGTGTGGGTGTAGGCTTGCTTTCGTGTGTGCATGTAAATAAATTAGATTTGGTTTTAATAAAGTAAATATGTTTATACATGAAATATATATATTTTTTGATAACAAAATAAATACTGATATCAGACCTGACAGAAAGAAAGGCCAATGACTTTCAAGAAGAAATCTAGACCCGTATGCTTTTGATGATATTTTTAGTGCATTTTTTTTTTCTCTTTTTCCAGTCTCAGGATTTCTACGTTGAAATGAAATGGGAATTCACAAGCTGGGGTAAGTACACCTAAATGACTTGTTAGTCATAAAAACACTTACTTTATTGGTGGGGTAAAACTGTGGGAGCAATTGAGATCAAAGTCAGGCTGTGTATTTTTAATCGCCTGAGTGTTTAAGGGGTGGAAAGCATGCATGAATAATCAGAGTGACCTCAAAGGTATTCTAACCGTCAGTGACAGATGTATGCATATTTAATGTCAAATTGAGAGCGTTTTGTTATCAGAACACTACATCAAAGGCACTGTCATGTTAAGTCTGCAGAGGTAGTATAATGAGGTCGATTTGTATGAAAACACTTTCGTAATCGTTATTATCACTTTAGTCGATATTAAAACCAAAATTCTTTAAAAAAAAAATTTTTAAAGAAAAATATATGTCAGTAAGCGTGTTTGCCAATGTTCAGAGAGTATAAAAAAATGTGAATAAAAAGAAAAGATTCTTGAAATAAAGCTTTCGGGTCTTTAAAGTATTTTTGTCAGGACTTGTCACTGTCTGTCGTGTTTTTGGTTGGTTTGGAGATTTTTGGTTGTTGGTGGGATTTTTCCAATCAGGTTGTCTTGTGCCTTTGCATGATTTAAATCTTAGTATATGAAGGAAGGTGGCAGGATGGTTAAACATTAACGTGCCAAACAAGTAAACCTTGAGGTTATGGGTTTAATTCCCAGCCTTGTCCTTTCTTCCCAGTTTGACAAGAAAATCGAACTGATTGTCAAAGTCCTTTGGATGAGACTATAAACCAAAGTCCCGTGTGTGAATGCACGCAGAACATCTTGCGCACACGTTAAAAACCTGTACTGCCTTTCAGAAGAGTAGGCCATAGTGTTCCGTTGGGAACGGATGACAAAATTTCCAAACTGCATGCACACAGGTGTCGTGTTTAGACACCATCCCCAAAGTCAGAATGCGGCTACCTAAACATGGGGTAGAAGGAGAAGGTGGCATACGCAAAAATCTCTGCATTGGTGAACCTGGGAGCTCTAGCCAAGGAATGAAGGGAGAACAAAAAATCTTAGCATATTTACATGTGTATTATCCCCCAAAAAGGAAAACTCAAATGAGGTTTTATAGGATTTTATCAGTTAAGAAAAAGTCCAAGAGTAATGAGGCCCATGATTTCGCCTGATAAGATTGATGAAAGAGCAGTGTAGAAGTGAGCCACAGAGATGATTTATTTATATATATATCACTACGGAGTGTAGAAAGCTAGCTGGTACTATAACTGGGAGTGGTTTTGTTGTTGCTTCAGTAGATGATACTGCTGCTTGTGAAACTCTGCGCTGGGGTTTATTCATTGCTCTAAAGATGAAGTAGTAGTACTTCTGTTTGTTTTGACAGACAGGTAGAGAGAGAGACAATGTGTGAGTGTGTGTGTGTGTGTGCATGGGCGTGTGTGTGTGTGTGTGTGTGTGTATGCTCGCACAGGCATATATATATATTTTTGTGTGAGTGTATTGCATTTTTTCCCGCAGTGAATCTGTTCAGCTACTTTGTCTATACATTTTTTGCGCTTCCATGACTTAAAGGGGTATATTATATACATGTGATAAACAAAAAGCATGTAGAGGACCAAGATCTTTTGGAGTTATCACAACATGACTTTATACTCATGTTATTTCCTAATCTTGATCGTACAGAAACTAGAATTTTTCACTTTTTAATTCTTTTCACTTCTCTTAATCTGAAATCTTACTTCTTAAACAATAAATCTTTACTTCTTAGGCTGAAATCTTTCACCTTGAAATCTTTCACTTATTAATTTGAAATCTGTCCCTTCTAAATCTGAAATCTTGCACTTCTTAATATGAAATATTTCACCCTGAAATCTTTTACTTCTTAATCTGAACTCTCTCGCTTCTTAATATGAAATCTTTCACCCTGAAATCTTCACTTCAGATCTGAAATCTTCCACCTTGCTTAATCCGAAATCTTTCACTGAGGTTGAAACCTTTAACACCCGGATCCACAGGATTCCCCAGGCTGTAGGATACCTGTAGGTACCTTTTTTCAGGATTAGTATCTAGAGATAATCTGTTGCTATGATTGGGTTGTTGTTTTGTTTTATTATTATTATTGTTTGGTTGTTGTTTTTGCAGTGCCTCTAATATCCAGAATGTGCCCCAGTGATACATATCGTGTGTGGAAAAGTGGTAAGTCGGCTAGCGTTTCTCTCTTTTTGCTGCTGCAGCTTGTGTCTCCCATCTGTTTTTACGATGTAGTATGAGTGTTGTGATATGTGTTGTGTATGTGAAGAAGTAGTGAGTGAGTGAAGAAGAGAATGACAAATTTGACAAATTCTTTTTTCTGAGGATAATGAATAAGCACCCATGTGCTTTTTTACATCCAGTCCCCGCCCTTAGGGATATATAATAGAGAGACGGAGAGAGAGAGAGAAGAGAGAGTGTGTGTGTTGGGGTGGAATTGAACCTAAGACTTTTCGTGTTTTTTGTCCACCTGCTGGAGAGTATGTGTGTGTGTGTGTATGTGTGTGTGTGAGAAAGAGAGGTGTGTGTGTCTGTGTGTGTGTGAGAGAGAAATAGAAAGAGAGGAGAGTGTGTGGTATGTGTGTCTGTGTGTAATAAAAACTAATGTTCATTGAATTGACTCCTGAGCAGTCAAAAATAAATAAATAAATAAATGAATGAATATAGGGGTAATGATTGGGAAGGGGGGGGGTGGGGGTGGAGTAATGAGAACGCACATTCACACAAAACACAAACTCAAAAAATGATTTCATGACCCCATGTTAAACCATAAAGAAACAAAAGCTGTTCATTTATCGAGTTCATTCACACTTTCTGATAACTGATTTACAACTGAATCCGTAATGAACTTAAACTGTTACATTATTGAGTCCATTGATTGAGTCCGTTCACACTATTTCATCACCCATCGGAAACCATAATAGAATCAATATAAACTGTTCGCTTGTCGAGTCAGTTCACAAGTCACCTATTTGCAGGGGGAAGCGCAGTGTCATATTGACTGGGGGGGTGTTTTGTGTGGTACGGCCATGATTTCTCTCTTAGTCTCGTCATTTTTTTTCCTATGGGGATGCCAGGGACCTGTCAGTATAAATAGCATCCCCCACCTTCTGGAAATTCTGTGCCAGGAATTTCCTCTTTTCTATCCCTCTCTTCGATTCTGTCTCGTTCCTGATTCTTCTGTCACACCTCCCTCTCGTCTATTTTCTGCCTTCTCGGTCCATTCTCCTGCCCTTTTTTTTTCCAGAAAGACTTACAAGATTTTCTCTCCCACGTAGATGTTGGATGGGCCTGACTTGTCAGGCGCTTAACGGCAGCGCAGTGTATTTTTGCTCGTATGACAGATGAAGAATAGTTGCTGTCTGAGCTAGATTAGACAAAGGAGAGAAGAAGTCTCATTATTTTGTTTTTTGTTCCCGACAGGTTCTTCTGTACGTATCGACACAACCCTGTTGGGGTTCGACAATATGTCCTGGCAGAGAGGGAGTCGCAGTTATGTCTTCAAAAGTGCTTGTAAGTTTGTTGTTTTTTTCATTCTGTCTCCATGTCAGTTATGTCTTCAAAAGTGCTTGTAAGTTGTTGTTTTTTTCATTCTGTCTGCCATGTCAGTTATGTCTTCAAAAGTGCTTGTAAGTTGTTGTTTTTTTTCATTCTGTCTCCATGTCAGTTATGTCTTCAAAAGTGCTTGTAAGTTGTTGGTTTTTTATTCTTTCCCTTCTGTTTTTTTGCCCATGTCAGTTATGTCTTCAAAAGTGCTTGTAAGTTGTTGTTTTTTTTCATTCTGTCTGCCATGTCAGTTATGTCTTCAAAAGTGCTTGTAAGTTGTTGTTTTTTTCATTCTGTCTCCATGTCAGTTATGTCTTCAAAAGTGCTTGTAAGTTGTTTTTTTAAATTCTGTCTCCCATGTCAGTTATGTCTTCAAAAGTGCTTGTAAGTTTGTTGTTTTCGTTCTTTTTCGTTTTTTTTGTCACGTCTCCTATGTCAGTTATGTCTTCAAAAGTGCTTGTAAGTTGTTGTTTTTTTCATTCTGTCTCCATGTCAGTTATGTCTTCAAAAGTGCTTGTAAGTTGTTGTTTTTTTCATTCTGTCTCCATGTCAGTTATGTCTTCAAAAGTGCTTGTAAGTTGTTGTTTTTTTCGTTCTGTCTCCTATGTCAGTTATGTCTTCAAAAGTGCTTGTAAGTTTGTTGTTTTTTTCATTCTGTCAGTTATGTCTTCAAAAGTGCTTGTAAGTTGTTGTTTTTTTCATTCTGTCTGCCATGTCAGTTATGTCTTCAAAAGTGCTTGTAAGTTGTTGTTTTTTTCATTCTGTCTGCCATGTCAGTTATGTCTTCAAAAGTGCTTGTAAGTTTGTTGTTTTTTTCATTCTGTCAGTTATGTCTTCAAAAGTGCTTGTAAGTTGTTGTTTTTTTCATTCTGTCTCCATGTCAGTTATGTCTTCAAAAGTGCTTGTAAGTTGTTGTTTTTTTCGTTCTGTCTGCCATGTCAGTTATGTCTTCAAAAGTGCTTGTAAGTTTGTTGTTTTTTTCGATTCTGTCCTATTATTAGTCTTCAAAAGTGCTTGTAAGTTGTTTGTTTTTTCATTCTGTCTGCCATGTCAGTTATGTCTTCAAAAGTGCTTGTAAGTTGTTGTTTTTTTCAATCTGTCTCCATGTCAGTTATAGTCTTCAAAAGTGCTTGTAAGTTGTTGTTTTTTTCATTCTGTCTGCCATGTCAGTTATGTCTTCAAAAGTGCTTGTAAGTTGTTGTTTTTTTCATTCTGTCTCCATGTCAGTTATGTCTTCAAAAGTGCTTGTAAGTTGTTGTTTTTTTCATTCTGTCTCCATGTCAGTTATGTCTTCAAAAGTGCTTGTAAGTTGTTGTTTTTTTCGTTCTGTCTCCATGTCAGTTATATCTTCAAAAGTGCTTGTAAGTTGTTTTTTCGTTCTGTCTACCATGTTAGTTATGTCTTCAAAAGTGCTTGTAAGTTGTTTTTTTCATTCTGTCTGCCATGTCAGTTATGTCTTCAAAAGTGCTTGTAAGTTGTTGTTTTTTTTGTTCTTGTCATTTGTCATTCCTATGTCAGTTATGTCTTCAAAAGTGCTTGTAAGTTGTTGTTTTTTTCGTTCTGTCTCCTATGTCAGTTATGTCTTCAAAAGTGCTTGTAAGTTGTTGTTTTTTTCGTTCTGTCTCCTATGTCAGTTATGTCTTCAAAAGTGCTTGTAAGTTGTTGTTTTTTTCATTCTGTCTCCATGTCAGTTATGTCTTCAAAAGTGCTTGTAAGTTGTTGTTTTTTTCATTCTGTCTCCATGTCAGTTATGTCTTCAAAAGTGCTTGTAAGTTGTTTGTTTTTTTCATTCTGTCTCCATGTCAGTTATATCTTCAAAAGTGCTTGTAAGTTGTTGTTTTTTTCATTCTGTCTCCTATGTCAGTTATGTCTTCAAAAGTGCTTGTAAGTTGTTGTGTTTTTCATTCTGTCTCCTATGTCAGTTATGTCTTCAAAAGTGCTTGTAAGTTTTTTTAAAATTCTGTCTCCTATGTCAGTTATGTCTTCAAAAGTGCTTGTAAGTTGTTTGTTTTGTTCATTCTGTCTGCCTCATTGTCAGTTATGTCATTTCAAAAGTGCTTGTAAGTTGTTGTTTTTTTCGTTCTGTCTGCCATGTCAGTTATGTCTTCAAAAGTGCTTTAAGTTGTTTGTTTTTTTCATCTGTCTCCTATGTCAGTTATGTCTTCAAAAGTGCTTGTAAGTTTGTTGTTTTTTTCATTCTGTCTCCTTGTCAGTTATGTCTTCAAAAGTGCTTGTAAGTTGTTGTTTTTTCGTTCTGTCTGCCATGTTAGTTATGTCTTCAAAAGTGCTTGTAAGTTGTTGTTTTTTGTTATTCTGTTTCCCATGTCAGTTATGTCTTCAAAAGTGCTTGTAAGTTGTTGTTTTTTTCAATCTGTCTCCATGTCAGTTATATCTTCAAAAGTGCTTGTAAGTTGTTGTTTTTTCGTTCTGTCTACCATGTTAGTTATGTCTTCAAAAGTGCTTGTAAGTTGTTGTTTTTTCATTCTGTCTGCCATGTCAGTTGTTGTTTTTTCATTCTGTCTGCCATGTCAGTTATATCTTCAAAAGTGCTTGTAAGTTGTTGTTTTTTTCGTTCTGTCTGCCATGTCAGTTATGTCTTCAAAAGTGCTTGTAAGTTGTTGTTTTTTTTCATTCTGTTTCCATGTCAGTTATGTCTTCAAAAGTGCTTGTAAGTTGTTGTTTTTTTCGTTCTGTCTGCCATGTCAGTTATGTCTTCAAAAGTGCTTGTAAGTTGTTGTTTTTTTCATTCTGTCTGCCATGTCAGTTATGATCTCAAAAGTGCTTGTAAGTTGTTGTTTTTTCGTTCTGTCTGCCATGTCAGTTTATGTCTTCAAAAGTGCTTTAATGTTGTTTTTTGTTGTCTCATGTCAGTTGTTGTTTCATCTCCCATGTCAGTTATGTCTTCAAAGTGCTTTGTAAGTGTTTTTTTTGTTCTGTCTGCTCTTTTTCCAAAGCTTGTAGTTTGTTTTTTCTTCTGTGAGTCTAGTCTTCCCAAGTTGCTTTGTTGTTTTGTTTCATCCTGTCGTCCTTTAGTTATGTTTCAGTGCTTGTAGTTGTTTTTTTCATTCTGTTCTGCCATGTCTTTGTTTCAAAGTGCTGTAATCTGTGTTTTTTTTCATTCTGTCTCCATGTCAGTTTTGTTTCTAAGAGTGCTTGTGTTTCTTTGTTTTTCATTCTGTCTCCATGTCGTTTTGTCTCTTTTGTATGTTTTTTCTTCCTGTTGCCTTTGTCATGTAGTGCTTCAGTGCTGTAGTTTGTTGTATTTTTCATTCGTCTGATGTCAGTTTGTTTCAAAAGTTGCTTGTATTTTGTTTTTTCATTCTGAGACTAGTCTAAAATGCTTGTAAGTTGTTGTTTGATTCTGTAAAACACTTGTCATTAGTCTTAAAGTTGCTTTGGTTTTTTTCATGTTGTGTCTTTTCCATGCTTGTATGTTTATTTGTCTATGTCAGATGTCTCAAAATGCTGTAGTTTGTTCTTTTCATTCTCTCCTGTCAGTTAGTATTAATAATAGTTAAGATTGGTTTTTCATAGTCTGATTATCTTCAAAGTCTTGTAGGCTTGATTTTATCCTCTCTACATCAGTTAGTCTCAAGATACTTTCAATTTGTTTTAATTCAATTTCAGCATTATGCTCAAAAGTGCTTGTAAGTTGTTTTTTTCATCTGTTCCATGTGTTTTTTCAAAAGTCATTGTCACAACCAAGCTAATTTTCATTCTGTCTCTGTGCAGTTATGTTCAAAAGGTTGTAAGTGGGTTTTATTGTTCCTGATATGTATCAAAATCTGTAGTTTTATAAATATTCTGTCTCATTATTAGTCTTCAAAAGTCTGTAATGGGTTTTCACTGCTGCCATCAATCTTACAACAGTCGTAATTTTTTAAAATCTGTTTTCATTATGTCTTCAAAAGTCTGTAATAGTTTTTCATTCTGTCTGCCATGTCAGTATGTCTTCAAAAGTGCATGAAGTATTTACAAATCTGTCTCCGCAGTGATGTCTTTGATTGAGTGCGTCCTCCCTTCTTTGCATGTCGAGGCTCTCCTGTGTGTCTTTTCTTCATGAATGAGTGCTCTCCCTGTTTTTTTGTTCATGAATGAGTGCTCTCCCTGTGTGTCTTTTCTTCATGAATGAGTGCTCTCCCTGTCTGTCTTAATAATCAATTATTCATCAGTGCTGTGCCCGTCTTTTACTCAGAGGAGCTGACTTTTCTTTATAATTTCATCAGTGGAGGACATGAGAAAATACTCTTGTTAGATCAAGGATTGCTTTGGAATTTGTAAAAAAAAAAAATTATCAGATTGAGTTGCTGGGTTGTTGTTGGTTTTTTTTTTCATTTGCTTGTTTTATATTTGATTTGAATAGCATAAATCTGTATTGCTTCAGTCTTGACCCTGGTACCAGGTAATAATTATAATAATAAATGGAACTTGTATAGCACTATATCTTGCAAAGACAAATCAAAGCGCATGCATTCAACCTAATCTTACACAGTCGTACAACCAATGATAAATAATCAATAGTTTAAACAAACAGATATTTACAAGCATGATGCGCTGCAGACAAAAATCTATGAAATAAAATTTCAAAAGTCAAATGTTTTTCAAAAGCACACACACACACACTCACACAGGTCGTATACTTTTTGCAGGGTGATAGGACATGGGCTAGTAGTGAAGGTGGGATAGCTCTGATATGAAACAGGAGGGGGGAAATCTTAGGTTTGAAATAAATATGTCTTGAGGCTGGATTTAAAAGTGTCGTAACTAGGTACCAGTAATGAACCATATTGAACACACACACACACACACACACTTTTATTCCATGCCAGACAAATCTGTTCATCGCTCGCACGTGTATACATCTAATCTTCACAGCTCCCAACTCGGCAGTCATGATGGAGATCGACCACGACAGCAAGGGAGTGTACTCTGAGATGATCCGCTCTTTGCCAGGCGGTGCCGACTCCACCCTCATGATGCCCTCCGAAGAGGCCGTGGCCGCCAGACTTACCTCCCCTGTCGTCACCACCTACATCGACACCAACAGAATCTCGTTCGAAAGGTGGGTCACCGCTGTCAGTTTTACTGAAGTCTGTTTTTCCGCTGTGAGTTTTCCCAGCTGTCAGGTTTTTCCCCGCTGTTCAGTTTTCCCACTGTCAGTTTTCACAGCTGTTAGTTGTTTTCCCCCGCTGTCAGTTTTTTCCGCTGTCAGTTTTCCCACTGTCATTTGCTTTTCACAGCTGTCAGTTTTCACATTTGTCAGTTTTCACATTTGTCAGTTTTCCCACTGTCAGTTTTCACAGCTTTCAGTTTTCACAGCTGTCAGTTGTTTTCCCCCTATCAGCTTTCCCCCTGTCAGTTTTCCCACTCTCATTTGCTTTTCACAGCTGTCAGTTTTCCCGCTGTCAGTTTTCACAGCTGTCAGTTTTCTCCCTGTCAGTTTCCCCCTGTCAGTTTTCCCCCTGTCAGTTTTCACAGCTGTCAGTTTTCACAGCTGTCAGTTTTCTCTCTGTCATTTGCTTTTCACAGCTGTCAGTTTTCACAGCTGTCAGTTTTCACAGCTGTCAGTTTTCACAGCTGTCAGTTTTCCCACTGTCAGTTTTCACAGCTGTCAGTTTTCCCGCTGTCAAGTTTTCCCCCTGTCAGTTTCCCCCTGTCAGTTTTCACAGCTGTCAGTTTTCCCACTGTCAGTTTTCACAGCTGTCAGTTTTCCCACTGTCAGTTTTCCCCCTGCCAGTTTTCACAGCTGTCAGTTTTCCCCATGTCAGTTTTCACAGCTGTCAGTTTTCCCGCTGTCAAGTTTTCCCACTGTCAGTTTTCCCGCTGTCAGTTTTCCCACTTCCCGCTGTCAGATTTCCCCCTGTCAGTTTTCCCCCTGTCAGTTTTCAGTTTTCCCTCTGTCGGTTTTCAGTTTTCCCGCTGTCAGTTTTCAGTTTTCCCGCTGTCAGTTTTCAGTTTTCCCACTGTCAGTTTTCAGTTTTCCCTCTGTCGGTTTTCAGTTTTCCCGCTGTCAGTTTTCAGTTTTCCCACTGTCAGTTTTCAGTTTTCCCTCTGTCGGTTTTCAGTTTTCCCGCTGTCGGTTTTCAGTTTTCCCGCTGTCGGTTTTCAGTTTTCCCTCTGTCGGTTTTCAGTTTTCCCGCTGTCAGTTTTCAGTTTTCCCGCTTTCCCGCTGTCAGTTTTCAGTTTTCCCGCTGTCGGTTTTCAGTTTTCCCGCTGTCAGTATTTCCCCTGTCAGTTTCACCCACTTTCAGCTACTCTCAGCTGCTATCCATCCCATCCCATCCCAGCTGGTGCTAATTAATTATAGCAGGAACTGACCACACTTGGACTTAACTTTATAAAAAAGAAAGGGCTGCGCTAAATTGAGCACTGTTGACTTGAATGATGTTGGATTTAATAATAATAATAATAATACATGGAATTTATATAGCGCTGAATCTTGTAAAAGCAAACAAATCGAAGCGCTTGCACTCAAATTTGTGCAGTGGGGGGAGGGGGAGGGGGGGGGTGGTCGGTGGTGTTGAGATCTTGAGGCCCTGTACAGTTGTTGAGCTGGGCGTTGGTACATGGAACGATGGAAGAGTTTGGTTTTTATCTACTATACAGAGATAAGGTTTTAAATCCGAGATTAAAAATTTTGACGAGGTGACGGCCCTGATATGGCCTCTGTGGTCGGCGGGGCTATAAACAACTGGATTGGATTGGATTGGATTGGAGATCTGGGGCTATTTGGGGTGGCAGATGCTGGGTCTGATGAGGCTGAACTTGATTATGGTTGCTGGATGGGTGTGGTGGGGTTTTGGTTTTGGTTTTGTTTTGGGGGGAAGGGGGGTTCGGTGTTCTTGTTTGGTTTTGGGGGTTTTGTTTTGTTGGGTTTGTTGTTTTTTTGGTGGGTGGGTTTTTTGGTTTTTTTTGGGGGGGTAGAGTGGTTGTTTAGTTTGTTTTTTGTTTATTTGGTGGGTTTTTTTAGGGGAAGGTTGTTGTCTTTTCAGATTAGTGTGGGGAAGGGGTTGTGTGTGTCGGGGGGGAGGGGGGAAGGGTAAGTGTTTATGTGTGTGTGTGTGTGGTTTCGTTGCTGTGCTGTTGACCATCCACATTGTTTGACAGGATACTATCTATAACGTTCTCATGTACATGCATGCGCTCGTGCACACCCCCACCCCCACCCCTTCCCCCTCCCCTGAAGTACTTACACACACATGTATCTAATGTCAATGTGTGTGAACAGACATTGAATTAAACACACACAAACCCCCCCTTCACACCCCCATCCCTACCACCCTTCCCCTCCCCCCCCCCCCCCCCCCCCCCACCAACACAAACATCTTGCGCACACATTAAAACCCGATCCACTTTTCAGAAGAGTAGGCCATTGTGTGCCGGTGGGAACAGATGACAGAATTTACAAAACTGCATACACACGGGGCCTGGATGTAAAAAAACCACATAAGTGCTTATTCCATTATCCGCAAAATAAAAGAATAAATTTTAAAACGCACACATCACCATCTTTACCACCACCTCTTAAAAATACCCAAATCATGATTAACACACACACACGCACACACACACACACACACACACACACAGATCACCATCTTTACCACCACCACTTAAACATACCCAAATCATGATTAACATGCGCGCACACACACACACACACACACACAGATCACCATCTTTACCACCACCACTTAAACATACCCAAATCATGATTAACACGCGCGCGCGCACACACACACACAGATCACCATCTTTATCACCACCACCACCACCACTGGAACATGTATGTACACACGAATGATGATGATGATTATTTTTGTTGTGCAGGAGCAAGTCTGGTATTTGGGGATGGCGAAGCGACAAAGCAGAGGCTGTCAACGGATACGACTGCAAAGTGAGTGAGGGCAGTGTGTGTGTGTGTGAACATTCTTTTGTCATGTTTCACTCTCTGTGTATATGTGTGTGTGTGTGTATTCGTTGGTTCTTTAGATTTTACATCTTTTCAGTATCAGTGATGTTAGATGAAGGAAGACGGCGAGAAAAGAAGAGAAAAGTGTGTGTGAGTAAAGTGTGTGTGAGTGTGTGTGTGTGCTGTGTGTGTGTGTGTGTGAGTGTGTGTGTGTGTGTGTGAGTGAGTCAAGTCAAATTTTTATTTCCAGATGGTACAGTGAGTGAGTGTGTAAAGTGTAAGTGTAAAGTGTGTGTGTGTGTGACAGCATTTGTGTGTGAGCTTTTGTGTGTGTGTATGAGCATTTGTGCGTGTGTTTGTGTGTGTGTGCACGTGCGTGCATGTGTGCACAGGTGCATTTGTGCATGTTTGTGGAGGACTCTCAATATTTCTGAGAAACACCAATCCTTAAAACCTACTTTAAACTGTGTTCCTTGAAAAAAAAAAAGATTTAAAAAAAAGAAACGCAACTCAAAATTTTCTAGAAACACCCAAAACTCTGCTTCAAAAGTTTTTTTAAAATAGAAATTCCCATTCCTCAACAATTTCTTTTTAGAAACCCTAGACACTTCATTCCTCTCAATTTCCTAAACACTCTCCTCACAACTGTCAGTTTCTTCCCACTTTCACCAACTCTCAGCTCCTATTCATTCCAGCCCAGCCCATCCCAGCTGGTGCTAATTATAGCAGTAAACTGATCACACTTGGATTTGGTAAAAAGGAAAGGGTGTACTAATTTTAGCCCTGGGCCCTAGACCCTTGACTGAGTTATGCTGGGTTTGTGCGCTGTGCGCTGCTCCTTCAAGAACTTTCTTAGACACCCTAGGAATCTTTATTCCTGAAAAATGTCACTAGAAACTCTCTCTCCACTCCTCGAAATCTGTTTTACAACACTATATCCCTATGTAACATCTTGCCCACACATTAAAAATCCTGTTCGCACTTTTCGTAAGAGTAGGCCATTGTGTGCCCCGGTGGGAACAGATGACAGAATTTACAAAACCGCATACACACGGGGACTGGATGTTAAAAAAAAAGCACGTAAGTGCTTATTCCATTATCCTCAATATAAAAGAATTTTTTTTTTAAAGTAAAGAAAAAGAGGGGAGAGAACCCCCTCTTTCCCAGTACACGTGCTTTGTGCATATTTGTATGGTACAGTAGTGGGTGATACGGAGGGAAGGGCTAGTAGATGCTGTCAGTTTTCACAGCTGTCAGTTTTCACAGCTGTCAGTTTTCACAGCTGTCAGTTTCCACTGTCACAGTGTCAGTTTTCCCCCTGTCAGTTTTCACAGCTGTCAGTGTCCACTGTCAGTTTTCCCCCTGTCAGTTTTCACAGCTGTCAGTTTCCCCACTGTCAGTTTTCCCCCTGTCAGTTTTCCTCCTGTCTGTTGTTTTCCCTATAGCGAGTTAGCCATCGGGAGAAAAGGTCAACAACAACAACAAAAAGTCCACTCCTCGAAAACCTCTCACTGCGTGTGTTGTGTGGTGGCACCGGCATGTTCCAGGCCACAACGTGGGGTGGGCCAAAGTCGCCACAGAGCCCCTACGAACGGGAAAAGGGCGGTCAAAAGAGCAGCAAGACCCGCTGGAGCCCTTTCCGGGGCCCCCCGAGGAGCAGGACCTTTCACTGCCGGCCCAGTCACGGGGTATCGGGGGTGGGGGGGGGGAGGGGGGGGGGGGTTTGGGGGGGGGGGTGGGGGGGTTATGTGGGGAGGGGGGGGGGGGGGATTTTGGGGGGTTTGGGTTTTTTGTGTGTTGGTATGTGTGTGGTGTGGTGAGAGGTATATTTTTAGGTGTGTTTTTGGTCTTTTGGGGTTGGTGGAAGAAATAATAGTGTGTGTGTAGTGTGTTATTTTTTTGGTGTGTGTTTTTGGGTTAAGAGAATACATGGGTGTGGGTTTGTTTGTGTGTTTGGTATGTGTGTAAGGAGTTTAAAATAGTGGGTGTGTTTTGGATTTTTGGTTTGTATTGGGGGGTTGTTTGGGTATTGTTAAGACTATATATATTTATTGTTTTTGGGTATGTTTTTTTATTTGGTTTTTTTGGGGGGGTTTTGGGTTTTTGGGGGGGTGTGTTTGTTGGTGTGTTTTTGTTTTTGTGGGGAAGGGGAGAGTTTTGGTTTTAAAAAAAGGGGGTATGGGTGGGGGAGAGAGGGGGTTTGGTTGGTAAGGGTGTGGTTTTGGGTGGGGTTTTGGGTTGTGGAAAAAAATGTTACGGGGGGGGTTGGGGGGGTTTGTGGGGGGGGGGGGGGGTGGGGGAGGGGGGGGGAGGTTTTGGGTGGGGGTGTTTTGGGGGTTGTTGAAACCCAAAAAAAAAATTTTAAATAAATGAAAATTTTCCCCCCCCCAAAAAATTTTTTTAAAATGAAGAAAAAACTTAAAAGACCCCCCCCCCCCCCTCCACCCCCAAAAAACCCCCTTTTTTCCCCCAGAACATTGCACGTGCAAAAATTTGTATGCAAAAACCGGAAAACCCAAAGTAGGGGGAAAATAGGGAAAGGGAAAGGGGTAAGTAGGTGGGGGGGAAAAAGGTGGAAAAGGTGTCCCAAAAAACCTTTTGGGGGTCGTAGACATAAAACCCACCACCAGCTCCCTCAGTTTGGCCCAAGGACCAAAAATGGGGGGGGCCGGGGGGGGGCCCCCACCCCTCCCTTTTACCCCTCCCCCCGCCCCCTTTAAAAAAAAAAACCCTTTTCCCTGACCCTAAAGAGGAAGGTCCCTATTACAGCGGGGGAAAAAAGGGGGAAAGATTTGTATCGGGAAGTCAAGACGGGCAAAGGGGAAAAAACCCCAAACCCCCAAAACCAGGTAACCACTTTCAAACCTCCCTCCCAAACCCTTGGCCGGGGGAAAAGCAAAGCGTGTGCTTTTCCCTAACCACTAAGCCCCCCCCCCCCGGTCCCCTAAAACGCAGGGGGAAAAAAAAAAAGTGAACCCCCCCCCTCCCCCTCCCTGCCCCTTTGCAGAAACAAGAAATTGGTGTCCACAACCGTCCCAAATACACGTGGGAAAAAAAAGGTTTAAACCCAAAAATGGATTTCGCGGGAAAAATTTGGAAATTCCCCATTTTTTTTGGTGACGCATGATTTGGCTATTTTTTGGAAAAATTTCAGCAGATTTAAACCCAACAAATAATGACAAAATAAAATTAAAAAAAACCTTTGGGAAAAAGCTTAAATTTTCAATTTTTTTTGAGATTTTTCACAGATTTTTTAAATAGATGTTTGGAAATTTTTTTAATTTTTTTTTTAAAAATTTTTTTAAAAATATTTTAAACGAATCCCTGAAAAAAAAAAAAATTTTTAAAAATTTAAAAGGGCTGTAATCTTAAAAAGGGGGCTTAAAACTGTTCATTAACTGGGCCCCCCCCTTAAAGAAAGTAAATTGATTTTTTTCCACCCAAAGAAAAATTTCCCGAAGCGGGCTGAACCTCCCCCTTGATGTAAATTTTTTGTACAAAAATTTTTTTTTTCTTTAAAGAATCATAACACGGAAGCCTGAAAAATTCCCAAAAAATTATCACTTTTTTGACTTTGTAAAAACAAAATTAGCCAAAAAACAACCAAAAACTAGAAAAGGCTTATGGTCAAAAAAAAGGGCAACTCTTTTTTAAAAAAAAATGTTTCCCCTTTACGGGCCCAAAGGGGTACTTTCCTTTTTAGAAAACATAAACTTTGTGGTTTTTTTTTAATTTCCCGAAAAATTTGTCCCGTTTTAAAAGGGCCTTGGGCAGGGTCACAGAAAAGGAAAAAAGATTTTTTCGGCACAACCCTCAAGATTTTAACCCCTTACGGGGGGGAAAAAGCAAAGTGCTGTCCACCACTGAGCTATTCCCCTTTCCTGAAAGGGAAAAGGGGTTTTAACCCCCTTCTCCCCCTCTCTCCTCTCATCTCTCTCTCCACCTGGAAAAAAAAAAACCCTTTGCAGCCCGACCACGCGGTGTCCTACAACCCAAAACCCTTAAAACACACGGGGGGAAAAAGGTTAAACCCTCTCCCCCTTTTCCCTCCTCTCTCTCTCTCCCCTCTCTCTCTCTCCCTTTTCCCTCCCCTCCCTCCCCCTCCCTCCCTCTCCCCCCCCTCCCCTTTTCCTCTCTCCCCCTTTCTCCCTCTCTCCCTCCCCCTCTCTTTTCCCTCTCTCCCCTCCCTCCCCTCTCTCCCCACTCCCCCTCCCCTCCCCTCTCCCCCCCTCTCTCTTTTGTCTCTCCCTCTCTCCTCTTCCCCTCTCCCTCCCTCTCTTTCTCTCTCTCTCTCTGTCTCCCCCCTCTCTCTCTCTCCTCTCTGTCCCTCTCTCTAAACCCCCCTCCCTCTCTCCTCTCCTCTTTCCCCCTCCCCTCCCTCTCTCTTTCTCTGTCTCCTCTCTCTCTGTCTCTCTCTCCCTCTCTCCCCCCTCTCCCTCCCCCTCTCTCCTCCTTTATCCAAAACTTTCTCAAAGAAAAGGGGCCTTTCAGTTCATGTTAAAAAGAAAAAAACCTTGTACAAAATGTAAATAATAGCTAAAGTTAAAATTTTCAAAATTACAATGTAAAGGGTCTTTTTCCAAAAAATTAGAAAATTTTGATTTCATTAATTTTTTTAAACTTCGAATAAAATTTCTTTTGTTTAACTGAAACATTTGTTGGTTTTAAATTTTAAAACCCAGATTTTTTTAATGAATATGTAACATTCACCTAAAAGGCAAAAAAATTATCCCACAAGGGAGATACCAGGTGGGTATTGTTTTAAAGTAGAAAAACATATGCAAATTTTTATAGAATGTATAAAAGGGGAAAACAAGAAAACTTTGTTGTGTTAAAAAATTATAAATTCTTTTGCAACAAAAAAAATTTTATTTTAAAGTGTTTTTTTATTTTCCTCCAAAAATTCCCCTTTCGGAAGGGTCAATTTGATGATTTTGGCTTAGAAAAATAGAGCAATGTTTACAAAATCTTTTAATGATTTGCCTAGTGTTTTTTTCATATTCTGTTAAATGGAGAATTGAATGCCAGAACAGAAACATGAGAATTTTTCCCTTTCAATGGGGATGCATTATTTTGAAAAAAATTTTTTGGTTCCCCAAATAATAAACCAATTCCCCAAAGGGAAATTCACAGGAAATTTTCTGTTAACAATTTTGGGGCAAACGATTGAATTTTGTAACTTTTAAATGTTTGCCCTTATTTTGAAGGGGCCCTGAGTGAAAAAAAGATTTTGAGGAAGTTTTACAAATTTTGGGATACAAAAGGGGAAAGCACTGGGGAAATTTTTTTGTTTCATCTTTTTGGAACTTTTTTTTTTTAAAATTTCAAATATTACCCTTATTTTTTTAAAAACTCAAAAGAGTCTGATCTTTTTCCCCCCCTTGTCCAAAAGGGATAAAGACAACTGGAGACGGCAATGAACTGTCCGTTTAACAAAAAAGTAAATGAAAATCGTGTTTGGGGGAAATTTTAAACCTGGAATGGGGCACAAGAAAATGAATTCAAGAAATCGGGGGAGAGCACAAAGGTTAAAAAATTAATTACAAAAGGCCATAAATAACTTTAAAAGGGGAAACGTAATAAAGTTTTTAGATTTTTTTTTTAAAAAATGTATAAAAGAGTCTGGGGCAAATGTAGCCAAAAGGGTGCCCGTATTCCAAAGACAAAAAGATCAAGTTTTTTAAACAGTGAAATGTGAAAAAGCAAAAAAAAAAAAATGTAGAAAAAAATTAAAATTTTTAGAGCAAGTTTAAAAAGAAGTAATTTGGCAAAATAATTTACAGCAAAAAAAAAATACAGACATCGTTAAAAACCAAAAAAACAAATTTTTTAAAAGGCAAAAAATGAAGCATTAAACAAAAGAAAATTTAAAAAAGGGTCACACCCTTTTGGGAAAGAAAACTAAGGGAAAAGGGTTTTACAAACAAGAAAAAGGTAGTAAAAAATAATTTGTACAGAAAGATTTGGGTTTAATCATTTCCAAAAAAGTTTTCCAAGGAATAATTTAAGAACCCGAAAGGGATGACGGGATTGAACGGAACCTACAGAGAAAAAGATAATACAATTTAATACAAAAAAATTAAAGTAAAGTTTCAGGCAAAAGGAAAAAATTAAAAAGGTAAAGCCAAAAGGGGGATAATTTACATTTTAGCTGAAATGTTACAGACCCGGTGGTAGTAATATTTAATGTTCTAACTAAAATTTTTTAAAAGTTAAATTTTTAAAAAGGTAAAAACCCCCCCAAAGGTCCCAAAAACCATAATTAAAACCAAATTTTCCTAAAAAAGGGAAAAAAATGATGTAAAACCAAAACCCCCGGGAAAAACTCTTTTTAAAAAATTAAAACCCCCAAAGCAAAACCCCAAAACCCAAATACCCCACAAAAAACTGGTTTAAAAAAACCACTTTTTAAATCAGAAAGTCAAGCCGGAAATTTTGAAGGGAAAAAATTCAACAATTTTATCAAAAAATTTCCCAAAAACCCCAGTTATTTAGAGCCAAAAAAACAAAAAAAGGGAAAAAAACTCTTTTGCTTTTGTAAAAATTTTAGAAAAGCTTTTATTCGTTCAGGGATAACAAAACCCCCAAAAAAGTGCATTCAAGAAAAAGGGGTACTTTGGGAAATTCTTTCGCCAAAAAAACAAGCAGTACAGGTCAAATTTAAAAAAATGCGTTCGAGCAAAATTTTTAATTTAAACCCAAAATTTTTTATTGTCCAAATTTTTTAAAGGCAAAAGGGGTGTTAAGCCCGGGCTCGTTTTCCCCCATTTGTAAACCCCGTTTTGCCCGATCAAAATTTAAAGAAAGGGGGAAACCCGGGGTTCAGCTATTTCCGATATTATGGAAAAAAAAAAATCTTGTTTTTTTTGCAGATGAATTGGCAAATTTATATCAACCCAAAACCAAAATGGTCTTTAGAAAACAGTTTTAAAAGTAGTAAAAAAATTTTTTGTAAAAAAGAATTTAAATTAAAAAGTTAAAAATAGATAAAAAAAAAAATTTGTATTTGAAAAGGGGGGGTTTTTTTGGGGAAAAAAGAAAAATGGTTTTTATTGGAAGACCTTTTGAAGTAAAAACCCAAATTTTTGCTAATTTTGGGTTTAGGTTCACAACTATGATCCCGTGCGAAAAAAGTACACACATCTAGTAACAAAAGGGAAAAAGGCAGTAGTTCACCAATAGAGTTTTTCGGGAAATAAAAAAGGATGACGAAAAAAATTTTTTTTCAACATTTTTTTATACAAAAATAAAAGCCAATATTTCTATATGCTGCGAAGTATGGGGAAAAAAACCATTAAAAACCCAAAAAGAAAAAGTCCAAAGGGTGGCAAAGCAAAAGGTTTTTTTTGGGGTACCAAAACCAAAAAACCCAAAAAAAATGATAAAATGGAAATTTGTGTAATACCTCTCCCAGAAAATTTATACACTACCTGCATAAGAAATTGGTTTTAAATTTTTACAAATGAAAAATGAAAAAGGTACCAAAAAAAGGGGAAAAAAAATGCTGTGCAGCTAAAAAACCCAAATTTCCCCCAAAAAGGCGGGGTTTTGAAAAAAGAGAAATCTTATGCTTTAACTGGAATTTTAAAATTGTTTGGTTTCAGCAGGGTGTTTGGGGATGTGAAAAAGTTTTCTAAGCAAATTTAAACAGAGCTCATCGATATGTTTTTTCAAGAATGGTCCGGAAATTTTTAAAAAGATTCGTTAAAAGATAAACAACCTTAGAACAAATTTTAAAACAAAATTCGAAAAAAAAAGTTTTTAAATTTTTAGATATGGAAAATTATTGTTTTTGTGTTTTTCCATCACGGGGAGTTAAGGGTTTTAAAGTACTCCCACGAATAACCCAAGTACAACGAAATAGGAATCGTTCATTTAAAAAAATTTTGTCCCTTTTGCAAAAATCAGATCGAAAATGAAAAACATTTTGTGTTTTTTTTTGTGCTACAAAAGAAGATTTAAGGGGGGGCCCCCCCCAAAATTTTTAAAAAAAAAGTCAAAAAACTTCCTCAAAAAATGGTTTTTGAGCCACTGAACCTATCCACAACACAATTTATCTAAATAGTGTTTTATGCAAGCAATAAGGGGGAAAAAAAACTTTAAGTCTACAAGGAAAACCAAATCCTATGAGTACGTCTGTTTAAAAAATTTAAAAAATTTCCAAAAACCCCCTTTTTTATCGCTAATTTTCGGGATTTTTGTGGCATAACAAGATCATGGGTTTTTTTTTGTGTCTCCCCTTTTTTTACTGATTCTTCCCGACTCCCGATGATTTTAGTAGATGTGAAAAGTTTAAAATGTTTATTTTTCAACTGCCCTTTTGGGGTATGAACCCTTTTTAGGTAAGGAATTTACCAAATTTTGATTTTTCGATTAACCCTGGTTGTAAATATAGATAGGTGCCTTTTTATGTTTAAAATTTTTCTTTTTTTTCTTTTTAACGTTGTATTTGGGCCCAAGGGCCCAAAGTCAATAAAATCAATTTTAGAGTTCAGAGGTCCTCTTTTATAAAAAGAGTATTATTGTATAGATCGTTTAAAATATTTTTTTTAAAAGAGCAGTATTTAAAAATTTATAGATGTCTACTCTATTCGTTAGCAATTACACAAGCAAAAAAATGTTTTAAACCCTTAACAAAATGTGTATAGATATGTGAAATATCCGAATGAATTTGTCCATTTTGTAAAAAAACTTTAAAAAGAAGCCCCCCCTTTCTATTGGGAAAGTTTCTTAAAACCCAAAAATTTTAAAAGAAAAATTTTAAGCAAAGTATCAATGTACCCTTGAAAAATAAGTTCAAAGTAAGAAATGAAAGAGTACCAAAAAATTTGTTTTTTCCCAACAAAATTTTTCCCTTCTATTTTTCCCAAAAGGAAAAAAATTTTCGCAAATAATTTAAATTTAAAAATGCTACATTTTATAAAAATCAATATTTAAAATTTTTCTTAGACAAACAAAAATTTTTTTCTATGTTGGTTTTTGATTAATTTTAAAGGTTTTTTAATCAAAAATAGAAAAAAGGTGGTTTTTTTTTTGGGATTCAGTCAGAACGTTACGACAAAACTTTTTTCAAATTTGGGGTATGTTAATTTTTTGGTGTTTTTTTTCTCTAAACCCGTTCCCTAAATCCCTTAATTTTTTTTCGTATTTGCTTTGGGCCCAAAGAATGAATTAACCCTTGTTCAAACCCAACCCAACAAATTTTATTTTTTGGCCAAGGCCAAAAGTACAATTTAAAACAAATTCAGTGTTCATGTTCCCCCTCTCTCTCCCCCCCCCCCTCCTCTCTCCCTCGTCTCTCTCCTCCCCTCTTTCCCCTCTCTCTCTCCTCTCCCCCCCCTTTTTCCATCCCCTCCCCCCCCCCCCCTTTCCCGTCCTGTCCTCTTTCCCCCTCTCTCTGTCTCTGTCCTCACCCCTCCCCTCCTTAAAAAAAACACCCTTTTCAACACCCCCGGGGGGTTTCCTTTTAAACCCCTCCCCTATAAAACATAGGGGAAAAAGGGTTTAACCCCCCCTACTCTCTCTCCTCTCTCAAAAAAAAAAGAAAAAAAGTCTCTCTCTCTCTCTGCTCCTCTCTCTCCCCTCTCTCTCTCTCTCTCTCTCCCTCTCTTTCCCTCTCTCTCTCTCTCTCTCCTCTCCCTCTCTCTCTTTCTCTCTCCCTCTCTCTCTCTCTCCTCCCTCTCTCTGTCTCTCTCTCTCCCTCTCTCTGTCTCCCTCTCTCCCCCTCCCCCTCTCTCCTCTCTTTCTCCCCCTCTCTCTCTCCCCCTCTCTCTCTCACTCTCCCTCCCTCTCTCTCTCACTCTCTCTCCCTCTCTCACTCTCCTCTCCCTCTCTCCCTCTCTCCCCCTCCCTCCCTCTCTCTCTGTGTCTCCATCTGAAACCCTGCAGACGACCAGTCCTACAACCCATCCCCTATACACGTAGGGAAAAGGTTAACCTTTCTCTCTCTCTCTCTGTCTCCCTCCCTCCCTCTCCCTCTCTCTCTCTCTCCCTCCCTCTCTCTCTCTCTTTCTCTCTCTCTCTCTATCTCTCTCCTCCCTCCCTCACCCTCTCTCTCTCCCTCTCTCTCTCCCTCTCTCTCCCCCCCTCTCTCTCTCTCTCTGTCTCCCTCCCTCCCTTCATCTCTCTCTCTCTCACACTCTCCCCCTCTCTCTCTCTCCCTCCTCCCACTCTCTCTATCTCTCCTCCCCTCCCTCTCCATCCTGAAAAAACAAACCCACACAAACAACCCAACCCTCTTTTGCAGACGACCAGTGCGGTGTCCTACAACCCATCCCCTATACACACGTAGGGGAAAAGGTTAACCCCTCTCTCTCTCTCTCCCTCCCTCTCCTGAACCCTCCAGACGACCAGTCCTACAGCCCATCCTCTATACACGTAGGGAAAAGGTTAACCTCTCTCTCTCTCCCTCTCTCTCTGTGTCTCCATCCTGAAACCCTCCAGACGACCAGTCCTACAACCCGTCCCCTATACACGTAGGGAAAAGGTTAACCTTTCTCTCTCTCTCTCTCCTCTCCCTCTCTCCCTCTCTCTCCCTCTCTCTCCCTCTCTCTCTCTCCCTCTCCCCCTCCCTCCCTCCCCTCTCCTCTCTCCTTTTCCACTCTCTCCCTCTCTCCCTCTCTCCCTCCCTCCCTCTCTCTCTCCCTCTCTCTCTCTCTCTCTCTCCCCCTCCCTCCATCACCCCTCTCTCTCTTCCCTCTCTCTCCCTCTCTCTCCCCCCCTCTCTCTCTCTCTCTCTCCCTCCCTCCCTTCATCTCTCTCTCTCTCACACTCTCCCCCTCTCTTCTCTCTCCCTCTCCCACTCTCTCTATCTCTCCTCCCCCTCCCTCTCCATCCTGAAAAAACAACCCACACAAACAACCCCAACCCTCTTTTGCAGACGACCAGCGCGGTGTCCTACAACCCATCCCCTATACACACGTAGGGGAAAAGGTTAACCCCTCTCCTCCCCTCTCCTCTCTACCCCTCCCCTCCCTCCCTCTCTCTCCCTCCGCTCTCGCCTCCCTCTCTCCTCCCTCCCTCCCTCTCTCTCCCTCTCTTCCCCCTCCTCTCACCTCCTCCCTCCCTTCATCCTCCCCCTCTCACTCCCTCCCCCTCTCTTCCCTCTCTCTCTCTCCCCCTCTCTCCCTCCCCCCCTCTCCTCCCTCACCCTCTTCTCCCCTCTCCCCCTCCCTCCTTTTCCCCTCTCTGCGTCTCTCTCTCCTCTCCCCCCCTCTCTCCCTCCCCTCCCTCCTCTCCTCCGTCTCCCCCTCCCCTCTCTCTCTCCCCTCCCCCCCTATCTCTCTCTCTCTCTCTCTCTTTTCCTCTCTCTCTCCCTCTCTCTCTCTCTCTCCCCTCTCCCCTCCCTCCCTCCCCCCTCTCTCCCTCCCTCTCTCCCTCCCTCTCTCTCCCTCTCTCTCTCTCTCCTCTCTCCCTCTCCCCCCCCTATCTCTCTCTCTCTCTCTCTCATCTCTCTCTCTCCCTCTCTCTCCCCCCTCTCTCTATCTCTCTCTCCATCCTGAAAAAAACAAACCTTTGCAAAACGACCAGCGGGGTATCCTACAACCCCTCCCCTATACACACGTAGGGAAAAGGTTAACCCCCTCTCTCTCTCTCCCCTCTCTCCCCCTCTCTCTCTCCCTCTCTCACACACTCTCACACAAAAAACCTCTCATCTCCCCTCCATCCTGAAAAAACAACACACCTACCTTTTTGCAGACGACCAGCAGCGCCGCGGTGTCCTACAACCCTTCCTCCATCACGCCCGAGGAGTACTTCAGCTCTCTGGTGGAGCTGGGCGACCGGGACATCGGCCGCCCCGTGGAGCAGACCACCAAGGTGCAGAAGTTCAAGGCCGCCCTGTGGCTGTGCGAGGACTTCCCGCTGTCGCTGCAGGAGCAGGTGCTGCCCATCATCGACCTCATGGCCACCAGCAACGCCCACTTCGCCAAGCTGCGCGATTTCATCACCTTGCAGCTCCCTGCCGGCTTCCCTGTCAAGATCGGTGAGTGGTTGGTTGGGTGTTGGGTGGGTTGTGTGATGTGGTGTTGGGTTGGTGTTGGGGTGGGGTGGGGTTTGGTGTTGGGGGGGTGTGGTTGGGTGGTTGGGGTGTTGGGGGGGTGTGTTGGTGGGGGGTGGGGGGGGTTGTTGGGTGGGTGGGGGGGTGGTGTGGGTGTTGGGGTGGTGTGGGTTGGGGGGGGGGGGGGTTGGGGGGGTTGGGTGGGTTGGTGGGGGGATGGGGGGGGGTGTTGAGGTGTTGGGGGGTGGGGGGGGGGGGGGGGTTTGGTGTTGGGGGGGTTGTTGGGTGGTGTGTCGGTGGTGTGGTGTTGGGTGGTGTTGTTGGTGTGTTTGGTTGGGGTGGGGGGGTTTGGGGGGTGTTGGTTGGGGTGGGGTGGGGGGGCGGTTGTGTGTTGGTGTGTCAGGTGTTGGGTGTCAGCGGTGTTGGTTGCGGTGTCGGGGATGATTTTTTGTGTGGGTGGTTTTGGTTTTTTGTTGGTGGGGTGAGGTGGGGGGGGGGAAGGGGGAAGGGTTTGGGGGGGGGAGGGGTTTTGGGGGAAGAGGGGTTTGGAGGGGGGTGAGGGGTGGGGGGGAGGGGGGGGAGGGAGAGAGGTTTTTTGGGGGGAGGGGTTTAGGGGGGAGGGGGGGGTGTAGGGAGGTGGCAGGGGTTGGTTTGGTGGGGGGTTTTTTGTGTTTTTTTCGGGGGGGGGGGGGGGTATTTTTGGTTGGGTTTGGTTTTTTGGGACAGTCAAGTGTGTGTATTTCAGTGTATGTGTTGGTGGCAAGGTCTTTTTTTTTTTTTTGGGGGGGGGGGGGGTTTGACAATGAAGCATGTGTGTTTCAGTGTATGTGTATGTGTTGGTGGGGAGGTCTTTGGGGGGGGGTGTTTTGTTTGGGTTTTTGGGGGGGGGGGAGGGTTGACAGTGAAGTGTGTTTGTATTTCAGTGTTTGTGTTTTAGGGTGTGTTTTTTCTTTCTTTTTTGGGGGGGAGGAGGGGGGGGGGGGGTTCTGGGTGGGTGTGTTGTGGGGGGGGGGGGGGGGGGGGCGATCAGTTTTGTTTCTTTGACAGCCAAGTGTGTGTATTTCAGTGAGTGTTTTATGTTGTATTTTTTTGGGGGGGGGTTTTATGGTGGGGGTGGGGGGGAGTTTTTTTGTTTTATTTGGAGGATATTTTTTTCTTTGACAGTCAGGTGTGTGTTTGTGCTTGCCTGTATCATGTGTGAGTTTGAGTGTATGTGTATGTAAAATGAATGAAACACTGTGTGATTATTGAGAAAACAAGCAACTCAACAGGTCAAATGTTTGTAATCCTGATTTAAGGGCTGAATACGTTTTTATGTTGTCAGCATCTTGTATTACTGATCACTTAGAATGAGTGAACTGCGACTCTGTCTGTCTGTCTATCTGTCTATCTTCTCTGTCTCTGTTGTCTCTCTCTGTCTCTCTTTTCCCTCCCTCTCCCTCTCTTTCTCCCTCTCTCTCTCACAATACTATGATTACCTGCTTTCTTTTTTTGTGGGTTAAAATAAAAATCATTCCAGATTGTTATACTCTTATCTATTAAATAATATAATGATATCCTCCACTTTTCTTTTCTTTTTTTTCCCAGAGATTCCTCTTTTCCACGTGTTGAACGCTCGGGTGACTTTCGGGAATATATTTGGGTCGGCGTCGCCGGCTGATCACGTGACCTTGATGCGAGAGCCGACATTGGCCTGCGCTGTGGACGAGCAGTGTTTCGAGGCGCCACCTAGCTACCACATCACTGGTGAGAAAGAACTCAGAGAGAGAGAGAGGGGGGGGGGAGAGAGGGGGGGGGGGAGAGATGGGAGATGAGAGAGAGGAGAGTGGAGAGAGAGCGGAGAGATGGAGAGAAAAAGAGAGAGATGGAGAGAAAGAGAGAGAGATGGAGAGAAGAGAGAGAGAGATGGAGAGAAAGAGATGGAGAGAGAAGAGAGAGAGAGATGGAGAGAAAGAGAGAGAGATGGGGAGAAAAAGAGAGTGATGGAGAGAAAGAGAGAGAGATTGAGAGAAAGGAGAGAGATGGAGAGAAAGAGAGAGAGATGGAGAGAAAGAGAGAGAGATGGAGAGAAAGAGAGAGATGGAGAAAAAGAGAGAGAGATGGGAGAGAGAAAGAGAGAGATGAGAGAGTGGAGAGAGAGATGGAGAGAGAGAGAGAATAGGATGGGCTGGATGGTGGGGTGGACACAGAAGTGTTTGTGAGATGTTTTTCTGGGATGGATGTCAAAGACTGTCTTGTAGTAGTGTTTGTTTCTTTTGGGTTTTTTTGTTAATGATGATGATAATATACACAGCACACAAATCCAGCATAACTCGGTCAAGGATCTAGAGCCCAGTGCTAAAATGTGCGCACCCCTTCCTTTTACCAAGTAAGAAGAAGAAGAAGAAATGGAATTTGTATAGCGCTATATCTTGCAAAGACAAATCAGAGCGCTTGCATTCAACATATTCTTACAGAGTCATGCAGCCAATAACTATCAAAAGCTTAAACAAAATTCAAATGTACGCACCTATACACACACACACACACACACACACACAGGTTGTAGGCTTTGGCAGGGTAATGGGATTTTGGCTGTTGAAGGCAGGGGCGGTTTTGAGATGAAAGAAGGGAAAAGTTAGGTTTGAAATAAATATGTCTTGAGGCTGGATTTAAATGTGTCATATGTAGGCTTTTGTTGAAGAGAGAGAGGAAGGTCGTTCCAGATGGATGGACCAGAAATAGAGAAAGAGTGACGACCAACGGTGGACTGGTTGAATCTAGGTATTCGTAAGCACAGGGTATCTGCAGCAGAGCAGAGGGAATAAGAAGGAGTGTACAGGTGAAGACATTCACAGAGATAGGAGGGAGCTGTTTTGTGGAGACATTTGTAACAGAGGGTACTGATCTTATAGTTTACTCTCTGTGGCACAGGCAGCCAGTGGAGAGATCGCAAGAGAGGAGTAATACGTTCAGATTTTTTCTCTTTCTGAGGACTAGTCGAGCTGCAGAGTTTTGTATATACGTTAAAGGGAGTGGATAGATGATGCTGGCAGACCAGCCAAAAGAGAATGGCAATAGTCAAGACGTGAGAGAATGAGAGACGTGACAAGTACAAGGGCAGTCAGTCTCTGCTATGATTAGCAACCAGCTGGGATGGGATGGGATGGAATGGATAGCAGCTGAGAGTAGCTGAAAGTGGGGGGGGGGGGGGGGACTGACAGCTGTAAGGGGCTGTAATGCAAAGCCCAAGGGCGAACAAAAGCTTGGATTGGTGAGACCCACGTCGCAAGGATACAGCCAGCTTGGGGGGGGGCGACATCAGTACGCTTTTGTTTGTTCTTTCCGAAAAGTATCGAGAGCTGGTTCTGTGAGACTCGACAACAGTAGATATAGACATGGGAGGGGGTGGGGGGTCTTAAAGCAAACGTCCATTCTTTCCGAGTTGAGTCAAGGTTTTTATGTCCATATGGTACATTCTTAAGCCACACGGGGGGGGGAAGAAGGAAAAAAAGTTTAAAATCAGGCAGAGACAATGGTCGTTAAGATTTCAATGGTCAGGTCCGATTTTAAGGAATACATTTAAAAAAAAATATTAATCATTCTAATTTAAACTGAAAAGAAATATAATAAAAATCAAAAAAAAGGAAAGGTATGTATAAAGAGAAATATCGGTGTAGCCAGGCCCATGGCATGCATTGACAGTGGACTGGATTGTGTTGTGTTGTATTGTGCTGTGTTGTGTTGTATTGTATTGTGCTGTGATGTATTGTGTTGTATTGTGCTGTGTCGTGCTGTGTTGTATTGTGCTGTGTTGTATTGTGCTGTGTTCAATTGTGTTGTATTGCGCTGTGTTGTGTTGTATTGTGTTGTATTGTGCTGTGTTGTGTTGTGTTGAACTGTGTTGTGTTGTATTGCATTTCGTTGTGTTGTATTATATTGTATCGTATTATATCGTATTGTATTGTATACCACGTTAAGTCACGGCAGATTTCTCTGCATGAAATTCGGGCTGCTCTCTCTCCCCGGGGAGAGCGTGACATCACCACAAGAGCAGCAGTTTCCCTTGTTTTTCCTGTCTGCAACTGTATTTGTTTTCCTATCCAAGTGGCTTTTCTTCTAAAAAAAAAAAAAAATTTTGCCAGGGACAACTCTCTTGTTGCCGTGCGTTCTTCTATGTACGCTGACTAATCACGTGTAACAACAACACACCTCCGTTTATCACCTCATCCGAAAAAACTAGCACCCAGACCACCACTCGACAGTCTAGCAGATGGGAGAAGGGAGCAACGGCTGGGGGGTGAGGGAGGGGGTGAGGGTGAAGCTTCTTGCCCCAAAACAGGGGGATCAAACCTCCTCCACGCATTTTCGGAAAACCGAGCTTTCGGGCGTTTCTGGACAGGTGCGTTGTTACCCTCTAATCGGCCCGATGCACCTGTGTTGTGACAAGGTGGGGTGCTGTGTGCAGGGGACACCCACCACGAACGGCTGCGCGACGAGGACGACGAGCTGCTGCAGTTTGCCATCCAGCAGAGTCTGGTGCAGTCTGGCTCTGAGGAGGATCAGGTAATGGGGGGGGGGGGGGGGGGGGGGGGGGGGGGGGTTGGGGGGAGGGGGATGGGGGTTATGAGGGCGGCGGGTGTGGATGGGTGTGGTGTTGAGTGGGTAGTTTGCGTGGTATGGATGTGGTGGGTTGGAAGTGTGTATATACATAAACACATACTCACACATACACAATTACAATCACACACACATACACAGACACAATCACACACATACAACACACAAACACACACTCACACACACAATCACACACACACGCATGAACACACACTCACACACACACTCACAACACACAACACACACACACAACACACACACACAATCACCCACACACACACACACTCACACACACTCACACACACACACAAAATGACACACTCAGACACACACTCACACACACACAAACACACATGAACACACACATGAACACACATCCACACACATGAACACACATGAACACGAACACACACATGAACACACACACACTCACACACAACACACACACACACACAAAATCACACACACAAAATCACACACTCACACTCTGACACACAACACACTCACACCCACAACACACTCACACACATACACTCTCTCACACACACAAACACTCACACACACACACATTCACACACACACACACACATTCACACACACACAATCACTCACACAAACACAGACTCACAAAATCACACACATAACACACACACACACACACACACACACACTCACACCCTCATACACACACACACATTCACACACACACACACACACACATTCACACACACAACACACACGAACACACACACACACAATGAACACACACAATCACACGCACAACACACACACACACAACACACACACAAACACATACACTCACACACACACACCCCATCTCAGATTCATGCAGCACTCTCATTCATGCCGGGCCTGGCACAAGTCGCTTCAACAACTGTACTATTTTCAGAGCAGCCCTCGGCGCTCTAGTTAGCATGACTTGCAATTACCATTGCAATTACCACAGCCCCTAAATCGGATAACTCCGCTGGGTCTCTAATACAACCTCAAACAAACAGATTGTTCAACAGGCGATCAATTTTTTTCTTCATTATTGTTTGCCTGATCAAACGGGAAGACAGGATCACGATTGAAGAACTATGGAGAATGTGCAAAGTCGATGATCTGAAGTCTGTAGCTAGTAGCAACAGACTGCGCTGGTTTGGGCACGTTCAACAGAAAGCAGACCACCACATCATAAAAAGAGCAATGAACTTCGTAGTGGATGGAAAGAGACCAAAGGGAGAGACCTAGCAAAACCTGGGCTGCCTGTATTGCAGATGATCTTAGAGAACGGGGCATAAATAAGGAGGAAACTCAAAACAGAGAGAGATGGAGAAGGCTCATCAATGTCAAACCTCCCCTGGGAGGAGAAACATGATAATGATAAATGGAACTTATATAGCGCTATATCTTGCAAAGACGAATCAAAGCCCATGCATTCAACTTAATCTTACACAGTCATGCAATCGATGATAAATAATCAATAGTTTAAACAAACAGATATTACAAACATGGTGCGCTGCAGACAAAATCTATGAAATAAAATTTCAATAGTCAAATGTTTTTCAAAAGCGCACACACACACACACACACACAATAATCAATAGTTTAAACAAACAGATATTACAAACATGGTGCGCTGCAGACAAAATCTATGAAATAAAATTTCAATAGTCAAATGTTTTTCAAAAGCACACACACACACACACTCACACAGGTCATATACTTTAGCAGGGTGATAGGACATGGGTTAGTGAAGGTGGGATAGTTCTGATATGAAACGGGAGGGGGGGAAATCTTAGGTTTGAAATAAATATGTCTTGAGGTTGGATTTAAATGTGTCATATGACAAAAAAAGGAAGAAGTCGAAGTTTGCCTGATTTTTCCTGCAGGTGACGTTCTGGGAAGCACTGAACCGCACCAACCCAGCGCCCACCAATGGGTCAGAGGACACAGACCGTCAGATGCAGAGGTAGCTCCCTTAGTTGGCTTTCTCTCCCTTATTTCTTCATGTTTCTGCTTTTTGTTAGAGGTAGCTTCATTAGCTGGCTTTCTCTCTCTTATTTCTTCATGTTTCTGCTTTTTTGTTAGAGGTAGCTCCCTTAGTTGGCTTTCTCTCTCTTATTTCTTCATGTTTCTGCTTTTTGTTAGAGGTAGCTTTGTTAGTTGGTTTTCTCTCTCTTATTTCTTCATGTTTCTGCTTTTGTTTAGAGGTAGCTTCATTAGCTGGCTTTCTCTCCCTTATTTCTTCATGTTTCTGCTTTTTGTTAGAGGTAGCTTCATTAGCTGGCTTTCTCTCTCTTATTTCTTCATGTTTCTGTTTTTTTGTTAGAGGTTAGCTTCATTAGTGGCTTTCTCTCTTATTTCTTCATGTTTCTGCTTTTTTGTTAGAGGTAGCTTTGTTAGTTGGTTTTCTCTCTCTTATTTCTTCATGTTTCTGCTTTTTGTTAGAGGTAGCTCCCTTAGTTGGCTTTCTCTCACTTATTTCTTCATGTTTCTGCTTTTTGTTAGAGGTAGCTCCCTTAGTTGGCTTTCTCTCCCTTATTTCTTCATGTTTCTGCTTTTTGTTAGAGGTAGCTCCCTTAGTTGGCTTTCTCTCTCTTATTTCTTCATGTTTCTGCTTTTTG
>CM054156.1:27095658-27125658 GCA_028751875.1 Rapana venosa
CATGATTTACCTGTACCTGTATATGAAAGCAGGTGGGCCACAGCGCACACGAATCCAGCAAATAATCATCCCGCCCCTGCCTTTCACCATGTCCTCCAGGTGTGGGAAGTTCCTGCTAGAATAAGCTGGGCTGGGGTGGGGGTGGAATGGGTAGCAGCTGAGAGTAAAGCTCTGAAGGGGGGGAAACTGACAGTTGCAGGCCACATTTCGTCTGAAGGTAGATGTCTTCTGATGTGTAATTAGGGGAAACTGACAGTTGTGGGCACATTTCGTCTGAAGGTAGATGTCTTCTGATGTAATTAGGGGAAACTGACAGTTGTGGCCACATTTCGTCTGAAGGTAGATGTCTTCTGATGTAATTGGGGAAACTGACAGCTGTAGGCCACATTTCGTCTGAAGGTAGATGTCTTCTGATGTAATTGGGGAAACTGACAGCTGTGGGCACATTTCGTCTGAAGGTAGATGTCTTCTGATGTAATTGGGGAAACTGACAGCTGTGGGCACATTTCGTCTGAAAGTAGATGTCTTCTGATAGTTTGTGTTGGATCAATCTTTTGATATTTTTTGGTCCTAATTTGGGAAGGGGGGGGGGGGGGGGGGGGGGAAGGGGAGGCAGGAAGGCCTTCTTCAGCCACAGAACATAACAATGTCGCAGGAATTCTCTCATGGTAGTACCACCTGCACAGAGTCCTGGTCATGTTCATAGAGGAATGTTCATAGAGGAATGTTTATAGAGGAATGTTCATAGAGGAATGTTCATAGAGGAATGTTCACAGAGGAATGTTCATAGAGGAATGTTCATAGAGGAATGTTCGTAGAGGAATGTTCGTAGAGGATGGTGGCTGGATATAGCTCTAGATGCTGCGCCAAGGCCTGAAGTACTGTTGTTGCTTGCTACTGCGCCATTGCGAGTTGAGTGAGGGATTGTAAATGTTCGATTTTTTTTTTGGGGGGGGGGGGGGGGAATCTTGATGCATAAAATATTGCTCAAATCAGGCCCTTCTTTCTTGTCATCTGCGATGAGTGACAGGCTTGAGTTGTTTTTTTTAGTTGGAGAAGAGTGAGTGAGGTAGTGGGAATGTTTCTTCAAGATTTGTGTTGTTGTTTGTTTGTTAGTTTTTTTAAGTTGTTTGGTTCTCCTGTCTGGTTCTGAGGTTTTACTGAGAGTTGCTACAAAATGTGGGATTCTTGGTAGCGCGAAGATGACAGATTTATGTTCGGAGTGCATTTGTTTTGTGATAAAGCCAGGATTTCGATGGTTTTTCGTTTTTGATTGGGTGAGAGTGTATTTATTTTCAGTCTGTATCAGGTGAAATTATCATTTTACTGTCACTGCTATATTTCCAAAACATGTGTGTGTGTGTGTGTGTTTCTGTCTGTCAGTTGGACATCGGTCGGTCAGTCTCTGTGTGTTTTTGATTTATCATACTAGTCATTGACCGGACTGCATATCTAAATTTGTAAATAATCATTCGCTTGTAAGCCGTGCTATTTGCCCTCACTGTTCAGTAGCTTTATCTTTTTATGAGTTTGCTTTCCTTGTAGAAAAATGGAAAAAGTGTTTTGTTTTTCTCAGTTATTGCGTGTATTTTGTGTAGCAGTTGGGGAGGAGAGGTCTGATTGACCGGGTATCAGGGGTCTGGGTTGCACACTACTGCTTTGTGTGCAGGTGTTCTGAGTGCGTTCTTGTTTCCGTAACCCCCTTAATGCTGACATGAACGACAGGATCTTTTAACGGGCTTATTTGATCTTCTGCACGTGTATTATATTATATACACACGATGGGAGTTCTGGCACTGGCAGGTCTGCACTTGAAGTTGACCTGAGAGAGGGTTAAAAAAAAAAATCCACACCCTTAATTCACCAGACACGCCGAGATTCAAACCCACAACTTTTTTTTTTTTTTTTTTTTTGGGTACTGCCGCATCTTCTGTGACGTCCCCCGTCCTGCTGTTCCCACGCCGTTCATTCCAATCTCCCCGCCACAACCATACCTTGATTTGTTGTCTCATCCCCAGGGTCGGAAGTCCACAGGGAGCCAATCACTATCAGGCCGCCGTGGGGCCACCAGCCAGAGGGGCCCTGCACTGCTGCTGGGTCACTTTGGCGGTGTTCAGTGGTGCCTGTTCTGAGCTAACATACGCAGGACACCACCTACTAAGCCCCCTACTAACGACAGTATTAGCTCAGTCGCGAAGCCAGACTGAGTGAGTTGCCCACCCGAGGTGGCAACCACCACAACGTCCCTCCAACGACCGTCTCCCACGAACCTCCAACCCCAAAGGCTTTGACACAAACACACCACAGGCACAGAAGTGTATGGGCAAACCGAATCTGAGATCACCATGAGACCAGAGCAACTGGGACCACCGAATCAGAGGCAATTTTTTTTAATTGCATGATGATCAATGAGGATGATGTAATGATTTTGCTGTGGAAGTGCATATGCTTTGAGACAACTTGACAGGGTTGTACTCTACGCTTACTATCATATTATATCCCGGCGTCAACCGGGCCCGAGAGATACAGACACCTGCAGTGTTGGTCAGGTAATTTGAGCAACTCTCAAACTCGCATCCGTTAAGTGGATGATGGTCCCAGTCTTCCCACTGAGCTCACAGCACACTCACTCTGGAGAGGAGCCGGCCTGAGTCCGAAAAAAAATCCCTATGACTCTTATGGGAATCGAACCCGCGACCTTCCAGTCCGTAACCCAAGGCGCTAACCACTGCGCCATGGCGGCTGGTCTCAAACCCACGACTTGATGGACCTATTGGATTGAAGTCAAAACGGTCGTAACCACTTGGCTAGTGTAGCGTCCAGTATTCCATGTGGTTTTGTGGGCGGTTTCTTCAATCTTGCGGTATTCCTTTTGATAACCTGAAGGTGTTTTTCTTTTGATGGTGCTCTTTTTAGTTTGTGGGTGTTGTTTCTGTTTCACTCTGTGGGTGTTTCTTTTAGTCTGTGGGTGTTTCTTTTAGTCTGTGGGTGTTTCTTTAGTCTGTGGGTGTTTCTTTAGTCTGTGGGTGTTTCTTTTAGTCTGTGGTGTTTCTTTAGTCTGTGGTGTTTCTTTAGTCTGTGGGTGTTTCTTTAGTCTGTGGTGTTTCTTTAGTCTGTGGGTGTTTCTTTAGTCTGTGGGTGTTTCTTTAGTCTGTGGGTGTTTCTTTAGTCTGTGGGTGTTTCTTTAGTCTGTGGGTGTTTCTTTAGTCTGTGGTGTGTTTCTTTTAGTCTGTGGGTGTTTCTTTAGTCTGTGGGTGTTTCTTTTAGTCTGTGGGTGTTTCTTTAGTCTGTGGGTGTTTCTTTTAGTCTGTGGGTGTTTCTTTAGTCTGTGGGTGTTGCTTTAGTCTGTGGGGGTGTTTCTTTAGTCTGGGGGTGTTTCTTTAGTCTGTGGGTGTTTCTTTAGTCTGTGGGTGTTTCTTTAGTCTTGGGTGTTTCTTTTAGTCTGTGGGTGTTCCTTTCTTTTAGTCTGTGGGTGTTTCTTTTAGTCTGTGGGTGTTCCTTTCTTTTAGTCTGTGGGTGTTTCTTTAGTCTCTGGGTGTTTCTTTAGTCTGTGGGTGTTTTTTTTTAGTCTATGGGTGTTTGTTTAGTCTGTGGGTGTTTCTTTTAGTCTGTACTTGCTCCTTTCTTTTAGTCTGTGGGTGTTTCTTTAGTCTGTGGGTGTTTTTTTTTAGTCTATGGGTGTTTGTTTAGTCTGTGGGTGTTTCTTTTAGTCTGTACTTGCTCCTTTCTTTTAGTCTGTGGGTGTTTCTTTAGTCTGTACTTGCTCCTTTCTTTTAGTCTGTGGTGTTTTCTTTAGTCTGTACTTGCTCCTTTCTTTTAGTCTGTGGGTGTTTCTTTAGTCTGTACTTGCTCCTTTCTTTTAGTCTGTGGGTGTTTCTTTAGTCTGTACTTGCTCCTTTCTTTTAGTCTGTGGGTGTTTCTTCTTTAAATTTTTTTTGGGGGGGAAGCTGATCTCTTTCGCTTGTCAGGATTCTGCTCAGCTTTTGCCAGTGCCTGAGGTTGCAAGGACTAGTGGTATCGTGGTCTTCCACTTCAGCTATAGAGCAGCCATATTTGGTCAATGTGGAGAGCCAAGATGTAAACTTGTTCGTGTGGCTGGAGGTAATCGTGAACGCTGGACATCAGGGAACCAACTTCTTTCTGGCTGGCGTGAAAGAGGAGGAAGCTGGCCTGGTTTGGTCACATCAGGCGTAACAAGCTCTGCTCTTAACTCAATGGAGACGCAGTGAAATGGATCCCGCCATTTTGTGGTGATGCGTGATTTAGGCTATATTTGAAAAATTCATCAGACTTACCCAACATAATAATGACATGAACATTATAGACCATTGAAAAGTTTATAATGTCTTCTTTTGAAAGTGTTTCTTAGTTTTTCAATAGATGACTGTATTTTTTTTAAACAAATTTTCAAAATATGTCACTGAACGCTGAAAAATAAAAAGTTTTGAAAATTAGGGCTGCGTATCTTACATGCCTCGAACTGTTCATCAACTAGTTCCCTTCAAGCAATGTGATGATTTTTCACCAAAGTAAAGTTCCCTGAAGCTGGCTGAATCCATGTGATGTCACTTTTTGTACAACAGATTTTTTTTTTAAAGAATCATAACACTGGTGAGCCTGAAATCGCAAAGATATCACTTGTTGACATGTCAAACAAAATTAACCAACAGACACAAACTAGGCAAGCTTGTGGTCAAGGAAAGCAACTGTGTTTAGAAAAATGATTGCCCTACAGGCCAGAGTACCTTCCCTTGAGTTAAACATCACTTGGTGTATTTTTTTAAAAATTCGTAATTCTGCCGAAGTGACGTCACAGTGAAGGAGAGGAGTACTGAAGCTTAAGCTTCGGCACAACCTCAATGAGTTAACCAAGACTGTCCTGCAGTGGGGGGGGGGGGGTCACTTGATGGAGGAGGAAGAAGACACAGAGTCAGGCATATGTATGTATGAAGAATTGGAATGAAGACCATGAAAAGATCGGACCAGCCTTTCTTTTTGGTATAAGATTCAGCTTTCTTTTCTTTTGGTCGGTGTGTGTGTGTGTCTGGGGTTGTTGGGGTTTTTTTCAATTCGTACGGGGTTTCTTTAGTTTTTTGGGGGGGGGGGTTTCCATGGCGCGCAAATCTAACATCACTCGGTCAAGAGAGCTAAATTTAACGTACCCCTTTCTTTTACCTAGTCCAAGTGTGGTCAGTTCCTGCTGTAATCAGCACCAGCTGGGCTGGGATGGGATGGACAGCAGCTGAGAGTGAGGGAAACTGACAGCTGTGGTTCCTTTTGTTTGTTGTTTTTGTTATAAGACTTTTTTGTATTGTAGGTTTTCTTTTGGGTGGGGTGGGGGGGGGCAGTGTGTGGGTTTATTTCAGTCTGTAGGAGTTTCTTTTGAGTTTGTAGGCATGCATGTCTTTTTGTTGTTTTTAGTCTGTAGCAGTTCCTGTGTTGCGTTGTGTTGTGTTGTGTTGTGTTGCGTCGGTGCTCATGTAGTTTCTTCACCATCCTTGGTTTTTACGTCACTTCTAACATGCGTGTGCGGTGATATAATGATTTTTTTTTGTGGGTAGTGTCCTTATGTTCTCTCCACCTTCATTATCATAGCTGTGCTTGTAGACGTCGTCTGAAAAGCATAGGCGCAGGAACATCAATATCTTTCTGTGTGTATCTCTCTCTCTGTGTCTCTCTGTCTGTCTGTCAGTCTGTTTGTAAAAATGTTTTCAAAGACAGAAACTCTTTTCGTTTCTTTGTTGCTTCTTTTCTTTTATGATATTTTGAAGACGGATGCAGAGAGAAACTGGATGGAGACATGTTTCCCCAAAGAGTGGAAAGAATGAGTATGTAGACTGCGTGTTTTGTTTGTTGATGAGTTGATTGTTTGTTATTATTATTATAGTCTAACGAGTTGGGTGAGCTCACTAGCAGGGATAAGTGTGTATTTTGCAAACGGATAAATATCACAATGTGATTGTTGACTTTTTATAAAAAAAAATGTTCCTCTCTCTCTCTGTCTCTCGCTCTCTCTCTCTCCAACATTTTCATGTCGCAGATTTTTGGTTGTTTTTTTTAATTTCTCTTTTTTAAAAGAATTTTTGGTAAAAAAACATAATGAATTGTAGTGCACGTGTGTATGTGTGTGTGTGTGTACATACACTTTCAACTGGTTTTTTTTTTTTTTTTTTTAGCACTAAATGTTGTCATGTACAAAGTCCGTGTTGTTTGGCTGCTTTTTTAAAAAAATACTTTTAGTATGGGTTTTGTTTGGGGTTGTTTTTTTCAGCAAAATGTTTGGGAAAAAAATGAATAAAAAAAAGAAATTTTGGTTGTAATTTAGTCAAGTTGTCTACCATTAGCAGTGGTAGGGGATTGTGCAACGTTATCGATTGTTAAATATTTCAAAATGTTAGTGTCCATTTGATGGGGGGGGTCTCTTTTTTTTTTTTCATTGTTACTGATGATAAATTAACATGTAAACATATCACTGAGATCTTATGCTCTCTCTGTCTGTCTGTCTCTCTCTCACTTTCTTTCTCTTTCTCTCTCTCTCTCTCTCTCTCTCTCTGTCTGTCTGTCTGTCTGTCTCTCTTTCTCAGCTTGGCACTCAACTGGAATGCGTGGAAATATCACCCATATCATGTTTTGCTAGAATGACAGAGGATGTGTTGGTTTTGTAAAACTTGTATGAAAGAGTCATTTTGGATTTTTTTTTTATATATATGATTTTTTTTTTAAATCGCTTGTGTAGTATGAGAAGGGTATGTGGAAGAAGAATAGTTTACGCGTGTAAGTGAAAAGAGAGAGAGTGTGTGTGAACAGTTTGGGTCGGGAGGGAGGGGAAGGGGGGGGTGCGTGATTTCCTTTCTTCGTTGTTCAGCAATAAGGGTGGTTCATTTCGGCCTAGAAACTGTCTCAATTTCTTTCATGGCGGGACGATTTTTTTTATTTTTTGGCCTGCTGCTTCATCAAAAATGTAGTAGCTGCAACCTTCCCCCCTCCCCTCCACTACACCCCTACTTCCGCCACGCTACCCTTCCCCTCCCTTTTCTCATCCCTCCTACCCCCCCCCCCCCCCAAAAAAAAAAAATTCCAACAACTTGAGAGCTTGAAAACTATAGAAAAATGTGGCATAGAAATGAATATCTGTGTGAGAAATTCAGTTGAACAGCCTTTTCTTTTTTTGTGTATTGAGACCATAATTACAGGTGGTATTTGAACTGACGTCAGAAAGGTGAACGCTCTGGTTTGGTTTGGTTTTTAAACTTTCCAAGGATTTTGCTGCATGAAAGGTTTGGGTGAGAGGTGAACTAGTATAGTGAGGGTGGAACTTAGGTAGGTAGTGCGTAATCTTCATTCTTCATGTGCGCTTGCTGTGTTCAGTAAGGGGATGGAGTGTGGTGGGGTTTGTTTAATTAACAGTCTGAGGAGGTTTGATGAAGAACTTGAGTGATCAGAGTATGTGTGTGATGTGTGTGTGTGGTGTGTTGTGTGTGTGTGTGTGTGTGTGTGTGTGTGTATTTTTTCGCACCACTGTGAAAAATAATGCTTCGTCGTGTATGTTTTATTGACATGATAGCTGGATTATTTTAGTGGATGATGATGATGGATGATGATGATGATGATGATGATGATGATGATGATGATGATGAAAACATTGAATACTTTCAAATATGAAAGTCTGATATTTTCGAGGTTTTATTTTCTTCTCTTTCAAATGTGTGATTTTCTTAATCAGTTTCTTTTTTTTTTTTCTTTTTTTCTTTTTTAAGTATGTTATTTTCCCCTAATCAGTTTCATAATTTTTTTGTGTGTTGTTTTTGTTTTGATTGACTGTGTATTTTTTTCTCTCGTCAGTTTCATGCGTACGTTTTCTTTTCAATTTGGCCGTGTATCATTCGTAATCAATTTCATACGTAAATTTTGTTTTCTGATGACAGTTCTCAGTCAAGTTACATGATATGTAAAATCCTCACACAACTTTTTTTCTCTCGTGATGAAGAAATGAGCTTTGACTGTGTAATGACAGCTGAGCCAAGCGATTTCGTTTTGGATTGTTTAAAAGAGGAGAGTGAGGGTTTTGGTTTGGGGGGGGGGGGGTGTTTGTTTTTCTCTGGTCTTGCATGATTCATGTCTAGATTTTTTTTGCCCGTGAACTTTCAGTTTGCATCTAGAGAGATATTTCTTTGGGTATGGATGGATTGGGTGGGATCGTGGATCCAAGCTTGTATTATTCTTTCACAACCATAACTCGCGTCGATGCTCTGAGGGTGAGAGACTGGTAACTTCGCATTTTTCGTGTATTACGTTATATGCGCGGGAGTTGTCTCCAGGACAGAAAAGTTTCGGAGCTTGCGGCGTGCATGCGCGTGCGCGCGATATGAGGAACGCTCGATTTGAGTCTATGGTGGTGGGTTGATGTTTGGTTTTGGTTCTGAATTTGGGGGGAGTGGGGGAGGGTTATTTTGCTGTCAGCCTGTGTTATTTCTGTCATTCATTCCTTTCAGTCAAAGGATCCCATCATATTTGGGGGGGGGGGGGGGGGGTTGTTTTTGTGGAGGGTTTTTTGCTTTTGTTTTTTTGCTTTATTCGGCCTGTGTTATTTCTGTCATTCATTCCTTCTGCCTTTGACAAGGATCCCATCTTTTTTTCTTTCTTTTAAAAAAACAACAACTTTTGTCAGTTTGGTTTATAGGTGTAGTGGTGGCTTGGTTGTCCTGTAGCTGCTGACGTGACTGAGTGTCTGTCACGATCACCCATATTCCCTACGGATAACCCGCTACAGGGTAACCAACCATCCACTAACCCTTCCCTCTGTATCACCCACTACTGGGTTACGGTAGCATGCAAATGTGCACGAATACTGGGAAAGAGGGGTTCTCTCCCTTGAAAGGAAAAGGAAGGCAGAATTTCGCTTTTTTTTTTTTTTTGGGGGGGGGGGGGGGGGGTGTTGCTGTTCTTTTGTCTTTTTTCTGCATCTCTTGCTTTTCTCTTGTCTCTGTCTCTGCTCTCTGCCTCAGTCTCTCTCTCTCTCTCTCTCTCTCTCTCTCTCTCTCTCTCTCTCTCTCTGAGAGGTTCTACAATATGGAACAAAAGCTCAGTATTTCAGGTGAAACAGAACAATTTTTTTTTATTGTTTAAAGTCACTTATGCAGAGAAAACAACAACAACAACAACATAGATTGTGATATTTACGAGGTGACCTCACCTTGGTCTGAGTCACCAAGAATGGAAGAAAATCATGGAACATCATTCCTTTCAAGACACTGGGTAAAAGAAACGCTGTATAAATTCCATGTATTATTATTATTACTATTATTAATTCTGTTCATATATCTGTCTATGGCTTTGGGTTTGTTTTTGTTTTAAATGTACGTTAACAAATGCAGAGCAATACGTAATGAGAAGATTAACCTTTACCCTATGGGTAACTCGCTATAGGGTAACCAACCATCTACTAACCCTTCCCCCCTACGTATCACCCACTTAACTGGGTTACTATAGCGTACAAATAAGCACATGTACTGGGAAAGATGGCTTCTCTCCCTTAACGTAGGGATAGGGTATTTTAAAAATAAAATAAAAAGATCACGCATGTGGGATTGTGATATTATTTTATAAAAAAAAAAGGTTGACCCACGATTCGTGTTAAGACTATCAAAGTTATGACAGAATTCTGCGTTTTGAAACATGGCAGTAAAAAGTATCCAGTTTGCATAATTATTTACCCGTAAACTTTCATTCTTGCTTTTAAAAAAAACCCACAACAACGCTGAACCGAAGAAAACATTTCCACAGTTTTATTTCATTCTCGATTTTAGTTTCTTGCGTGCCATAACACACTTCTCTCCATTCCCCTTCCTCGCTCGCATTGCCAGCTGGGGTTGACATACAACCGAGTTCTTAGCTCTAAGAACTCCATCCAATCCAATCCAGTCCGAGGCTATAAACAATAGGATTGGATAGGATTGGATCGAGTTGTAGTAGAGAGCTTGAAGGATTCTCTCTCCACTTCTGATGGCGAAAGGATTGTTAGCTACCAGTAGCATTTTCGTTGATAAAAGGAAATGCTGTTGAGTTCACTTCTCTGCCATCTTCTTTCTTTCTGTTCTGTTCTGCTCTGTGCTCCAAATTTTTTTTTTTTTTTTTTTTTTAAAAGAATGGGATCTTGTCGTTGGCAATCTTTCGTGCCATCCCCCCTCCTCTTCCACCCCTTTCTCCACTTCTTTTTTGTTTTTTTTGGTCTGACGTATACTTCTATATAAATCTGGATTTGTGTGTGTGTGTGTGTGCGTGCTTTGGTTCCAGTTCTGAAATGTCCTTGAAAATTTTCTTTCTTTTTTTTTTTACAAATTATTTCAGTATTTAATTTTTTTCAATTGGAGTTGATAACAATAAGTGGAAGGAAGAAAAAAAGCGGGGACTTTTTTTTTTTTAAGGAGAGAATTTTTATACCTTCTTAAGTTTTGGTTCACCCCCACCCCCCCACCCCCCCCCCATTCCTCGGCTAAAGCTCCGAGGTTCACCAGTGGTGAGGATTTACGTGTGCGACCGTTTATCAACCATCAAGGTAGCCACATTCCAACTTCCAGAGATGACATTATCAAAACACTATATAAATTCCATACATTTATTATTATTATTATTAAAACACGACATGACACCAGTACAGTGCGCATGCATTGTTAACATTTATTTTGTTGTCATCCGTTCTTACCAGCGCAAAATAGCTCCCTTACTCTTAGGGAGGGCAGATCAGGTTTTTAACGTGTGCGCAACATGTTCTGCGTGCGTTCGCACACGGGGCGTCAGTTTATAGTCCCATTTAAAGGACTTTCATGGGAGTGGATTCGGTACTGGTGTTAACTCCTGGGGGAAAAATCCTCTGAAACAGCAGGTGCCTCAGTGGTGGCTCGAACCCCGGGCCATCAGATCGCGAGTTCAATGCTCTAACCACCAGGCTATTCCCCTCCTCCCCCCACACAGCCATACCTTCCCTTCTTTCATATTTTTGTGTGGTTATTGTGAAGTGTGATCCTTTTATGTGTGGAGTGGCGTGGTGTGGTCTTTGCGTTATGAGGTGTTTGAGGTGGCTGAAGAGTTAAAAAAAATTATAATAATGAGTCGGGTAACATACCATATTTTTTGTATCCGCAGAAAATTATTGGGACTTTTTTCAGCGTTTTTGAGTTGGATGAGTCTAGCAGTCTTTTAGTTAATCTCTCTTCTTGTTGTTGTTTTTTTACGTACTGTTAATTTTGTATGTGTGAGAAATATGATACAGATATGCAGCACATGTGCTGTGATAAACAATTTTTTTTTCAGAGTGGAAATTGGTAGACTGTCCTGATATTGCTTGTCATGCTGTTATGCTTGCTTGTTTAAACCAGCGTATTACCATAATATCCTCTTACCCTGTTTTTTTTAATGAAAGAAGAGTCTGTGAAACGTTGAAAAGGCTTTCGCCTACAGTTGGTTGACAAGTTGGTTCTCAAAACACGTTAATTCATTATTTCATTGTTTCCTCCTCCTCATTTACGTCTGCTAGATTGCAAACGTACATGCATACTCACAAAGCAAAACTGAGATAGCGTTTTCAACATGACTTTAATTAATTCAAGCCCTGGTTTAACCTTTTCCCTATGAGTAGTCCACTGTAGGGTAACTAACCATCTACTAACCCTTCCCTCTGTATCACCCACTTACTGGGTTACGGAAGCATACAAATGTGTGCACAGTGCACGTGTACTGGAAAAGAGAGGTTCTCTCCCTTAATGTAGGGATAGTGTTAAAGATCTGTATTTTTTATTAATTTTTTTATTTTATTCTTTTATATCAAGGATAATGGAATAAGCACTTATGTGCTTTTTTACATCCAGTCCCCGTGTGTATGCGGTTTTGTAAATTTTGTCATCTGTTCCTACCGGCAGTCAATGGCCTACTCTTATGAAAAGTGAAACAGGATTTAACATGTGCTGAAGATGTTCTGCATGCTTTCGCTTACGGGGCCTCGGTTTATAGTCTCATCCGAAGGACTTTTGGGGAGAGCGGAGTCTGCACTGATGTTAACTCCAGTGTAAAATATCCCCCTTGAACAGGAATCAATCCCGAGTCATCAGATTGTGAGCGCAATGTTCTAACCACTAGGCTATCCCGTCCCCCTGTATGAATGAGCTAGGTGGCTCGCAAGAATCAACGGTTAGTAAGGTGGTTAAAAGCCAAGGACAGTGGGAATGGGGATAAGCACACCACTAGCTATAAAGCAGGTCCTAAGGCGCGTGTCTCAACAGCCTCTGACAACAACACTCCTGGCCTTGATGTGGGGCTTGGTAACCTCTGAACCTGGCAGAGCTGCACCGCTTTGACGGATAGAGAGATGGGATGAAGGCTGATCAGTGGTGACGCCTTAACAAAACCTGTTGCTTCCCGTACATGGAGTTCAAACTGTCTTGCCTGCCATGCGTAGCCTAGGAAAAAGATTTTTTTATTTTTTATTGGCATCGCAACCAGAGGGTCATATATAGATAGATAGATAGATAGATAGATATAGCTAGCAGCATCATGAACCTTTGCTTCACAACAGTTTTGTGAAACAAGGCACAAGTTAAGTGCAGTCAGTGGCATAGCTAACATTTCCTCTGTGATCGTTTTGGGCCAACTTTGGCCCCCTTTCATACTGAAATTCTCTCTTGTTTACTTGCTTACAAATGTTGATATTAGCTATTGGACAGCGTATCTTTGATGATGAAGCCATGGATATTTGGGGGGGGGGTGTTCCAAAGAGGAAGGAAGTGAGGGTGGTATTTACTGCAACTTTATGTATTGTGTACCTTTACAAAACTGTGTCTTTGGTATTTTCATAGCATCAAAAACCTTAGTCATTTTTGTTTGTTGGTTCAAGACACAACCAACACAACTAGCTACTGTAGACCAGTCTGGGTCAGTTTCAATCAGCAAAATCAGATTCAGAATGAAAGTGTGTGTTTTGCTTATAAGCAGTATCAGTCCTCGTCTTCATTGAGCAGATATCTTTTCATTCTTCACGCCCTTTTTTGAACATGTTCGTCAATATATTATTATCTGACGTGACTAATACTCGGTGTAGTATGTAGTACATATACGGTCATTGTATCAGGATTCGTGAATTATTTAACGATATGTGATGGCTGTAAATTTTGTCATCTGTAATTTTGTCATCTGTTCCCACCGGCACACAATGGCCTACTCTTTCAAAAAGTGGAACAGGATTTAACGTGTGCGCAAGATGTTCTGCATGCGTTCGCACACGGGGCCTCGGTTTATAGTCTCATCCGAAGGACTGAGTAGATAGATAACCGAGTAGATAGGCCTTGGGAGTTTTCTCTGTGGTGTTCTCAGAATGGCGACATCTTGAGCTTGTATTATTGCATAATTATGTGATTTACATGTTTTCTGTTCCTGAGGATTATTATGGCTTAAGACAGTGATTTGCTTCCCTTGTGTGTGTGTGTGTGGAGTGGCATTAGATCCACAGTAGTTTCTCTTGCTTTGAACACAAACTCTGGGAAGGTTTTCAACGCTTCATTATTGGGGGTGGGGGGGGATTTTGTGTGTGTCATTGGATGAAATCAAACCCTGTTCTATTAATTATGAAATCCATTCACTCCTTGCATAAGGAATTGACATTACTTTCCCTGTAACTTTGTGTTTGAGAGAGAGCGTGCGTGTGTGAACGTGTGGTTATTTACATGCTATTGTTGTTGGGTTTGTTTGTTTTTCTTTTCAAAAGTAAAAATCTGAAGCTTATGCAATTAGCTTGTCACTTCACTGTAGACAGCTTGAGATTAAAGCTATAGCCTTGTTTTCAGAAACTGTGTGGATGATTTTATCTTCACCCTTTTTTTTGGAAATATTTGCTAATAATATCCATTAAGATCAGAGCTTAGGTTTTTGCTCTTACTTTAATCTGCTCTCTCTCTCTCTCTTCTCTCTCTCTCTCTGACCATATTTTGCTCCAAAGAAAACAGAGGACTGTCCTTGTGTCACTGTTAGAGTGTAGCCTACTTCTGAGAGCAAAGGTGTGTGTGTGTGTGTGGACACAGATAGATAAGAGGACCATTGTAAGGAGTGGTTCTGAAGAGTTTGAAAATCTGCATGTTGCGGATTTGCTTTCAGTTTGAAAAAAGAAAAGGAACGCTTGGTCAGATTTGTTTTTTAATCTGCATGTTGCGGATTTGCTTTCAGTTTGAAAAAGAAAAGGAAAGCTTGTTCAGATATGTTTTTTGTTTTTTCTTTTTCTTTTTATCGGTTTGTTCCTCAGCTAGAGTTCGGAGGTTTACCAATGGCGAGATTTTTGCGTATGTGACCATTTTTGTTGGCCACATTCCGACTTCGGGCGAGTTTTTTTAGAAATGATGATAAGTTTCCAGCCTTTCCTCCCTTATATCAGTGTTAAGATTGTGGTGGAAAAGATTTAATCTATAAAAAATAAAAAAAGAAGCGGAATAGACTTGTCATAAATGAAAAACCGTAACAAAAATAGATGATGAAGTCGGTTGAAAAAACTGAGAATGCGTGTGGTTAGTGGTTTTGATTTGATGGAGAATGTCGTGGCTTATTTCGCTTTTATTCTGTGGATGATGATGATGATGTGAACGTGTATTGAGAAAGTGTATCATGATTTGTACCACTGAAGATGTTTATGATGTAGAAATGTGTATCAAATGCTTAAACTTTGATGAGTTATTAGTAGTCTTTGAGCAAAAGAAAAATGGTATGTTTTCATGTATGGTTTTGTGTTTTTTTTTGGTTTCTTTCTTTCTTTTCTTTTTCTTTTTCTTCCCCAAAAGATCTGTAGTCTGTGAAATGTTGTTGTTGCCATAAATAACTGAATTTTAAGTATTAAATTGGTCTGTGTGTGTGTGATTTACTGCTTTTTTTGTGTGAAGGTTACAGAGAGTGTGTGTGTAAAAATGTGTGTGTGTATTGTGTGTGTGTGTGTGTGTGTGTGTGATACATGTGCAGTCCAACACAACTCTCTCTCTCCCCCCCCCCCCCCCCCCCCCCCCCCCCCCCCCCCCCCCCCCACCATTCTCCTCCTCCTTCTCTTCCTCCTCCTCTCATCTCTCTTTTAGCCTTTCTCAATTATGCATTCTCTCTCTCTCTCTCAACACATGCATTATTATCAACTCCCAAAGCAAGGAATGAGATGAATTCATTTTACTTGATATCTTGCAGTCAAAAAACAAAGTTGATCACTGGATCATTAGCACCAATGAAGAGATATTACAGACGTTGCCCAATCATATAAAACATCACATTGACAAGCTGCTTTATTTTCTGATCAGTTGCAATAATAATAAGATAATAATAATGATAAAAATAACTCATCAAAGAAGATAGTAAAGAAAAAATATCTAATATAAAAAGTAGAATTCCAACATAAATATACCTTTTCACATAACAATATATTGTTCATACAAAATGGTGATGAGGTGGGAAAAAGCATTTTTAAGCTTTTATTTAAGCTGGGGGGGTTTTTCATCAAGAGCTATGCTTATGCATAAAAAAGTGAAAACAGTACAATATTGTTTTAAAAATTTTAAAAGTCAAAATTCCATAAAAGCAGGCTTTGCAATGACTGACACAATTTACTGAAAGAAAACTTAATGATGGAGATAACAGTACCTCTAATGATACCTGTTATAAGGTAAATATATCGTGTACATAACATCACATATATAGGATGTGTGGCAAGTTGATTTACCATTGAAATTTTCTCCTGTTCTGTTAACAGATAAAAATAAACCATATGCACGTTCATGTAGCAAAATTCTGCATCGTAGTAGTGGTTAAAACCACATTAAAAATAAAATAAGTTAAGGAGGATTTTTTCATATAAATAGAATTGTATAATACTACAATCATTAAATCTGGGAGTACATGAGAACCAAATAAAGCATGCCATTTTAACAAACATATAAATCTTTTAAAAAACGGTCAATAACATTGTAGAATAACAAATATTGCACGAAAACCCGACCAATAACAACAAGTTGTTAAGACTTAGTAGCAGTCTTTCAGAAGCAACGGAGTTTACAACTGTTCACTGCGTTTTTGGACTGGAGTTGTGTTTACCTACATTCTACTGACTGACAGCCAGTGTACTACTTCCCATGCAGATTTCTGGGTGGTGAAGTTTCCCTGTACAATCCTCTTCAAGGTCCACACCCAAGCAATGACAGGTCCGTGGTTAGGCCTATGGTCTCCTCCATAGTAGCAATTTTCTATCACCTATGCTCATCAGGACTGGGACAACTGTACACTTGTAAAAATCGTGTTTGAAAACTTGGATAGACCTACGTTTTAGTTTGTGTTTTATATCCCGACGTAACGTCTTCATACACATAATATCCATGTTTTTGATAACTATAACATCCTTAAGGAAAACTTAACAGCAGTCTCGATGCTGGTGACATTTAATTAGTTATGATTTTATCTAAATCATATAACAACCATGAGGGAAAAACGTAACAGCAGTCTTGATGCTGTGACAATTAATTAGTTATGATTTCATCTAAGTCATAAAACAACCATAAGGAAAAAAAACCTTAGCTGCAGTCTCTATGCTGTGACATCAATTTATAATTTCATATAATCAAAAACATATTCACAAGCCAGGAAACTTTACGGTTTCTTAAAGAGTATCTTCCGATCCTGACGGAAATGTTCACACAGACCCCTCCTGCCTTCTCATCGGCCAAAATACACGGAACAACTCACAGAATGGTGAAGAACAAGAATTCCCACAACAGTACCAAAAGCCGAAAACAGAAGCTAGCATAATTAAAACGAGAGCTGCAGAGAGTCCCTGTATATGTGTACACAATCTGCCTTTGTCCTCATGTAGATACTGATAGATGTACATGTGTACACAATCTGCCTTTGTCCTCTCATGTACATACTGATAGATAGATCTCTACAGGGGGCTGACCAGAACCTCTAGTACCTTCTTCAAGTCTGTGGGCATGGCCTCTTGAAATTCACAATTTCAAAAAGGCATCACGCACATCCGTCCTCATCAATCGCCTTTACCTTCCACGTTAATTTGGGAGATCCTCAAAGCAAACCACAGCAACACACAAAACCAGTATCTAAACCAAAAGCTAAAGTCGATCCGCAAATGATTAAGAACAAGAAAAACAAAACTGTTTCGGTGAATATTATGTGTAAAAAAAAAATTAAGCAAGAAACTGGAGCAATTTGTGACAAACCTAACGGATATTCTTATACCTTCAAAAAGAAAAAAAAGTTGACAAAAAACAGAATGTTATTTTTTCCAGCAAAAAAAGGCTGGGTGAATGAGAGAAAACTTCACATGGAGCCATGAATAAAAGATGTGATTTTTTTTCTTTAAATATACTGTACAGTTCAAGCAACCATGATTTATCATGTAATTTTTTTTTCCACAAAACCATAGTAGTTACACATGCTAGTGTTAAACATTCTGCATCCAGCTCCATCCTCCACAAAACCACACAACCGGCCTGACCGGAAGTCTAACTCAGAATGCCCTCAATGGATGACAAAATTTACAGAACATGGAGAATGGATGTTTTAAAAAAAACAGCACATGAGTGCTTATTCCATTATCCTCAAAATAAAAATAGATGAAGAAAAACGATTATTTCCACATCATGAATTACATCAGCCAGATAAAGCTGTTTTGATCATCATCCACCAAAACTTCTGTTGTTGTCTCTGTCAGCATTCTTCACCAATGAACAACTACAGCAGCCCTTCCTCCTAGCAAGGAACAAAATCCACCAAACCGGGTGATCTTTTCAAGATGCAAGTTGCCACAGCAAGTCTCACCAAACGTCTTTGCTTCGGTTTTTCCTTCAATGTCTTGGTCTGTTTCTTGACTTGCTACCTTTTCTTCAGTTTGCCAGGACAAAAATATGACGATCCATCTCAGAGCTGCATAGATAGATGCTGCAAAGCCAGCAAGCATTATATGTGTATTTCATAAGCTTGCACAACAAGCCTCCACCCCACACTACCAGATAGTTTTTGGTTGTGTTTTTATGAAAGCGGACCTGACCAACCATTATGAATCTGATGTCACACTAGCAAACTTCGCCACACCACTTGCACCTTTCGAAATCTGCGAAAACTGTCTCTCTTTTCGAAATGTTTTTCAGGCTTGAAATCAGTTGCTAAACTTCCAACACCCGAACAAAATGCCATCGGATTAGATCTAACATGATCGTCACAACTACTATCACAAACTAGTGAAACTAAACTCATAAATGTCAATCAGAGGACAACAATCTCTTATCTATCCCAGTGGATTATGATATGTGTCTCTCCATTTCTGTGCCTCGTTGACAATGCTATGTGGGAACAGACTGTCCATTGGAGGTGCACTGGAATGTTTTGCTACACATTCAGCAGCCGCCATTTTCACTCTGCAAATTCTCAACCCATAATTATTGCAGGGACTTGTTCTACTTCAATACCCCAGTCAGAGTTCCACATACTTGCCATCCATTTCCCCTCTCCTTCTTCAAAATAAAAGTTGTTTCTTTTTTACTTTTAGGATTATTTTCTTCAGGATTTGGTCGAAAATCGAATTAATGCAAGTTGAAAACTTAAAAAAAAGAACGAAACGGTAGATCAGACATCATCCTTTTCGCAACTGGATCTAGACTAGATCTACAACTGGCTGTGCAGTTATGCAGGGTAGAGTCCATATACTGGCTTAAATCAAACAGATCTGACAGATCAAACAACAAAATCAATCAAACATGTACATAATCAATTACCTAAAAAAAAAAACCCACCACACACACAAATGGTAACAGCTTCATTTATAGGAAGTTTATGACTAGATTAAAAACTTTAATTAAGACACATGCAAACCAATCCACTTTACCAAGTTTGAAGTGTGTTTTGTCAAAAACACTTTGACCAAAACAAAACAAAATTTGACTAAAACAAGATTTCTTACCCAGTTAAAAAAAATAACTTAAAAGGATAGGCCTACTTCTTATCCTGTAGGATTTGCTGTGAATGATTGTACCATTAGCACAATCTGCATCCTCTCCAAACAATTCTCTTAATGCTGATTTATAAAAACACTTTGCAAACAATTTTTTTTTAACACTTAAGCCTCAATAACACAACAATATCAAAGCTCATGTTGTTGCTGGGGGGGGTTATGTCCCGCAAGAAGCCTACGTCTGCTTACATCACTGGTACATGTATGAATCAACAAAAAGCGAAAGATTTTAAAAAATAATAATAACTTAAAGCCGAACAAAAACACCAAATGTCCTGTATACTTTAATTAATACAACGTGCAGTGAAGCACCAAAACTGACACGGACAGTCATTGAATAGTGATTTATATTAATAAATCCACCCCCACAACAAAATCTTTAATTTTAAAATAGCGATTTCTTCTGAACCATCATTCATTATCACTTCGTATCCTGAAGAGTGAGAAACAACAGCCATCTATTAGCAGTTAGGGAATTAGAACCTGCTAACGACCACACAGCATTAGAACCATGTTCATACATAAAACAGTCATCATCTCACATGCTCAGGACACCATTCCACCAAAGCATTCTTTACCTACGATATTATAGTAGTATCATTATTCCATCACAATGCTTCTCAACATTCACTGACAATCGACCCCCCTCTTTAAAAAAAAAAAAAAACCCAAAAAACCGTGAGTTCATCATTACAAGTTTGTTGGGGTGGGGGACTGTTTTTAAGCTTCCTTTTCTCTTTTCCACTTGCAACCGACACTGACACTACATCCGGGTAAGTTGTGATGTCACTTCCCGAGCCTCGAAGGGATTCCCGGCAGCTTAGCGGAATCCTGAGTAGTAGCTGCAACAAGAAGAGAAAGAAACTCTAGGGTTAAGTCACTAGGGAGAGACAGTGATCGAGATTAGTTTCCAGTGCTTGGATGGGAGGGTTAGATGACACTGACTGCCCTGGACAGGACAACTGAGATGAGGACTACTGTGTGGGTCTTCAATTTTACGTCTGTTCACTTAAAGTGGACTACTGTCTTGTCAACATGATGATGAAAGAAAGCTCTCCCAGACTATATACTGTTAGTTCTTGAATTTATCAGGGTGGTTTTTCTTTTTCCTTTTTTAAATTGTTCTTGCACCCCTATGCAGCCAAGTTCAGTTCAGTTTTCCCCCTGCTTTTGCATTAAAAAAAAAATTATCTTCTCAGGAATCCATCGATGCAGAGTGCAATGTTTGCTCTAAAGAGGAAACTTGGAAAACCGGGCTCTATTGTATTTTTTTCTGACTGTGAAAAATAATTATGTGATTTTCTTGTGGTCCCGTCTATCTGGAAAAACGGTGTTTTATTTTGTCTGACCAACCCATGTGTGTGATTTCTACATGTCACCCCCCCCCCCCCCCCCCCTCCCCTCTCAACTTGCCACACCTTGTAGTTGGTTTTTAAAAAAACAACGAAAAAACAAGCAGCTTGTCAAATTGTTTGATCCATCTCTGCAGTAATACAACATATAAGACAGGATAGGATTGTCCTGGTTTTGATCAAAGATGGAATCCCCAACATTTTTTAGGTAATAAAAATGTATATAATTATTTTCAACTGTTTTCTAAAATAACAAAATTATGCAGAAAAGTATCGAAGTATGCATCACTGGTGTGAAATATGGACAGAGAAAACTTTTTTTTAAATTGTAAATAAAAAAAATAAAATTTAATTAAAAAATTTGCAAACAGTATAGTGTTCTAGAGGTTTAACAATATCTAGTACAAAGAAGTTGACAATTTTCCTACCTTCCATCTTAGATGCTGAAAAATTAGCAAATGCAGTTAGTAAAAGAAAGAAACATAACCAATGAATTACATAGTAGGTTACACGTCAAAGTTTGCCATTTGTCTTGGGTTTATAGTAGAACAGTCTGTTGATGTTGCAGTTTTCTGTACACTTTTCAGTCATGCAAAGAAACTAGGTCAACTACTTGTGAAAAAAAGAAGAAAAAAAGAGAATACCATACAATATGAGGTATTAATAGGAAAGAGCAACAAAGTTGTGATCTAGCTACATGAAAAATGCACCAATGAGGATGGGTTCAAGCAATGTCGTTGATTAGATATTAAACATTCTAAATGTTATCACAAAAAAACCCCACAATTCTTATATCCAAATTCAAGCAAAATACATACACATCAATAATTGCATTGTTCACTGTTCAGACTCAGCAAATAGGCAGCAGTACCAACCAACCAACCAACCAACCACCCTCCTCCCACTTCCAAACTCAAATCTCCCTTAATGATCTTTGTCTATTGATCCCTTAATGATCTTTGTCTATTGATTAAACATAACACATTTATCATTATTACTGCCTTTCGAGCATGTTGCGTTGATATGTATACATACAAAATGTGTTTGAGCATAGTTTATATCATTTAATACGAAAAAACCCAGCTGAATTTCAAATCTGTTTCTTCTCACCAAAAGTAAATTGATAGTTTTACATATCTAAAGCCTAGAATGAATTAAAATTAAGAAATTGTTTCAGAATAACTAGATACTGCTCATAGTATTATGCTTTCAATCGAAAATCAATGACTAGGCCTATGAGTTGCTTTGGTAGGCTACAACTTTGAATTTAATGTTTCACAAAGTTAAAACATCATGAAGTTGAACTAGTTATGTGCCCATACATTTCTGTAACAAAAAACAACTCCATTGAGACAGTTCACAACAAATCAAGTCTTAAGTCCCCCTCTCTCTCTCTCTCAATTATTAGTCATTTAAAACGGTTAATATGTCAAACATAATTATCAATACACGACAATATCAAGACACAACTGCACAAGATAGAATGTTTCAGCAGAAAACCAATATAATCCAAATAGGAAAAAAAATGAAGTACATAAAATATAAGGATATTCTTGGTCGTAAGTTTGGTCCTACCAAACTATAGACATGACAGAGATACAGCACATGTACAGCCACGCATGATGCACACAATAAATTATGAGAGCACGCACCTGCACACACACACAGGAGAGAGAGAGGAGAGAGAGAGAGAGAGAGAAGAGAGAGAGAAGGGGAGGAGAGAGAGGGAGAGAGAGAGAGAGAGAGAGAGAGAGAGAGAGAGAGAAGAGCAAAGCTATATCTATGTTGATGCAACAAATCTTAGCACACAAAGAAATCATGATTTTACGCTAGACAATCTCCATGCAATGGGAAAAAAACGCAAACAAAAATCATCCTGAAATACTCTAACACAGCAACACAGAGCCATATTTGGAGCTTTCCCCCAGAGTATCCACAACTTTCCAAAATGCAGAAAACCAAACAACTGGAGGAAATGATTCTGTAAAATACTACAAATAATTTAGCCTAAAGTATTCGCAACTTTTCCAAATGCACAAAAGCAAACAACTGGAGAAAATTCTTCTGTAAACTACTAAATTCTTCTGTAAACTACTATAAATAATTCAGTATCTGAAACTTTTCAAATGTACATGCACAAAGCCAAACAACTGGAGAAAACTCTTCTGTAAAATACCATAAATAATTTAGGCTACTAAAAGTATCTGCAACTTTCAAAGTGCACAAAACCATCAACTGGGAAAAAACCGTTCTAACAAAAAAAACACCCATTCATAACTTAGGCTTTCACACTGCACACAAAGCAAAAGTCGTCTATGAAAAATCACAGCTTTCTGATGTCACACACACACAACCAGGGGAGGGTCTGTACAACCATTAAGAGCACTACAAAACTGGTGTCCTGTAAGACAGGCAGCATGGTAACAAACAACTCTTATCAGGTAAGGAAAGAGGAAGATCACTTCACACCAGCCGCTCTGCAACCATTTATGAAGATTTCCATGTAGAACAGTAACATTTGGCAGCCTAGGCCCTACTCGGTTTTCTATCAACTCAACATTTTTCCCTGTCCTCTTAAAACTATAGCAAAACAGTTTTGATAATCATTGTAGTATTTAACACAATGTATTCATGTATAAACCGTTAAACCATTGACAAAAAGTAAAAGGTAAAGGTGTGCCATAAGCTAAGTGGTCCTAGGGGAGTGAGGCATCAGAGACCTCAACTTCTCAAGGGGCCAGCATATTGAGGGTGGTGTCCATCTCCTCTCCCTCGCTGCTTTACCTTACCTGACCCTAAAGAGGGCAGGTACCCATTTACAGATGGGGGAACCGGGGAACTGTACTAAAGCCAAGGCGCTCAAACGGTCACCCATCCAAGTGGTAACCACGCTCGATGCTGCTTAACATTAGCTGGGGGAAAGCGAGTGCTCTGACCACTGAGCTATCCCGTCCCCAGATAGGTTGGGTTTGTTTTTTTTAATTTGAAAGTAAGGACCAAATTTGATTTGCAACAGCTTGAAAACATGCAATGAACTCAAAAAAGGTGGGGTTTTTTAATTAATAAACTGCTTTTGAAAAAAACCAGGCTGGAATTCAGATCTGTACGGAAATTTCTTTTGTTGAAGTTTTGATATGTTGTATATAAAAAAAATATTTTAAAAAGAATGTCGTTGGACGTAATGCTATCATCTTCTCTGCGCATTGCTGGCATAACAATTCATCAGGATTGCTTAGGAAGGCTGATGGTTACTCTGACATTTCTACAAAGTATGATTTATTGATAAAAGCTCAAATTCTCCAAGTCTAGGTTTATAGGCCCTAACTACAGAAAACATTAAACAAAAGCCACAAAAAAAGAGATACGCGCTTTTATATTTATAAAATTCTTCCAAAAGTCCTCACCACCAAAATGTATCTTTCTTTTTTTTCTAACACTGGAAAAATATGCCCAAGATAACACACAGGTAATCATCCATGTTAAAACTGCAAATCAATGATATCTGCATCATCTGCTTGTCTGATACAGGACATATCCACTGTCTATACATTCGAAACGAAAACGGCAACTGTTAGGGTATGGTAATCATTATTAGTAGGTACAATTTCTCTGTACATATAATTATACGAAAGTAAAGGGACACTAAGAGTTTCTGTGCATTTTGATGTATGTGTGTGTGTGTGTCATCAAAACCGAAATGCCCAACAGTTCTGTTTCAAGTCCAGCATCTCATCCCGTGGCAGCAATAGCGGGAAAACGAGGAGAACCACACTATGGATCATGGCCATGGGAAAGGGGGGAGTAGTGAGGAAGTCAACTTTATCATTGACAGTTTCCTAATACTCTGACAAAACAATTATATGCCATCCCAAAATGTTAAAGTGACTGACGAAAAACTTGAGGTTGGATGCACAATTATGAACTTACTCTGATATATACTTATATATGAACTCTTATATATGATATTCCTATATGAACTTTACAACCAAGTAAGCCATACTTTACTGTTAGAGACAAAGTACTCCATGATGTATACTATTTTCACATGTAATCCTCTATTTTGTCTTCTTTTAATGTAAACGCAGACTTTGTAATTTTCTTTTTTTTAGCACACACTGGGTAAACGTAATTCCTGAGTACATGACTCTACAAAACTGACTCTTACTGCTAACCTTAGTCTGTAAACTCATAAATCTATGAACAAAACCTTGGGAGTGGGGGAATTCTGGGGACTAAAGGTGTTTTCTATCTAACTACACACCGTGTACAGCTGACAATTTGGATTTGGGAAAATGTATCGATGAACGGTGAAAGAGGTACACTTTACCCAAGACAACTGACACACATGGAAATTACATGAAGGAGGATTGGGGGGAAGGAGGGGGGGGGGGGGGCAGAGTTCTAGCTACATCAGGGGAATAGCCAGAGCCTACCACCGCACAAACAAAAACTACTACCAACACATTCAAGGAGGTACCACCACTCTACTACCGTAAGTCTACAACAGAGCAAACCTCACTCCGAACCCAAAACAAAAGCGGCTAAAAAAAACACCTTGGGTGGGTAGAGTATGCTACAAAAACCCACCTTGGGTGGGTAGAGTATGCTACAAAAAAAACACCTTGGGTGGGTAGAGTATGTTATAAAAAAAACACCTTGGGTGGGTAGAGTATGCTACAAAAACCCACCTTGGGTGGGTAGAGTATGCTACAAAAAAACACCTTGGGTGGGTAGAGTATGCTACAAAAAAAACACCTTGGGTGGGTAGAGTATGCTACAAAAACCCACCTTGGGTGGGTAGAGTATGCTACAAAAAAAACACCTTGGGTGGGTAGAGTATGCTACAAAAAAAACACCTTGGGTGGGTAGAGTATGCTACAAAAACCCACCTTGGGTGGGTAGAGTATGCTACAAAAAAAACACCTTGGGTGGGTAGAGTATGTTATAAAAAAAAAAAAAACCCACACCCTAAGAGCTCTTCTAGCAGGGTGGGGAGGGGGTAGTGCTGAGAACTGGCTGGGGGGTGTGGAGGGGGAGGTCTACAGAGCTGAAGTGGTTCTCCTCTATGCTGCTGCTGTAGGTCAACACCGGCCCGTACCCTTCTGGCGCCGACACCACCGTGGTGGTGCTGGTGGCGGTGATGGGGTTGTAGGTGGTGGGGCGCACCGACACCTCCACCGGCTGCCGCATCATCCGCTCACGCCGACGGCGCGTGCGGCGCGCGCTGAGGGAGGACGAGTCCTGCAGGGATCCTTCGCCGTCGTCCTGAGGAGGAGGGGGAGGAGGGGGGTCGTCGAGGGACTGGGTGACCTGCAAGGTGCGTGCCCGCGTGTTGCTGGCCTTCTCCTCCGTGCGCACCGCCTCTGTACCTGTGGCCACAGACTGCCTGTGGTGACCTCTCCCCCCACACCACCTCCCACCTGCCTCCTCCTCCTCCTCCTCCTTCTCCTCACCTTCCTGCTGCTGCTGCTGCTGCATGGGCAAGGTCTGGATGTAGCGGGAGACCAGGTGACCCTGCCCAGGGGCGTTGGGGTCCGTCTGCGTGGTGGCCGTGCGGATGCTGGGTTTCCTGAGGGCGGCGGCCGGCAGCGACGTCTGCGTCTTGAGGCCTCGCCTGGGCAGGGCGGCGTTGTCCATGTCTTCCAGCCCGCCCAGCTCCATGCTGCCCGGCTCGAAGGTCACCTGCTTGTGCACGGACTTGGGCAGGTCGGTGAGCGTGACCTCGGCCAGGCCGCTCAGCTTGTCCTGCACCTGCTTCTTCAGCAGCAGCAGCTCGATGTCCTTGCCCTTCAGCACCAGCTCCGTCAGGCTGCACGTGCTCTTCAGCGAGTCCAGGTTGGTCTGCATCTCCGCCTTGCGGTTGACGTACTCCATCACCTCCGTGCCGTACATGGCGTGCAGCTCGTCCACCAGCTGCTTCTCCCGGCTGCGGATGTCGGCGATGAACTGGATGGCCACGTCGTGGACGCGCTGCTCGGCGTTCTTGATGATGGTCTCGCACTTGCTCAGCACCTCCAGCTGCCGGTCGTAGACGTCGATCTTGGTCTGGCAGGCGGCCAGCAGGTTCTGGATGGCCTCCTTGTACTTGGACACGGCCTGGGAGAACTGGGTGATCTCGTGGTCCTTGTGCTCGTTGAAGGTGCACAGCACGCAGATGCAGGTCTCGCAGGGCTCGCAGAAGAAGCGCACCACCTCGTCCTGGTGCTCCTTGCACTCGATGTCCTTCTCGATCTCGCAGTCGAAGAGGCTGTGGTCCTTGGTGACTTTCGTGTCCCGGTGCAGGTCCACGCAGGTTTTGCACAAGAGCTTGTTGCAGTCCAGGCATTTCGAGGTGGCCTCGCGGTGCTTGCGGTTCACCAGCTTGCAGATGTCGCAGAAGGGGAACTTGGACGGCCGCTGGCGGGCCACCACCTCGCCTAGGGACGACACCAGGAAGTTGTCGGGCAGCTTCTTCACGCCCCCTAGCGGCAGCTGCGTGCGCTTCCGGCAGAGCGGGCAGGTGAACTCTCTGTAGTCGGAGTACTTCTTGTAGCTGCACTCGGACATGACGTGGTTGTCGATGCAGCTTTCGCAGAAGGTGTGCAGGCAGTCCAGGCTCTTGGGCGACTTGAAGGCCTCCAGGCAGATCTTGCAGGTGAGGAACTCCTCGTGGATCTCCTGGGCCAGCTTGTTGCCGGCCACCGTCGTGGACATGTTGTTGTTGTTGTGGTTGCTGTTGGTGTTGTTGTTGGTGTTGATGGTGTTGCCCAGGTCAATGGCCTGTGTGAAGTAACGCTCGCGCTCCTGGCGCCGACGGTACCTGCATCAAAAAAATAAAAATTAAAATAAGATGGAATAAATGGTCGTCTGTTTGATTTCAAGAATCTTGACAAAAGTGGCGGCCCATCTTCCGAGTATATTACTGGTAGCAACATGTAGGCTTACTAGATTTTTGTTGTTGCTGTTGTTGTTTTTGCAGTGTTGCTCAAAACCAGTAGTAGCTAAAATGAAAGTTGATATAACAAAACAAAACGAAGACAACAACAATAACTACTACTACTGCTGCTGCTGCTGCTGCTGCTGCTGCTGCTGCTACTGCTACTACTACTACTACTACTGTATGTGTGGGAAGCCTTCAGTCTCTGAAGACTATGGAGTTGCGCTCTAGGTGCTTAACTCTGATACAGCGTCGGGTGTGGCTGGTCAGTCCGACATGGGAATGACAGACAGTTCCTATGGCAGAGGGCACAGATGAAGTCTGACGCTGGTCTGTCTGCATCGTCTGCAGTCTCTTCTTCTTTTTCTCCTCCTCCTCCTCCTACTACCACTACTGCTGCTGCTGCTGCTGCTGCTGCTGCTGCTGCTGCTGCTGCTGCTACGACGACGACGATGACTACTACTGCTACTGCTGCTATTACTGCTGCTACTGCTGCTTCTACTACTACTTCTGCTACTACTACTACCACTACTACTGCTGCTGCTGCTGCTGCTGCTGCTGCTACTACTACTACTCCTGCTGCTACTTCTACTACTACTCCGACGACGACGATGACTACTACTGCTACTACTACTACTGCTATTACTGCTGCTACTGCTGCTTCTACAACAACAACTACTACTACCACTACAACAACTACTACTACTACTCCTGCTGCTACTACTACTACGACGACGACGATGACTACTACTGCTGCTGCTACTACTACTTCTGCTAATACTACTACTACCGCTGCTGCTGCTGCTGCTGCTAATGCTGCTACTACTTCTACTGCTATGGCTGCTATTACTACTACGACGACGACGATGACTACTACTACTACTACTACTACTTCTACTGCTACTACTACTACTACTTCTACTGCTACTACCAAAGAAGCAAACCAACACCAAAACATCAACAATAGAAAAGAAATAGAGACACTGTAGGAAGAAGAACACACACACACTCACACACGCTCACACACACACACAAACACAAACACACACACACACACACGACACACCACACACTACAACACACACACACACACAAACACACTCTCACACAACACACGAAAACACACACAACACACACACACACAAACACACTCACACACACACACTAAAACACACACACACACTACTCTCTCTCACACACACACACTCTCTCTCTCTCTCACTCTCTCTCTCTCTCTCTCTCTCATCTCTCACACACACATACTCACACACACACATACTCTCTCTCACACACACACACACACACATAACACACCAACACACACACACACACACACACACACACAAACTGGTCACAACGACAGACTTTAAAACAAAACAAAAGAAAGAAACTGAAGCATCATCATCAACAACAACAACAACAAAGACATTAAAAACAAAGAAGAACCAACCCAAAAAAAATCCCACACAAGAAACAACGAACCTGGGCACAGGAACAAAGAACACAGGAACAAGATTAGCCCAGCTACCTGCCTACCCACCTACCTGCCTGCCTACCTACCTACCTACCTACCTACCTACCCACCTACCTGCCTGCCTACCTACCTGCCTGCCTACCTACCTGCCTACCTACCTGCCTACCTACCTACCTACCTACCTAAGGAAGCTAATTCAGTGAAGAACCCACACAGCGTGCCAACTATGTATGCGCTACGTACGGTCCGTAACACAATCACTGTCCTTAATTAAAGCAGGGGGAAATCTAATTTCCACCACTGGTGGCTTGGATTTTGTGTCTAAAGGGGGCTTTAGGAATGCTAAGTACCAAAAAAAAAAATCAAACAAAAAACATCAGTCACGTTTTCTTTGGCAAAGAGTACTACTTATTCACCGGCAAAACTTAACCGGTGGTTTGAGTGATGCGTTCGTGATCTGCTGATCCGGGTTCGAAACTCGTTCAAGAGGATTTTTTGTCCTCTGGAGTTAACATTAGTGCCGACTCCACTTCCCCCCCAAAAGTCCTTCAGATGAGACTAAAAACTGAGGTCACGTGTGCGAAGGCACGCAGAACATCTTGCGCACACGTTAAAACCCGTTCCGCTTTTCGGAAGAGTAGGCCATTGTGTGCCGGTGGGAACGGATGACAAAGTTTCCAAAACTGCATACACACGGGGACTGGATGGGGGGGGGGGGGGGGGGGGAAGCACATGAGTGCTTATTCCGTTATCCTCAAAATTTAAGAATAAAACAAAAAAAATGTAGATGTAGAAAAACTGTTTCGATTGCTTTTTATAAACCGTTAAGCCAAGTCTCTGATAAAGGGAGTGTGTGAGTGTGTGTGTGTGTGTGTGTGTGTGTGTGTGTGTGTGTGTGTGTGTGTGTGTGTGTGTGGTGTGTGAGAGAGAGAGAGAGAGAGAGAGAGAGAGAGAGAGTGTGTGTGTGTGTGTGGTGTGTGGTGTGTGTGTGTGTGTGTGTGTGTGTGTGTGTGTGTGTGTGTGTGTGTGTGTGTGTGTGTGTGAGCTCACAAATTTGCACCAAATGTGAATTTTAATTTTTTTTGTTGGTATGTGACCATTTTGCTTGTTTGTTTGTTTGTTTGTTTTTGTCCCCCATTAAAGTAGCAAGTGGTTTGGTCATGTCACACGCTCCTCTGGTCTGGCTAAAACATTCCTACAAGGCACAGTGAGGGGAGGAGGAAGAAGGAGA
>CM054156.1:27130658-27133158 GCA_028751875.1 Rapana venosa
TTTCTTTCTTTTCTTCTTTTCTTCTTCTTTCTTTCTTCTTCTTTCTTTCTTTCTTCTTCTTTCTTCTTTTCTTTCCTTTTTTTCTTCTTTCTTTCTTCTTCTTTCTTTCTTCTTCTTTCTTTCTTTCTTCTTCTTCTTTTTTCTTGCTTTCTTCTTCTACTTCTTCTTCTCTCTGTTCGTGTCTTCAGAGAAAGAGAAGGTGATGAAGGTGGGTGGTGAAGGGGAGGGGGGGGGGGGGTAGCTTAGGCAGAGAAATGGAAAAGTGTGTGTGTGTTTGTTTTGTTTTGTTTTGTTTAATGTCCATTCACTACTTGGTGATAAGGAACACACCCGCATTCAAACCAACATCTCTCCTCTCTCTCTCTCTCTCTCTCTCTCATCTCCTCTCTCTCTCTCCCCCTCTCATCTCTCTCTCTCTCTCCTCTAATATATATATATATTTATATATATTTTATATATATCATATAAATATATATATATTCATATTCTCACAACTATCTACAGTGGAGGTCTTACTGGGGAAGAATATATAACCTCATCAACTGATATTATGAACTGCTGAGAGTCATATAAAACTTCTTGAACAGTGGAATATTTTTTTATGAATATCTATTCATCTCTTTTTAGACAGGTCAGTTAGGATTGGGCAATCAAACAATATATGGTGGATTGAAAGAGATTGAGAAAAGCAACATGTCCTATTTTTAGAATATTTGGTGTTCCATGCATTTAACCTCATTTTATATATTAAAATTTCTACTTTACGTGAGCAAGAAATGTTTTCAAAGTGTGTTTTCTTCATTTTGGAATGTATACAATTCATCAATTTAGCATTAATTTCATGCGAGGACAATGCGAGATTGGAACCAAACGTTTCAATGTTGCAATGGGAGGCACCTTGTTTTGCTAACGAATCAACCAACTCATTCCAATAGACTCCACAGTGAGAAGGGACCCAGCAAAAAGTTATGTGTATGCCTCTGCTTGCAATACAATGTATCAAGAATTTAATTTCAAATGCAATATCTTTCCTTATGTTCCCATGCCAGTGCTTTAGTGCCATCAATACTACTTTTGAGTCAACGCAAAAAAGAATGTGGCGATTTTCAAGCGCAGTATTTGACAAAAAATTCAAGGCCATAAGGATTGCAAACAATTCACACGTAAAAATAGAAAAATGTTTTCCTAAATGAAATTATTTTTGTACTTTAAAAACAGGAATCACAAATGCTGCCCCATTTCTTCCTGATTCCAGAACATATCCATCAGTATACACTTTTAAATGATTAGAATAATTACTTTCAATGTGACTTTTTACATCAACGGTGAGCAAATTTTGATCTTCATTCTTTTTTACATTCGTGTAGTCAGTGTCAAAGTTAGCTGATATATGTTTCCAAGGAGGCATTTGAGGAACCATCCGAAAAATTGGATTTGTTGTTAGGTCAATACCAATGTCTTTCATTAATGAATCTGTATAATTTTTAATTGGCATAAGAAATGAAATATTGCTTGCTCGTTTTGGATAGTCAGTGTCTTGATTCATAAAAAATTCATCTTTTACTGAATTTGGAACAGAGCGACTTCGAATCACATACTTTGATACGGCCAGTCTTCGTTGTTCAGAAAGAGAGAGTAAATGTGCTTCTTTATAAGTATTAGTTATGTTAGCATGGACTGGAACACCAAGTGCTATTTTTATGGCTTTACTGTCTAAACTTGAGCCAAATGTATCAGTGTCTTGGTATCTTGGCTCCATGCCTGAGAACTTATTATTTTTAAAAAGTTAAGTCTTTTTCTAGCCTCAGATATTAACTGGTTAATGTGCATCTTCCAGCTCAGCTTTCTAGTTAAAATTACACCTAAGAAGTTGACATCTGGTTTATACTTAAGCACTGTTCCTTCTAATTTCAGGATTGGTAATTTTGATGGGTTTTCACCATTATTAAAAAGCACCAGACATGTTTTTTCTGTAGATAATTCTAACTTATTCTCATTCATAAAGCTACAGAATTTATTGAGCTCTTCTTGATATAATTTTTCAACATGATTGATAACTCTTTTTGTCGTGTTTTTCCGAACTTAAGTATTTATCCTGAAGTATTTATTATTTATAGTGTGTGTGTGTGTGTGTGTGTGTGTGTGTGTGTGTGTGTGTGTGTGTGTGTGTGTTGTATGTATGTATGTATGTATGTATGTATGTGTGTGTGTGTGTGTGTGTGTGTGTGTGTGTGTGTGTGTGTGTGTGTGTGTGTGTGTGTGTGTGTTGTGTGTGTTTGGTGTGTGTGTGTGTGGGAAAGTCAAAATTTTATTTCCAAATGGTACATTGAATAAGCAATGCATTTGCTTTTTTCACCCCAATCAAGCCAAGCCGTCTATGTGTGTGCGTGCGTGCGTGAGCGTATGTGTGTGTGAATGCATGCGTGTATGTGTGTGTAAGGGGGGGGGGGGAGGGGATGCCAACCGGTGTCCAATCAAATTCAGGCCCCCTTTATCATAA
>CM054156.1:27135658-27138158 GCA_028751875.1 Rapana venosa
GACTGCAACATCCCAAGAAGAAGAAGAAGAAGAAGAAGAAGAGAAGAAGAAGAACAACAACAACAACAACAACAACAATGATGACGATGATGATGATGATGATGATGATGATGATGATGATAAAGGTGATATGACTGTGTAAGAATGAGTTAAGTGCAGGCGCTTTGATTTGTCTTTGCAAGATATAGCGCTATATAAATTCCATTTATTATTATTATTATTATTATAATGATATTATAATAAAGGTTAAATCCCATGATGCTTAGGACATTTTTTGAGTAGCAAAGATGCTTCAAACACTGAACACTGAACAGGTTCATTGTACTTCGGCCTTGAGCCACTATAGAAAACAAGTTCGGAGCTGGGGGAAAGGTAAACATCATAGCAGAAAAATACTTTTTTATCCATTTCGCAATATCCACTTCTGCAATAAACAGAATCACGCTCGATGTCTTCTAGATATCAGCTTCCCATCATCATCATCACCGTCAACATCTTGATTATCTGTAGCAGCTGCTGCAGCATGTTTAACAAAATCACCATCATTATTTTCGTCATCTACGTCATCATCATGTACGTCATCATTATCATGTACGTCAACATCATCAACATCATCTTCTTCATTATCCATACTACCATCATCTTCTTCAACCTCGATACATTAGAGCCAAACCAGGTTATCTCCAGTGCGCCGAAAAGACAGAGATAACCCGGTTTGGTTCTTCATGTATCATATGCATCGTCAAGATCATCATCTTCAACATATACATCATTTGTCACAATCATCGTCTTCATCACCCTTTCCATCCACATCTTCAATGTATACATCATTTGTCACAATCATCGTCTTCCATCATCTACATACAATCATCATCGTTTCCATCGTCATCTTCAACATATACATCGTTATCACCACCATCATCTTCAACATCTACATCATCGTCACCATCAACATCTTCGACATATTATAATTATCGCTGTCACTTACCCCGTTGATCGATATAATAATAATAATAATAATAATAAAAAATAACAAACTAGAATGGCATCACAAGTTGGTTTTGCTTGGTTGATTTGGGTTTTGCTGTTGTTGGTGGGGAAGGGGAGGGGAGAGGGGTGTTGTTTTTTTAGGGGGGTGTAGAAGTGTACGATTTTCAATGTTTGCCTTTGATGGTTTGTTTCAAGTTTTTGACTTTTGTTTCTTGGTTTGGGGGGAAGGGGGGGGGGGGGCGGGAGAGGGGGGGCGGTATCGGGTTTGTTTTTTTTCTTCTTTCTAAGTATCCCTGCGTTTTTTGCCTAGGCAGTAAAATATATAAAATATATATATAAATTCAAAATCGATGCCATATATATATATATATATATATATATAATAGCATCGATTTTGAATTTGAGACTCTCAGTATCTATACCCTTGCAGCAGTGAGCCAAGGAAAGTGTGTGTGTGTGTGTGTGTGGTGTGTGTGTGTGTGTGTGTGTGTGTGTGCGTGTGCGGTGCGTGCGTGCGTGCGTGCGTGCGTCGTGCGTGTGTGTGTGTGTGTGTTTGTGTCCGTGTGTGTGTGTGTGTGTGTGTGTGTGTGTGTCCGTGTGTGTGTGTCCGGTGTGTGTATGTGTGTGTGTGTGTGCGGGTGTGTATGTGTGATTTCAAATGCTATTTTACTGTACCATCTACGATACTCTTTTATTTTAATCTATATTCTCTATCTTATATTTTGTAATTTTGATTTTAACATGCCAACTCAGCATTTCCTGAGTCTTGAGGCTCGCGAAAGTAAAAAGGCCTTTAATTAATCCAGTTAGGGACAAGAAAACCCTTTAACGACACCACACAGATAGTCTTGCAGACTGAGAACTAGCCCAGCGTGTGAGCTGACCTATTGTCTGATCCAGCAATGACCTGTGGCCCTGCGGATATGAGGTTACACTCCTGCATTAAGCTTGTGGGTCATGTAGTACCTTCTATTAGAGTGCGAGTCATAAAAATGTTTATTGGTTTTTGCAGATTTTTTTTTTTTAAGTATGAAAAAATGCACCGTGTACTTGTTTTGTTTTTGTTTGTTTGTTTGGAGTTGTTTATTTTTAGGGGGTTTGGTGGGGGGTTTTGTTTGTTGTTTGTTGTTGTTTGTTTTGTGGTGGTGGTTGTTATTTTGGGGGTGTTTTTTTTTATTTTTTTTTTTTTTTTGGGGGGGGGGGGGGAGGTCATAGATTAACACCAGGTAGAAAGTGGGAAATGATCATTCAATGAGAGATTGCTTGTGTTCCTACAGTGTGTTGACCCCGCGCATGCATATTGTGGTAAGGCAGCTAGCAGACAACCAAGGACTGAGGGGGTACAGTGTTTGTTGAAAAAAAATTCCAACCTACCAAATTAGTTCATACTGACCTGAGATTTGAGTCAGGGGGCTAGTCTTTCACCAAAAAAAGTGGTTTTTATTTCTGTGGATTCCTTAGTACATGGAGTATGGATGCAAGAGTGATGTAGGAAAATAGAGTGAAAATT
>CM054156.1:27145658-27153638 GCA_028751875.1 Rapana venosa
TGGGATTTGACCGCAAACTTAACTTGGGAACAAGGAATGGTATTTTTGACCACAAGATAATTATTAACTACTTACAGACAGACTCCAAAACTCTTTTTGAGCTCAAAACAGTGGGATTTGACGAAAGTTAATTGGAACAATGAATGATTTTTACCACAAGATATTACTAAACCTTATACAGACAGGCTCAAAATGTTCTTTAGCTCAAACAGTGGGATTGACGAATAACTTGGAAATGAAAGGATTTTTGACCACAGGATATTAATACTACTTATACCACAGACTCCAAACTGTTCTTCAGCTCAAAACAGTGGGATTGGACCGCAAACTTAACTTGGGAACAATGAATGGGATTTTTGTTTCCACAAGATATTACCTAATTACTTATACAGACAGACTCCAAAACTGTTCTTCAGCTCAAAACAGTGGGATTTGAGGGCAAGATTAACTACTTATACAGATTCTGAAACCCTTCTCAGGATCATGACACACTACTGTCAGAAATCTGGATGAGAAAACTGTGATGGTTGAACTCCACGATCTAGCATGTAGGCCAAGGTCCTTTGTTTTTTGTTTCTTGTTTTGTTTGGGGTTTTTTAAAACAAAGTGTGTTTTGTAAAAGCAGACCAGTAAAATCACAACACCCAAGTGTTTGGCAGAGCAAATTTTCGGTACCTGTTTATTTCAAACCTTCTTCAGGCTAAAAGAGTGTATTTTGTTTTTGTTTTTTAAGTATGGAATCACGACCTATCATACAGGTTTTTCTTTGTTTATTTTATTTTGTGTTGGTTTTTAAAGTGCGGCTTCACAACCTATCTAAAGACTAACCCGAGGCAGGCGTCTGATTTTTTAGGTTTTGCCAGATCCCCTCAAAGTAGTGATGGTTTGAACTACTTAGGAGGAAATTTCTGCTGCCATTCTTTACCACTCTCTTTTCCCTGTCTTTCTTTCAAATTTTCTTTCTCCTTTAAAAAAACCAACACACACACACAACTTATTCACGTTTAACTTTTATCAGCTTTTTTATATTATTATTCGTTTTTAGAAGGAAAGTTCCTTACGTTCATCAATCTTTAGGTTTTAACACTGGTTAATGCTGAAATCTGATTTACCAGCAAATATTACGATGATTAAGTCTTTCAACAAATTTCATCAAAGCTTACAAAAGCTCCAAAACGCTTCTGAAATCCAAAACACAATCCTCAATACAGTCTCCTGTGAAACAAATATAAAGCCTGTATGGACAAGCTTAAATCACGTTTGTCCTCCTCCTCATCAGATATAAAATATCACCACACACACATCGACTCAAACACAGTTTTGCAAGAAACACTGTCTTACATAAAATATTTCAATACTATTTTTTTTCACACAACCACGCGAGATACATACAAAACCAGCAAGTGGTTTTTTTGGGGTGGAGATTGGGGTTTTTTTAAATCCCAAAACATGAAAAAAAACTACCCTAATAATGATCTACATCACTGTGCTTTCTCTCTCTCTCTCACACGTCTTAGCTAATCCTTGTCCACCGCTGCAAATAACATCGAAAGCGAATAACCAACAGACTGGCTGAAAAGACAGAAATACACTGAAGGAGGGAAACTTCGAATGTTTTCAAATCAACTAGAACAGGTCTGGGAAACCCAACGGTTAAAAACCGTTAGTGATTCAAACCAATCAGGGGCGTGGGCGTTTTAGGCTAGGCCTACCAGTCAGTTTGCTTGTAGGCCTAGGCCTACCGCCGCGGCTTCACGCACGCGCTGTGCTGCTGTGTTTTTGGCGGCCAGTGTGTGTGTGTGTGTGTATGACTGTAGTCGAGTTTATCACGTGCAGCGATTTGAGTTTGAAAAGTTGGATGGGGGGTTTCTCTGTAGACGTACTTCTGTGACTTGGGGAGTTTGGACAGGTAGGGAGGGGTTGGTGATGGTGGGAGAGGGGAGGGGGAGAGTTAGGAGGGGGGAGAGTTAGGGAGGGGGAGTTGGGGGGGGTCAGGGGAGAGCAGGAGACTTTCACACACAGAGAGAGCATGAATAATCACCCATGTGCTTTTTTTTTTATATCCAGTCCCCAAAGAGAGAGAGAGAGAGAGAGAGTTCGAAATTTCCTTTAGTAGAGAGACAATTCGAAATTTCATTTAGTTGAGACAATTCGAAATTTCAATTCGTAGAGACAATTCGAAATTTCATTTAGTAGAGAGAGACAATTCGAAATTTCAATTAGTAGCGAGAGACAATTCGAAATTTCATTTAGTAGAGAGATAATTCGAAATTTCATTTAGCAGAGAGACAATTCAAAATTTCATTTAGTAGAGAGACAATTCAAAATTTCATTTAGTAGAGAGAGAATTCGAAATTTCATTTAGCAGAGAGACAAATCGAAATTTCATTTAGTAGAGAGAGAATTCGAAATTTCAATTAGTAGAGAGAGATAATTCAAAATTTCAATTAGTAGAGAGACAAATCGAAATTTCATTTAGTAGAGAGAGAATTCGAAATTTCATTTAGTAGAGAGACAAATCGAAATTTCATTTAGTAGAGAGAGAATTCGAAATTTCAATTAGTAGAGAGAGATAATTCAAAATTTCAATTAGTAGAGAGAGAATTCGAAATTTCATTTAGTAGAGAGAGAATTCGAAATTTCATTTAGCAGAGAGACAAATCGAAATTTCATTTAGTAGAGAGAGAATTCGAAATTTCAATTAGTAGAGAGAGATAATTCAAAATTTCAATTAGTAGAGAGACAAATCGAAATTTCATTTAGTAGAGAGAGAATTCGAAATTTCATTTAGTAGAGAGACAATTCGAAATTTCATTTAGTAGAGAGAGAATTCGAAATTTTATTCAGTAGAGAGAGAATTTGAAATTTCATTTAGTAGAGAGAGACAATTTGAACTTTCATTTAGTAGAGAGAGAATTTAAAATTTCATAATTTCTTTTAGGAAAACCAATGCTCCATTTCAAGAGGTTTGAACAGATACAATTTGAATGAAACACAAAATACATAACAATATGATTTGATACTTCATTCACCTCTAAAAAATTTGAAAAATAATAATAATAACACGAACCTCCAGGAGACAGACAGACAGACAGAGAACAGATAGACAGAGACAGACAGCCAGAGACAGACAGACAGACAGAGAGAGAGAACAGATAGAGACATAGAGACAGACAGACAGAGACACACACAGAGAGAGACAGACAGAGAGTGAACAGATAGAGACAGACAGACAGAGACACAGACAGAGAGAGACAGACACAGAGAGAGAGAACAGAGAGAGACACAGAGACAGACAGACAGCAGAGACACAGACACAGAGAGAGACAGACAGAGAGAGAGGGAGAGAACACATAGACAGCAGCCAGAGAGACAGAGACAGAGAGAGAGAGAGAGAGAACAGATAGAGACAGAGACAGACTGACAAACAGAGAGAGAGAGAGAACAAATAGACAGAGACAGACAGAAAAACAGACAGACAGACGGAGAGAGAGAGAGAGACAAACAGACAGACAGACAGACAGACAGATACTATGTATATATGCTACCGGAAGCTAAATAAGAATCAGACCTAAGTTACAAGACAAAGGAGCCCAGTCTGTTAATAATGAATGGGTGTGTTGTGTGCGTTTAGGGATTTCCAGCTCTAATGTGTGTGTGTGTGTGTGTGTGTGTGTGTGTGTGTGGTGTGTGTGTGTGTGTGTGTGTGGTGTGTGTGTGTGTGTGTGTGTGTGTGTTTGTGTGTGTATGTGTGTGTATGTATATATGTGTGTGTGTGTGAGTGGTGTGTGTGTGTGTGATGTGTGTGTGTGGTGTGTGTGTGGTGATGTGGTTGTGGTGTGCGTTTGTGTGTGTATGTGGATGTGTGTGGATGTATGTATATATATGTATATAATTATGTAAGTGTGTGGTGTGGTGGGTGTGTGTGCGCGCGCGCGCGTGCGCACGTACTCACACATGTGTGCGCACTTTGATTTTGATTTTTGATTTTATTCTATTATTTCGAGGATAATGGAATAAGCACTCCTGTGCTTTTTTACATCCAGTCCCCGTGTGTGCGTATGCGTGCGTGCGCGCGCGCACCAACTGGATACATGACAAGAAGGGAAAAAAACACCTCTAGATATGAATCAATAACAATAAACATAAAATATTTCTTTTTACAAACCACAAAAGTTAAGTTAGACTGTGAGCTACCCAGACAAAAAGAAAAAAAAATCGGGCATTTCAACAATCTTCTTCTTCTACGGGATAGCCTAGTGGTTAGAACATTGCGCTCGCAATCTGACGACCCGGGTTCGATTCCCGTTCAAGGGGATATTTTCCCCCTGGAGTTAACATCAGTGCAGACTCCACTCTCCACCAAAGTCCTTCGGATGAGACTACAAACCGAGGCCCCGTGTGCGAACGCACGCAGAACATCTTGCGCACACGTTAAAATCCTGTTCCGGTTTTCGTAAGAGTAGGCCATTGTGTACCGGTGGGAACGGATGACAAGATTTACGAAACCGCATACACACGGGGAGACTGGATGTAAAAAAAGCACAGAAGTGCTTATTTCATTATCCTCGATATAAAAGAATAAATACATTTTTTTAAACATATCCTCCTCCTCCTCCTCTTTCTTCTTCTTCTTCTTCTTCTTCTTCACCTTCAAACGCTCAGAGACAGCAACCATGGTTGTCTGTCATATGAGCGAAAACGCGTTGCGCTGCCGTTAAGCGCCTGACAAGTCAGGCCCAGCGCATCCGACTTCGGCATGAGAGCGAGTTGTTATCTTTTAATTCTTTCTGGGGGGAAAAAAAAGGCAGGAGAATGGACCAAGAAGGCAGAAAATAGACAAGAAAGGAGGTGACAGGAAGAAAAGGAGCAAGGCAGAAACAAAGAGAGGGATAGAAAAGAGGATATTCTTCGAAAAGAATTTCCAGAAGGTGGGAAGGCTATTTTTATACTAACAGCCCCCCCCCCCCCCCCCCCCCCCCCCCCCCCCCCCCCCCCCCCCCCCCCCCCCCCCCCCCCCCCCCCCCACCCACCCACCACCAGCATCCCCACTGGGCGAAGATTTCAACGGTATAAGATTGGATTTATGGTTTGAGTCTAGCTTCCAATTAGATGGAAGTCACTAGTATCAAAATAATGATAAGCTGTCGTAAACACTGTATCGGTGTGGGTTTTTTCCAGTTTTTTTTCCATCTTTCTCTTTTGACTAAATTTTGTAATTAGGTTAATTAGCGAGCTTGTCGCGACCTCTCTATCAGCCTCCCTACCCCCCTCCTTCCCTACGCTAAACCACCCTCCTCTTCCCTAACCCTCTATCTTTTTCCATCACCAAACCACACGTGTAATCATGAGCAGTTACTACTACTACTACTGTCTTTAAAGACTTGCCGGTTGGTCTCATGTTGATTGAAACACGTTCCTATTCACAATCACACACAACCAAAAGGTAAAACTCATACCAGACCTGCTTGGCACACTTTCTTGCTTTAAACGCGCGCGCGCGCGCGCGCGCGCACACACCACACACACACACACACACACACACACGGCTTTGGTTTTAAAAATCTATTTTTAAAAGTTATATAGATAGATAGATGTGTGTGTGTGTGTGTGTGTGTGTGTGTGTGTGTGTGTGTGTGTGTGTGTGTGTGCACGCGCGACATCACTGACTCAGCTTGTATTGATGTACAGGATGTTTGTTTGTTTGTTTGCTTGCTTTAAGTGTTTGTTTGTTAGTGTTTTTGGGGGGGCGAGATGGGGGTGGTTGTTGGGTTTGTTTTTTGTTGTTTGTGTGTGTGTATGTGTATGTGTGTTTGTTTGTTTGTTGTTTTTTTGTAGTGTTTTTTTTTTTTTTTTGGGGGGGGGGGTTGCTGGGCACCAGTAACAATGTCAAAAGGAACTCTATTTCTTTGAAGTTCATAAAGACCTGGGTTGTCTGACGTCAATACATCCACTTCAAACTGAAGTGAGTGCTGTTTGACCTCACAAAATGCCGTCATTTAAAAAAAAATGATGTCATGAAATCGACCATATGACAGGCCAGAAAGTCTGAAAGTGACAGCTTTCATGCTAAACTAGGCTAGGCCTACCGACTGGAGTCTATAGGAGGTTAGCAAACCAACACACAGGCCTACATTCAAATGTAGCACTAATCGTCACCATTAGTCTGGCACCATACTAGATCTAGATCTATAATGCTGAAGAGGAAGTCTCCCCAGACGAACTTAAGTGGGACAAGGTGACCCCATTTTTTAGCGCGTGAGTGATGCACTTATTATGCCCCTGGTACCAGCTGACATAGATGACATGACATATTCAAAGGTGGCAGCAGTGTACTGGATCTGTCACAGACTGCAAGACTCTGACAGACAGATAGACAGACAGACAGACACCAGGCTTCTACTAACCTAACCTGTCTAGGTATTTCAGGATACTGGGACTCTGTTGAATCAAGAGTGGAGACCGAATCCATGAAATGATTCTGTGCTGGGTTGGGCAATGGCGATTTTTCTTAAGTCTGTTCCTATTATTTTGGTGTTTGTTATTTTTTCCGGGTTTTTTTCTCCGATCCTGGCTAGAGCTCTGAGGTTCGTTCATCAATGGTAAGAGTTTGCATGTGCAACGTTTGCCCGCTGTTTAGGTAGCTGCAATCCGACATTGGGAGAAATCTGGTTCACAATCAAGGAGCAACAATCGATATCTTTCAAGTCTTTCTATATCTTTAAAAAAAAAAGAAGAAGAGGAAGAAGAAGGTAGGAAAATGGACCAAGAAGGCAGGAAATAAATGAAAAAGGAGATGACAGGGGGGGAAAAAAAAAAAGGAACAAGGCAACAACACAAAAAAGAGAGGGATAGAAAAGGTGGAACTCCAAGCACAGAATTTCCTAAAAGTAGGGATGCTATTTATACTGACAGGCCTCTGGCAGCCCCACTGGGGAAGAAAGGAAACTATTCTTTTAAAACATAAATAAAATAAAATAAAATATATAAAAAAAAAGGGAGGTACTGCACTGGCATGCACCGCTCTCCCCATGGGGAGAGCATCCCGAATTTCATGCAGAGCAATCTGGCTCCAGACTAGATCTGTCTTCGGAAGACCATGACTGTCTTGTGACGAACTTAAGTGGGACAAGGTGACCCCCTTTTTTTTTTAGCGCCTACGTGATGCACTTATTATGCCCCTGGTACTGGCTGACATAGATGGCATGAAATATTCAAAGGTGGCAGCAGGGTACTGCATCTGTCACAGACTGCAAGACTCTGACAGACAGGCAGACACCAGGCTTCTACTAACCTATTACATGACATATTACATGACATAGGTTCAGTCCCAGATACTTTGCGCTTTCGAGCACCCAGATTCAAACAAACCACTGTTGGCCGTCGCTCTTTCTCTGTTTCTGGTCCATCCACCTGGAATGACCTCCCTCTTTCACTTCCGCCAAAAGCCTTCACTTGACACCTTCAAATCCAGCCTCAAAACACTTATTTCCTACCTGAGACTTTTCCCCTCATATCTGTCCCTAATATTATTTTCAAAAGCATCCTTCACCTCCTAAGGGTGTTTGAGTGTGTGTGTGTGTGTGTGTGTGTTGTGTGTGTGTGTGTGTGTGTGTGTGTGTGTGTGTGTGTGTGGTGTGTGTGTGTGTGTGTGTGTGTGTGTGTGTGCGCGTGCGTACGTGCCTGCAATGGATTTGAAATCTGTTGTTCATTCTGTTTAAGGAGAGTTGCATGTGTGTAAGTGATTTGAGTGCAAGCGCTTCCATTTGTTTGGCTTATTTTTTACAAGATTCAGCGCTATATAAATTCCATATTATTAGTAGTAGTAGTAGTAGTAGTAGTAGTATATCCAAAGGTGGCAGCAGTGTACTGGATCTGTCACAGACTGCAAGACTCTGACAGACTGACAGACAGACAGACAGACAGACAGACACCAGGCTTCTACTAACCTAACCTGTCCTGTCTGGATATTTCAGGATA
>CM054156.1:27154138-27164138 GCA_028751875.1 Rapana venosa
GAAAACTATGGCGTGACAACACAAAAATGATTGATTCAATGATTAGTTAAAGAACTATGAATGAGGTGTGCTTCATTGGTTAAAGAACTATGAATGAGGTGTGCTTCATTGGTTAAAGAACTATGAATTAGGTATGCTTCATTGGTTAAAGAACTATGAATGAGGTGTGCTTCATTGGTTAAAGAACTATGAATTAGGTATGCTTCATTGGTTAAAGAACTATGAATGAGGTGTGCTTCATTGATTAAAGAACTATGAATTAGGTATGCTTCATTGGTTAAAGAACTATGAATGAGGTGTGCTTCCCTTGTTAAAGAACTATGAATTAGGTATGATCACTGGTTACAGAACTATGAATTAGGTATGCTTCACTGGTTACAGAACTATGAATTAGGTATGCTTCACTGGTTACAGAACTATGAATTAGGTATGCTTCACTGGTTACAGAACTATGAATTAGGTATGCTTCACTGGTTACAGAACTATGAATTAGGTATGCTCCACTTGTTAAAGAACTATGAATTAGGTATGCTTCACTGGTTAAAGAACTATGGATTAGGTGTGCTTCACTGGTTAAAGAACTATGAATTAGGTATGATCACTGGTTAAAGAACTATGAATTAGGTATGCTTCACTGGTTACAGAACTATGAATTAGGTATGCTTCACTTGTTAAAGAACTATGAATTAAGTATGATCACTGGTTAAAGAACTATGAATTAGGTATGCTTCACTGGTTACAGAACTATGAATTAGGTGTGCTTCACTGGTTAAAGAACTATGAATTAGGTATGATCACTGGTTAAAGAACTATGAATTAGGTGTGCTTCACTGGTTAAAGAACTATGAATTAGGTGTGCTTCACTTGTTAAAGAACTATGAATTAGGTGTGCTTCACTGGTTACAGAACTATGAATTAGGTATGCTTCACTTGTTAAAGAACTATGAATTAGGTGTGCTTCACTTGTTAAAGAACTATGAATTAGGTGTGCTTCACTTGTTAAAGAACTATGAATTAGGTATGCTTCACTGGTTACAGAACTATGAATTAGGTATGCTTCACTTGTTAAAGAACTATGAATGAGGTATGCTTCATTGGTTAAAGAACTATGAATTAGGTATGCTTCACTGGTTAAAGAACTATGAATGAGGTATGCTTCACTGGTTAAAGAACTATGAATGAGGTGTGCTTCACTTGTTAAAGAACTATGAATGAGGTATGCTTCACTTGTTAAAGAACTATGAATGAGGTATGCTTCACTTGTTAAAGAACTATGAATGAGGTATGCTTCACTTGTTAAAGAACTATGAATGAGATATGCTTCACTGGTTACAGAACTATGAATTAGGTATGCTTCTTTGGTTAAAGAACTATGAATTAGGTGTGCTTCATTTCAAACACTTTGTTAAAAAAACAACAACAACCCAAACCCAACAAAAACAAACTAAAAAACCAAACAAAACCCCAATCCTACAACAACAGACAAGTGATGGCAATAATCTAATTCAAAACAAAAATGACGTGATTCATTGATTAGTTAAACTACTGGGTGATACAGAGGGAAGGGTTAGTAGATGGTTGGTTACCCTACAGCCGGTTTATCCTTAAGGAAAAGGTTAAAAACATATCGACAGACAGCCACACAGACCGAATATACAGATTAACAAAATGACAAGACATTCAACCCAGACCAGACCAGCCAGCCAGCCAGACTAGACAGCTAGCCAGCCGGACAGCTAGCCAGACAGACCAATCAGCTAGCCAGCCAGCTAGCCAGCCAGACTAGACAGCTAGCCAGCCAGACAGCTAGCCAGACAGACCAATCAGCTAGCCAGCCAGCTAGCCAGCCAGACTAGACAGCTAGCCAGCCAGACCAGACAGCTAGCCAGCCAGACCAGACTGCTAGCCAGCCAGACCAGACTGCTAGCCAGCCAGACTGCTAGCCAGACAAGACAGCTAGCCAGCCAGACCAGACAGCTAGCCAGCCAGACCAGACCGCTAGCCAGCCAGACCAGACCGCTAGCCAGACTAGATGGCTAGCCAGATAGCCCAGGCAACTAGCATCCCAGCCTACTAGCCAGTCCATACCACCAGCCATACCAGACCGCTAGCCAAACCAGACTGCTAGCCAGCCAGACCAGACTGCTAGCCAGCCAGACCAGGCTGACCGCTAGCCAGTCAGACCACTATCCAGCCAGACCAGACCGCTAGCCAGACAGACAGCTAGCCAGACAGACCAGACCACTAGCCAGCCCAAACTAGCCAGATAGCCCAGACAACTAGTCATCCCAGCCTACTAGCCAGCCTGCCCAGACTGCTAGCCAGACTAGACCGCTAGCCAGACCAGACCACTATCCAGCCAAAACTAGCCAGACAACTAGGCTTCCCAGCCTACTAGCCAGACTAGACTGCTAGCCAGACAGACTAGACCGCTAGCCAGATAGCCCAGACAACTAGCCAGCCCAGCCCGACTAGACTGCTAGCCAGCCCACCCAGACCTACCCAACCCAGACCCACCCAACCCAGACCTACCCAACCCAGACCCAGACCTACCCAACCCAGACCTACCCAACCCAGACCCAGACCTACCCAACCCAGACCCAGACCTACCCAACCCAGACCTACCCAACCCAGACCTACCCAACCCAGACCTACCCAACCAGACCTACCCAACCCAGACCTACCCAACCCAGACCCAGACCTACCCAACCCAGACCTACCCAACCCAGACCAGACCTACCCAACCCAGACCAGACCTACCCAACCCAGACCAGACCTACCCAACCCAGACCCAGACCTACCCAACCCAGACCAGACCTACTCAACCCAGACCTACCCAACCCAGACCAGACCTACCCAACCCAGACCAGACCAGACCAAACCTGCCAGACCAGCCCAGCCCATCCAGCCCAAACAGACACACATGTATGTATATATACATGTATACACATGTATGATGACAACAAGGATGGACCTACTTCTCCCCAGGCTTGCTGACCCAGAGGGGCAGGGTGGTGGCGTTCTGCTGCAGCAGGGTCATCAGGACACCTCGCCTCATGATCGGCTTGGGCTGCTTGGAATCTGTCACGCCGTGTGTGTTCAACAATTTAAGAGATTTAGATACTCGGCAGCAGCATACATCGTCGTCGTCGTTGCTGTAGTTATCTTTTTGGTTTGTATTGAAAACTGTATAGTTTTGGTTTTGTGTTGAAGTGTATTTTGTACTGAAAACTGTTTATCGTGTTGTTTGTGTACTGAAAACTGTATCATTTTGTGTTGTGTTGAAGTGTATTTGTACTGAAAACTGTATCGTGTTGTTTTTGTACTGAAAACTGTTGTCGTGTTGTATTGAATTGTATTTGTACTGAGAACTGTATCATGTTGTTTTTACACTGAAAACAGTATTGTGTTGTGTTGAAATGTATTTGTACTGAAAACTGTATCATGTTGTATTTGTACTGAAAACTGTATCATGCTGTATTTGTACTGAACACTGTATCATGTTGTATTTGTACTGAAAACTGTATTATGTTGTATTTACACTGAAAACTGTTATTTGAGTTGAGTTGAACTGTATTTGTAATGAAAACTATTTATCGTGTTGTTTTTGTACTGAAAACTGTTATTTGTGTTGTGTTGAACTATATGTGTACTGAAAACTGTATTGTGTTGTGTTGAACTGTATTTGTACTGAAAACTGTATTGTGTTGTATTGAACTGTATTTGTACTGAAAACTGTATCGTGTTGTACTGAACTGCATTTGTACTGAAAACTGTATCGTGTTGTACTGAACTGTATTTGTACTGAAAACTGTATCATGTTGTATTGAACTGTATTTGTACTGAAAACTGTCATCGTGTAGTATTAAACTGCATTTGTACTGAAAACTGTTATCGTGTTGTACTGAACTGTTTTTGTACTGAAAACTGTTATCGTGTTGTACTGAACTGCATTTGTACTGAAAACTGTTATCATGTTGCATTGAAATGTATTTGTATGGAAAACTGTTATCATGTTGTATTGAACTGCATTTGTACTGAAAACTGTTATCATGTTGTATTGAACTGTATTTGTACTGAAAACTGTATCATGTTGTATTTATACTGAAAACTGTATCATGTTGTACTGAAAACTGTATCAGGGATTTGAGAGAGAGAGAGAGAGAGACAGAGAGACAGAGAGACACACACACACACACACACACCATTCCATTATCAAGTCCTTCATACCAACACCAAGAACGTGTGGACTCTCTCAACATTTCCAGATGCAGACACAGCACAGCACGGAGAGTGACTCACCTTGTTTCTTGCTCTCCCTCAAGGACTTGATCTCAGTCACCTTGTCCAGGGCTTTACGCAGCATCCTTCAACAAGTGATTCACTTTGCCATGAATGGACGAATGAATGAACAAATGAATGAAGGAATGAATGAATGAATGAAGGAACGAATGAATGAGTGCACGCACATCACAAACATTGTATGTATGAATGTTTGTCCGTCGTGTCCGACGATGACCTCCAAAACAGCAGAGGAGGCAGCTGCTGTTTCGGAAACTGGGCAGAAATGTGATTATAGTGGAGATGCCTTGCCCACAGTACATCCCCCACTCTCTCTCGTCCAAGTGGGCATAAAGACAGTCAGCGTTGGAGATGTTCTCCAAAGGCCAACAACCAACCCCCAAGGGCTGCAGCAGCACATAAGGGCTGTGCGAGTCAAGCCTCCTAGTCAGAGAGTCACAGTCGATCACTTTAAGACTAAAGCTGTAAAGTGGAATTCCATGAGTAGGAAAACCACTGATCATACTACAGCAGAGAATAGTAAAATGTTCATTGACCCTCAACATTTTCCATTTTCATTGTTCATTGACCCTCAACATTGAACATTTTACTATTCTCTACAGCCTCTCACTTTGCTGTTGTTGCCCCCAGCGTCAAAGGTTTAATCAAGAACTGGGATAAAGCCCAGGTGCTGACGGCACTAGTATTGTACTGTATACTGATTTCAGCCGCAGCAGAGTTCTCCGCATGACAATTCCAGCTGCTCTGCCACAGGAAGAAGAGCATGCTGCCACAAGTCCTTCGGATGAGACTATTTATTTTATTCTTTTATATCGAGGATAATGGAATAAGCACTCATGTGCTTTTTTACATCCAGTCCCTGTGTGTATGCGGTTTTGTAAATTTTGTCATCTGTTTCCACCGGCACACAATGGCCTACTCTTCTGAAAAGCAGAACAGGACTTAACATGTGGGCAAGATGTTCTGCATGCGTTTGAACGAGGTCCCGAGTGCAAAACGCATGCAGAACATCTTGCGCACGCTTCGTTGAAATCAGTTCCGCGTTTTTGGAAGAGTAGGCTATTGTGTGCTGGTAGGAATGGATGACAAAATTTACAAAACTGCATACACACGGGGCCTGGATGTAAAAAAAGAAAAAAGCGCACAGGTGCTTCTTCCAATATCCTTGAAATAAAAGGATTGATAAAATGAAAATAAAGAGCAGTGCTACCCATTGTTGTTTTTTTCTTTTCCTGTCTGCATATATGCATTTTTTTCTCCATCAAAGTGGCTTTTTTTTTAAACAGAATTTTGCCACGGACAACTCTCTTGTTGCCACAGGTTCTTGCACATGCGTTAAATATGTGTAGCAAACAGGACCTCGGTTTATCGTCTCAACCGAAAGAATAGCATCCAGACCACCACTCACGGTCTAGAGGATGGGAGAAAAGTTTCAGGCCCAAACGGGGATCGAACCATCATGCACTTCGAACCTGGACTTCTCGCTTTCAAGGCAGGTGCGTTACCTCAAAACAACCAATCCAACATGAAGTGACACTGCAGAAATGGCATGCATGGCCAAGGCATAATCCTGAAATGACCCAACGCTACAGCCAGAGCGGGTTCAGACCGTTCGACTTCAATACCATGGGTCTATGACATCGTTGGGTTTGAATCTCGGTGGCGTCTGGTGAATTAAGGATGGAGATTTTTTTTGGTAACCATATCCCAGGTCAACAGGGAACAGATGACAAAATTTACAAAACCGCATACACACGGGGACTGGATGGAAAAAAAGCACATGAGTGCTTATTCCATTATCCTTGAAATAAAAGAATTAAAAAAACCCAAAAAAACCTTCAAGTGCAGACCTGCCACTGCCTCATTTTCTTTCAAGCAGAAGATCAAATATTCACGTTAAAGATTGTGTAGTTCATGTAGTATTTTGACAAGGCTACTTCGGTGGGTTACGGAAACACAAACATACATCCCCGAAATCAGAATGTGGCTACCTTCATGGTGGGCAAGAAGGGTCAGATATAAATACAAGAAATCTCACCATTGGTGAACCTCAGAGCTTTAGCCAAGGAACAAAAAAAAAAAAATTTTAATGAAGAAAAATCCTGAAATATTCTCACCAGTGCAAGATATATACAGATCTGAGTCAAGGAATGGAATAAAAAATGCATGATCTAAAAAGCTTCATTTTGTCTTGACAATAATCAATGACAGCAAGCTTTGTCTGTAGTTAGATCAAGGTGTCCAATGTATATCTGGATTTTATCGCCATCTTCCACAGCACCCACTTTCTGATCTTTTCCTTTCATCATTTAGATCCTGCACGCCTCCTTGCAAACACCAAATTCCTAACAGGAGACCCTTTTGAAAACCTAGTTCATCGCTATCCCCAGACCTGCCTACCCCAGCAAATGAAAAATAGTATTTTGACAGGCTAAAAATAGTATTGCTAAAAATAGTATTTTGACAAGCTAAAAATAGTATTGCTAAAAATAGTATTTTAACAGGCTAAAAATAGTATTGCTAAAAATAGTATTTTGATAAGCTAAAAATAGTATTTTGACAGGCCTAAAATAGTATTGCTAAAAATAGTATTTTGACAAGCTAAAAATAGTATCTTAATAGCAAAAATTAGTATTCTTAATCTTTCTTGCTCTCGATGTATTCTGAAGCCCCAAAACAAAACAAATGTAGATTAAGACAGTACAGACCTCATCAGGTTATCTATAAACTTTTGGTAATTGATACCACACATGGCACAGTGCCTTTAAGTAGTCAAAGAGACACTAAAAAAAAAAATTATTTAAAAAAAAGCATAATCACAACAAGAAATAGACTGGCTACACATACCAAGGTCTACACAATTCCCAGGGAGCAGCAGCAAATCGACAGGGATGGGGAGAAAATTATTGCAAGTTACATATCAAACATTCACCCAATCATTCTAAAATTTCAAAAACAACAACAAAACCAGATGCTGAATTCCAATGATATTTGCAGACGCCTTGCTGTTCAAGGCAGTGAAGGTTACATCACAGAGCACAGATCCAGCACAACTCAGTCTAGGGTCCAGTACAAATTTAGCCATCCCCAATCTTTTACCAAGTCCAGGTGTGGTCAGTTCCTGCTATAATTAGCATCACCAGCTGGGCTGGGATGGTTCGGAAAGGATAGCAGGTGAGAGTTGCTGAAAGTGGGGGAAACTGACAGCTGCTGTGTTTCAACTTTTTTTTCAACCGGAAATGAATTACAAAGCCCTGTGTCCATTTAATTTGACTCATCATCAAACGTTTGTGGAAGAGCTGTGAAAACCGAATGCTACGCTACATGACAAAGATCAAATGGGAAGACAGGATCACGAATAAAGAACTATGGAGAATGTGCAAAGTTGATGATCTGAAGTCTGTAGCTAGTACCAATAGACTGCGCTGGTTTGGGCACGTTCAACGGAAAGCAGACCACCACATCATAAAAAGAGCAATGAACTTCGTAGTGGATGGAAAGAGACCAAAGGGAAGACCTAGCAAGACCTGGGCTGCCTGTATTGCAGTTGATCTTAGAGAAAGGGGCATAAATAAGGAGGAAGCTCAAAACAGAGAGAGATGGAGAAGGCTCATCAATGTCAAACCTCCCTTGGGAGAAACATGACAAAAAAGGAAGAAGAAGAAGAAGATGTGTCCAAATAATGTTGTGATGGGCTGACCCAACAGCATTGCTGGATCAACACATGACACACCACCATCTGTTAGCAAACAGAATTTATGGGAAGACTGATGCACTTTTTACGTTTCTTTCCATGTTATGGCGAAATATTCATACACTGGATGTAATACTAAATAGGAAAGATGCCAGCATTAAGATCAGTACGCTTTTATATACACACACACACACAGTGACACACACACACACAGAGATCCAGAGACAGACATATCTACACACACACACACATCACCTGCATGTTATGCACATCTAAACTTAATGCTATCAAAAGTTTACCAAGAATCATCACTTACTTAAAGGACGAAAGCTACAAATTTAACATTAGTCTTCAAAACATATTCTACTTTACAAAACAACTGTTTAAAAATGTTACGTTAAAATAAACAATAAGATATACACACATTTTAATTTTCTTCAGATTTTACCACTTTACTATTCAATGCTTTATGTACTGAAAAAAAGTTACAAAAATCTTTAACAAACACACCTAGATTTATGTAACAAACTTTCAATCGTTAAGCTATTCCACTTCTTCTGTCAAGTTGGATCAGCACACACACAAAAAGATACTAAGTGTAGTTGAAAGACATACATAGCTATAAAGACTTGCATAAAACTGTACTAAAAAAACCCAACAACCCTACTATGTTAATCTTACATTATTGCGATAAGTCATCTGAACAGGAGACTTGCATGAAACCATACTAAGTTTTAATCTTGCATTTGAACTGTTTTGCACTTTCCTGCAAAGTCCTGAGAATAGTTTCTCCAGTTTATAATAATAATAATGTATGGAATTTACAACTAGAGCTATCACTTATGTCTTCTCTGCCAACTTGTATTGATCAAGGAGTAAAACTATCGACTTATTTCAACCGAACTCATTTTGGGGGTAGAAAGTTGCAAGGATTTAAGCCGAACTTTGATAGCTGGTAAATCATACGTGAACTCAGCATACTTTGAATTGGCATCATACCGCATATGCATGCTCACTCATGCTCACACATGCTCATGCTTACTTCATCCCTGCCACGCCATTCCACAAAAAACACATGCACATTCTTTTGTTTTTTTCAAATGCATGCACACACACTCACAGTCACACTCACACACACACCCAAACCACACACAACACACACACATACTTCACTCACTCACTCACACAGATATATCATGCATATTCTTCTCAACTCTATCATTAACAGGTACATGAACTCTTCATCCCTTTGCCTTTCACATAATTCATCAGAACCTCATGTCTGTGGTACAGGAGTTCACAGACAAAACACAGCACACTACCCCCATGCATTCAATTGTACCGATTAACCATTTCCCTAAGGATAACCCGCTACAGGGTAACCAACCATCCACTAACTCTTCCCTTCGTATCACCCACAACTGGGTTACGGTAGCATACATATACACACAGTGCACATGCACTCAGTCCTTCGGATGAGACTATAAACTGAGGCCCCGTGTGCGAACGCATGCAGAACATCTTGCACACACGTTAAATCCTGTTCCGCTTTTCGGAAGAGTAGGCCATTGTGTGCCGGTGGGAACAGATGACAGAATTTACAAAACCGCATACACACGGGGACTGGAGGTAATAAAAGCACATAAGTGCTTATTCCATTATCCTCGAAATCAAAGACAAGAAAAAAAAATAATAAGGAAAGGGGAGGGGGACCCCCTTAGCGAAGAGATAGTATTTAAGTTTTCCACATTTTTATTATCTTTTAAAAAAAAAGTTTCATCTGAACGATTTTGGAGAATGGAGTCAGTAGTGATGTTATCCCCAAGGGTAAAATTTACAAAATACAGGCGCCTCTGTGGTGGGCTTGATCTGGGGCCCTCAAATCATGAGTGCAATGCTCTGACCACTTGTGTGTGTGTGTGTGTGTGTTGTGTGTGTGTGTGTGTGAGAGAGAGAGAGAGAGAGAGAGAGAGAGAGAGAGTGTGTGTGTGTGTGTGTGTGTAT
>CM054156.1:27166638-27169138 GCA_028751875.1 Rapana venosa
GAATTAATGCAAGGATATGTCGATACATGTGTGTGAGTGTGTGTGTGTGAGTGAGTGAGTGAGTGAGACAGACAGACAGACAGACAGAGAGAGTGTGTGTGTGTGTGTGTGTGTGTGTGAGTATGTGTGTGTTTATTCTTTTATTTTTTCTAGTTTACATTATTATTTTATTTCAAGGATTATGGAATAAGCACACATGTGCTTTTTTTTTTACATCCAGTCCCTGTATATATGCAGTTTTGTAAATTTTGTTAGCTTTTCCCACCGGCATACTATGGCCTACTCTTCCAAAAAGCGGAACAGGTCTAAAAATGTGCACAAGATGTTCTGCATGTGTTCACACACGGGTCCTTGGTTTATGACCTCATCCAAAGGACTTTTGGGAGGAAGTGGAGTTGGCACTGATGTTAACTCCAGGGGAAAAATCCCCTTGAACGGGAATCGAACCCGGGTCAGCTCAGCAGATCACGAGCACAATATGTAATGCTCTAACCACCAGGCTGTCCCATGTGTCTATGTGATTGTGTGTGAATGTGTGTGTGTGTGGAGAGAGAGGAGAGAGGGTGTGTAAATGTGTGTGTGAAAGAGAGAGGGTGTGTGTCAGAGAGAGAGGGTGTGTTTGTGTGTGTGTGTGTGTGAGAGAGAGAGAGAGAGTGTGTGTGGTGAGAGAGAGGGTGTGTGTGTGAGAGAGAGTGTATATGTGTGTGTAGTGTGTGTGAGAGAGAGAGAGAGAGAGAGAGAGAGAGAGAGAGAGAGAGAGAGAAGAGAGAGAGAGATGAGAGAGAGAGAGGATGTGTGTGTGAGAGAGAGGGTGTGTGTGTGAGAGAGAGAGAGAGAGGGAGAGAGAGAGGGGAGAGAGAGAGGAGGGAGAGAGAGGGTGTGGTGGGAGAGAAAGGGAGAGAGAGGGTGTGTGAGGAAGAGAGAGAGGGTGTGTGGTGTGTGTGGTGTGTGTGTGTGTGAGAGAGAGAGAGTGAGTGTGTGTGTGTGTGTGTGTGTGTGTACATGCGCGAGTGTGTTCGCTTGTGTTTCGTGAAACTATACATGCAAACAAGCATGATCGATCATGATGCACATCTGCACACACACACACACACACACACCACACACACACACTCATGTATTCACCCCTTGCCAGACCCAGTGACCATGCATTCCTATACACATACCCATCCCTCCCTTCAACATAGACCACCAGTTCCTTTTCAGATCCCCTTACTTCCAATGCTAACATGCAGGTGAACTCTACCTCTCCCCAAAGTCCTTCGTATGAGACTATAAACCGAGGCCCCGTGTGCGAACGCACACGCAGAACATCTCGCATACATGTTAAATCCTGTTACACTTTTCGTAAGAGTAGGCCATTGCATGCCGGTGGGAACAGATGACAGAATTTACAAAACCGCATATACACGGGGACTGGATGTAAAAAGAAGCGCATAAGTGCTAATTCCATTATCCTCAATATAAAAGAATAAAACAAAAATAAAAATAACTCGAGGTTTGGTTTGGTTTTCGTTTGTTTGGGGTTTTTTGTCTTGTTTTGTTTGTTGTTGTTTTTTTTGGGGGGGAGGGGCGTAGGGGAGGGGATCCTCAGAGTTCTGAGGTTCATCAACGATGCAAATTTTGCATTATATATATATATATCATGTGACCGTTTGCATTAAGGCAGTCACATTCCAACTTTGGGCTAACTCCAGATAAATGATTTTGAAAAGCCCAAAGACAAGACCAGCATATTTGCAAAACGGTAAGTGAAAGGAACTGTGTGAATTTGTGAACTTGTTTTGTTGTTGTTGTTCTTTATTCCTCAGCTACAGCTCTGAGGCTTACCACTGGGGTGATATTTTGCGTGTGCGACCGTTTTTGCCCACCATTAATTAATTAAGGTATCCGCATTTCGACTTTGGGAATGAAAGAGTGGATGTAGGATTTATTAAAAGGTAAAGGTAAAGGTGTCCCATAACCTATAAGGTCGTAGGGGAGCGAGGCGTCAGAGACCTCAGCTTCTCTAGGGGCCAGCATATTGAGGGCGGCGCCCATCTCCTCTCCCTCTCTGCTTTACCTTCCCTGACCCTAAAGAGGCGGGGACCCATTTACATGTGGGTGAACTGTACTAAAACCAAGGCACGCAAATGGTCACCCATCCAACTGGTAACTACACTCGATGCCGCTTAACCTTGGCTGGGGAAAGCAAGTGCTCCGACCACTGAGTTATCCTATCCCCATATGTTTTATTAAGTGCACCAAAATTTCCAGACCCAAAGGCATGATAGCAATCTACAAAGTGCACAGGTTTTATGAACACAACCTCTGCCGTATTCATGTTTAAACAAGCGCAGACTACACAAAAACCTACATAATGATTATACAACTAGCTCAACAGCCGCAGCAAGAAAACCGTCAGCACATGTTCTGATTTTTCAGGGGCAAATCTACATGAGACGTTCACTGCTTAATTCCGAGTCACTGGCAAGCCACTAATCAAGCAGAAGTGGTCAGT
>CM054156.1:27171638-27189138 GCA_028751875.1 Rapana venosa
GGGGGGCGCAGCAGGGGAGGAGGGTGTATGAGTGTGAAGGGAGGAGGGTGTCGTTGGTACTGTACAGGAGAAGAAATTTCAGGGGATCAATGCATGCGAAATGATAAACAAAATTTAAAGATAAAAAATATAGAAAAACAACCAAAATTATAGAAAAAAAAACCACCGTTACATTACTAACCTATTGAACTACAATAAACAACAGGAAAATGCAATTCTAACAATTTCTAACAAGTGTGTGTGTGTGTGAATGTGTGTATACATGTGAGTGTGTGTAAGTGAATTGAGTGCGTGTGGTGTGTGTGTGTGTGTGTGTGCGAGTGAAATTGAGTGCATGTGTGTGTGTGTGTGTGTGTGTGCGCGTGTACACGCGTGTGTGTATGTGTAACTTCTTATATGGATATGCATATTTACAAGCAATAATCCCCGCATCAGATGACAAATTGATATACTCATTCTACTTGTTTTTGTTTCATTATTGATCTAGTTAACTAGACCAATAAGTCGCAAGAAGTGTAAAATCCAATAATAATAATAACAACAACATTAATAATAATAAAATTTAAAAACCTGACTGAAGCATCAAAATAACCATAAAGAAGGAACTGCAAGTTGAAAGTTAATCAAAGAAAACTTCTTTGAAAAAAGAAAAAAAAAAAAGAAAAAAGAAAAAAATCAACTTAAAGCTTCATATTAGGCACTATTGTCAGTATCGATGAGTAATCACCATTAGTCCACTTTTCCTTTCAATTGCCTTCTCGTTTTTTTTAATATTTTTTTTTGGTGCTTTTTTCCATTGAACATATATTACTCTTATTACGATAGTATTCTCTCAGTTTTCTTTAATAATTTTCACAGCCTCTAACCACAATAGTGTTATCATTACGATGTTAGCTCATGCAAAAAAAACCACAAAAAATCCCCATGCTTGAAACAGAAACCTGAAAAAAAAAAAAATTCTGCCAGCCACAATAACCGACATTTTAATGACAACCTTGCATGCTGGCAATCTAGACACTGCACTAAAGCGTCATGCACCATGTATGTATCATAATGTTTTCACAACTCTCCCTCAGACTCTTACAGTCTGTTTTTCTCTGCCGCCAAACCACAAAACACAGTTGAATGTGTCATGTGGATTTTTCTTTTATCTTTATAGCTTTTCTTTTTTTTAACCTTGGCAAAATTTTCAAGCCGGGATCATGTTTTTGTCTGTGTCAAACCACACAGTTGAATGTCATCAGAATGTTTCCTTTTTCTTTTTAATAATGTTCACAGCCTCTAACCATAATGTTGTTATCATTACGATGTTAGCTCATGCCAAAAAAATAAAAATACAAACCAAGCTTTCTAGGTTTTTTTTTAAACCATGGCAACATTTTCAAGCAGGATCACAAATGAAAATGTTCTTTCTGAACTCTACCGATACTATTTTTTTTAATACCATTTTAAGTCCCGAGATTTCTCTGCGTGAAATTTGGGCCGCTCTCCATGGGGAGAGCGCGTCGGCACAAGAGCAGCGCCACCCCCCTTTTTTTTCTTTATTTTTAGTCTGCAACTGTATTTGTTTCCTTATCAGAGTGGCTTTTTTCTAAGAATTTCACCAGGGACAATTCTCTTGTTGCCGGGGGTTCTTTTACGTGCGCTGACAATTTTGTGTAACACACGGGACCTCGGTTTTTTATCGTCTCATCCGAAAGACTAGCGCCCAGACCACCACCACTCATGATCTAATGGATGGGGGAAAAGTTTTGGGCACGAACGGGATCTCAGTAGAACGACAGACGAAGCTCTGGAAGTGTATGGTCTGCACAACAGCTGTCAGTTTCCCCCCACTCTCAGCTGCTACTGTCCATTCCCTCCCAGCTGGTGCTAGTTAAGTACAGCATGAACTGACCGAAGCACTTGGGGCTTGGTGCAAACAGAAGGGGCATGCTAGTTTTAGCACTGGGCCTTGAACCCTGGACTGAGTTATGCTGCTGGATTTACACGTGCTGTGTCTGAACAGTTAGTGTGAAACAGATTCCAAACAGATCGCCTGTCAAACGGCTGGTGGGGGTGTCAGACTCCGCTTGAGCAGTCGGAATCGGTCGTATTCTACCTCAAGGCAATCATAATAGGTCGTATTCTATCACAAAGCAATCAAACTAGGTTGTATTCTGTCTCAAAGCAATTGGAATAAGTAGCATTCTATTTCAAAGCAGTCGGAATAAGTCATTTTCTATCTCCAGCCAATGGTCGTATTCTATCTCAAAGCAATCGGAATAGGTCATATTCTATCTCCAGCCAATGGTCATATTCTATCTCCAGCCAATGGTCATATTCTATCTCCAGCCAATGGTCATATTCTATCTCCAGCCAATGGTCATATTCTATCTCAAAGCAATCGGTATAGGTAGTATTCTATTTCAAAGCAGTTGAAATAGGTAGTATTCTATATCAAAGCAATCGGAATAGGTCATATTATATCTCCAGCCAATGGTCATATTCTATCTCAAAGCAATCGGTATAGGTAGTATTCTATTTCAAAGCAGTTAAAATAGGTAGTATTCTATTTCAAAGCAGTTGACATAGGTAGTATTCTATTTCAAAGCAGTTGACATAGGTTGTATTATATCCCAAAGCAATCAGAAAGGTCGTATTCTATCTCAAAGCAATCAGAATAGGTGATGTTCTATCTCAAAGCAATCGGGATAGGTCATATTCTATCTCCATCCAATGGTGGTATTCTATCTCAAAGCAATTGGAATAGGTCATATTCTACCTCAAAGCCATTGGAATAACTCGTATTCTATCTCAAAGCAATTGGAATAGGTTGTATTCTACCTCAAAGCAATCGGAAAAGGTCGTATTCTATCTAAAAGCAATCGGAATAGGTCATATTCTATCTCAAAGCAATCGGAATAGGTCATATTCTATCTCAAAGCAATTGGAATAGGTCATATTCTATCTCAAAGCAGTCGGAATAGGTCATATTCTATCTCAAACCAGTCAAAGCAATCGGAATAGGTCATATTCTATCTCAAAGCAATAAAAAAAAAAAAAGGTCATATTCTATCTCAAAGCAATTGGAATAGGTCGTATTCTATCTCAAAGCAATCGGAATAGGTCGCACTCTACCTCGAGCCAAAGGTCGTATTCTATCTCAAAGCAATCAGAAAGGTTGTATTCTATCTCAAAGCAATTGGAATAGGTCCTATTCTATCTCAAAGCAATCGGAACAGGTCGCACTCTACCTCCAGCCAATGGTGGTATTCTACTTCAAATGGATGGCCCGCATACTCCAGCCAATCAAGGCTTACTTAGCTTGAAACCATTGCCCATACTCCTGCCAATCAAGGCTTACTTAGCTTGAAACCTTTGCCCATGTTCAGTGTGTGTGTGTGCTACGACTAACCCTCAGGACCTTGTACTGACCTTCATCCCACCACCACCACCGCCGCCGCACACCTTTCAAATGTTCCGCGCTGCAGTTTGTCGTTTTCACACTGATGGCTTTAAACATGATTTTAAAAAATTTATTTATTTTATTCTATTTATCTTTTCTTTTTTTTTTCTTTTTTTTTTTAATAGTTTAAACATGTTTGTTTGTTGCATTTTTCTCTGTTGGTGTTTTCATTGTTGTTCTTCTTTTTTTAGGCTAGAGTTAAAAGATTCACCGAGAAGATTCACCAAAAGAAGATTCACCAATGTTAACATTTTGGTGTATGTCACCATTTGCCCACCAGTGAGGTGGCGGTATTCCATCTTCCGAGGATAAACCAAAATTATCTGAACAGACCACCTGAGTCAGAAAAAAGTTATGTGTCTGCAACAGCTTAAAACAGGCGAGTTTTTCTTTCAAGAACAAGACAACTCTCTCTCTCTCAGAGCCATTCTGGAAACTTCCAGTTCATAAAATGTATGGTGGTGGGTACAGAGTTTGAAGTTCAACAAATGCTTGGACTGAGCAGTCAAACTGTGCACTAAAACAGGATGCATAGAGACAGCGGGTCTTGTGAGTGACACCTTTCCCCCTTACAGACAGCTGATTTTGTGAGTGACACTTTTCTTTTTCTTACAGACAGCTGGTCTTGTAACACTTGTCTTTTTCTAACTGAATTAGAGCAGCTGCTTTTTCTCTTTTTATTTTCACATTCATTTTAGACTCTGCTGAACTTTTGCATTTGCAGTTTTGCAGACGGGACCGATTGTAAGCAAAAAAACACACCTGAACGACGGAAAATTTTATGGCTGATAGACAAAGCAGCCACACATAACACATGCATGTGTGAGCTGCGAGACACACACAGAGTTTATTTTTCATCATTTTGTGAGGGTAAGCAGGGAGTTATCTGCAAGAATGGAATTATTTGTTAAGTACGCTTACAAGCAGAAATGCCAAGCAGAAATGCCGTCAAGCATTTATATTTTCCCTGGAAAGAAGAATAGCAGGCTGCTCTCTGTATCCTATAAATCTATAAAAAAAAATTTTTTAATCCAAAACCAAAAGAATTACACATGATGCAAAATGGCTAAGCTGGACTACTGTTGCATTAAACAAAAATTTTGATTTTTTTTTTTTGGGGGGGGGGGGGGGGGGGGGGGGGGGGTGGTTAAAGAACTGCGATTGATGGCAAAAGCAGGCACAAAAGAAGAGTTGAAATCTGTGTTTGTGGTTTGTTTTTTTCCAAGACATAACGGAGGAGGTGTTGGCACATTACCTGAGGCCCACTGAACCTTACTTCTCGACTCCTGCTGCATTCGCTCGTGCGTCTTGGAAATGTTGGTCAGGTTGTGCTCTCCGCGGGATCGCTCGTCCTGCACAAACAGATACATCGACATAAATGAAATAATAATAATAAAAATAATAATAATAATGTATGGAATTTATATAGCGCTGAATCTTGTAAAGCAACAAATCAAAGTGCTTAAAATTTTTTAAAAAAATATGCGTGTGTATGCGGTTTTTAAAATTTTGTCATCCGTTCCCACCGGCACACAATGGCCTACTCTTTAGAACAGTGGAACAGGATTTAACATGTGTGCAAGATGTTCTGCATGCGTTCGCACACGGGGCCTCCTCGGTTTATAGTCTCATCCGAAGGACTTTGACATTCAGTTTGATTTTTTTTGTCAAACTGGGAAGAAAGGGCGAGGAGGCTGGGAATCGAACCCAGAACCTCACGGTTTACTTGTTGGCGGGCAAACGTCTTAACCATCCTGTCACCTTCCTTCCATATAAGGTATGATGTACAGCTGTCAAGTTCCCCCCACTTTCAGCTGTTCTCAGCTGCCACCCATTCCAGCCCAGCTGGTGCTAATTACAGCAGGAACTGACCACACTTGGACTTTGGTAAAAGGAAGGGGCATGCTAAATTTATCACTTTTGACTGAGTGATGTTGGATGTGCGCGCAGTGATGGCAATACCTACTAAGATAAATATGTGCTCTTTTCATTTGAAGAATGACGGACGCTATAGCCGAGGGGTTAATCGACTGTTTGACTTCAATCCCGTGGGTGTACAAAATCATGGGTTTGATTGTGAATCTTGGCAGCGTCTGGTGAAGTAAGGGTGGGGATTTTTACCATCTCCCAGTGCACTACCAGTGCATTAATTTCCTTTGTGTGTGTGTATATATATATATATATATATATATATATATATATATATATATATATATATACATATACATGTATGAACATTAAAGATCCTGAAATTCATGTCAGCATTCCGTCAGTTATGGAAACACGAACATACCCAGCATACATCCTCGAAGTCAGAATGCACCTACTTTTCATGGTGGGTAAAAATGGTCGCATACACAAAATCTCACCATTGGTGAACCTCAGAGCTCTATGTAAGCCAAGTAACGCCTCCAAAATTAAAGAATGCTTGGCCTTGGTCCTAAAGATCCAATGGGTATAATATATACAAAGCTAACACCTTGTGCACATGTACACACAAAAATCAGAGAAGAGTAGACCAGTAACAACAGCTGGTAGTATGGATGGCATTTATACAAACACAATCAGCATGCAATCTGTGATTTCAATAGAAACGGGCTCTGTCTGGTTCAAATTACCCCTGAGACACACTGCACGAAAGGGAATCCCAGTCTAACAGTATTCCAATGATTCTTTGGGGAATTCAAAATTAAAAGGAAAAACTGAGTAAAACAAGACTATAATATCAAAGAATTCTTGCCAGAATACTGTATGATCTGCCTTGTTCGTTTTTTGTGTGCTGACATTGTTGTTGCATGTTCCCCAGTTTTAAGTTATACACCCTTGGGGTCACCCCGAATATGCACCCTGACTCTCTCACCCTACCAAGGAACCACTATGAGTCACACTGGATAGAATTTAAAAGTGTGTGTGTACATATGACTGTGAATCATTTCAAGTAGTGCCTTGCCACAGAACCAGCCACACTTTGATTTCTGAAATTTTCTCTTTTTAAAGTACAACCTTTGAGAGGGGGGGGGGTTTAGAAACCCTCAAATGTGACGCTTCACCACATAATGAGTCGTACTGTACCAGAGGTCAGTGTTTAGTTATTGACATGTTAGTAATCTGCAATTAAAAGGCTATTCAATACAACAAAACTGAGAGTGAATCAGACACTTCTTTGAAAAGTTATTACAAACTGAAATGGTAGACTGCAGAAAGTGACAAAATGAGAAACTGACAAGTTTTGCATAAAAAATAAGTGGTCAGAATAAAGGCTTAGACATTTCACAATACATTTTTAAAGCAAAAAAACCCCACCAAAATTATGCCTGGATACTTCAGTACAAGGTAGAAAAATGGCTTCAGCTTTATAATCAATCAAAATCTCAAAATCGACAACCTGACTCCCCCCCCCCCCCCCCCCCCCCCCCCCCCCCCCCACCCCCCCCAACCCCCTAAAAATGGCTCCTAGCGGAAAAGTGGGTCTGCTGCAAAGCGACTCATTTCATGGAGGAGCGTCACCACAAATATTACTTTACCAAAGGAAGGAAGGTGGCAGGATGGTTAAGACGTCTGCCTGCCAACAAGTAAACCGTGAGGTTCTGGGTTTGATTCCCAGCCTTGCCCTTTCTTCCCAGTTTGACCAAAAAAAAATCGAACTGAATGTCAAAGTCCTTCGGATGAGACTATAAACCGAGGCCCCGTGCGTGAACGCATGCAGAACATCTTGCGCACATGTTAAATCATGTTCCGCTTTTCGAAAGAGTAGGCCATTGTGTGCCGGTGGGAACAGGTGACAAAATTTACAAAACCGCATACACACGGGGACTGGATGTAAAAAAAAAAAAAAGCACCTGAGTGCTTATTCCATTATCCTCGGGGGGAAAAAAACCCAACATGTCATCTGAGCGCTTTGATTTGTTGCTTTTACAAGACTCAGCGCTATATAAATTCCATACATTATTATTATGAGCGCTTTGATTTGTTGCTTTACAAGATTCAGCACTATATATAAATTCCATACATTATTATTATGAGCGCTTTGATTTGTTGCTTTACAAGATTCAGCGCTATATATAAATTCCATACATTATTATTATGAGCGCTTTGATTTGTTGCTTTTACAAGATTCAGCGCTATATAAATTCCATACATTATTATTATGAGCGCTTTGATTTGTTGCTTTACAAGATTCAGCGCTATATATAAATTCCATACATTATTATTATGAGCGCTTTGATTTGTTGCTTTACAAGATTCAGCGCTATATAAATTCCATACATTATTATTATGAGCGCTTTGATTTGTCGCTTTTACAAGATTCAGCGCTATATAAATTCCATACATTATTATTATGAGCGCTTTGATTTGTTGCTTTACAAGATTCAGCGCTATATATAAATTCCATACATTATTATTATGAGCGCTTTGATTTGTTGCTTTACAAGATTCAGCGCTATATAAATTCCATACATTATTATTAGTATTAGGGAGGCACCGTGGTCGAGTGGTTTAGGCAGTCAACTCGTGATCCAGAGGTCACAGGTTCGATCCCCGCTCGGCTCGGTGTTGTGTCCTTGGGAAAGACACTTTACTCCTATTTTTCTCACTCCACCCAGGTGTACAAGTGGGTACCAGCTCTGCTGGGGAAGTATCTGGCGACAGACTAGCGTCCTGTCACAGGGGTGGTGAAAAACCATCAGTTCGCTTAACGCTACAGAAACCGGGATACGCTCCGGCTCTATGGGCCTTCTGGCTCGAAAGAACATACTTTACTTTTTTTTTTATTAGTAGTATTACCAGGAAGGCACTCTCCCTCTCTCGCTCTCAGACTGTGTTGTGTGTACCTGAATCTCTCTGATCAGCGTGAAGAGCTCCTTCAGCTGCTCCTTGATCTTGAGGTCTGTGTGGACGGGCGTGGAGGTGCTGCTGCAGGTGACGATGCTGGGGGCCGGGCTGAGGCTGCTGGCTCGGCTGGCTGCCAGGTTGGTGCTGCTGCCACTGCCACCAGCACCGCCGCCCTCTTGATTCTTTCCCTTGGTGCGGCCCATACCTGTGGACGAGGGTGACGTTAGTAACGGACGACAAAAGCAACTCTGTGTTAAACAAAACGTTAGTAAGCACAACAACAACAACAAAAAGACAGAAAATAGCTAAATGTTGTTGTTGTTGTGTTGCTGTGCGTTCCCCAGCTTTACACTCTGGGGGTCACCCAGAACGTGCACTCTGACTCACTCATCCCACCTGGGAATCACTGTGAGATAGGAAGCACACCGGATGGAAGTTTGAGTGTATGACTTTTTTCAAGTACCTTGCCAAATAGGCAGCCATACTCCGACTTCATAAGATTTTTTTCTCCTTTAAAAGAAGAGTGCACGTTGTTATGTTAAGAGCTTGTCATGGCTGAAGGCAATCTCAACACAACATTTTATAACATAACAACATTTTAGAGTAGGCCTTGGCAATTAGCTGACATCAATAACGGACACAGCTTTTAGCCTGGGCCAGAAAATAGCTAAATCATATCTAAGATATGTTACTGTCAACCGAGATGATGATAATAAATGGAACACTTTTCAGCTTAGTCAGTGTAGTGTATTATTCACTCGTTCACCTCAAAAGAGTTAAAAAGTCTGTACTTTCATTTCATTTCATTTTTTTATATCGAGGATAACGGAATAAGCACGTATGATCTTTTTTTACATCCAGTCCCCGTGTGTGTGCGGTTTTTGTAAATTCTGTCATCTGTTCCCACCGGCACACCATGGCCTACTCTTCTGAAAAGCGGAACAGGATTTAACGTGTGCGCAAGATGTTCTGCATGCGTTCGCACACGGGACCTCGGTTTATAGTCTCACCCGGAGGACTTTAACAACTGTTGCTTAAAATTAAAAGCAAAGTCAGATGAGATGGTATAAATGTATTTGATCATTTTAAAGATGGACCTTATCACAGCATATCCACAGCTTTCCTAAGCAAGATCCATATATACATGTATAACTTGGATGGAAAAGATTTTACTCTCACTATTCTGTTATTTAGGACATCCTCCAGGGTCACCGGCGTATGTAGGACATGCTATTCTGCATTCATCCAGTTCCAGTAATCCCCCCCCCATTCCCCAACACAACACTGTCAACAGCCAACACACACACCTTTAAAAAAAATGTTGTCATGGTTTAGTTATCATGGGATGACCTGGCATCACATGATTGTATGGTTGTTGCAATGATTGTATGGTTGTTGCAATGATTGTATGGTTGTTGCAATGATTGTATGGTTGTTACAATGATTGTATGGTTGTTGCAATGTTGGGGCTGACAACTGGCAAATGACATGTTGTAACCCCTCAGCGTACATGTGTGTGTGTGTGTGTCACTGTATCAGTGTATGTGTGTGTGTATGTCACTGTATCAGTGTATGTGTGTGTGTGTATGTTTATCATATGTGTGTACGTGTGTGTTTGTGCAGTTTGCATACAGTATGATTTATATGACACATGATTAATCCTCGTGCAAAAAGCAGACCTGTGTAGAACTAGAGTAAATAAATTGCACAAAACATGATTTACAAGATAATGACTGTATGATGTATCCCCTATGTATGCTATGATGCAAGAACTTGATGAAAAGAAGAAAAAAAAGAATTGATTACCAACCTCCTTCGTGTTTAAACACACACACAAAAGATTCTTTTCTTAAACAAGCAACCCACTACATTTCTAGTTTTAACTTTTTTCTCTTTTTTTAAATTTTTAAGCATTGCAACTGTGAAATATTACAGTACACTTAAAGCTAAACTGAAATGCTGAACACTTGAATAATGTCAATCTGGCCGCCCACGCACTTGTTTTTCTTCCTACTAGTACTATGTTTTACTTTCAATCATATTATATAATCACAACAATAACAACAACAGCGGCGGCCATTTTTGATCCATGTGTTCAGCACGTGAGGTCGCGACCAGACATGTATCCGTTCTTCATGCTCTCCATATCCCGTTGGATATTACAGAAATAGCAAAGTTTCATACAAATTTAAATACAACAATCAAATTAAAAATCAAAGATACCTATCGATTTGGCCATATCGAACAATATCAGCAAACGTATGAAATTCTTTGTTCTTAAACTAACTTTTCTAAATGTGAGGTCGGAAAGAATTCTTACTTTTGTCCATTCAAAGCGCTCACGCACAAAAATATTACTGCTTAAGATAGCTTACACTACAGTCTACCCAAACGAGCGAAAAGTTCAAAAATGCTCTCTATCAATTTCATACGATTATCAAAACAGCGTTCAAATTACTTTCTCTTTTGTCGGAGTTTTCCCGTCAGGTACTTCCGGCTGAAGAAGATTACACTCCACCATTAGGCGTGGCATACTGTTGGCCAGAGTCCACATCTTGGAATAAGGCTAACCATAAAAGAGAATGTTTACTTTCTGCAAATGGATCAGTATTCTATAGTTTCGCATGTTATTCTCAAAGTCAGTTGTAGTAAAAAGAAAAGATGTAATTGAGACGGTCATGCAGACACTTTTTGGGGGGGTTATTTTTTGGAAGACAGTAGAGGTAAGAGCACACAGGCAGAGTCAGCATTGGAGGGCGAACAATCACCAACCTCAGGTTTGCCGATGACATTGACGGTCTGGCAGGAAATGAAGAGGAACTGGCCAACCTAGTGAAGCAACTGGACGAAATATCCTCACGATACGGCATGGAAATCAGCGCCGAGAAAACCAAGCTCATGTCAAACAGTGCCCAGCCAATCACCACCAAGATCACTCTCAGCGGAAAAGAACTAGAGACAGTTGACATTTCAAGTACCTTGGAGCCATCATAAGTGAGGAGGATCGAAGACCGAAATCCTAGCAAGAGCGGCAAACAAACAGCAGCAGCAATGGCAAGACTGAAGACCATATGGAGAGACAGAAACATCCCTCTCGGAACCAAGGTGAAGTTACTAAACGCACTAGTCACCTCAATCATGCTTTACGCATTGAGGCATGGACACTGAACGCAGACCTACAAAGGAGGATCCAAGCAGTAGAAATGAGATGCCTCAGAAGGCTCCTTGGCATCTCATACAAGGACCATGTCACCAACAATGAAGTCCACAGAATGATCACTCAACAAGTGCGGGACTATGAAGACCTACTGACCACGGCGAAAAGAGGAAACTCAGATGGTATGGGCACGTAACACGCTCAGAAGGACTTGCAAAGACCATCCTGCAAGGAACAGTCCAGGGGAAGAGAAGACGGGGCAGACAGAGGAGAAAGTGGGCCGACGACATCCGTGATTGGACAGGGGAGGACTTCAGTGTCACCCAGGCACTCGCCCACGACCGCGCTAAGTGGAGCCAGCTGGTCCACTGTTCGTCCACCATGCAGCGCCCCTACGACCCTGGCGGGTTACGGGACCAGTGAACAGTGAACAGTGAGTGAACAGAGGTAAGAAGGAATCAAATAGGTCTGACCCCCCTCCCCTGCCCCCCCCCCCCCCCCCCCCCCCCCCCCCATAGCTATTTTCTTTTTTGTTGTTCCTCAGCTGGAGCTCCAGGTTTACCAAACAATGAGATGTTGGGTATGCAACCGTTTTTACGCACCACAAAGACTGCTACCTTCTGACTTCAGGTGAGGTGTATAAACATGTCACCTTTTGTGCATGCCCGTTTACAGTGTTGTCATCCATTCCAACCGACACCAAATGACTACTCTTCCGTAAAGGCAGAACGGGTTTATTTAATTAATGTGCGCACAATATTTCTGCGAGCGTTCGTTGTTGGTACAACGCCAACACATCAAATGGTTAGACAAAACAAATGAAAGCATTCTTGATGAACTCTCATTTCATTTCATTTTATTTCATTTATTTCATTTATACCACTTTAAGTCACGAGATTTCTCTGCGTGAAATTCGGGCTGCTCTCCCCGGGGAGAGCACGTCGCCACAAGAGCAGCGCCACCCTTCTTTTTGTTTTTGTTTTTTTATCTGCAACTGTATTTGTTTCCCTAACAGAGTGGCTTTTTTCTAAGAAATTTGCCAGGGACAACTCTCTTGTTGCCGTGGGTTCTTTTTACGTGCGCTGCATAATTTTGTATAACACCGGGACCTCGGTTTATCGTCTCATCCGAAAGACTAGCGCCCAGACCACCACTCATGGTCTAATGGATGGGGGAAAAGTTTCGGGGCCAGACGGGATACGAACCACCGCACACTTCCGACCCGGACTTTTCGCTTTCTAGACAGGCGCGTTACCTCTAGACCACCGATCAGTGCTAAGATCAATGTTGGCCGAACATGATAAGCGCAGACTGAGATAAAATACACAACGATCATAACGATGTACTTACGTCCCAGCGGAGCTTTTCGATTTAATAATAATAATAATAATAATAATAATAATGTATGGAATTTATATAGCGCTGAATCTTGTAAAGCTACAAATCAAAGTGCTTTTTATGCGTGTGTATGCGGTTTTTTAATTTTGTCATCTGTTCCCACCGGCACACAATGGCCTACTCTTTCGAACAGCGGAACAGGATTTAACGTGTGCGCAAGATGTTCTGCATGCGTTCGCACACGGGGCCTCGGTTTATAGTCTCGTCCGAAGGACTTCTGGGGGGAGTGGAGTTGGTACTGATGTTAACTCCAAGGGAAAAAACTCCCCTTGTATATAACAAACTATAAACACTGTCCCTGAAATAAAAACCCCCTATGATACACAGTAATCATCACACTCTGAAATACAAACCATCTATAATACACTATAACAACTACACTATGAAATAAAACCATCTGTAAAATATAATTTAACGACTAGGCTACCGCCCTTCCTCCACCTACCCCAACCCCGAACTAAAACTGTCTGTTGTATAATATTCCCAACTTCTTGAAAGAAAACCACTAATAACTTGCTATAACCATTACTCTTGATTGGAAAAACCCAACCCAAACAGATAACCCCTAGTCACTGGAATAACTGAACTGTCTCCATGCCATATATAAATATATATTTTTTTTATCGAGGATAATGGAATAAGCATTCATGTTTATATCCAGTCCCCGTGTGTATGCGGTTTTGTAAATTTTGTCATCTGTTCCCACCGGCACACAATGGCCTACTCTTCCGAAAAGCAGAACAGGATTTAACGTGTGCGCAAGATGTTCTGCATGCGTTCGCACACGGGGCCTCGGTTTATAGTCTCATCCGAAGGACTTTGTTGTCAGTAGGAGCTCCACGCAATGCCACCAGGGTTCTCCATCTTTCTCTCTGTCTCTGCTGAGTTCTACCATCTCCTGTTGTAGCCCTCCTCCCAGACCACTGATCTCAGTGATGTTGGCGATGCAGGATGTTGGTGGTGGTCTGCCTCTTTTCCTTCTGCCCTCCACCTTACTCTCGAGAACTGTCGTCATCAGACTTGTCTGTGTGTTTCTGTTCGAAGAAAATCTGCAGAATAACAACAGCAAGAAAGCCTACCAGCTTGTGAAACGCGTAACAAGCTCAAACTAAGGTAGAACTACTACCATCTAAGGCAAAACAGGGACATGTTTCATAGAAGAACAAGATATTTTAAAGAGGTGGACAGAGTACTGCTCTGAAATGTACACACACACACACACACACACACACACACACACACACAGAGCAAACAGGAGACCCCAAGGTGTTAGATGTCCTTCCACCAACCTACAACAGCAGCTAACCCATCCTTCGGGAAGAAGCTAGAAGTGCAGTAAAAGCGCTAAAGAAAGGGAAGTCAGCAAGAGCGGACAACATTCCATAAGAAAGAGAGGTCACGGCAGATGTGTTGCTCACCATTTGCGAGCAAATCTGGATGACTCAAAATAAGTTACAGCTAAATGCCGATGAAACGGAAGCCATGCTCATGGGGACCAAACATAAACTTTCCTCCATCACGACGACTTCAGTGGAATTCAGCAATACGTCGGTTCCTCTGTCCAGCTCTGTGAAATATCTAAGGTGTGGCTCTTGACAACACACTCTCTATGAAAAAATTCATCACCCAGACCTGCCAGTCTTGCTACTATCAATTACGGCGCATAAGTGCAATTCGCAAGTATCTGTCTACTGAAGCAACATCCAAACTTTTCACATCTCTCATTCTTTCTCGACTAGACTACTGTAATTCTCTCTTGGCTGGTTTGCCGGCATCATCCATCCACCCCTTCAACGCATACAAAACTCTGCAGCTCGACTGGTCCTAAGAAAGAAAAAATCTGAACACATCATTCCTCTTTTGCGATCTCTTCACTGGCTGCCTGTCTCACAAAGAATAAAGTATAAGATTAATACCCTTTGTTTCAAATGTCTCCACAAATCTGCACCTTCTTATCTCTGTAACTGTCTTCATCTGTACACTCCGTCCCGTTCCCTTCGTTCAGCTGTAGATACGTTGTGCTTTCGAACACCCAGATTTAAACAAACCACTGTTGGCTGTTGCTCTTTCTCTGTTTCCCGTCCCTCCACATGCAACGACCTCCCTCTTCCTCTTCGCCAAAAGCCTTCATTTGATTCTTTCAAATCTAGCCTCAAAACGCACTTATACTCTACTTGACATCTTCCCCTGTTATCTGTTCCTACTTGTCAATAGCTGCCTTCACCTCCACCACCCCCACCTAAGTGTGTTGTGTATATAAATTTGGTATTTGTTTATCTTCATATTTATGGATGGTTGCATGCGTGTGAATGATTTGAATGCAAGCGCTTTGATTTGTTTACTTTACAAGATTCAGCGCTATATAAATTCCATACATTATTATAATAATAATATCTGGTGGACAGACGAGTGCAACGCCTTGGACACAGTCCCTGATTATCACTCTCCTGAGGAAAGACAACTTACAACGCTGCCCAAACTACCGTACCATCAGCCTGATCAGCCATCCAAGCAAAGTCATGCTAAGAATCCTCCTGACCAGACTAAAGCCTCAAGCTGAGGAGATCATCAAAGAAGAACAGACAGGTTTCAGAGCAGGAAAGAGCACAACAGAGCAAATTTTCGACGTTAGAATACTCTGTGAGAAATACTTGCAACACCAGCAAGATCTTTACCACGTCTTTGTAGACTTTAAGAAGGCGCTCGACAGAGTCTGGCATACAGCTCTGTGGGCAACCATGAGGCTGTATGACATCAATGCCAACCTGATCAGAACCATAGAATGCCTCTATGACAAGGCAACCAGCGCAGTCTACTATGACAGCAAGATAGGAGAGTGGTTCCAAAGCACATTCGGAGTACGCCAAGGATGTCTGCTCTCTCCTACCCTCTTCAACATCTTCTTAGAGAGAATAATGGCTGACGGACTTGAAAACCATGAGGGAACAGTCAGCATTGAAGGCAGGGCAATTACAAACTTCCGTTTTGCCGGCGACATCGACGGCCTAGCTGGAGAAGAGCAAGAGGTAGTCAACTTGGTTAATCACCCTAATGAAGCCTCTTCAGCATACGGCATACAGATCAGTGCAGAGAAATCCCAGCTGATGACAAATAGTGCCAATGACATCAGCACTGACATTATCATAGAGGCAAGAAAACTGAGACCGTCCATAGCTTTACATATCTAAGAGTTATAGTATTGGATGAAGGATCAAAACCTGAAATTCTCTCCAGGATAGCTCAGACTAGCTAAGAATCCTCCTGAACAGACTAAAGCCTCAAGTTGATGAGATCATCAAAGAAGAGCAGGCAGGTTTCAGAGCAGAATGGAGCACAACAGAGCAAATTTTTGACGTTAGAATACTCTGTGAGAAATACTTGCAACACCAGCAAGATCTTTACAACGTCTTTGTAGACTTTAAACTGCAATGACCAAAACTGAAAGTCATCTGGAAGGACAAAAACATCGCCATCAGCTACAAAATCAGACGGATGCATTCCCTGGTCATAATAATTTTGTACACATTTGAAACGTGGACCATAACAGCAGACATTGAAAGAAGGATACAAGCAATAAAGATGAGATGCTTTCGCAAACACCTGGGTATCTCATACAGAGATCAAATCACTAATGAGGAAGTGAAGACCAGAATTTAGAACGCCATGGGACCATATGAAGAGCTACTGACTTCGGTGAAAAAAACGCAAACTAAAGTGACACAGGCACGTCACACACGAACATCTGGACTGGCCAAGACTGTCCTACAGGTGACAGTACAAGAAGGGAGACGAAGAGGCAGAGAGAGAAAACGATGGAAAGACAACATCAGAAAGTGGACTGGCCTTGAGTGGAACGAATTGCTACGGAAAACAGAAGACCGCGGGGAGTGGGGGAAGCTAGCTGCAAAATCTTCATTGGTGCCCCCACGTCCACAAGACTTCGAGAAAGGGGAAGGAAGGTGCTGAAGGTTCTGTTTGCATGACGAACATAATTATATCATAATAAAATTATTAATAATTTGTATCTCAGTCTGCGTTTATCATGTTCAGCCAACATTTATCTTAGCTCTGAGAGTTCATCAAGAATGCTTTCATTTGTTTTGTCTAACCATTTGATTTTTAGAAGTCGCCTGCAGAACCACATTTTTCCCTGTGTGGATGCGTGGGGTGGGGGGGGGGGTGGGGGGGTGGGGGGGGGCTTTCAGTATAAATAGCATCCCCACATTCTGGAAATTCTGTGCTAGAAATTTCCTCTTTTCTTTCACTCTCTTCGTTTCTGCCTTTTCTTTTCTTCATGTCACCTCCTCCTTGTCTATTTTCTGCTTTCTTGGTCCATTCTCCTGCCCCCCCCCCCCCCCCCCCCCCCCCCCCCCCCCCCCCCCCCCCGAAAGTCTTAAAAGATGACAGTTCTCTTATGCCCAAGTCGGATGCGCTGGGCCTGGCTTTTCAGGCGCTTAACGGCAGCGTAACACATTTTCGCTCGTATAACAGACAAAACTAGTTGCTGTCTGAGATATTGAAGAAGAAGAAGAAGAAGAATTGCGAAGAATTGCGAAGAAGACGAAGAAGAAGAAGAAGAAGAAGAAGAAGAAGAAGAAGAAGAAGAAGAAGAAGAAGAATTGCGAAGAATTGCGAAGAAGAAGAAGAAGAATTGCGAAGAAGAA
>CM054156.1:27194138-27204138 GCA_028751875.1 Rapana venosa
CTCTCTCTCTCCTCTCTCTCTCTGTGACTGTGGAAAGAGAGGTGTAAGATCATTTACTTTCATTGCATTAACTGATGTAACATCAGTCCCGCTTCCATGTTTCTCTCTGACTTTTAAAACGTTGGGCTGATTAGTTCGTTTGGTTGTTTAAATGCATGACTGTGCGAGTGTGGGATGGCAATAGTGTGAATGTACCCCTATATGTATGAGAGAACATTTGATGCGTATAGATATATAATGAGTCAATTTGTATTGATTTGTTGGTTCATCATATAATTGACTGATAATGTGAGTGGTTGATTGCATGTATAACTAAGTGATTAAGTTTATTGTCAGTTTCATTGTGTATATGTTATGCATTTCTTCATGTTTGTTTGCCTGTTGGTTTCCTTTTTTTTTTTTTTTCATGAGGGCCTGGTGTAAAGAAGCCCCTGGCTTATCCTTTTAACCTCAATAAAACATTTGATTTCGAGCTCTCTTCTCTCCTCTCTCATCTCTCATCTCTCTCCTCTCTCTCTCATCTCTCTCTCTCTCTCTCTCTCTCTCTCTCGGGATAGCCAAGTGGTTAGAACATTGCGCTCACAATCTGACAACCTGGATTCGATTCTCGTTCAAGGGGATATTTTTCCATGGAGTTAACATCAGTGCAGACTCCATCTCCCCAAAAGATCTTCGGATGAGACTATAAACCGAGGCCCCGTGTGCGAACGCACGCAGAACATCTTGCGCACACGTTAAATCCTGTTCCGCTTTTCGTAAGAGTAGGCCATTGTGTGCCGGTGGGAACAGATGACAACATTTACAAAACCGCATACACACGGGGACTAGATGTAAAAAAGCGCATAAGTGCTTATTCCATTATCCTCGATATAAAAGAATACAATTTTGAAACAAATCTCTTTCTTAAAAAAAACATTGACCACATGTGTAAGCTGTGTGATGTATTGGACGATGAGGAACATTAATTTCTAAAGAGCTACATTCTTTATACTGATTTAAGACATAAATATTTGGTATCTAGTAACCAACCATAATTGTGTGAGTTTGCTGAAACATGGTTCAGTTTCTGCCATTCGCAATCTCAGCTTTTATATTTTCAATGCTTTGAAAGTACGGCAGGAATATGTTGAAAATTTGGAAAATGCACATTGAACAAGTGTTTGATGTACACAACTGTTTAAAGCAGATCATTTTGTCTCATTTTTGGATGGTTCCACGTTCACGTTAGTTAAGTTTTGGCAGTTGCCATATATGTCATGTTTGTTTTGGCTTCGTTTTGATACGTTTGGTTTGACCCCATTGTAGGGGCTGGTGGCCTGAAGAATAAACTTTGTTCATTGTTCAGTGTTCTCTCTCTCTTAAGCATGCATGCACGCACGCGCGCGCGCGCACACACACATCCACACATACGTGCACGCACGCACGCACGCACGCGCACATATATATACAGGCACTTTATTAACCAAACATTTGATGCAAAACCTCTGGGGAATCATCAGCCAATGGGATTCAGCAAAAGGAGCCTGTAATTCTTGGCACCCACATAGGCACCAGAATTTAAAAAAAATTAAAAAAGAAAAAGATTTCTGTATACTATAACACAACTGTAACATTCAAGATTGACCGAAACTTCAAAAGTTAAAATTTTTTAAAAACTGCAGTGAAAATACAATACCGCCCCCCCCCCCCCCCCTCCCTGAAATCCAAAGAATTTAAGCTAAAGACCTAGGACCATTCGTGCCGGTAGGAACGGATGAAAAATTCTAACAATAATAATGATAATAATAATAATAATAATAATAAGAAGAAGAACAACAACAACAACAATAATATATAATAATAACAACAACAATAACAATAACAACACCACGCCTGTCAACAGGTGTTGTGTTTAGGCATCATGCCCGAGGTCGGAATGCCTCTGCCTACCTTCATGGTGGGCTACACACGGTGACATAACGCAACCATCTCACCATTGGCGAACCTCGGAGTTCTAGACCAGGAATGGGGTCAAAACAAAACACAACTAAACAAAACATAACAAAACAAAACAAAACTAAAACAAAACACCAAACAAAACAAAACAAAACAAAACCAAAACAAAACTAAAACAAAACACAAAACAAAACTAAAACAAAACAAAACTAAAACAAAACTAAACTAAATACCACTCATCATTTTTGTACTAGAACTCTGTTTGTCTGTCTGTCTGTCTGTCAGTCTGCCTCTGTCTTTGTCTGTCTGTCTGTCGTCTGTCTCTGCCTGTCTGGCTCTGTCTCTCTGTGTCTGTCTGTCTGTCTCTGTTTGTCTGTCTCTGACTGTGTCTCTGCCTGTCACTCTGTCTCTGTCTGTCTGTCTCTGTCTGTCTGTCTCTCTGTCTCTTTCTGTCTCTCTGTCTGTCTGTCTGTCTCTCTGTCTGTGTCTCTGTCTGTCTGTCTGTCTCTCTGTCTATCTCTGTCTGTATGTCTCCTGTCTGTCTGTCTCTCTCTCTCTCAGTCTGTGTCTCTGTCTGTCTGTCTCTCTGTCTGTCTGTCTCTGTCTGTCACTGTATGTCTGTCTGTCTGTCTGTCTCTGTCTGTCACTGTATGTCTGTCTGTCTGTCTCTGTCTGTCTGTCTGTCTGTCTCTCTCTTCTTAGTCCACTTGCTTTTTTCTCTTTTACTTTTTCTTTCTTGTTTTTTCTTCTTATTTTTTTAAAGGTAAATCCAACAATTTTTTTTTTCCAGGCACTGTTCATATGGATTTTCTCATGAACTGCTCTGAAGACGGAATGTGTCGGCCTGAGGCCAGCTGCGGGCAGACAGACAGACCTCCTGCAGAGTTACATGCAAGCACAGGAGAAAGAAGACCAGGTCACTATACATCCCGCCTAAAATCCCCATGTGGCCAAGTAAAACTAAAGACCAATATGAACAGCTGTGTATTCGTATTAATTTTGTACAAATCGGTGGATCGGTGGTCTAGAGGTAACGCGCCTGTCTAGAAAGCGAAAAGTCCGGGTCGGAAGTGTGCGGTGGTTCAAATCCCTTTTGGGCCCGAAACTTTTGCCCCCCATCCATTAGATCATGGGTGATGGTCTGGGCGCTAGTCTTTCGGATGAGACGATAAACCGAGGTCCCGTATGTTAGACAAAATTTTCAGCGCACGTTTAAGAACCAACGGCAACAAGAGAGTTGTCCCTGGCAAAATTCTTAGAAAAAAGCCACTCTGATAGGGAAACAAATACAGTTGCACACACACACACACACAGAGGTGGCGCTGCTCTTGTGGCGACGCGCTCTCCCCGGGGAGAGCAGCCCGAATTTCACGCAGAGAAATCTCGTGACTTAAAGTGGTATAAATGAAATGAAATAAATAAATAAATATACCACTTTCAGTCTCGGCAGATTTCTCTGCTGGTGAAATTTGAGCTGCTCTCTCTCTCTCTCTCTCTCTCTCTCTCTCTCTCTCTGGGGGAGAGTGCGTCGCCACAAGAGCAGCGCCACTTTTTTCTTTTTTCCTATCTGCATAATAATTATGTATTTGGTTTCCCTATCAGAGTGGCTTTTTATCTACAAATTTTTTTACCAGGGACAACTCTCTTATTGCCGTGGGTTCTTTCAAATCTGTGTTGCACGCTGGGACCTCGGTTTAATAATAATAATAATAATAATAATGTATGGAATTTACATAGCGCTGAATCTTGTAAAGCAACAAATCAAAGCGCTCAGATGACATGATTTAAAATGTTGTTTTTTAAACAATTCTTTTATTTTTTAATTATTTTATATCGAGGATAATTGAATAAGCACTCAGGTGCTTTTTTTTAACATCCAGTCCCCGTGTGTATGCGGTTTTGTAAATTTTGTCATCTGTTCCCACCGGCACACAATGGTCTACTCTTTCGAAAAGCGGAACAGGATTTAACGTGTGCGCAAGATGTTCTGCATGCGTTCGCACACGGGGCCTCGGTTTATAGTCTCATCCGAAGGACTTTTATCGTCTTATTCGAAAGACTAGCAACCAGACCACTACTCACGGTCTAGTGGATGGGGAGGGGGGGGGGGGGGGGGGTGAGTTTGGGGCACAAACTTAAATCTAACGTGAAATCTTGGCCTACTTGGCTCGGGCCGAAAGCTTAACCAGTTACTAATGCAAGTTATGTGCCAAGGCCTACATTGAATTTAATGGTGTTGGGCGCTGCAATGGCCTATTGAGTTATGCCGTCAGCGCCTGGGCTTTATCACAGTTCTCGATTAAACCATTGACGCTGGGGGCAACAGCAAAGTGAGAGGCTGTATGACCAGTGGCTTTCTTTCCCACTCATGGAATTCCACTTTACAGCTTAGTCTTTAGTGATCGACTATGACTCTCCGACTAGGAGGCTTGACTCGCACAGTCCTTATGTGCTGCAGCCCTGGGGGCTGGTTGGCCTTTGGAGAGCATCTCCATCACTGACTGTCCTTATGCCCACTTGGCCGAGAGAGTGGGGATGTGCTGTGGGCAAGGCATCTCCACTATAATCAAATTTTTGCCCAATTTCCGAAACAGCAGCTGCCTCCTCTGCTGTTTTGGAGGTCATCGTCGAAAACGACGGACTAACATACCTATTGAGACTGTCCTCGGCCATCACAAGTTCTTAGTATAACGACCTGTCATCAGATGAGCTCTCCAAGACCGTACTGCAAGGAACAGTGCAAGGGAAGAGAAGGCTAAGGCAGGCCGAAGAAGAAATGGGCAGACAACATCACTGAATGGACCGGGAAGAGCTTCTTCCACAACCCAGGCACTTGTTGCCCACAACCGCTGCAAATGGAGCCAACTGGTGCAACGTTCGTCACTGCAGTGCCCCTACGACCCTGGTGGGGGTTATGGGAGCAGGTGAGGTGCTAATAATAATAATAATAATAATAATGATGATGATGATGATGATGATGATGATGATGATGATGATGATAATAATAATAATAATAATAATATATTGAATTTATATAGGTGATGAGATGAATCCTCTTTAAAAGGAGACTTAGAATCTTTGAAATCGGGGTTACGGCTGCCTCTTGGTACTTGAAAATGGTGAGGTACTTGAAAACAGCGATACGTACGTAAACTTTTCCATCCATTCTGTACAGTTCACAATCTCAGGGCGATTCCCATCAGGGTGGGTGAGTGGGTCAGAGTGCATATTTATTAGATCATGGGAGACCCTCACGGTGTTAGGATGGGGGGCGCTCAACAACAGCAGAAGCAGCAGCAACAATAGTAGCAGCAGCAGCAACAATAGTAGTAGCAGTAACAACAACAGTAGCAGCAACAACAACAATAACGATAACAGTAACAGCAACAACAAGAGCAGCAGTAGCAGCAGCAACAACAATAACAACAACAGTAGCAGCAACAACAATAACAACAACTATAACAACAACAAGAGCAGCTGTAGCAGCAACAACAACAGGAGCAGCAGCAACAACAACAAAAACAATAATTGCAACAATAGTAGCATCAGCAGCAACAACAGAAGCAGCAACAACAGCAGTAGCAGCAGCAGCAACAATAACAACAACAAGAGCAGCAGTAGCAGCAACAACAACAGGAGCAGCAACAACAAAAACAACAATTGCAACAATAGTAGCAGCAGCAGCAACAACAGAAGCAGCAACAACAACAGTAGCAGCAACAACAACAATAACAACAACAACAAGAGCAGCAGCAGCAGCAACAACAACAGAAGCAGCAAAAACAACAACGATAACAACAACAAAACCAACAGCAATTTCGGCAGCAGCTGCAACAACAAAAACAATACCACCACCACCAACAACAACACCAACACCACCACCACCACCACCACCACCACCACTACCACCACCACCATCAACAACAACAACAAACAACAGCTTGGCCCCTACGCATCTCAATCAGCACCCACTGACGACTATGTGTAATAAACAGACAACAAACATTTATTTTATCAAAGGTTATAGTACTACCTCCGCTAACATTCTATGACCCCCACACCTGGAGAAGGGGGGTGGGGGGGGGGGGGGGTAGGAGATAAGGAGGGTCACTGAGCGGTGAGAGAAAGGGTAGGGTAGGGGTGTTAGGTTATTAGCCATTGCTTAGGAAAAAAGATGCAGAACAAGTCACCCGAGTGCAGCGATTAGTATGTTGGGTTACTGGCTTGAAAGTCGCAGGTTCGAATCTCGTAAGAATCACAGGGATGGATTTTTTCGGGCGCTCGTCGGTTCCCAGCCAGAGTATGCTATGGGCTCGTTGGGAACGACTGGGACCACACAGTCGAGATTCATCCACTTGTAAAGGATACGATTTTGAGAATGTTGTTAAAAACATACTCGAACAGCACTGCAGGTGTCTGTATCTCTCGGGCCTGTCACTTTCATAGTAACCTCATCGTCACATCACCCTCATTCTCAATACTCATCATCGTCACGGGGCTCCAGTTGCTCTGGTTTCACAGTGACATCACGTTTCCGTTTCTTCGTACAATTCTGTTGTACCTGTGGTGGGCTAGTGTCAAAGCCCTTTGGGGTTGAAGAGGGCAACATTGACAAAACCGCATACACACGTCAAGTCAAGTCAAGGCAAGTCAAGGCAAAATTTTATTTCCAGATGGTACATTGAATAAGCAATACATTTGCTCGGGGACTATATATAAAAACAAACAAACACCCCCCCACACAAAAAACCCCACAAAAACCCCCACACCAACAACAACAAAAAACAAGATACATGAGTGCTTATTCCACTATCCTCGGAATAAAAGGCTGGAATAAGAAATAAATTTAATTTGTAAATTTTAAATTAAATTTTATTCTTTTATATCGAAGATAGTGGAATAAGTACTCATGTGCTTTTTTTTACACCCAGTCCCCGTGTGTATGCGGTTTTGTAAATTTTGTCATCTGTTTCCACCGGCACACAATGGCCTACTCTTTCGAAAAGCGGAACAGGATTTAACGTGTGCGCAAGATGTTCTGCATGCGTTCGAACACGGGGCCTCGATAAGAGAAAAATGAAGAGGAGAAGGTCTTTGGAAGGTACTAGGTGGTTGTTGTGGTCACAAACATTGGTGGGAGTCTCTCTCTCAGTCTGGTTCCGTGGCTCAGCCATTATCTTCATCAGTAGGTGAGGGAGGGGCTTAGTAAGTGGTGTTCTTGCAGGTGTTAACAGAGGGCAGGTACCACTGAACACCACCAAACTGTACCAACCAACAGCAGTGTATTTTATTATCATGCAGTATAATAATAATAATAATAATAATAATAACAATAACAATAATAATAATGATAACAACAACAACAACAACAACAACAACAACAACAACAACAACAACAACAACAACAACAACAATAATAATGATGATGATGATGATGATGATGATGATGATGATGATGATGATGACGACGACGACAACAACAACAACAACAACGACGACGACGACTAATAAATAATAATAATAATAATAATGATAATGTATGGAATTTATATAGCGCTGAATCTTGTAAGTGAACAAATCAAAGCGCTTACATTCAAATCATGTACACTTATGCAATAATTCATTAACACAATAGAAGGATATCAATCTCTCTCTCTTCTCTCTCTCTCTCTCTCCCTCTCTCTCTCACACACAGACGCACAGCATGCGTATACATATATTTAGAGTATGGTACACCATTTAAATCAAGGTGATTACATACAAACAAAAAACCGAACAAACTGTAAACAAAACAGAACATGCAAAAGGGACTGTACACAATTTGTACATTTTAGAATATCTAGAATGACTGTTTACTTGTTTTGCAAAATCATGAAATAGTGTAGCCACACTCTTTATTATATTAACAAATAGATCATATCAAATAATAAAAAGAACCCACCTCCCCCCCACCCCCAACAACGCCAAAACCGAAACAAACAAACAAACAACAACAATAACAACAACAGCAAAATAAAATCACGAAACACTCATTTTGTTTTGGCAATGCATTCTATTCTCCAGTTTGATATAAAGCAACACCAACAACAACAAACAAGTCTCATCGCGGCTGTCGTGGGTAGGAGCTCCACGCAATGCCACCACCAGGGTTCGCCATCTTTCTCTCTGTCTCTGCTGAGTTCTACCATCTCCTGTAGCTCTCACTTCCAGACCACTGATCTTCTCAGTGATGTTGGCAATGTAGGATGTTGGTGGTGGTGGTCTGCCTCTTTTCCTTCTGCCCTCCTCAACCTTACCTTGGAGAACTGTGGTCATCAGATTTATCTCTGTGTGTTGCTGTTTTGCATGACCAACATACCTCAGTCTGCGCTTATCAGTTTCAGCCAACATTTGTCATTGCACTGAGAGTTCATCAAGTATGCTTTCATGCGTTCTTCTGTCTGACCATTTGACTCTTAGAAGTCGCCTGTAGAACCACATTCCTTCCTTCTTTCTTCTTTCGGATGAGACTATAAACCGAGGCCCCGTGTGCGAACGCATGCAGAACATCTTGCGCACACGTTAAATCCTGTTCCGCTTTTCGTAAGAGTAGGCCATTGTGTGCTGGTGAGAACAGATGACAAAATTTACAAAACAGCATACACACGGGGACTGGATGTAAAAAAAAGTACATGAGTGCTTATTCCATTATCCTTGATATATATATTTTTTTAAAACCAACAACCTGAGCGCTTTGGTTTGTTGCTTTACAAGATTCAGCGCTATATAAATTCCATACATTATTATTATTATTATTATTATTATTAGCAAAGCGAATCCAGTCATTTGAAACAAAATGCCATAGAAAACTGCGGGCATACTGGTAGAAACTTAGACCAATCGAATTTTCAGAGCAATAACCGGCTGCTGGTCCACAGAACTCCTTTCACACATCGGTCAAGAAGAAATAATTGCTGCCATGGTTCGCACTTCAACCGCTACAACACTCTGCCAAATATAGTACTGCATGTACAACCCGAATGGAGAAGGAAGGGGAAGACAGTAAATGAGTTCTGGATGGACAACATAAGAATGACCAGACTAATGACTGTTGGCACTATCTGGCCAGAATCGGGCCCGAGATTGATGGAGAGCTTACACGCATGGTACTTGTGTCTCCCTCAGACCGCCTAAGGTCAGGTTGATATCGATGATGAATGTGATGATGATATAATCAATCTAATTAATGCATATAATATTATGTCCTTATTATCATCATATCGCTGTATTTATTTGACGTCTCATTCCAGTTTCATAGGTCTGACCTACATCCTTAAAACATGGCTTGAATTAATGTTTTTGAACCCATTCTGATTTTGAGATAATAGATGGTGTGGCTCTGTCTTTCCAAATGTTGTTGAAGTGAATCATATTTTGCTTGGCCATACCGATTCTAACCTTGACGTCTTGTACATAGGAGCCATTATTCTGGGTTAAAAAAAAAAATTGTGTGTGTTGGGTTTTTTTACAGAGCCTAAATATTTGAAAATTTGAACATATTCCAGATCTGATCCGTTCATTTTGATATTCTCAGGGGTGACAGTACCATGACTGTGCATCACTTCGGTCTTGTTGGGCATTCTAATTCAGGCCAGCAGTGTTACCCTCTGTATCGACTCCGTAGACAATTCTTCTCACGCTTGTGATACCATTGGCCTCAAGAGTAAGGTATTATCAGCGTAGTTGAAGTTAGTGATGTTTCCCTCTCCTACATTAATGCCCATACTATCATCTATGTCCGCCTTTCTCATAATCATATTTCATCAGTGCACGCCATTCCGTCGGATGGGTTGCCTTCTGATCTTAAAAACAACTTTGCTATGAGCGTGACTAGATGCTTTTTTAAAGCCCATTTCTAACATTGTGATAAACAGATGGTGTGGTGTGATGTGATCAGAAGAATTCTGCTTGTGTGGCTTTATCAAGGCGATCATCCTGTAACTGCCAGTCTTGAGTATCTCCACCCTTGTGGAGCATGGCGAATTCTTGTTGCTTCCACTCACTGGGCCATTGGCGGGTCCCCCAA
>CM054156.1:27211638-27214138 GCA_028751875.1 Rapana venosa
CTATCTCTTCCTCTCTCTCTCTCACTCTGTCTCTCTTTCTTTCTCTCTCTGTCCCTCTCTCTCCTTCTCTCTTTCTCTCCCTCTATGTCTGTCCATCTCTCTCCACCCTCTCTCTACCTCCATCTCTCTCTCTCCATCTCTCTCTATCTCCATCTATCTCTCCCTCCTCTCTCTCTCACACACTCTTTCTCTACCCCCCTCCCCCCCCCCCCCCCCCCCCCCTCTCTCTCTCTCATTTGTGGAGGTCGGCCTTATTTTGGCGTGAGTGGCCAACAGCTGTTTCAGATGCCCTTTTGCCAAAGACTGATAATGTCAGCACTAGCCGGACTGCCTCCATGCTTTTGACAGCTAGCTTACGTGTTTTTTTTTCATGTGCCTGTTTTGTGTTTTTTTGGTCTATGTTTGTCTGTTTATGTGTCTTTCTGTCTGCGCGTCTGTTTCTCTTTCCCACATCTTTCTCTATATATCTGTGCCTCGGCATCTGTCCGCCTCGTGTGTGTGGAGAGGGATGGGCTCCGCCAGGTTTGATTTGCCCAAGACACATCCATGACAAAGACAGCCAGAATTTCCATACCGGATCGGTCGTCGCCCGGGTTACCAAGGACCGCGCCTTCTGTTGCTCATCAGGACAGAGGTCGAAAGTATGCTACTGATGTAAAACACAGCAAAATCCGTGCCAGAAACAACACTATCATTGGCACATGGAATGTACGGACACTAAGAGCTGCAGGCAAAGTGGAAGAACTGACACATGAGATGTCCAGATATCAATGGCACATCCTTGGGCTCTGCGAAGTCAGGTGGAAAAACATGGGAGAAACAACGACCCAGGAAGACCACAAATTATACTACAGTGGAAAACAGGATAAACATGAACACGGCGTGGGTTTCTCGTTCACAAAGACACCGTGAACACCGTCATGAGCTGTCAGCCTGTGTCCAGCAGACTTATTACCATCCGCCTGAGAGCAACCCCCTTTAACATAACTGTAGTACAGGCATATGCCCCTACATCAGACTGCACAGATGAAGCCATAGAAGAATTTTATGACCAGCTACAAGAGGTTCTGAATCAAACTCCCAAGGCAGACATCCTTGTTGTGCAAGGTGACTGGAACGCCAAGGTAGGAGAAGATGCATGGAAAGATTGGGAGGGCGTTTGTGGGCCACATTGCAATAACCAATCAAATGAAAGAGGCTTGAGACTCCTGGAGTTTGCCAGTAAAAAACCACCTCCAGCTAGTGAATACACTTGGCCCACACAAGAAATCCAGAAAATGGACATGGCATAGCCCAAATGGAGAACACCACAACCAATAGACTACATCATGGTGAAAAGACGGTTTCTAGTCTAGCGTTAACATCGCACAGACACGAAGTTTTCCAGGAGCAGACATAGGGAGTGATCATGATCTTGTGATGATGACTTTCCGACTACGTCTAAAGAAAATCCACAAGCGGAACAACATCAAGATCAAATTTGACCTCGAGAAGCTGAAGGACCCAGAGGTAGTTGAAATTTTTCAAACAAGGATAGGTGGAAAGTTTGCAGCACTCACTGTGATAGACTCAGACATAGATACACTGACGAATAGTTTCAGTACAGCAGTGACTGAAACAGCAAGCGAGCTTCTTGGCAAACACCGACCAGTCAAAAAACCATGGGTCACACCTAACATCCTACAACTATGCGACAAACGTAGAGAGTTGAAGAAAAAGAAAAATGAAACAAAAGAAAGAGCAGAACAATATAGGGCAGTCAACAAAGAATCAGGAAGTCCACGACGGAGGCAAAAGAGAAATGGATCGGTGAACAGTGCCAAGACATTGAAGAGAACATCAAGAAAACACATAGCAAGAAAGCATATCATCTGGTGAAAGACCTGACTACACAAAACAGGAAAGGTTTAACAATCCAAGACAAGAATGGGAAGTGTCTCACTGACGACCAGGATATTCTGAACAGATGGACAGAATACTGCTCCGACCTGTATAACTATAGAACCGCAGGAGATCCAGAAGTCCTTAATGTACCCGCAAGCAAAGACACAGACAGTCACCCTATCCTCCGAGAAGAAGTGGAAAACAGCAGTCAGATCGCTGAAAAAGGGAAGTCAGCAGGGGCTGACAACATTCCAGCTGAGTTGGTTCAAGCTGGAGGGAAGCCATGATCAGCGCCCTACTAAGAATCTGCAACAAGATCTGGCAGACAGAAAATGGCCAACACCATGGACACAGTCACTCATTATCACCCTCCCCATGAAAGGAAATCTACAACAATGCCATAATTACCGCACAATCAGCCTCATATGTCACCCAAGCAAGGTCATTGCTGCAGATAATATTGAATAGACTGAAGCCACAAGCAGAGACCATCATTGCTGAGGAACAAGCAGATTTCAGAGCAGGGCGCAGCACAACAGAACAGATATTCAACTCAGAATACTAGTGAGCGGTACCTTCAACATCAACAAGACCTTTACCATGTATTTATCGATTT
>CM054156.1:27219138-27263176 GCA_028751875.1 Rapana venosa
CCCCTTGAACGGGAATCGAACCCGGGTATTCAGATTGCGAGCGCAATGTTTTAACCACTAGGCTATCCCAATGCTGCCGTTGGTATTTCGTGTCAGCGATGTAGGCTAATGTGCCCCGGCCTAGGTCAGGCCTGTCACTTCTCTGCTGTATAGTGTATGTCTGTGTTATGTTGTTATGTTTGTTACAGCAACACACACACACACAAGTATGCATGCACACACCCACACAAGTATGCATGCACACACACACAAGTATGCGTAAGAGAGAGAGAAGAGAGAGAGAGAGAGAGAGAGAAAGAGAGAGAGAGAGAAGAGAGAACAGAGAGAGAGAGAGAGACAGAGACAGAGAGACAGAGACAGACAGACAGATAAAGAGATGCTTTGATCAATTCATTGTCATTGCCCAATGTGGGCTATTGACAAGGGGGGTTACCCGCAACTTTCTTTTGTAAATACAAGAAAAATTACATGATGCATTTAACGTAATGAACAAACAAGAGCTCTCTATAAATGGATACAACTTTAAGCTCTGGCGTAAACTCAGTTTCAAGCTGAACACAAAGTAATATCAAGGATAAACAACAGGAACCAATAAACAACAACTAAAATAATAACAAGAACATTCTCGAATACTATAATTATTAGACCATCCAATCAAATTCTATGTAAAATTTTCAAGAAGTATTCTTTCTGGAGAATACAGCATAGTTATAAATATTTCTTTAGTTGTGTTACAAAATATTTCTGGAGATTACAGAATATAAATGTTTCCTTAGTTTAATCACACACACACACAAGTTTAACTAATTGAGGTTTAGCTGTGATTGTCGTTAGCTTCTGTGCTTCAGCAACAAATTTGCAACATATTTGATCACAATATCATCATCAGACCATAAGACAGAAACAATACCTTGTCTTCGGAAAGCTTCTAAACTGAAAACACTACAGTTTTCACGTATGGAAACGTATACTTTACACTGAAACAGGACACATACTTCATCATCAAGAATATGACCACACATAAGGGAATGGCAACTGTGTGGACGTCTCAGGTTGAAACCACGTTTTCGTTGCATTGGAACCAAGTTTTCTTAATCGAAATCTTGCATAATGAAGACGATGCCATTTGTCAGATAATTTTCAGCCTGAAAGACACAACATTTGTAGTAAATCACTGGGGAAGAAAACCCACGTCAAGCTCAAACACTTTCAATGACGTAGAAACAAATCTGTCGTCATAACTGTGTTAGATTTCACAACAGATTACTAAAATCTTCCTTGAGCAGGACGTCTACACACAGCCTAGCCTTCAACAAAACAGCAGCAAAATCATAAAACAACTGGAAGAAAACCACATTGGTTTATATCGGCGAAAAGATCGTGTGGACTGGTAAAAACTTTTACGAAGAAAAGCCGTGGTAGCCAAGACCACCAGAGAAGAACAGTTAGTTCATTCAGCAGCAGACACAAGGTAAATAGTAAATGTAGGAGGAAACTTCAGTACTTTTTACCCAACAAGAAGGAAACACGAAAGCAAAGTTGGATTAAAAAAAAAACAACACTTTTTAAATCGTTACAAAACTGAGCTGATCAGAAACTTAAAACAATTATAAAACGAATGTTTAATTTAAAAATTTTTTTTTTTTAGACAGAGCTGGTAAAGCTGTTGCATCACTTATAAGAGAGAGAGAGAGAGAGAGAGAGAGAGAGAGAGAGAGAGAGAGAGAGGAGAGAGAGAGAGAGAGAGAGAGAGAGAGACAGACACACACACACACACACACACTCAGAGTCACAGACACACACGCACACACACACACACAGTCAATGACAAATTCTTATATTTCGAAGATAATGAATAAGCACCCATGTGCTTTTTTTTTTACATCCAGTTCCCGCGCGCGCGCACATAGAAAGAGAGAGCGAGAGACAGAGAGAGAGAGAGAGACAGACAGACATAGTGTGATAATGATGATGATGTTGTTGTTGTTGATGATGATGATGAAGATGATAGTATATGGATTAATCATCTGTTGCAGAAACTATGAAGTTATGCCGTTCCAATGTGTGTGTATATGTGTAAATTAAAACAGGATTGTTATGAAATATATATATATATATATATATATATATATATATATATATATATATATATATATATATATATATATATATATATATTGGGGGGGGGGGGGGGGGGGAACAAGAGCAAGTAGCCACTTACAACTTCTCCACAATCATTTTCGAAACGATTTATCAAAAATTCAATGTACAAACATGAACAAAACAAAACAAAAACCCAGGAAGAAAACATCTTGACAATAATATCTTTCAATGACAGCAATTTAGGCTCTTCTCTCTCTCTCTCTCTCTCTCTCTCTCTCTCTCTCTCTCTCTCTCTCTCTCTCTCTCTCTCTCTCTCATGTAAAGCAAGCACCGGAGGATGAAGTACATTTTGTATTGTGCTGTCCAGTTTTTGAGGATGTTAGGCAGAACTACATCCCAGTTAAATATAGTAGACAGCCTAATTTATTTAGACTCTGTTTACTCCTGGCATCAAGTCATCCTGAGGTTGTGCGCAGCCTCACTTTATATTTGTGTAGAGCTTTCAGAATAAGAGAGATAATGTTATCCTAAGTGATATTTTTGTAGCTGACTTTTTGTTATACAGTAACATGTTGTCTGTGTGTGTGTGTTTGTGTGTGTTTTTTTTCCCCCAAAAAAATACTAAGCAGTTCGGCAACCCCCTTCATGTATGGGCCAATGGCCTTTTTGTGAATAAATCATTCGAGTTCGAGTTCGAGTTCGAGTTCTCTCTCTCTCTCTCTCCTCTCTCTCTCTCTCTCTCTCTCTCTCTCTCTCTCTCTCTCTCTCTCTCTCTCTCTTTTAAAGTAAGGACCAGGCATTTTGGGCCTGACCTGATTGAGGTTCGGCTTCTAGATGAGACTTCAGCAGAGGTCGTTTCGGCGGTGATTGAAGCTTCACTCTGGGTGGTACCGTACCTCGATTTGTTGTTGTTGTTGTTGTTGTTGTCCGTTCTTCATCTTAACACTCTGGGGGCTGGGAGGGTCAGTGAGGGGGGTGAGGGGGGGGTCACCCAGAATGTGCAACTCTTGACTCACTCATCCCACCTGGGAATCACACTGAAAATGCACAAGTGAATGAGAAGTTTGCGTGCTTGACCGTTTGTTAAGTACCTCGCCATTATAGGCAGCCATACTCCGACTTCAGAGGAATGTTGTTGGGTGGGTTTTTTATTTTTTAAAATATGAAGAACTGAGGGGACTGAACTAATAACTCCCAGGAGATTCTTACAGACTGGCCATCATTATTGAGATTAATTTATCCTGTTGATAACAAATCATAGTGAAACAGTCGCCCGAAGTTAAGCTGTGTTTGTATATATATATATATATATATATATTAGAGCATTAAAGCTTAGAAAACAAATTGTATTTGCGATGTGGAAAGATCATCTTTTGATTTTCGCTTCCGTTCTATGCGCTCATCTTTATTGTAATGGGCCAGAGGCCTTTCTACAGTTAAACCGTTCCGAGTTCTGTCTGTCTCTGTCTGTCTGTCTCTGCCTGTCTGTCTGTCTGTCTGGATGGATGGATGGATGAATGGTTGGGGACGGGATAGCCTGGTGGTTAGAGTGATGTATTCGTGATCTGACCCGGGTTCGATTCACGTTCAAGAAGATTTTTTCCCCTGGAGTTAACATCAGTGTAGACTCCACTCTCCCCAAAAGTCCTCCGGATGAGACTATAAACCGAGGTCCCGGTGTGCGAACGCACGCAGAACATCTTACACACACGTTAAATCCTATTCCGCTTTTCGTAAGAGTAGGCCTTTTTGTGCCGGTGGGAACAGATGACAGAATTTACAAAACCACATACACACGGGGACTATATGTTAAAAAAATCACATAAGTTCTTATTCCATTATCCTCGATATAAAAGAATAAGATAAATAAATAATTTTTAAAAAAATCATCGTCGTTGTCATCATCATCGTCGTCATCATCATCATCGTCACCACCACCATCATCATCACCACCACCACCGAAACTGAAATGTAACACTAAACCTCTCGAGAAATTGCAGCAGAAAAGACGAAGAAGCAATATAAGGACCTACAGGTGGCACAACCTGTTGACACACACACACACACTCACACACACGTACAACACACACACACACACACACACACACGTACAAATCACGCCTGTGTGTAGACAAATAACAAGCAGACACCCACACAACTGAACGACTCAACAATCAAATATCTGCTTTTTCATCCAAAAAAAAGAATTTCCAGTACATTCGTCCTCCGCCTCCCTCCCCCCCCTCTCTCTCTCTCTCTCTCTCTCCAGCCTACCTATCTACCTACCTACCAGTATACTGCGCAGTACAAATGGATTTCACATCCGAAACTTGGCTTGGTACAAACGTAGCTTTTAAGCCCTACTTGACAGGATGACAAGAATTACAGTAAATAGACAAGTTTCCTACTTGGCAGTTGCGCAACAACAACAAAAATACCCCCCCCCCCCCCCCCCCACACACACACACACACACAAAACCCCAAAACAAAATGTGAAGGGTTTGCGCGTGCAATGCGTTAAGTTATAGGGCTACGTCAGCAAGCAGTGACCTAAAATTTCTATGACATCAGAAATGATGCCACGTCACTGGGTAGACATTTTGTTTTCAAATGTTTTATTGGCTTGGCTTTTGCTTTACGTTGTTGCTCTGCAAATCTTCTTCGTCTTCGCCCAACGCTCAGACAGCAACTATTGTTGTCTTTTATATGAGGGTAGAGAAGATTTTATTGGCTTGGCTTTTGCTTTACGTTGTTGCTCTGCAAATCCTCTTCTTCTTCGTCTTCGTACAACACTCAGACAGCAAGTTGCTGTCTGTTATATGAGCGAAAATGCGTTGCGCTGCCGTTAAGCGCCTGACAAGTCAGGCCCAGCGCATCCAGACTTCGGCACAAGAGAGAATTGTTATCTTTTAAGTCTTTCTGGAGGAAAAAAAAAGGCAGGAGAATGGACCAGGAAGGCAGAGAATAGACAAGAAGGAGGTGACAGGAAGAAAAGGAACAAGGCAGAAACAAAGAGAGTGATAGGAAAGAGGGAATTCCTAGCATATAATTTTCCAGAATGTGGGGATGCTATTTATACTGATAGCCCCCACCCCCCACATCCCCACGGGGGAATCTGTAACGCTTTTTGTGTGCGTGCGTGCTGTGTGTGTGTAATTCTCTCAAGGACGTTGATAGTGTGACTACTGCAGTTACTATTGCTCTTGTTTCTGCTACCGATACTGCTGCTTCTGTTATTGTTGTTGTTGCTGCTGCTGTTACTACTGCTGTTGTTCCTGCTACTACTACTGTTGTTGTTGCTGCTGCTACTACTACTGTTGTTGTTATTGTTGCCATTGTTGTTGCTGCTGCTGTTACTACTGCTGCTACTATTGCTGTTGTTGTTATTGCTGCTGCTGCTACTGCTGTTGTTCCTGCTACTACTATTGCTGTTGCTGCTGTTACTACTGCTGCTACTGTTGTTATTGTTGCCATTGCTGTTGTTGCTTCTGCTGCTGTTACTACTGCTGTTGTTCTTGCTGCTACTGCTGTTGTTGTTGCTGCTGCTGTTACTATTGCTGCTACTGTTGTTGTTATTGTTGCTGCTGCTGCAGCTGTTACTACTGCTGCTACTACTGTTGTTATTGTTGCCATTGCTGTTGTTGCTGCTGCTGCTGTTACTACTGCTGTTGTTCTTGCTACTACTACTGCTGTTGTTGTTGTTGCTTGTGTATATGTGCTACTGTTGTTGTTGTTGTGCTGCTCAGTGTTACTACTGCTATACTGTTGTTTGTTGCATTGTGTTGTTGCTGCTGGCTGTTACTATGCTGTGTCTTGCTACTATACTGTGTTGTTGTTGTTGTGCCGATGCTGTTGTTTGTGCTTGCTGTGCTGCTGTTACTACTGCTGCTACTACTGTTGTTATTGTTGCCATTGTTGTTGCTGCTGCTGCTGCTGTTACTACTACTGTATTTGTTGTTATTGTTGTTGTTGCTCATGGCGTTGTTGCTCATGGCAATTCTCTTTACTGTAGGGGGAAGGGGGGGGGGGGGGGGGGGGGGGGGGGGGGGGGGGGGGGGGGGGGGGGGTGGGGAGGGGGCTGCGAATACTGCCGTTGGCATTTTGTGAGAACGATATAGGCTAATGTGCTCTGACCCAGGTCAGACCTGTCACTTCTCTGCTTTATGGTGTATGTTTGCGTTCTGCTTCTATGTTTGTTACAGCAACACACACACACACACACACACACACACACACAAATGCACTCGTGTGCACGCACGCCAGCGCGCGCTCACAGAGACAGAGAGGGAGAGACAGAGAGAGAGAGAGAGAGTTCTATACTATCTGTATAAGTAAAACCATTAAGAAAATAATAATCATATCTTAGTGATTGTTCGGTAACAGGACAGAATGTGCCTCCCAAGAGGATAATTATCGCCTTCACGGTCACCTATTGTACAAGTCTAGTATACTGTTGGGGCACCACTGAAGATTTTGCGACCACCTTCCTCCACTTCCACTACGCCGTTTTCAGTTTCCATTTGCACGGGGATAATTATACGTACATATTACGAAGAAAAGCGTTGAGAGAGTCTTGTCCTCCGTGTCTCCAGTATCACTGTAACTCCGCAACAGCATTGGAGGTTGTTTGGTTGTTGTTTCTTTCCGTTGTTGTTGTTTTAAGGTTTAAAAAAAAGATTCCATTGGATAAAGTAACACAAAACGAAATGACATGAACAGCTATAGTCCAATAAGCAGATAAACAATGGAGTGGGGAAAATACAAACATGTACACACACACATATTATATATAATGTGTGTGTGTTGTTGTTGTCTTCAATTTAACGTCTGTTCACTCTAAGTGATATTAGACGAGGGAAATAGAAAGTGTAGTGGAAGTTAAAGAAGGGAGAAGAAAGAGTGGAAGGAGAAAATGTTAAGAAATAGCATCAGTGTTGGTTTTAAAAAAATTAAAAAAGGAAAAAAGCAACCACCCCCCAAAAAAAGAAAAACCCTAGAAAAGTAATGATAATACTTTTAAAAAGGAGCAAAATATAAACTCAACAATGTGGAAACATGAAATAAAAATAATGTAACTACAATAAATATTCAAGTTGACTATGCAATAAACATCTGGCAATGGCAAAGGCTAGCTTTGAATTTTCAAATACATTTTCCAGAGACTGTTAAAAAAATGTAGGTAAAAAAGGTTTTACAATAGGGCAGTCAAATATGATATGAGTATTGGAAATATGATCCCCACATAGACATCTAACATGTTTACAAAATTTTGTAAGGAATGCATTTAACTTCATTCTAAAATATAGTGAATTAACTCTTCTCACGGTCATAAAACACGAATCTATTTGAGAAGGAGCCATATAACAAGAAATATGGGCAGTGGTCAGACAACTTTTTAAATATCGTTCCTGGAATTGATCAGATTCTTTAAACTTACCCCATGAAGTTTGTTCTAATATACGGTATCCTTCCTGTAGAGATAAGGGAACATCCAGTTCTATCGATTCCATATTATGTCTTGCCCCCTTTTTTGCAGCTCTTTGTGTGTGTGTGTGTAACAAAAAAAGCATAAGCCCAATATTGCTGCCGTTCAAATCCCTTTTAAAAAAATTCCTCCCCCCCTTCCCCCCTCCAGATGTACATTTTCGTTCATGCTGGGGCCTCATCAGACTTATTGAACAAGAGCTCAAACTATCTGAACTCACAGCAGCTTACGCTAACATGAAAATACGTCATCACACATCATGACGTAATATTTTGACGGTGAAAACTTGTGATGTGGTGATTGTAATCTGCGAGACTTCAGCCTACCAAAGGAAGTGGGACTAAATGAAAGACATACCGATATGCATGCGTGCGTGCGTGTGTGTGTGTGTGTGTGTGTGATATCTTCAGTTTAACGTCTTTTCACATTTGTGTGTATGTGTTGTGTGTGTGTGTGTGTGTGTGTGATATTTCAGTTTTAAGTCTATTCAATTTGTGTTTGTGTGTTATGTGTGATATCTTCAGTTTAACGTCTATTAATTTGTATGTGTGTGTGTGTGTGTGTGTGATATCTTCAGTTTAACGTCTATTCACATTTGTGTGTGTGTTCTATTCTATTCTGTTTATTCTTTTGTTTATTCTATTTATTCTTTTGCTCCGAGGACAACGGAATAAGCACTTATATGCTTTTGTTTTTACATCCAGTCCCCGTGTGTATGCAGTTTGGTAAAGTCTGTCAACCGTTTCTCACTGGTACCAGCACACAATGGCCAACCACTTCCGAAAAGCGGAACGGATTTTGACGTGTGGGCAAGATGTTCTGTGTGCGTTCACACACGAGACCTCGGTTTATAGTCTCATCCAGAGGTTGTTGGGGGGGGGGGGGGGGGGGGGGGGGGGGGGGGGGGGGGGGGAGGGGGGAGGGGGGGGGGGAAGAGGGGGGGAGGGGGGGGGTTGTATGTGTGTTTGTTTTGTTTTGTAGTGTGGTGTGCATGTGGTTGGTGGTGTTTTTGGTTGGGGTTTGTGGTGTGTGTGTATGTGGTGTGTGTGTGTTTTATATGTGTGTGGTGTGGTGTGTGTGGTATGTGGTGTGTGTATATTGTGTGTGGTGTGTATGTGTATTTATGTGTGTGTGGGGTGTGATGTGTGTGTATGTGTGTGGGTGTGTGTATTATGTGTGTGTGTGTGGGGTGGTTGGGTGTGGTGTGGGGTGTGGGTGTGTGTGGGTGGTGTGTGTGTTGTGAGTGTGTGACAGTGTATGTGTGTAGTGGTGTGTTGTGTGTGTGTGTGTGAATTAGTATTAAAAGTTGATAGGAAAGGTGGTTATACATGGTTTGCTTGTTGCCCTCCAAGACCTCTGATCTCAGTGATGTTGGCATGTAGGAGGGTGATGATGTTGGTGGTGGTGGTGGTGGTGGACCCCTGCCTCGTTTCCTTCTGTGGCCCCTCACTTTTTCCCGGGGAAAATCAGGGGTGAAAGGATGAGAGAGACAGAGAGAGAGGAGAGGAGGTCATACAAAAGTTATCCATGGTTTGTGAAACGTCATTTGGAGGATACGTTGCCCCCACACCCCCACCCCCCTTTTTTTCCTTTTCTTTTTGTAAAGATGTTATAAGAACAGAGTAAGAAGAAGAAGAAGACAAGGATGGAGAAGGAGGAAGAAGGAAGAGGAAGGAGAAGGAGAAGAAGAAAGAAAAAGGAGATGAGAGGGGCAGGAGAAAGAAAAAAAAAGGGGAGGGGAGGAGGATGAAGATGAGGAGGAGAAAAAAAAGGGGGGGGGGGGGGGTGTGTATGAAGGAAAATATGTCTGAAACACACACCCACAACCACTTGCATCATCTGTAATATCTAGTTAATGTAATAATACAATAGATGCTGTCTGAGCATTCAACCAAAAAGAAATCGAATATTGGAGGAAATATTCCTTAGGCACAGTTAGATCTAGTGTTTCTTAAACTACTGTCTAGACTTAGATCTATCAATATGTTTTAGATCTATTTTCCGTTAAAACATAAACTAAATTTAGATCTACTGTTCATTTAGAGTGCTGTCTAAATTTACATAATATAAACTTGGCTCCAATCTAGCTTTCCTTAAAACTCAAAGTGAAGTTATATCTAGTATTCTGTAGATCATTGTCTGAACTTGAATCTTTTAACTTGGCTTTCATCTAGTGTCCGTACTAAAGTTACAGCTAGTGTTCCTTAAAACACACACTAAACTTAGATCGAGTATTCCTTATAGCAGAACCTAAACTTAGATCTAGCATTCCTTACAGTAGAACCTGAACTTAGATCTAGCATTCTTTAAAGTGGAATCTAAACTTAGATCTAGCATTCTTAAAGCAGAACCTGAACTTACATCTAGCATTCCTTACAGTAGAACCTGAACTTAGATCTAGCATTCCTTATAGCAGAACCTAAAATTAGATCTAGCATTCCTTACAGTAGAACCTGAACTTAGATCTAGCATTCCTTATAGCAGAACCTAAACTTAGATCTAGCATTCTTTACAGTAGAACCTGAACTTACATCTAGTATTCTTAAAGCAGAACTTGAAGTTAGATCTAGCATTCTTTGCAGTAGAACCTGAACTTAGATCTAGTATTCTTAAAGCAGAACTTGAAGTTAGATCTAGCATTCCTTACAGTAGAACCTGAACTTAGATCTAGTATTCTTAAAGCAGAACTTGAAGTTAGATCTAGAATTCTTTGCAGTAGAACCTGAACTTAGATCTAGCATTCCTTATAGCAAAACCTAAACTTAGATCTAGCATTCGTTATAGCAGATGCTAAACTTAGATCTAGCATTCCTTACAGTAGAACTTGATTTTACATCTATCATTCCTTATAGTAGAACCTGAATTTCCATCTAGCATTCATTAAAGCGAAACTTAGACCTAACATTCTTTATAGCAGAACCTAAACTTTCATCTAGCATTCTTAAAGCAGAATCTGAACTTAGATCTAGCATTCCTTACAGGAAAACCTGAACTTAGATCTAGCATTCCTTACAGTAGAACCTGAACTTAAATCTAGCATTCCTTACAGGAAAACATGAGCTTAGATCTAGCGTTCCTTACAGTAGAATCTGAACTTAGATCTAGCATTTCTTACAGGAAAACATGAACTTAGATCTAGCGTTCCTTACAGCAGAACCTAAACTTAAATCTAGCGTTCCATACAGGAGAACCTATGCCTAGATCTAGCATTCCTTAAAGCGGAACCTGAACTTAGGTCTTAGAGTTTAAAACACAAACTAAACTTTCATCTAGTGGGGGTAGGATAGCCCCGTGGTTAGACCATTGAGCTTGCCATCTGATGGCATGTCCCCCCCCCCCCCCCCCCCCCCCCCCCCCCTTCCCCACAGTTAACATTAGTACCACCCCAGTTCCCAGAAAGTCCTTTGGGTTGAGACTATCAACCGAGGTCCTGTGTACCTACACACAAAGAACATTTTGCACACGTGTTAAAACCTGCCTTTTGGAAGAGCATGTCACTGCACTGTGTACCAGAGTGGCAACTGATGACAAATTAACAAAACAACAAAAATCCGGCAATATGCACCCTGGTGTCTGGTGTCCTGTTTCCACATATCATCCCAAAGTGGGAATGAGGTTACTTTAATGGTAGACGGGCATCCCCTGTGCAAAATCTCACCATTGGTGAACTTGGGAACTCTTAACTGAGGAACAAACCAAAAACAGATCTAATATTTCTTAAAGCTCAAGCTAAACTTAGACCTAGCATCCTTAATGCTGTCTGCTGGAGGCCATTGGTGGGAAGTAAATGTATCCTCTTCCTCTGGCAACATTTCCTGCCTTCTTGTTCAGGTTTTGATGCTCTTTGTCTGTGGTGTCATTAAGAGGTTTTCGTCATTAAGTGAACGGGCTTGACAAAGGTAAGAACTTGAGCCCCTTTCTGGAAACTTCCTGTGAAATGTTGCTACTGTATTTAGAAAATGACCAGTGCTGTGTTTAGGATGGATATGATATAGCCATGAACTAGATATATTTGTGCTTGTGAAATGCTGAAATCAATGTACTTACCTCCTCCTTTCCTTCAAATAGTGGGCCGCCATTGTACTGGCTGTAAATCACAAAAGAAACCAGTGTGCAATCATGGTCATTCTTAACCCTGACATTTTTCCATTTAAGTGCTCAATCTACATTCACAGTCCACAGTTTTTTCCCCCCTGTAATTATTATCTTTTTATCGCCTGTTCCGCTTTTCGTAAGAGTAGGCCATTGTGTGCCAGTGGGAACAGATGACAGAATTTACAAAACCACATACACATGGGGACTCGATGTAAAATAAAAATAAAAAGCGCATAAGTGCTTAGTCCATTATGTTCGATATAAAAGAATTAAAAATTTTTTTTTAATTGGATTGCGTTTTTATATGTATTGATATAAAAAGATTTTGTGAGCAGCTAAAAAAAATCCAGTTATTTGTGGACTGGGTTGGTGTGTACAGTTAGACGTGTTGAGCTTCACATTGAAGAACAAAGAAAACCAAATTAACAACACCATCTTGTTGCTCAGCCTTGAAGTTGTATCCCTAACAAATTGATTACAACTCTTTATGATGAATGTGATTAATGCTTTTTAAAAATTTTAACATTATTGATCACATCACTAAAAACTATTAACCTGTTTTGTTGTCTCTCACGCGCACCTACCTACCTACCTCCCTCCACTAACACTCACAGTCGTCTTTGGAACTGACTCCATAACCAACGTCTGTCTGGATCTACGTTGTTGTCGCTGCCTTCCCACAATCCTCTCTTATCACGTGATGGCTGCGGGACAGAACCAGCTGAAGGCCGGGTAAGTGTTGCATGGGTAATGGGATGAAGCTAGCTTAGGGTGTGGTGTGTGTGTGTGTGTGTGTGTGGCGCGTGCTTATATCTGTGCTTGCATTAAAAACCAAAAGTAACAATCAAGGGGATTCAGATTGCATGGAAAATAAGTTCTCGCTTTCTCTGTGTTTCCTTGTAGTAGTAGTAGTAGAGTAGGCCATTGTGTGCCTGGTGGGAACAGATGACAGAATTTACAAACCCGCATACACACGGGGACTGGATGTAAAAAAGCACATGAGTGCTTATTCCATTATCCTCGATATAAAAGAATAAATAAATAAATAAATAAATTGTTGAGTGGGGTGACTAGTTCCTGGTCTTCTCCTGTGCTTGCAACTCTGCAGGAGGTCTGCCTGCTGGCTTCGTTGATCCACTTCGACTTCGGAGCAGTTCATTTTTTTGTATATGATGCATGCTGGGTATGTTCGTGTTTCCTAAACCCACCGACCGCTGACACGAATTATGGGATCATTAGTGTGCATAATGTGTGATCTTCTGCATGTGGGCATAGATGAAGGCAATTAAGGCACTGGCAGGTCTGCACTTTAAGCTGAACTTGGAGATCTTAAAACAAAAAAAATAAAATCCCCACACTTAATTCACTAGACACTGCTGCCAAGATCCGAACCCCTAACTTCATGGACTCCCGGGACTGGAGTCAAACGGTCTTAACCACTCGGCTGTTTGCGTCCGTCGAACATAATTTTGCATTCAGGGTGAATAGGTTTAGTACATCTAGTCTGCATATGCAAGTAAAATGAGGTTAGGGTACATTTTTGGCCTGCGTCAGTAATAATCATGGCGAAGCGTTCATGCACAAAAGGTACTGGATTAGTCATGATGCATAAGAATTGTCGGACAATCATTCGCGTGTAGCTGATAACTTAAGCAAGAATAACAACAAAATATGAATTCGTTTTACCCCCCCCCCCCCCCCTCCCCCCCCCACGCTCCCAGAAAAAAAGAAGACAAATTCAATTGCATTCATCCCAGAGGCAGTGAGCAGAACACACGTTCATTCATTCGCCATGCAATCCAAATGACTTTTCCTCGAAGCCAGAATATAGCTACCTTCAAGGTGGGGAAACAAATCGGTAGCTTACGCAAACAATTTTACTTATGATAAACCTTGGAGCTCCAGCCACGGAACAACAACAACAACAAATAATAATAATAATCATAATAATAATAATAATGTATGGAATTTATATAGCGCTGAATCTTGTAAAGCAACAAATCAAAAGCGCTCAGCAACAACAACAGCAAAATCAGCAGCCCACAACAACTACAACAACAAACAATAATAACCTAAAAGGAAAAACAGAAATATTCAACACGTAAATTGATACAACATTCCACACTTAAACAGTCATGCTCTCATAACATGAAACACTACAACATATTCAACACGTAAATTGATACAACATTCCACACTTAAACAGTCATGCTCTCATAACATGAAACACTACAACAGTGAAAAAACTTAAAAAAAAACTTTTACACGTTGTAATTTAAATTACAGGGGAATTTACGCCAATGCCAAAACTATAGAACAATCAGCCTCATCAGCCACGCCAGCAAGATCATGCTCAAAGTTATTTTGAATCGACTAAAGAAGGAGGCAGAAGAACACCTTGCAAAGGAACAAGCTGGGTTCAGGGCAGGCAGGAGCACAATCGAACAGATTTTTAACTGCCACATCCTGATGGAAAAACATCTTCAACATCAGAGAGACCTGTTCCACAACTTCATCGAGTTCAAGAAGGCTTTCGACAGAGTATGGCACGAAGGCCTGTGGCAGGTTCTCAGAATGTTTGGCATTGAAGAAGGACTAGTGCAAACCATTCAAACACTATACAACACCGCAAGCAGTGCAGTCCTTCTAAACAATCAGGTTGGAGACTACTTCAAAACCACAGTTGGGGTCCGACAAGGATGCCTGTTATCTCCAGTCCTGTTTAATCTGTTCTTGGAAAACATTATGAGAGAGACCCTCCTCGACATGGTTCGGCCACGTCACCCGCCACAACACTCTGCCAAAAACAGTACTGCAAGGAACACTCGAAGGTGGCAGAAAGAGGGGAAGACAGAACAAGTCATGGATGGATAACATCAGAGAATGGACCAGGATGAATGACTCGGCACTACTGCGCAGAGCCGAGGACCGAGATGGATGGAGGAGGCTTACCACGGCATCGTCTTTCGTGTCTCCTCCACGACCGCCAAGGTCACGGGACTGATGATGATGATGATGAACTTAAAATCCATTCATCATTACTTTTTCAAAACGGATATTAATTTTAATGAGTTTTTAAAAAACAAAAAACAAACAAAGTGTGCATGAACTGGGAGTAAGATGAATTTGCATGCATTGAAGACCTAACAAACCCTTCCCCATGTAAAAGACTCTAACAAAGTGTGCATGCTAAGAAAACTTGTCAGCATGACTAACAAACTAACTAGTTATTACTCTGCATGAGTAAAGAGATCTGTTTGAATGAAATTGACTGTAAAAACTTGTAATAAGAAAGAGTTAGGTCATTTAGTTAGGTTTGTTGTTGTTGTTGTTGTTTTGTTTTTGTATAATTATTTTTAACATGAATTTATTCTTGAAACTGTTTCCTGAAGCTGTTGGGTACACACACACACACACACACACGCACGCACGCACGCACGCACGCACGCACGCACGCACGCACGCACGCACGCACGCACGCAGCACGCAGCACACGCGCGCACGCACGCACGCACGCACGCACGCGCGCGCGCGCGCGCGCGCACACACACACAACACACACACACACACACACACACACACACACACACACATATACCCAACAAAAATGGTGGCAGGCACAAAAAATTCACAATTGGTGAACCTCGGAGCTGTAGACAACAACAACAACAGCAGCAGCAGCAGCAGCAGCAGCAGCAGCAGCAGCAGCAGCAGCAGCAGCAGCAAAATAATTGCGAAATAGTGAATTTGAACAATACAAAGCAATGGCATGGAGCTTTTACAAACTTAGAGCTTGTATCATCCTTAGTTAATAGACGTACAAACACATGATGTATACATGGCATACATACATTTGTCTATTATCACATTTTGTGAAGAGACGTAACATTGAAGACCACATACATCAAACACACACATGCATCAAACACGAAACATTATGGGAAATTTGCGTTATATGATAACATTCATCAAACAAACACATCAAACGCAACTAATTTCAGACATTTTGCATCGCGGTTGAGGTATACAACGCGCGCTTTAAAGTGGTAAAAACAACAAACCAACCAATACTAATGGCAGACCATTAAAGACAATAAAAGAAGCGATTGTATTGAAGAGAGAGAGAGAGAGAGAGAGAGAGAGAGAGAGAGAGAGAGAGAGAGAAAAGGAGAGAGAGAATCTTTTCTTTCTTTATTTATTTTTCAAGGGTAGCAGAATAAGCATAGGCGACACACACACACACACACACACACACACACACACACACACACACACACACACACACACACACACACACACACAGAACAATTTTTTCGTAATTAAACTATTTTCTTTTAAGAATAATGAATAAGCAGCTATGTGGGTTGTTGTGTTTTTTACACCCAGTCCCCATGTACATGCCGTTTTTTGTAAATTAATGTTGTCCTCCATTCCCACTGGCACTCAATGGCCTAACTTCCAAAAAGCGAAACGGGTTTCAACCTGTGCGCAAGATACTCCGCGTGCGTTCGCATACGGGGACAGTCTCATCCGAAGGACATTTGAGGGAAGTGGAGTCAGCACTGATGTTAACTCCAGGAGATAAAAAATCCCCTCGAACGGTGGTAGCGGAAATCTGGGATCGATCCCGGGCCGTCAAATCACGAGCGCAACGCTCTAACCACTAGGCTATCCCGTCCATCCCTTATAGCTACTATGACTCTGCCTTTCGACTGTGAGCGTTTGGTACATGCGTTCTGGTCGTTAAATGGTTGTTGTCGTAAAGTGGACAGGCTCAACGGAGACAATGACTTCTTCCCAGGTCTGGGAACTTCCTGTATTATCTATTTTTTAAATCTATTTATTCTTTTATATCGAGGATAATGGAATAAGCACTTATGTGCTTTTTTTACATCCAGTCCCCGTGTGTATGCGGTTTTGTCAATTCTGTCATCTGTTCCCACCGGCACACAATGGCCTACTCTTACGAAAAGCGGAACAGGATTTAATGTGTGCGCAAGATGTTCTGCGTGCGTTCGGCACACGGGGCCTCGGTTTATAGTCTCACCCAGAGGACTTTTGGGGAGAGTGGAGTCTGCACTGATGTTAACTCCAGGGGGAAAATATCCCCTTGAACAGGGATCGAACCCGTGTCGTCAGATTGCGAACGCAATGTTCTAACCACTAGGCTATCCAATTTCCCTGTGGAAATTTCTCTTCTCCTTTTACTTCACCAGGTGGGCTGCCAATGCATAGACTGCACACAAATCTCAAGACATACGATTTCAAATATGACAATTCCTATTTTGTTTATTTTATGTGTTTATTTATTCATTCTCTTCATTTCGAGGATAATGGAATGCCTTTCTATATTTAAAATTTTTTTTTTTACATCCAGTCCTTATGTGTATGCAGTTTTGTAAACGTCATCCATTCCCACCACCACACAAAGGCCTACTCTTCCGAAAGGTGGAACAGGTTTTAACGTGTTAACGTGTCCTTCTGTCTTTATGAGTGTGCCAACAGGTTAAAACAACAGAATTTTTTTCCAAGGGAAGGTAAAGTTAGTAACACGTTTTACGTTCGCACTCTCGATTGAGTTTTTATTAATTTAACGTCATGTCCTTTTTACATTACCTTTATGTTTTCGGTCGTGTTTTCATATGTGTTGATAAGAAAAACGATGTGTTAAGTCAGTTTGAAAAATATATTAATTTCCAGTTAACCTTTTTGACCGGCTTCGCGCGCAGTTGAAGACGGACCTTAAATCCAGTTAGCGACAATAAAACGGTTTAAAGACACACTACATAACGTTACTGTATTAACGACAAGAAAACGGTTTAAGGACACACCACATACGGTTACTGTATTAGCGACAAGAAAACGGTTTAAGGACACACCACATAACGTTACTGTATGTTAAGGGTTTGCGGGTCCCATAACTCATAGTAGGATACTGCCAGTATAGTGGATGGGAAGCATGTTGGTACTGTACGTACGTGCCCATACTGCAGGATTCGGGGTAAAAAAAACAAGACAAGAGGCAGGGGTAGGGTGTGTGTAGGTAACGTAAATCATAATAGGATCTTGCCAGTGGATGGTAAGCATTTAGTGCTGTACGTGCCTGTACCTCGGGCTTCAGAAACAAAAGGGTAGGGGTAGGGTAGAGTAGGGTAGGGTAGAGTAGGGTAGAGTAGGGTAGGGTTGTGGTGGGTAGGGAGGGGTAGGGTTGGGGGTGGGGGTAGGGGAGAAGATGGAACTACAATTCTGGATAAAGGATGAAATGTGGTGAACGACCTTTGTCTCGAGCCTCTTTGAGGAGAGTAACAGCAGTAACAGCAACAGCAGCAGCAACAGCAGCAGTAACAGCAGCAGCAGCAGTAACAGCAGCAGTAACAGCAGCAGCAGCAACAGTAACAGCAGCAGCAACAGCAGCAGTAACAGCAGCAGCAGCAACAACAGCAGCAGCAGCTGTAACAGTAGCAACAGCAACAGCAGTAACAGCAGCAGCAGTAACAGCAGCAGCAGCAACAGCAGCAGTAACAGCAGCAGCAGCAGTAACAGCAGCAGCAGCAGTAACAGCAACAGCAGCAGCAGCAGCAGCAACAGCAGCAGTAACAGCAGCAGCAACAGCAGCAGCAGCAACAACATGTGTGAACGACCTTCGTCTAATAAAGTCTCTTGTAGAGCAGCAGCAATAGAAGCAACAGTAGAAGTAGAAGCAGCAGTAGAAGTAGAAGCAGTAGAAGCAGCAGAAGAAGCAGCAGAAGTAGCAGCAGAAGAAGCAGCAGAAGAAGCAGCAGTAGAAGCAGAAGTAGAAGCAGCAGCAGAAGAAGCAGCAGAAGAATCAGTAGCAACAGTAACAGTAGCAGCAGCAACAGTATTAGCAGTAATAATGCAGGCATGCACTCAGACACATACACACACACACTCATACGCACACGTATGCCGCGCGCGCGAAACACACACACAACAACACACACACACACACACCCCACACACACACACACACACACACACACACACACACACACACCAACACACACACAAACACACACACACACACACCACTCACACACACACACACCCCCAACACACACAAACACACACACACACACACACACACACACACACACACACACACACACACACTCACTCACTCACTCACTCACTCACTCACTCACTCAACAAAACACATATCGTGCGCGCGCGCGAACACACACACACACACGCTGAGATTACAACCCCCCCCCCCTCCCCCCCGCCCACTGTCCAAAATCTAGCAACAAGATATCATTGCTCCAGATGCAGAAACCATTGTCTGCATAGAGGCCTACACTACACTACACTACACTACACTAAAACTACACTGCACACACTACACTACACTACACTACACTACACTACACTACACTACACTACACTACACTACACTGCACTGTACTACACTACACAGCATACACTACACTAAAACCCACACTACACTACACTACACCTCACTGCACTGCACTGCACTACACTACACCACACTACACTACACTACACTGCACTACACTACACTGCACCGCACTACATACACCACACTACACCCACACTACACTACACTACACTACACTATACACTGCACTGTAAATACATCACACTACACTACACTACACCACACTACACTACACTACACTACACCACACCACACCACACCACACCACACCACACCACACTACACTACAACCACACACCACACCACACCACACTACACACACTACACTACACTACACTACACTACACTACACTACACTACACTACACTACACAGCACTGCACTACAGTACACTGCACCGCACTACACTACCCACACTACACCACACTACACTACACTACACCACGCTACACCACACTACACTACACTACACTACACTATACACTACACTACACTACACTACAATGTACTGTACTACACAGCACTGCACTACACTACACCACACTACAACCACACCACACCACACTACACCACACCACACACCCTACACTACACACACTACAACCACCCCACACCACACCACGCCACACTACACCACACCACACAACACTCATCACAACTCATACCTACACCACACCACAGCCACACCATCACCACACTACACCACACTACACCACACCACACCACACCACACTACACCACACTACGCCACACCACACCAACACCACACTACAGCACACCACAACCACACCACACCATCACCACACTACACTACACACCCCACCACCACACCACGCACACTACACCAACCACACAACACTACATCACACATATCTTACACCACACCACACCACAACCACACTACAGCACACTACACCACACCACACCAACACCACACCCACACTACATCCACACCACAACCACACTACACCACACCACACCACACTACACTACACCAAACTACACTACATCACACTAACGCACACCACACCACGCCGCACCACACCACCTCACTCCACTACTCCACTCCACTCCACTCCACTCCAGAGAGAGAGAGAGAGAGAGACAGAGACAGACAGAGACAGAGAGAGAGAGACTGACTGTACCGACTTATTCTTTTCTTTTTATCTTGTTCTTTATGAACGAAGCAGGATGAGTCATGCCGGGAGGTTTACCTTGCCAGGTAAGCTGTCTTTCAGCTGGTGGCATTGTCAGGCCAGGTACCCCTACATCACGCATCATGTTCGCCTGCTGCTGCTCTCTCTGTATCTCTGTCTCTCTGTCTCTCTCTCTCTCTCTCTCTCTGTATCTCTCTCTCTCTATCTCTGTATCTCTGTCTCTGTCTGTCTGTCTTCTCTCTCTCTCTCTCTCTCTATATATATATAATATATATATATGTGTGTGTGTGTGTGTGTGTGTTGTGTGTTGTGTGTGGTGTGTGTGAGCAGAGAGAGAGAGAGAGAGAGACGGAGAGGGAGAGAGAGAGAGAGAGAGAGAGAGAGAGAGTGAATGTGTGTGTGAGCGAGCGAGAAAAGAGAGAGTGAGCGATGTGTGTATGAGCGAGAGAGAAGAGAGAGAGAGAGAGAGAGAAGTATGAGAGAGAGAGAGGTATGAGGAGAGAGAGAGAGGAGAGAGCAGAGAGAGAGAGAGGAGAGAGAGAGAGAGAGAGAGATCTTCAGTTTAACGTCTATTCACATTTAGTGATTTTAGACGGAAAAAAAGTAATCTAAACAAGAGAACGCAAACAATAATAGAAAAGTGTCAGATAAACGGTACTTAATAAAAACTAACTTTAACATACTACAAAAACGGAATTATCGGACTTCTTATCAATCCTAACACAATGTCCAACAGTAAACAATGGTTCAGACAAAATCTGATCCAGTGACAAACTTGGTACAGCGGGTAAAAATGCTTTTAAATGTCCACAATAAAAAATAACATGACTATTGGTAATCTTCTCCCCACAAATACAGTTGACATCTTTCACGTATTTTGTCCTGAAAGCATTTAGTTTAAGTCTGTACATAAAGGATAACATATTTCTACGATTATACCAACCACAAACTTTGTTAGAAATGAAAGCATTCCGAAAATCTACAATATTGCTTGTACGGTCATTATATAGACAATAGCCAGAATCATATATTTTCTTTCTGAAGTGCTTGCAGCAAGCGTTTTGTAGCAAGCTGTATCCTTCACGCAGAGATAAGGCAACGTTTATTTCACAAGAACTATTTTTTTGCAAGACTGTCAACTTTTCATTAAAAAAGATACCAGTGTTGTGTGTGTGTGTGTGTGGTGGGAGAGAGAGAGAGAGAGAGAGAGAGAGGAGAGAGAGAGAAGAGAGAGAGAGAGAGAGAGAGAGAGAGAGAGAGAGTGTGTGTGTGTGTTAGTATGTGTGTACACGCGCGCTACGCGCGTTATGAGTGCACACAGTCAGATCAAGTGCAAGGGTGGATGTAAGCATGCAACCTCGCAGGCGAGCAAGTGTACAAGCGCGCAAGCTCGCGCCCGCACACACGCACGCACGCACACACACACACACACTTTTGCACATGAGCATGCACGTGTGCGGGGTGCACGCAAAGACATAATTATACATGATGTTCCCAGGAAGGATTACGGGATCTTTAACGTGTATATTAAGTTTGCTCTTTTGCACGAAGAGAACGAAGGCACTGGCAGGTCTGCACTAGAAGTTGACCTGGGGCATGGTTAAATAAAAAAATTACCCACCCTTAATTCACCAGACGCCTCTGCGGATTCGAACCCAGGACTTCATGGACCCATGGGACTGAAGTCGGAAGGTCTTAACCACTGGCTATAGCGTCTGCGTCTGTCTGTCTGTCTTCCGTCTCTCTGTCTTCCTGTCTTCGCTCTCTCTCTCTCTCTCTCTCTCTGTCTACTGTCTCTCTCTCTCTCTCTCTTCTCTCTCCTTCTCTCTTCTTCTTCTTCCTCTCCTCCTCTCTCTCTCTCTCCCTCTCTCTCCCTCTCTCTCTCTCCCCTCCCCCCCCTCTCTCTCCCTCCCTCCTCTTCTCTCCCTCCCCCTCTCTCTCCCTCTTCTCTCCCCCCCCTCTCCCCCCTCTCCCCCCCCTCTCTCTCCCCCCCCTCTCTCTCTCCCCCTTCCCTCTCTCTCTTCCTCCCTCCCTCCCCCTCTCCTCTCTCTACCCCCTCTCCCTCTCCCTTTCTCCTCTCTCCCCCCTCTCTCTCCCTCCCTCTCTCTCTCCCCCCTCCTCCCCCCCTCCTCTCCTCTCCCCCCTCCTCTCCCTCTCATCCCTCCCCCCCCCCCCCCCCTCTCTCTCTCCTCTGTACATATCTGAAAATCTTCAGGGATGGATCAGCCTGACACAGCCTTCCTTGCTGGTAAAAGGTAAGAGTCCAGTAAACCATAAATAAGGTCGTAGGAGCGGGGTCAGAGCCTCACATTTTGGGCAGGGCGGTGGCGCCCATCTCCTCTCCTCGTGCTTTACCTTCCCTGACCCAAAGGGCAGTCTACACCATTACACTGGGGAACGTACTGACCAAGGCGCACAACGGTCACCCATCCAAGTGGAACCACGCCGAGCTGCTTCAACTGGCTGGGGGAAAGCGAGTGCCCGACCACTGACATCATCCCCGCTGACTGTAGCCAAAAGATAACAACGTCGTTGCTTAATAAATCAACATGTTATATGGGATTGTCCTGACAAGCTCTTTACATAACCAGCCTCCCCCCCCCCCCCACCCCCCCCCCCACTACCCCCCCCCCCCCGCCTGCACCCCCCCTAAACACGACATTCCCCCCATCCCCCCCCCCCCCCCCCCCCCCCCCCCCCCCCCCCCCCCCCCCCCCCCCCCCCCCCCCCCCCCCCTTTGGAAATTCTTGCTAGGAACCCTTTTTCTTTTTCCGTTTCGTAACTTAGTAGGCCCATTGTGTGCCGGTGGGGAAAAGATAAAAATTTACAAAACCCAAAGCGCTTTGATTTGTTGCTTTAAAAAGATTCCCCCTAAAAAATAAATTTCCATAATGGATTATTATTATTATTATTATACACCCCCCGGGGATGGATGTAAAAAAAAAAAAGAAAGGTGCACCATTTCTTCGATATAAAAAATATAAAAGAGTAAAATTAAAAAAAAATCTTTTCTATCCCTCTCTCTCTTTGTTTCTGCCTTGTGCCTTTTCTTCCTGTCACCCTCCTTCTTAGTCCTATTTTTTTTTCTTTCTCATTTTCTTGGTCCGTTTCTTCTGCCGTTTTGTTTTCTTTCCAAAAAAATGAATAATTTAAAAGGTAGCAATTCTCTACCCTACGCGCACGAAATCGGATGCGCTGGGCCTGGTTTGTCAAGGCGCTTAACGGCAGCGCTACGCATTTTCGCTCATGTGACAAACAACAGTAATTGTTGTTTGAGTGTTGTACAAGGAAGAAGAAGAAGTAGAAGAGAAGAAGAAGAAGAAGAAGAAGAAAGAAGAAGAAAGAAGAAAGAAAGAAGAGAAAGGAGGAGAAGGAGAAGAAAGAAGGATAAGAAGAAGAAGAAAGGAGGAGGAGGAGTAGAAGAAGTAAAGAAGAAGAGAAGAAAGGAGGAGAAGGAGAAGAAAGAAGGAGAAGGAGGGGAAGAAGAAGAAGAAGAAAGAAGAAGAAGAAGAAAGAAGAAGAAGAAGGAAGAGGATGAGAGGGAGAAAAAGATGGAGAATGAAAACAAGGAGAAAAAGAAGAACGAAGAAGAAAAAGGAGGAGGACGAGGAACAAGGAGGAGAAGAAGAAAACAGGCTGTGTAGCCTTCACCTATGACACGAGAGAGAGAGAGAGAGAGAGAGAGAGAGAGAGAGAGAGAGAGAGAGAGAGAGAGAGAGAGAGAGAGCATCTATACTCTGCTTTCGCACCCACGTGATACACACACACACACACAACACACCACACACCTCCTCTCTCTCTCTCTCTCTCCTCTCTCCTCTCTCTCTCTCTCTCTCTCTCTCCTCTCTCTCCTTCCCCCCCTTCCCCACCCCACCCCCCCCCCCCCCCCCCCCCCCCCCCCTTTGCCTCCTTGCTCTCAGTGCTCCACTTATCATTATAAGAAGCAGCCGGCACACCTGCATTCTTATCCATTTTCATGAAGGAGAACATCATCCTCTCTCATCCTACCGCTGAAGTTTGTACACAAAAACCGTATGGTTACATAACTAGACATATTTGCGCAGATACATGCGAGCAGGCGTGTGTGTGTGTGTGTGTGTGTGTGTGTGTGTGTGTGTGCGCTCACACATACACACGCGTGCGCGCGCGCGCACACACACACACACACACACAGAACAACACACGCATACATAGTTTAGCGGGCGTGGACTGTCAAAATAATTATACGTGCACGCTCTCTCTCTCTCTCTCTCTCTCTCTCTCTCTCTCTCTCTCTTCTCTCTCTCTCTCTCATCACACCTCACACACACACACAACGTAACTATATGCTCATTGCATGTATACCTGCGTGCGTGCGCGCGTGTGTGTGTGCGCGCGCGCGCGCGCGCACGCAAGCATAATAATAAACATAGCAAGGAAAGTTAAGTGCGTAAACAGTATATATTCGAGTTGCCACAAGAGAAAGAGAAGATGCTAGACGCCTGGGGGAGGGGGTAGTAAGTGAAAGCAAGCGCGAAGGGGAGGGGGGGGGGGGGAGGGAGGGGGGGGGGGGGGGGGGGGTGGGGGGGGGGGGGGGGGAAAGGAGGAGGGGGGGAGAGGGCATGGGAGGTTGAAAGCATGACTCGGCAGGAGCTGGAGAAGCAAGGCAAGAGACAAATCAACTGCTTGGAATGCACCGGCAAGGTTTATACGATTACGTAAAAGCATGCACACACACACAAACACAAAAGTTGCACGTTAGCGCGCGCTTGCGAGTTTACGTGTGTGTGCGCATGTATGTGTGTTGGTGTACGTGACCGACTTAGTCCTCATTCCAGCTTGAAAAAGCGGGTTGGAAGCGGTTGGCTGACAGTTGCGCTGTTTTGAACTCTTTCTTGAAGTTGGCGAAAGTGACTGGGAAAGAGAAAGCGAGAGAGTAAGAGAGAGAGACCAAGGGAGAGAGTCGGCAGGATTCTTCCCTGTGTTTCTCTGTCTTCTGTGTTTCTTGGGTTTGAGGAAGTCAGTGAATTTTCGTGTGGTGCGTTGGTGATTTTTATTTATTTATTTTATTATTTTGGGGGGTTTTAGTTGGTGTAGATTTTGTGCTTTTGATTATAGTTTTGAGGCGTCCTGTTTATTTATTTATTTAATTTTAATTTGATTGTTGTTTTATTTTGTACCAGTTTGTGTGACAGTAGGCTAAACCTGAAGTTTTGGTTCAGTATTTTAGCATTCAGTTTGTTTTCGTGGTTGGAGATTTTAGTTCGGAGTTGAGATAATTCTAGCTTTCTTGTTGGTTACTTTCGTGTGTACTTTGCTTTCGTATTGGTGAGGTAAAAAAAAAAAAGAAGTAAAACTTAATGACGAAAATTATCGATGACGCATGCATATCTAAAAGGGACGTCACTTGGTGAAAAGGGAGATAATGTAGCGCTTGACTGGGTCACTAGTATTAATAATTGCCTACACCGTTTTCGGTCGTAACGATTTAGTTGCTTCCCATGCTCAGTTGACTTAGTTACCTTTCAACAGTATTGGGCGTGCACATAATTATTTTGCGGTAAAAAATTTGTGTTGTATCCAAAACAAAACTAGTTATGAGAAATGAATTAAGGTGCTGAAGAGTTTCCGATTTGATTTGGAAAAGAAAAAGACAAAATGAATCTACACTCTTTGAGTGTAGAAACCTATTCATTCCAGACCTGCCAGTGAATCCTGTCAGAGTTCGGTGGGTTTCGTACGGAAACAGGAACATACCCAGCATAATACATTCCCGAAGTCGGAATGCGGTTACCGTCATGGTGAGCAAAAAAACCCCAACTGGTCGCATTCCTAAAATGGCACCATTGATAAACCTCGGAGCTCTATCTAGGAATACCCCCCAAAAAAAAACACAACAAAAACGGAACGACAGTTATAATATTTAAGATGGTGGACGGTAAAATAAGTATTCCCAGGTGGAGGTTCAGTGATATATATATATATATATATATATATATATATATATATATATATATATATATATATATATATATATATAAACGCGAATCGGACAGATAAAACGAAAATAATTCCATCCACTGAGCGTTTCTTCAAAACAGAACACCATTTTAATGACGGTCTTGGCCCTTGGCTTAGTGTAAATAAACGTCATAGCTTTTTTTGGTGACGTACGTGCATGTGCCAAGCTAAAAGATGCAGGCGAGAGATCCCGGGTTCTGTCTGCTTTGTTGGAATCTCATCTGACTTTTTCTTCTTTTCCCCCTTTTTCTAATTTTTTTTTTTATTAAAAGAGACCACCAATGATGGGTCAATCAGTCAACAAGTCCCAGTTAGGAGATAATGTCAGGCATTATTAACAGGAGAGAAAAGTGGTTTTTGTCGTAAAACGGTTATCGTCGTAAAACGGTTATTGTCGTACTGTCGTAAAACGTAAAAACTCCAACCAAACACCTCCCCCCCTCCAAACTTTAAAGAGATCGCATATGTGTAACCGTAACAATCATTACACCAGTAAAAGCAACAGTAACATCAACAGAGATGTTAGAATATTAATGGTGACAATAATAAATAGTGGTATATTGTTGTAATATTTGGTACTTCTACTACTACTACTACTACTACTAGTGGTATATTGTAATATTTGGTACTACTACTACTACTACTACTACTATTACTACTACTAGTGGTATATTGTAAAATTTGGTACTGCTACTACTACTACTACTACCACTACTACTTCCACTACTACTACGACTACTACTTCCACTACTACTACGACTACTACTACTACTTCCACTACTACTACTACTACTACTACTACTACTACTGACACTGTGACAAACAACAGCGTAATGCGCACGTTAGGTTTTTCAAAGAAGGGTGCGAACATGTGGTTTTACTTCAGACCAATATATATATATATATATATATATATATATATATATATATATAATATATATATATATATATATAATTGACAAAATATAGTGAAGAAAAACAAGTGCAGGTAACCAGTTACAACTTCATTCCCATCATAGACATGATTTTTGTCCAAGATTCGAAAAAAGCACAAATAACCCAAAAAAAGAAAATGTTCACTACAGGATAAAACTTTGAAGGCAGCATTTTGGGGACACCACACACACACCACACACACACACACACACACACACACACACACACACACACACTTACCTACCTCTTTGTTTTTTTAAATATACTTTTTGTTATTCATTTAGCTCTTTATTTATTGATTCCACTTTCTTCCTGAAAAAAAAAATTCTAGTACCAGTGCAAAGTAACAGACTATACAACTCAAGCTTAACTAACGACTCAACGTCGTTGACGCCCCAACTAAAATCGTTACCGCCTCCTTGCCTCTCCACACAAAGAGACTCAGAAAAATGATGATGACTCTTTTCGACAAAAGTGCTTCCGAGGACTCCACAAAAACTGACGATCTGAACAAAGAGGAAGAGGACACCTTGTCAACCTGGTAAACCACTTTGTTTCCGTGTTCGTTTGTTTTGCCAGTCTGTTTGTCTCTTTGTCTGTTTGTTCGTATGTCTTTTTAATTTATCTTATTTTATTTTTTTATATCGAGGATAATGGAATAAGCACTCGTGTGCTTTTTTTTAACATCAGGTCCCCGTGTGTATGCGGTTTTGTCAATTTTGTCATGTTTCCACCGGCACACAATTTAACGTGTGCGCAAGATGTTCTGCGTGCGTTCGTACACGGTGCCTCGGTTTATAATAGTCTCATCCGAAGGACTTTGACATTCAGTTCGATTTTTTTTGTCAAACTGGGAAGAAAGGGCGAGGCTGGGAATCGAACCCACAACCTCACGGGTTTACTTGTTGGCAGGCGAACATCTTAACCATCCTGCCACCTTCCTTCCGTATGTTGGTTTGTTTGTCTACTAACATCAACATGGCTTTGAGGTGACGTAATCTACGGAAAGGATGCTCTACCACCAATAGCTCTGAACAGTGTTGTGGTGTTTTTTTCGTTGTCGAACGCTCAGACAGAAACTACTGTTGTCTTGTCTTATAAACGAAAATGTATCGCGCTGCCGTTAAGCGCCTGACAAGTCAGGCCCAGCGCATCCGACTTCGGCGTGGGAGAGAGAACTGTTACCCTTTAAGCCTTTTGCAGGGGGAAATGGGGTTGGGAGTGGGGTGGGAAGGGCAGGAGAACGGACCAAGAAGGCAGAAAATGAGACAAGAAAGAGGTGACAGGAAGAAAAAAAAAGGAACAAGGCAGAAAGAAAGAGAGGGATAGAAAAGAGGGAATTGCTACGGTTCTGAGCTGTTCAAGATTCAAGATTCAAATCGCCTTTGACCTCTCTCCTGGGGCATGGAGTGATTTAAGTGAACAAAACTTATTTTAAAAAAAAAGGTAAAGGAGTCCCATAACCTATAAGATCGTAGGGGAGCGAGGCGTCAGAGACCTCAGCTTCTCCAGGGGCCAGCATATTGAGGGCGGCGCCCATCTCCTCTCCCTCGCTGCTTTACCTTCCCTGACCCTAAAGAGGGCAGGTACCCATTTACAGCTGGGTGAACTGGGGGAACTGTACTGAAGCCAAGGCGCGCAAGTGGTAACCACGCTTGACGCTGCTTAACTTGGCTGGGGGAAAGCGAGTGCTCCGACCACTGAGCTATCCCGTCCCCATTAACAAAATTAACTGTAAGATATATAATTTGCATTAACAAATAACAACAACAAAAACCAACAACCCCCGTCCCCCTAAAAAAAACCCAACCACCCCCCCCCCCCCCAAAAAAAAAAAAAAAAGTTTTACAACTGCATGTGACAGTCAAGTCAAGTCAAAAACACTTTAGAAATGCAGTCAACCTTGTCACCATTGTCATTGCAACTTTATTCTCGACTCTTGGCCTATTTATAGATTTTCTGAGTTTTGGCAACGTCAATTTTTTGTCGGAAAAGAAAACAAAATTACGAAAACGTGAATGTAGATCTTTGGCTACAGATAGTCATGAGATAGGCAGGGTATTCTTTCGAAGCTAAGAACACTTTTGGACATTCCAAAACTGGAAACTGGAAATAAGTTCTTAAAAATCACTCACAAGTATTTTGGGAGGATGGTTTTTCTTTTCAGCCTGCTTTCTTTATCTTTCTTGCTTTCTTTCTTTTCTTTCTTTCTTTTCTTTCATTCATTCATTCTTCGTTCTTTCTTTCTTTCATTCATTCTTTCTTTCTTTCTTTCTTTCATTCTTTCTTTTCTTTCTTTCATTCTTTCTTTTTTTTCTTTCATTCATTCATTCATTCATTCATTCATTCATTCATTCATTCTTTCTTTCTTTCTTTCATTCATTCATTCTGTTTTTCTTCTTTCTTTCTTTCTTTCATTCTTTCTTTTCTTTCTTTCATTCTTTTTTTCTTTCATTCATTCATTCATTCATTCATTCATTCTTTCTTTCTTCTTCTTTCATTCATTCATTCTGTTTTCTTCTTCTTTCTTTCATCTTTCTATTCTTTCTTCTTTCTTTCTTTCCCTCATCATCATCATCATCATCATCATCAGACCCGTGACCTTGGCGGTCGTGGGGGAGACACGAAAGACGATGCCGTGGTAAGCCTCCTCCATCCATCTCGGTCCTCGGCTCTGCGCAGTAGTGCCGAGTCATTCATCCTGGTCCATTCTCTGATGTTGTCCATCCATGACTTGTTCTGTCTTCCCCTCTTTCTGCCACCTTCGAGTGTTCCCTGCAGTACTGTCTTTGGCAGAGTGTTGTGGCGGGTGACGTGGCCGAACCATGTCAGCTTTTTCTTCTTGACGATGGTGAGAAGGGGTTCCTGTGGACCTGCCAGCCGTGTTATTTGACTCTTGACAAATTCATTGGTCTTTCGTTCTCTCCCTACGCACCTTCAAAACTGGAAATCGGAAATAAGCACTTAAAATCACTCACAAATAAGGGTATGTTTGTGGTCTTTCTTTTCAGCTTTCTTACTTTCTTTCTTTCTTTACTTCCGTCTTTCTGTCTGTTTTCCTTTCAAACTAATAATGAGAATAATAAGACCAGCGCTTCAAAGTCGGTGGCAAATGAGTTATTTTGTTTGTTTCCTTTTCTTTCTTTCTTTCTTTCTTTCTTTCTTTCTTTCTTTCTTTAATAATAATAATAATAATAATGTATGGAATTTATATAGCGCTGAATCTTGTAAAGCAACAAATCAAAGCGCTCTTTCTCAAGCACTGGAACATATTATTCCAAAACAACGTTCTGTGTAACTCACTTAAACCTTGCTTTGCCTTACAGATAAAAACACGTTGGTTAGAATTTTTGTTCCCTATTTCTCTCTTTCCTTCCTTCCTTCTTCCTTCCTTCTTTTCTTTCTTTCTCTCTTTTCTTCCTTCCTTCATTCTCCCTTCCTTCCTTTCTGCCTTCCTTCCTTTGTTCTTTCCTTCCTTCCTGCCTTCCTTCATCCATCCATCCATCCATCCATCCTTCCTGCCTGCCTTCCTTCCTTCTTCCTTCAATTCCTTCCTTCCTTCTTCAATCCATCCATCCATCCATCCATCCTTCCTTCCTTCCTGCCTTCCTTCCTTCTTCCTTCAATTCCTTCCTTCTTCAATCCCATCCATCCATCTCCATCCTTCCTTCCTTCTTGCCTTCCTTCCTTCTTCCTTCAATTCCTTCCTTCCTTCTTCAATCCATCCATCCATCCATCCATCCATCCATCCATCCATCCTTCCTTCCTGCCTTTCTTCCTTCCTTCATTCTTTCTTCCTTTCTTTCTTTCCTTCCCTCCCTCCTTCTTTCCTCCTTCCCTCCCTCTTTCCCTCCCTCCCTCTTCTTCTCTCTCCCTCCCTCCCTCCTTCCATCCATCCATCCATCCATCCATCCATCCATCCATCCTTCCATTCCTTTCCTCCCTTCCCTTTTTCTTCCAGTAGCATGTTTATTTCCTCGGCTTGGCACATCGTGCGTTGTTGACGTGCCGAAAAACGAAAACTTGAATTATGGTAGAAGCCAGCAGTCTCTTCCTTTAAATAGTTGTTCCTTCCCTTTAGATCTGTCTGGCTGTTGACTGGTTTTCGTTTGTTTGTTTGTGGCAGTGTTCCCGATTTACTTACAACTAAGAAGAAGGAGGGAGTGGGAGGGGGGTGGGGGGTGTGGATAGGAGGAGGAGGAGGAAGAGAAGAGCAGTGGAGAGAGAGTGTGGGGAGGGGGGGGGGGGGGGGGAGGGCAAAGTTGGGGGGTGTGAAAGAGAAGAGGGAGTAGATTGAAAATAGGATGGAACCAAAGATGTTTGTTTGTTTGCCCATTCTTGAGTTTTTTAAAGTTTCATTACCGAGTTTTCTTGGTGTGGTTTTGTTTTATTTTCGTGTTTGTTTGGTTGGTGTTTGTTTGTGTTTGTTTTTGTTTGATTGCCTTCCAAATGTTCTTATAATTATTCTGTGAGTTTAGTTGGTTGACTCTCTGATTCTTATCTGTCTGTCTGTCTGTCTGTCTGTCTGTTTGTTTCTCTCTGTCTCTGACTATCTTTCTGTCTGACTATCTTCCTGTCTGTCTGTCTCTCTGTGCCCCCCCCCCCCCCCTTCTCTCTTTCTCTCTCTTTCTGTGTCTGCCTGCCTGCTTGCCTGTCTGACTATCTTTCTGCCTGTCTTTCTGTCTGTCTGTTTCCCTTATTCCTCCTCTCTTTCTTTAGTCTTGTTTCCCAGTGTCTGTGTATCTTCGTCTCAGATCTGTAACTGTCGTTAGACGCAGGGGCAGAAAACAATGGAATGGAATGGAATGGAATGGAATGGAATGGAATGGAATGGGAGAGAGAGAGAGAGAGAGAGAGAGAGAGAGAGAGAGAGAGAGAGAGAGAGAGAGAGAGTAAGTACAGACGCATCAGCTGTAGTCAGGGGATTCATTTATTTATTTTTTGTTTATTTATTTATTTATTTATTCTTGTATTTATTCTTTTATATCGAGGATATGGGAATAAGCACTCGTGTGTGCTTTTTTTTAACATCCAGTCCCCCGTGTGTATGCGGTTTTGTAAATCCTGTCATCTGTTCCCACCAGCACACAATGGCCTACTCTTACGAAAAGCGGAACAGGATTTAACGTGTGCGCAAGATGTTCTGCGTGCGTTCGCACACGGGGGGGAGAGAGAGAGAGAGAGAGAGAGAGAGAGAGAGAGAGAGAGAGAGAGGAGAGAGAGAGAGAGAGACAGACAGACAGGCAGACAGACAGACAGAGAGACAGAGAGAGAGAGGGGAAGAGAGAGAGAGAAGGGGGGGGGGGAGAAAGAGACGGAGAGAGAGAGAGAGAGAGAGAGAAGAGAGAGAGAGAGAGAGAGAGAGAGAGAGGAGAGAGACAGACAGACAGACAGACAGACAGACAGACAGACAGACAGACAGAGTACAGGCGCACCAAGAACAAACAAAATAAAAAGCAAACTTGCTTCGTGCTTTTTTTTTTTCTTTTCGGTTTGTTGTTGTTGTTGTTGTTTTTTTTTGGTTTGCTTGTTTTATTTACATTCCTAAAATTGAAAGTTTGTGCTAGTGACTCACTGTACGCTCCCGCAAGCCCCCCCTTCCCCTCTCCACTTACTTACCCTAACGCTCTTTCACACCCCCTCCCTTCCCTCTTCAGCCACCCAGACGTGTATATATAGCAGTTGTATACACACATTCCCTTCCTGTCTTCTTGCTCACGTAGTTGTATGGTCTCTCACTCACTGCTTTTTTGTGTGTGTATCTCGCTTAATACCATATGCTGTTAGGAACGCTCATGCACATTTACATGCGCACGCACGAATGCACGCACGTATACACACACGCGCGTGCGCGGAGTCGGACAATATTTGATTCCTTATTCTCGTTTTAGACTATGGAGTGAAGGAAGAACATCATGTAATAACAGGTAGAAGCAAAACTATAACAATCAAGAAGTCAATGCAGTATATCAATTACATAATGACACATCTTAAGACGGTCTCACCCATTTTGTACAAACAAAGCTTTTCTTAAGACTGTCTCACCCATTTTTGACAAATGAAGCCTTTTCTTAAGACTGTCTCACCCATTTTTGACAAATGAAGCCTTTCTTAAGACTGTCTCACCCATTTTTGACAAATGAAGCCTTTCTTAAGACTGTCTTACCCAGTTTTTGACAAATGAAGCCTTTCTTAAGACTGTCTCACCCATTCTTGACAAACGAAGCCTTTCTTAAGACTATCTCACCCATTTTTGACAAACGAAGCCTTTCTTAAGACTGTCTCACCCATTTTTGACAAATGAAGCCTTTTCTTAAGACTGTCTCACCCATTTGTGACAAATGAAGCCTTTTCTTAAGACTGTCTCACCCATTTGTGACAAATGAAGCCTTTTCTTAAGACTGTCTCACCCATTTTTGACAAATGAAGCCTTTCTTAAGACTATCTCACCCATTTTTGACAAATGAAGCCTTTCTTAAGACTGTCTCACCCATTTTTGACAAATGAAGCCTTTCTGAAGACTGTCTCACCCATTTTTGACAAATGAAGCCTTTCTTAAGACTGTTTCACCCATTTTAGACAAACGAAGCCTTTTAAAGACTATTTCACGCATTTTTTGACAAAACAAAGCCTTTTTAAAGACTACCTCTCGCATTTGTGACAAAACAAAGCCTTTTTAAAGACAATCTCACCCATTTTTGACAAATGAAGCCTTTTCTTAAGACTGTCTCACCCATTTTTGACAAATGAAGCCTTTTCTTAAGACTGTCTCACCCATTTTTGACAAATGAAGCCTTTCTTAAGACTGTCTTACCCAGTTTTTGACAAATGAAGCCTTTCTTAAGACAATCTCACCCATTTTTGACAAATGAAGCCTTTCTTAAGGCTGTTTCGCCCATTTTTTTCACAAATGAAGCCTTTCAAAAGACTATCTCACCCATTTTTAACAAATGAAGCCTTTCTTAAGACTATCTCACCCATTTTTGACAAACGATTCTTAAGACTGTCTCACCCATTTTTAACAAATGAAGCCTTTCTTAAGACTGTCTCACCCATTTTTGACAAATGAAGCCTTTCTTAAGACCGTCTCACCCATTTTTGACAAATGAAGCCTTTCTTAAGACCGTCTCACCCATTTTTGACAGATGAAGCCTTTCTTAAGACTGTCTCACCCATTTTGACAAACGGAACATTTCTTAAGACTATCTCACCCATTTTTGACAAAATGAAGCCTTTCTTTTCGATTCACAGAAGACATCAGTAAACAAGAAAGAAAGCATAATTATATCGTTAACTTTGGGGCTAGCAAGCGTTCTGACAACAGTTTCTTTTGGGCAAATTGACAAACAATGAGCATTCCTGAATGAAATTATATCATCATCTATTCAAGGACATCACCCCCCCCCCCCCCCTGCCCCCCCCCCCCCCCCCCCCACCCCCAACACTAAATGACATTATCTTTTTTTCCTTTGAATGGCAAAAATGGTTATCCACTTCAACTGGTAATCATTCATATTAAACGAACACCACAACACACACACCCACCCACACACACACCGCGCGCACACACACACACTCACGCATGCACGCAGCACATAGATGCTTGATTAAAAAAATCTTCGATCACCATCCTGAAACATAAAAAAATTGACTTGACTTACTTCACACACACACAACACAACAGCAACAACACTCACACAACAACACAACAGCAACAACACTCACACAACAACAACACACACAAGAACAACAACAACAACACACACACACACACAACACACACACACACACACACAACACAACACACACACACACACACACACACACACACAAACACACACACAACACACACACACACACACACACACACACACACACACACACACACACACACACACACACACACTTTTCCCTAAGTTTCTTTCTTTTATTGCCAGAGAAGAGAGTAAACACTTCCCTTTTCGCCCTTATCTCTCTCTCTCCTCCCTCTCTTCTTCTTCTCTTCCCAAACCCATACATAACTCTTCTTCCCTCCTCTCCTCTCCTCACCTGGCCTCACCTGATTTTCCCCCGTGGTGCTATATGCTCTTTACCTCTAAAGTCATAAATCAGGTGTGACGTCATCGAGAAGATTTCCCTACCCCCCCCCCCCCCCCCCCCCTCTCCATTTTCTTTGGCCCTGCCATCACAAAAAGATGCTCAAAACAAAACTGCGCAGGTTAAAATATTTATAGATTTTATGTATGTTAGTTAGGTTGGTTTTTTTCAGTAAGGGGGGGGGGGGGGGGGGGGGGGGGGGGGGGTAGGGGGGGGGGGATGTAAAGTAAAGGTAAAGGAGTCCCATAACCTATAAGGTCGTAGGGGAGCGAGGCGTCAGAGACCTCACTTCTCTAGGGGCCAGCATATTGAGGGCGGCGCCCATCTCCTCTCCCTCGCTGCTTTACCTTCCCTGACCCTAAAGAGGGCAGGTACCCATTTACAGCTGGGTGAACTGGGGGAACTGTACTGAAGCCAAGGCGCGCAAACGGTCACCCATCCAACTGGTAACTACGTTCGACGCTGCTTAACTTGGCTGGGGGAACGCGAGTGCTCCGACCACTGAGCTATCCCGTCCCCTAGGGAGGGGGGGGGGGGGGGGGGGATGTATATTATTTTTGATGATGGGAGAGTTTGTCGGTGACGTCAAACTTAACTCTGACTTGAAAAGGATCGAACATAGTTCACTTCATTTTTTGTCGCCTCTTCTAATTTATGGGTTTTTTTTTCTGCAGACTGCAGCTATCTTTGTCGGTGTGTGTGTGTGTGTGTGGGGGGGGGGGGGGAGTGTTGTGTGTGTGTGTGTGTGTGTGTGTGTACGTGTGTGTGTGTATGTGTGTTGTGTGTGTGTGTTGGGTGTGTGTGTTGTGTGTGTGTGTTGGGTGTGTGTGTGTGTGTGTCTGTCTGGATTGTCTGTTTGAGTAGGATTTCTCTCTTGTCTCTCTTTCTCATCTACCTGGCTTTGCATGGGCTCTTCAAAGGAAGGTGGCAGGGTGGTTAAGACGTTCGCCTGCCAACAAGTAAACCGTGAGGTTCTGGGTTCGATTCCCAGCCTCGTCCTTTCTTCCCAGTTTGACCCAAAAAATGGGAACAAATTTGTCAAAGTCCTTGGAGAGATAAAACCCGAGCCCTGGGCCGAAAACGCATGCGAACACTTTCGCACACGAACCTGGTCCGCTTTCGGAAGTGGTACCTTTTTCCCGGGGGTGAACAGGTAAAAATTTAAAAAGTAAACCGGGGAAATTTGGATGTAAAAAAAAGCACATGAGTGCTTATTCCATTATCCTCGATATACAGAAATAAAAATAAAATAATAATTTATTTGTCTTAGTTCCTTTGACTATCTGCCTGTCTCTCTTTCTCTCTCTCTCTCTCTCTTTCTCTCTCTCTCTCTCAGTCTTTCTCTCATCTCTCTCTTTCTCCTCTTTCTCCTCTCTCCTCTCTCTCTTTCTCTCTCTCTCTCTCTCCTCCATTCTCTCTTCCTTCCTCTTCTCTCTCTCCTCTCTCTCTCTTCTACCTCTCTCTCTCTCTCTTCTCTCTTTCTCTCCTCTCTCTCTTCTTCCTCTCTCTCTCCTTTCTCTCTCTTACTCTCCTCTCTCTCCTTCTCTTTCCACTCTCTCTCTCTCTTCTCTCTCTCGTTCTTTCCTTCTCTGCTTCTCTTCCTCTTCTCTCTCTCTTTCATCTATCCTCTCCTCACTCTGTCAATCTCTCTCTCTCTCTCTCTTTCTCTGATTCTCACTTTTCTCTAACACACTCTTCTCTCCTCTCTCTCTATCTCTCTCTCTCTACATTCTCTCTTCTTTCGTCTCCTCTCTCTTCTTCTCTCATCTCTCTTTATCTCTCTCTCTCTCTCTCTCTCTCTTTCTCTCTCTCATCTTTCTCTCTCTCTCTCTCTCTCTCTTTCTCGCTCTCTTTCTGTCTGTCTGTCTGTCTGTCTCTCTCTCTCTCTCTCTCTCTCTCTCTCTCTCTCTCTCTCTCTCTCTCTCTGTGTCTCTCTCTCTGTTTGTCTGCCTGCCTGGCTGTCTGTCTGCCTCTGTTTCTGTCTCTCTTTCTCTCGCTGTGTGTGTGTGTGTTTATTTTAATTTAATTAATTAATTTATTTATTCTTGTATATCGAGGATAATGGAATAAGCACTCAGGTGCTTTTTTTTACACCCAGTTCCCGTGTGTATGCGGTTTTGTGAATTGTGTCATCTGTTCCCACCGGCACACAGTGGCCTACTCTTTCGAAAAGCGGAACAGGATTTAAACGTGTGCGCAAGATGTTCTGCGTGCGTTCGCACACGGGGCCTCGGTTTATAGGCTCATCCGAAAGACTTGTGTGTGTGTGTGTGTGTGTGTTGTGTGTGTGTGTGTGTGTGTGTGTGTGTGTGTGTGTGGTGTGTAGTGTTGGTGTGTGTGTGGTGTGAAGTCAAATCAAGTCAAGTCAATATGTGTGTGTGTGGTGTGTGTCTGTCTGTCTGTCTGTCTGTCTGTCTATTTGTCTGACTGTGTGTTTTCTCTGTTTCTCATTCTCACCTGACTTTCGTTTCGCCTCTGCCAAACCCATTTCCCGCAACTGCGCTTTTTAAAAAAACCCTTATTTATGTGACTGTGTGTGTGTGTGTGTGTGTTGTGTGTGGTGTGTGTGTGTGTTGTGTGTGTGTGTGTGTGTGTGTGTGTGCTACTCTGTCTGTCTCTCTGGTTTTCTGTCTGTCTGTCTGTCTCCTATGTTTTCTGCATGTCAACTTGTCTTGTTGTCTGTCTGACTCTCTGTCTGTCTGCTTGTTTATTTATTTGCCTGTCTGTCGGTCTGTTTGTCTCTCTACTTGTCTATTTGTCTGTCTGTATACTTGTCTACCTATCTACTTGTCTATTTGTCAGTCTGTCTCTCTGCCTGCCTGTTTGCCTGCCTGCCTGTCTGCCTGTTTGCCTGCCTGCCTGCCTGCCTGTCTGCCTGCCTGCCTGTTTGCCTGCCTGTCTGCCTGCCTGTTTGCCTGTCTCTGTGTCAGGTCTGTTTGTTTGGGAATGAAGACATAAAGCAGATTGTTGTGTCTGCTCTGTATTTCTGTCTGTCTGTCAGTCTGTTTGTCTGTCTATCTGTTTCTCTGTTTATTTCATGTCTGTCTGTCTGTCTGTCTGTCTTTCGCTTTCCCGTGTGCTTACCTATCGCTCAGTGCAGTGTAGTGTATTTTGGGAATGAAGACATAAAGCAGACTGCTGTCTCTGCTCCGTATTTCTGTCTGCCTTTCTGTCGGTCTGTTTGTCTGTCTGTCTACTTCTCTGTCTGTCTGTCTGTCTTTTGCTTTCCCGTGTGGTTACCTATCGCTCAGTGCAGTGTAGTGTATTTTAGGAATGAAGACATAAAGCAGATTGCTGTCTCTGCTCCGTATTTCTGTCTGTCTGTCTGTCGGTCGGTCTGTTTGTCTGTCTGTCTACTTCTCTGTCTGTCTGTCTGTCTGACTGACTTTTGCTTTCCCGTGTGCTTACCTACCTCTCAGTGCAGTGCAGGGTATTTTAAGATTGAAGACATAAAGCAGATTGCTGTCTCTGCTCCGTATGTCTGTCTGTCTGTCGGTCGGTCTGTCGGTCGGTCTGTTTGTCTGTCTATCTGTTTCTCTGTTTATTTCATGTCTGTCTTTCGCTTTCCTGTGTGCTTACCTATCGCTCAGTGTAGTGTATTTTGGGAATGAAGACATAAAGCAAACTGCTGTCTCTGCTTCGTATTTCTGTCTGTCTGTCTGTCGGTCTGTCTGTCTATTTCTCTGTTTATTTGTCTGTCTGTCTGTCTGTCTGTCTAACTGCTCTACAGCAGCAGAACAGAACTTAGGAACACAGGCGTGCATGTGTGTGTGTGTGTATGTGTGTGTGTGTGTGTAGTGTGTGTGTAGTGTGTGTAGTGTGTGTGTGTAGTGTGTGTGTAGTGTGTGTGTGTGTGTAGTGTGTGTAGTGTGTGTGTAGTAAGTGTATGTGTGTGTGTGTAGTGTGTGTAGTGTGTGTGTGTGTGTGTGTGTAAGACAATGAGACAAGAGAAGAGAGGAGAGAGAGATGAGAGAGAGGAGAGAGAGAGAGAGAGAGAAGAGAAGAGAGAGAGAGAGAGAGAAGAACACAATGTGTTTGTGTTCGTGTATGTGTATGTGTGAATATGTTTGCGTAGTGTGCGTATATGTGCACGTGCAGTGCGCGTGTATGTGCGCGCGCGTGCGCGCGTGTATGCGCGTGTATGTGCGCGTACAATGTGTGTTTGTGAGCGTGTGTTTGTGTATGTGTGTGTGTGTGTGTGTGCGCGCGCGTGCGCGTGCGTGGTTGTGTTATTTGTCAAACAATGCGTTCGTTCATGCGCACTTTCAGCATACTGTGAGTCACTGAGCTGAAGATTTCTTGTGGGTGGTGAGGAATCGGAATGTGTTTATTTACGACACTGTTTACATTTTATGTGGCACACACACGTACACGCGCGCGCGCGCGCGCACACGCATACGCGCGCGCACACACACACACACACACACACACACACACACACGTGGTTGAAGGTTTTTGTGTGTATGTGTGTGTTGGGGGGGGGGGGGGGGGAGTGAAGCAGTTGGTGTGTATTTTTTATTTTGTTTTGTCTTTTTTGTTTGTTTTGGTTTGGTTTTACTTTGTTGCTTGTTTGATTTTATTATGATGGATATATTTTCAAGATTTTTTTTTTATTTATTTGAATTATATGGTTTAATATTGTTCAGTTTTGTTTTGTTTTGTTTTTAATTCCATGTATGCATATGTTATTGTCTTTTCTTGTTTGATTTGTATGGTTTATCATTGATTAGGGTTTTTTTATTTATTCTATGTCTGCATAATTATATACTATCTTTCTCTCTCTCTCTCTTTTTTCTTTAGATAGATGGCTTGATGAAAAAAAAAAAAGCAAATGCACTGCTTATTCAATGTACCATCTGAAAATAAAAGTTTGACTTTGACTTTGACTTTGAAGTACACACGCATGTACGTAAAATACGCATACACTCACTCACTCACTCACTCACTCACTCACTCACAGGCACACACTCACACACGCACGCATGTACGTAAGTACGCATGCACGCACGCACGCACACACACGCACACAGCCACGCAGGAACACACACACACACACAAAGGCACACCCACGCTGAAAGGAATGCACTAATTAACAATCTTCAAAGATGACTCATTTTGATGCTGGAGATTTCAAAAGATCTGAGGAAACGAACGGTCTATACAAGTTCAGTTTCAATTTCACAGCATCTTTAAATTTCCTCTTTTTTCTGTCTGTCTTTCTTTCTTTCTGTATCTTTTGTTGTTGTTGTTGTTTTTGTATTGTTTTTGTTGACATATTTTTTTCAACATTCTTTCTTTCTTTCTTTCTGTTGTTGTTGACATTGTATCTTTTTTTCAAAACCCTCCATTTCTTTCGTTCTTTCTTTCTTTCTTTCTTTCTTTCTGTTGTTGTTGACATTGTATCTTTTTTCAAAATCCTCCATTTCGTTCTTTCTTTCTTTCTTTCTTTCTTTCTGTTGTTGTTGACATTGTATCTTTTTTTCAAAACCCTCCATTTCGTTTTCTTTCTTTCTTTCTTTCTTTCTTTCTTTTCTTTCTTTCTTTCTGTTGTTGTTGACATTGTATCTTTTTTCAAAATCCTCCATTTCGTTCTTTCTTTTATTCTTTTCTTTCTTTCTTTTAAAAAAAAAATCTTTTCTTTCTTTCTTTCTTTTTTGTTTTTTTTCTTTCTTTCTTTCTTTCTTTCTTTCTGGTTTTGTTGACATTCTATCTTGTTTCAAGGTCCTCCATTTCTTTCTTTCTATGCTTTGTTGTTGTGTTGTTGTTGTTTATCTCCCACTTTCCATTCCGTTTTCTTTTCTTCGTCGTTTTCTCTCCCCCCCCCCCCCCACACACACACACACACACCACCCTTTTCTGTCAATCTGCCACTGTATGTGTGGTGTGTGTTTGTGTGTGTGTGTGCGCGCGCGCGCGTGCGTGCGTGCATGAGTGTGTGTGCACATGTTTGCTTAACTTGCTTGCTTACGCGTGCTTTCCTGCACATGCATGCGTTACACACACACACACACACACACACGCGCGCGCGCGCGCGCGCACGCACGCACGCACGCAACACACACACACACACACACACATTCCCCTCTTTCCATCCTCGTACCTCCACGCCCCCCCCCCCCCCCCCCCCCACCCCCCACCCCCCCCCCTCCCTCCTCCTCCTTCCCCTTAAACATACACTGACACACTCTCTCCTCCCCCCCCCCCTCCCACCTCACCTCCCCAATCCCTTCCTCCCACTTTCCCTCCCCTCCCCGCACCCCCCTCCCCCACCTCCTTCTCCCCCCTCCTTCCCCCCCTCCCCCTCCCCCTCTTGGCCTAATTTTGCATCAATCTAGTTGTCTCCCTGAAGTTTGAGGAGACTTCATCAGTGCCCTCCCTTTGCCATAGGGACTACTTCGGATGAGACTATATAAACCGAGGCCCCGTGTGCGAACGCACGCAGAACATCTTGCGCACACGTTAAATCCTGTTGCGCTTTTCGAAAGAGTAGGCCATTGTGTGCCGGTGGGAACAGATGACAAAGTTTACAAAGCCGCACACACACGGGGGACTGGATGTAAAAAAAAAAAAAGCACAAGAGTGATTATTCCATTATCCTCGATATATTTATATAAAAAAAAAGGTTATCTGAGCGCTTTGATTTGGTGCTTTACAAGATTCAGCGCTATATAAATTCCATACATTCTTCTTCTTCTTCTTCTTCTTCTTTCTGTCATTCCTGTGTCGGACTGGCCAGCCAGCCATACCCAACGCTGTGCCAGAATATTTGATTTATTCTTTTATTTCGAGGATAATGAAACAGCAACATGGTCTTTCTTTTTATTTTTTATTTTTGTTTTTTTTAAAGATCCAGTCCCTGTGTGTATGCAAGTTGTATCACCTTTTGTCATCCGTTCCCCACCGGCACACACTGGCCTAGCCTACTCTTCCGAAAAGCGGAACGGGTTTTTAACGTGTGCGCAAAGATGTTCTGCGCGCATTCGCATTACATACGGGACCTCGGGTTTATAATTTATAGTCTCATCCGAAGGAATTTATTTATTTATTTATTCTTTTATATCGAGAATAATGGAATAAGTACTCATGTGCTTATTTTTTACATCCAGTCCCCGTGTGTATGCAGTTTTGTAAATTCTGTCATCTATTCCCACCGCGCGGCACACAGTGGCCTACTCTTACGAAAAGCGGAACAGGATTTAACGTGTGCGCAAGATGTTCTGCGTGCGGTTTAGATAGTCTCACCCAGAAGGACTTTTTGGGGAGAGTGGAGGAGTCTGCACTGATGTTAACAACTCCAGGGGAAAATATCCCCCCTTGAACGGGAATCGAACCCGGGTCGTCAGATTGCGAGGGCAATGTTCTAACCACTAGGCTATCCCCCGTCTTTTCGGAAGAAACGCCAAGAGCGCTCAACTCCATAGTCTTCCGAGACTGACAGCTGTCAAAGTATTTGACTATCATTTATAGATCCTACCCCCCCCCCCCCCCCCCACCCCCACCACACCCCCACCCCCCTCAGTCTTTTCCTTGCAGTTTTTTGTCGGTTGGCTTCTGTTAAAACAGGAAAACTTTTCTTCGCGTGAAAAACAAAGTCGTCGCCACAAATAAAATACCCCCCTAGCTCCTTGTTGCCTCTTTGCCAAAAAAACGCTTAGATTCCTTTTAAAAATTTTTTCTCTCCTCTTCCTCTCTCCTCTCTCTCTTCTCTCTCTCTCTCTCTCTCTCTCTCCTCTCTCTCTCTCCTCTCTCTCTCTCTCTCTCTCTCTCTCTCTCTCTCTCTCTCTCTCTCCGGCTCAGAATAGAGTCTTGAATCTTGTTGTTGTTGTTGTGGTGGTGGGGGTGTTGGTGGTGGTGGTGGTGTTGTTCGTGCGTTTTGGGTTGAAGGTTTCAGTTTTGTTTTGTTTGTTTGTTGTTTTTGTTTGTTGTTTGGTTGTTTTTTGTTGTTGTTGGTTTGTTTGTTTGTTGTTGTGTTTTTTGTTTGTTTGTTGTTGGTTTTTTTTGGGGGGGATGTTGTTGGTCCACGTTGTTTGTTCTGTTCTGTTGTTTGGGGTTATTTGGGGCCTATGATTGTGTGTGTGTGTGTGTGTGTGTGTGTGTGTGTGTGTGTGTGTGTGTGTGTGTGTGTGAGAGAGAGAGATGTGTGTGAAGGTGGGTAGGTGGGTGGGTGGATTGTGGGTGGGTGGGCGGGTGGATTGTGTGTGTTTGTGAGGGTGGGTGGATTTGTGTGTGTGTGTGCGTGTGTGTGTGTGCACGTGCGTGCGTGCGTGCGTGTGTGTGTGTGTGTGTGTGTGTGTTTTGGTGCTTGTGTTAGTGGTGTTAATGTTTTGGTTGTAATTTGCTGTTGTTGTTGTTGTTGTTGTAATTTTTGTTGTAGATTTGCTTTTTTGAACTATTTATTTTAGATTTGGCTGGTGGTCCTTAGCATATCGTCGTACGCATGTGTGTGTCTATGAGAGAGAGGGAGACAGACAGACAGACAGGCAGACATGCAGGCAGGCAGGCAGGCAGGCAGGCATAGAGACAGATACACAGACACACAGACAGACAGTCAAGTCAAGTCAAGTCAAATTCTTTTATTGCGAGGATAATGAATAAGCATTTCTGTGCTTTTTTGTTTTTTTTTAACAATCAGTCCCAGAGAGTGAGAGAGAGAGAGGGAGACACACGAGAGAGAGAGGAGAGAGAGAGAGAGAGAGCGAGAGAGAGAGAGAGAGAGAGAGAGAGAGAGAGAAGATAGAGAGAGAGGAGA
>CM054156.1:27263676-27291176 GCA_028751875.1 Rapana venosa
GAAACCTGTTTCAAACACTAACAGCCGAACAAAGCTCAAATTCAAAGAGTATAACAAAAGGCCAGCGTTTGTTTATCATCAACTTTGCTGCTGGAAAGTGAACTGAACATTGAGTGATACATATATATATAGAGAGAGAGACATGGGTTTTCACAGAAACTGTCAAACATTTGTTGAAGAGCTGTGAAAACCGAATGCTACGCTACATGACAAAGATCAAATGGGAAGACAGGATCACGAATGAAGAAGTATGGAGAATGTGCAAAGTTGATGATCTGAAGTCTGTAGCTAGTACCAATAGACTGCGCTGGTTTGGGCACATTCAGCGGAAAGCAGACCACCACATCATAAAAAGAGCAATGAACTTTGTAGTGGATGGAAAGAGACCAAAGGGAAGACCTAGCAAAAGCTGGGCTGCCTGTATTACAGATGATCTTAGAGAAAGGGGCATAAATAAGAAGGAAGCTCAAAACAGAGAGAGATGGAGAAGGCTCATCAATGTCAAACCTCCCCTGGGAGAAACATGACAAAAAAAGGAAGAAGAAGATATATATATATAATATAAATATATATATATATATATAGAGAGAGAGAGTAGATAGATAGATGGATAGAGAGAGACAGGAATCACCCTGCTATTGTTTGGGGGGTTTTGCCCTTTTGTCTTCAAAACCCACAGTGTGTCATGGCATGGCTTTCACTGTGATGTCCGTTGTTGTGGTTGTTGTTTTTTCAGCTGGTGTTGGCCCTGTATCCTCAGACCACCTGCTTTTATCGGGGACTGGTGGAGGAGCCTCCCAAGACAGTGAGTGTGTTTGACTTGTTTGTGATGCTTAGCAGTCAGGGGGATTTTTGGGGTCTTTTTTTCTTGTTCCTTGGCTAGAGCTCCAAGGTTCACCGCTGGTGAGATTTTTGTGTATGCGACCGTTTTTGCCCAGCATTAAGGTAGCAGAGGACCACAGGAAGTGGAGGAAGCTGGTTGCAAAGTCTTCATTAGTGCCCCCCACGGTCCAAGGGACTATAGGATAGGTGAGGTGAGAAAGGTAGCCACGTTCGGATTTTGGGGAAGTGAGTGTGTGTGATGCTTAGTATCGTAATTTTTGTGTTCCCTCCTCATTCCTGGGCTAGAGCTCTGAGGTTCACCAATGGTGAGATTTTGGCGTACACAACCGTTTAACTCTTAATCTGACATAGAGAACTGACACTATCAACTTCCTGTTCATGGAAGGATTTGGCCAAAACGAGCTGAAATGGGGAGATATATAGCAAGACCTGGGCTACCTGTATTGCAGATGATCTTAGAGAAAGGGGCAGCATAAATAAGGAGGAAGCTCAAAACAGAGAGAGATGGAGAAGGCTCATCAATGTGAAACCTCCCCTGGGAGAAACATGACAAAGAAAGGAAGAAGAAGCTGAAATGGGGAGGTATGTTTAACCCTTTAGTCCCCGATCCGGCCGCAGCCGACAGTAACGGAGGCTGCTGCTAGATTCCAATCCGACCGCAGCCGACAGTTGGTGCTGCCCACGTGGGCAGTACTTTTCCATCACACACAGACCTCGTGGTTTTCACACTGTGTGTCTGAAAATTGGTGGGGCGATGCAGGGAGGGTGTCAGATGGTGCCAGTGATAAATTTAGACCACTAACATGCGTGTAGTGGGGAGGGAAGGAAGAAATAACAGTCAGTGACCGGAACGCTTTTCAATGGTGCAGTGTTGCCGAAAAAAATGGCGTTTTCTTTAGTAGCACACGATTCATCTGATTAGCGAGACGATAAATTGAATGTTATTGTCTTGGAAGTAGAAACATTCGAACAAGAATTGTTAAGTGAGTCCGATATTAAACGCTTACGAGGAAGAGGAGGAAGGAAATGCTGCAGTTAGGGAGAAGAGTGAGCCTGAAAATAATGTGCTACAGGGCACATTCCTGACCTGTGCTACACACACGACTGTGGAGAAATTTGACCTCCTGGCCAGTCCGCGGCATAGACGCCTGAAAACGATGCCTTTTGACTGTTTTCTCATTATTTACCACACTTTTGCTTTGAAACTGCAATGGCAGAAACGAACAGATATGCCGATATTGAAAATAGCAAGAAGGAAAAGAAAATAGGTCTCCCGTCTGCCAAGGTTCGACAGGTGAGAGCAATGGGTACACCCCCCCCTTCCCCACACACACACACACACATCCATAATTTGTGCTTTTTGTGATGTGATGTGACCCTGTGCCACCACTACGACTACTTTAGAGACTACCAACATTAAAATTTTGTAGGGTTACAGAAGTTCTGTGTTGTTTCGAATTTGTCACACCTGTGCTGTGACACTGGTGACAGTGTGACAGTCATGTACAATAATACACTTCTGTACACTTAACAAACATGTGGTAGCACACGCAGATATGAAGTACAGTATAAAGGTCACATGTTGATTGAATATGACTTGTTTTCAAAAGAAAAAATAGTTAACAAAACTTCTGTCTCCTCAAGACATACCATAAAACAACAGGTGCTATGGGGACATTGTGTGACACATCCTTGAAGTACTATTGCACATAACCATTGGTAAACACATCAGCTGGGTATCACTTCCTTATTCGACACTAACATGCTTGAACTATTGTCAAATCCATGCAGGACTTGCTGTTTTATCATATATACCATATTTTTACCTGTGATTGGTGACAAATAAGGTGACAATGACAAGACATCTGGTGACCAGACACATAAACTTGCGCCTAAATGCAAGTACAAAGACATACCTAGCTTGTGACAAAATTTCAGCTTGATAACTTGTCATGCACACACACAATTGTCTTAGGAGTAAAGTAAGTCAGATGGAGGTAGAAAACCTTCAAAGAATTCAAAATCTACAGGCAGTTTAGCTCCATAAAATCCAACAACAAGAGGGTTAAAACGTAACATCTCTCATACTTGTACAACAGATCTGCGTGAATTGTTGGCAAAGGATTGTGCTTTTTTTTTTTTTTTACACACGTGTTTGCGTATCAGGTGTCAAAAGTTAATAAAAGTTAGGGCATGATGGTGGTGCCGCATTTTTCGTGCCGTGCATGAGACCAAGAGTTAAGGGAGGAGAGGACAGCGGGGAGTGGAGGAAGCTGGTTGCAAAATCTTCATTAGTGCCGCCCCCCCCCCCTCCACTCCCTTCCCTACAGTCCGAGGGACTACGGGATAGGTGAGGTGAGGTGAGAAAGGTAGCCACATTCTGATTTCGGGGAAATGAGTGTGTTTGAGTTGTTTGTGATGCTTAGTATCATAATTTTTTTTCCCCCTCCTCATTCCTGAAGAGCTGTGAAAACCGAATGCTACGCTACATGACAAAGATCAAATGGGAAGACAGGATCACAAATATAGAACTATGGAGAATGTGCAAAGTAGATTATCTGAAGTCTGTAGCTAGTACCAATAGACTGCGCTGGTTTGGGCACGTTCAATGGAAAGCAGACCACCACATCATAAAAAGAGCAATGAACTTCGTAGTGGATGGAAAAGAGACCAAAGGGAAGACCTAGCAAAACCTGGGCTACCTGTATTGCAGATGATCTTAGAGAAAGGGGCATAGATAAGGAGGAAACTCAAAACAGAGAGAGATGGAGAAGGCTCATCAATGTCAAACCTCCCCTGGGAGAAACATGACAAAAAAAGGAAGAAGAGGAAGTATCATTATCATTATCACCATCATCAGTATTATTACTATTGTTATTGTTGTTTTCATTATTGTTATTATTATCGTCATCGTTGTTACTATCATCATATTCTTCTTGTTGGTGGCGGTTGAGGTTTGGGGTTATTATTCAGTTTGTCATCTTCATTATCGTCGTAGCTGCTATAAAAAAAAAAAATTGTTGTTATCTTCTTTATACTGTTGTAGTAAGGTTTTGTTGGTTGTTGTTTTTTTTAATCGTGGATAAGCTCATAGTGGTTGTGTGTGTGGTGGTTGCGTTTTTGTGGTTGAAACCAATGTTATGTATGTATGTATGTGGTAACGGTTCTGTTTGTGCTGTTCCCACCAGCACGAAGACGACTATTCTGTGCTCTTTGAGGACACCACCTACAGCGACGGCTATTCCCCGCCTCTGATGGTCGCCCAGCGCTATGTCATTGCCTGCAAGGAGGACAAGAAGAAATGACCAACATGCGCGTGTGTGTGTGTGTGTGTGTGTGTGTGTGGTTGCATACATGATGAACGTGTGTGTGAGATTGCATACTTGATGAACGTGTGTGTGTGTGTCTGGTTGCATACTTGATGAACGTGTGTGTGTGCATGTGTGTGTGTGATTGCATACATGATGAACGTGTGTGTGCTTGTGTGTGTGTGTAATTGTATACATGATGAATGTGTGCGTGTGTGTGTGTGTGTTGTGTGAGATTGCATACATGATGAACATGTGTGTGCGTGTGTGTGTGTGATTGTATACATGATGAATGTGTGCGTGTGTGTGTGTGTGGTTGCATACATGATGAATGTGTGTGTGTGTGGGATTGCATACATGATGAACATGTGTGTGTGTGAGATTGCATACATGATGAACGTGTGTGTGTGTGGTTGCATACATAATGAACGTGTGTGTGTGTGTGAGATTGCATACATGATGAACGTGTGTGTGTATGAGATTGCATACATGATGAATGTGTATGTGTGTGTGTGTGTGATATACATGATGAACGTATGTGTGTGTCTGTGTGTGTGATTGCATAAATGATGAATGTGTGTGTGTGTGTTGGAGGACAAAGGGAAAGTGTGTGATTGTATTATGTGCTTTTGTAAGTGATGAGCATTTGTGAGTGTATGAGTGTGTGTGTGCATGTATGTATGTTTGGTGCGTGTGTGCATGCATGTGTGTGTGTTAGAAGACAAAAAGAAAGCATTGTATTGTATGCCTTTGTAAGTAATGAGTGATTTTTGTGCAGTTTATCCACGTGTTTTGTTGTTGCATTTGTATGTATCAAAATAGGAAAAGAATGTGTATAATGGTATTGTGTACTTTTGCAATTGGATGAGTGACTTTGTGCTTTGTGTGTGTGTGTGTGTGGAGGGATGAAGAAGAAGGTGCAGCAATTGTATATGTGTGCGAGTAAAGAGTGAATCAGAAAGCGCGTTGAATCATGACAAACAGCGTTCGTCAACTGAGCATTACTGACCACACTTTTCATGACAAACGCTGTTTGTTAACAAGTTGCAGTGAGATGGGTTAAGGATCTGGTTTTAGCTTTTTGCATTCACAGCTGAAAGAAGCACCACCCCCCCCCCCTCCCCCCCTCAGCTGCTATCCATTTTAGCCCAGCCCAGCTGGTGCTTATTGTAGCAGGAACTGACAGACCACACTTGGACTTGGTAAAAGGAAGGGGTGTGCAGAATTTAGCGCTCTTGCCCGAGTGATGTTGGATTTGCGCGCTGTGTTGTCAGTTTTCATGAGATCAGATGCTCCAGTTTGCTCTTTTTTTTTTTTTTTCGTTTTCCATAGAACACATGAACCTGATTTGCAGAGGTGATGTCATTGATTGTGCGGTTTATACACTGCTCAGAATCGCTGCAGTTGACGCAAAGTTTGGGGGAAGAAAAAAAAAGTTGACGTGAAAAGATGTGAAGGATTCATGCGTCACCAGTATTGTCCATTCATTGCCTTTTTTTTTGTTTTGGTTTTTGTTTGTTCGTTTGAAAAACACATGAAAAGGGATAGGGATGGTTTTCTTCACATTTCTTGTCGTTGCTTCTGTTTTATGCGTTTGTTATTGAATGAATGTATGTAAGATGATGATGACTGGTAGCATCGTGATGGAAAATAATAAAATATTTTGATTTTATTTTGTATATCTGTTCTTGCCTTTTTGTTGTTGTTTGTTTGTTTGTTTGGAACAACTACCTTGGCAGAGAGCAGTTTTGAAGGAGTTCTTTTTTGTTGGAGGGGGGTACATTTTTTTTCATTTTTTACCTATCATATCACATCTGAAAAGTTTATATATTCAAAACCTATTAAACTGATGGGGGGGGGGGGGGGGGGGGGGGGGGGGGGGGGGGGGGGAGCTGAGAATTACAATCTGTTAACTACAATGTCCCATACATTTCATTCTAAATATATGTCCATATTTGTCTATAGGGGTTGGGGGGGGGAAGCCTACACCCCCCCCCCCTTCTTTTCCTACCCCATGTTCCTTTCCCTCGCACTTATCTTCCTCTGTGTTGTCCTCTTTTTTTTTTTTCTTTTTTTTTTTTTTCGGAAAGAAAATGCCAAGTGAGATTGATTCTGTGTAGTTTTAAAAGCAGCTGGTTTGACACCCACCCACCCACCCACCCCCTGAACAACGCAAAATTCATAATAATTAATGATATTAGTGATGATAATCATCATCCTGACTGGAATTTAAAAAAACACAACAAAATCTACTATTCAGGGCATAAGCATTGATTAACTTTTTCCCAACAGGTAACCCGCTATATGTAAAGTAACCAACCATCTAATAGCCCTTCCCTCTGCATCACCCGCTTACTGGGTTAGATAGCATACAAATGTGCACAGTGCACATGTACTGGGAAAGAGAGGTTCTCTCCCTTAACGTAGGGATAGTGTTGAGAAAAATGCCAAAGTTGAGACCATCCTTTCCCCCCTGTGAGGATAATAATAATAATAATGTATGGAATTTATATAGGGCTGAATCTTGATGCCAGTATAAGTAGCATTCCCACCTTCTGGAAGTTCTGTGCTAGAAATTCCCTCTTTTCTCTCCCTCTCTTTGCTTCTGCCTTGTTTCTTTTCATCCTGTTACCTCCTTCTCGTCTATTTTTTTGCCAACTTGCTCCATTCTCCTGCCCTTCCTCCCCATCCCCCCCAAGAAAGACTTAACAGATAACAATTCTCTCCCACACCCAAGTAGGATGGGTTGGGCCTGACATGTCAGGTGTTTAACCCTCTTGCATTCGGATTCTCTGAACACAAATTGCCCCGAGATTTCGCATTCTTTCAACACTTTGGGCCTAAAATCGGTGTTTGAATGTTTTACAAGAACGAAACTCGGCAGGTGGCTTTATAAGACAAGGTACTATAACTTGTACGATATTTTTGGTGTCTGGGAGGGGGACGGAAAACTACTGTGTAAAGTAAATCCCGGCTAATTCCCGGTCGGGATTGAGGAGGGAATAATTTAATCCTGGGTCGGGACTAAGAGGGTTAATACATTTTCGCTCATAACAAACAATGACGGTTGTTGTCTCAGCGTTTGATGACAAAAGAAGAAGAAGAAGATCATTATTAAAATGGAAGCATGAGGTCCATTCAATCAGTTGTCGAGAGGTAACAACGTGCCTGTCTAGAAAAGCGAAAAGTCCGGGTCGGAAGTGTGCGGTGGTTTGATCCCTGTTTGGGCCCCAAACTTTTTCCCCATCCATTAGACCATGAGTTGTGGTCTGGGTGCTAGTCTTTCGGATGAGATGATAAACCGAGGCCCCATGTGTTATTACACATAATTATTTAGCGCATGTAAAAGAACCCACGGCAAAGTTGTCCTTGGCAAAATTCTGTAGAAAAGAAGCCACTCCAATAAGGAAACAAATGCAGTTGCAGACAGGAAAAAACAACAAATAATGGGTGGCGCTGCTCTTGTGGCGACGCGCTCTCTCCAGGGAAAGCAGCCCGAATTTCAAGCAGAGAAATCTGCCAGTGACTTAAAAGTGATATAAATACAAAAAATCAACTGGATGTTTCAATAAAACAGAGTTAAGCTAGAGGCGACACTCCTACCCAGAAATGGAAGAGTAAGAAGGAATCGATCCCCGCTTTGTGCCCAAACTTCAACACCCCCCCCCTTCCCCCAGCCCACCCCTCCCCCCCCCCACCCCTCTTCCTCTAGACCTTGAGTTGGGTCTGGGTACTAGCCTTTTGAGATGAGACGGACATTATTATGTTGGGTAAGTCTGCTGAATTTTTCAAATATAGCCAAAATCACACGTCACCACAAAATGGCGGGATCCATTTCACTGCCACTCCATTGAGCTAGCTAGAGCTCTTGAGGTTCATCAATGATGAGATTTTTGTTAATGCAATCGTTTTGGCCCACCGTTAAGGCAGCTATATTCCGACTTCCAGCTACCAGCGTGCGTGTGTGTAGCCTATGTACATTTGAACTTGCCAACATTATTCATTGTTATTGGTTGTATGTGTAAGAATGTGTTGAATGCAAGAGCTTTGGTTTGTTTTTTAACAAGATATAGCGTTATATAAATGCCAGTTCTTCTTCTTCTTCTTCTTTTTCTTCTTCTTCCTTCTTCTTCTTCTTCTTCTTCTTCTTCTTATTATTATCACCAGCCCTCTTCACAGTTGACATAATTATACACACAACAGCAACACAACACAAAGTAATCTTGTTTTTACTCTAACACACACACACACACGCACACACACACAAATAGACATATTAACGGCTCAACCACTAGGACAATCATCAATCATAAAAATCGTGAAATCAAGATGGTCACGTGACCGAATATACCAACAAAAAAATTAATGATCATCCTTACATTAATACTAACCTAGTTATGAATATCTGGTGCCGATGACATTGATTGTAATGAAGGTTTCTCCATTCTGGTTTTTTTAAAAAAAATTAATTTAAAAAGCGCAGCTAGACAACTTCAATTTTAAAATTCAAAAGTGCATTAAGTCCCAAAGTCAGAATGCGGCTGCCTAAATATTGGCGAGGAAGGTGGGGGGGGGGGAGCGGGCGTTAAAGAGAGAGAGAGAGAGAGAGAGGGATAGAGAGAGAGAGAGAAAGAGGGAGAGAGAGAGAGGGAGAGAGAGAGAGAGGGAGAGAGAGAGAGAGGGGGGAGAGAGGGAGAGAGAGAGAGAGAGAGTTTTTCTTTAATTTAACGTCTGTTCACTCAAGGTGATATTAGACAAAAGATAGTGTTACAATATATATAGAGAACGCGCGCGCGCACGCGCGTGTGTGTGTTTGTGCGTGCGTGCTTGCGTGCGTGCGTGCGTGCGTGCGTGTGTGTGTGTGTGTGTGTGTGCATGTGTTTTTACCTATTAATGTCTGTGCACGAGATAAAAGGAAAAAAATACAAAGAAATTATGGGAGGGATGAGGGAGGGGGGGGGGGGCGGGGCATTGAACAGATTAAACTGCAGCAAGAACAATTACAAAAGTTTGCCAACAGGGCTTCTAACTAAACAAATATCTCCAACATAACCACATTATCGGCCAATAAAATGTTCAAATGACATAATTATTTGAAATCTTATCTACAACTGTATCAGAAAAATATGGTCGAAGTAAGAGAGAGAGAGAGAGAGAGAGAGAGAAATGGTCACATACTCATAAATCTCACCATTGGTAAACCTCCCAGCTCTAACCGAGGGAGACAAAATGTGCATCGTTGTTTCAAATGGAGCAAGTTGTAAGAGTTGGGGGAAAAAGCTGATGTTAGCAATGTGTGTAAAAAAAGAGAAGAAGGTATTAAAAAGTATCGTCCTCATCATCATCACTAAAGCGTATGTACAAATATTTCAAGCGTTGTTGTTGTTGTTGTTGTTTTTTAACAATGTGTAAAAATAAAAAAAATAGAGAGAAGGTATTAAAGAGTATCATCATCATCATCATCATCATCATCATCATCATCACTAAAGCGTATGTAGCAATATTTCATGCGTTGTTGGGTGTGTGTGTGTGTGTGTGTGTGTGTGTGTGTGTTTTGTTGTTGCATCTCCACATAATGCATGCACACACACACACACGCACGCACGCACACACAAGCTAAGCTAAGCTATGCTAAAACTGAAATCGCATTACAGAGTACAATAGTACAGCATATGTGTCTCATTATGGCATTGATATTGGAAGCTAAGTGCTCAAATCATCAGATTTGTTAAAGTTATAAGCAGTTGTATCGTTTCCATGTCACCATTCTCTGTTTGGGGTAAACAACTCACGACTCCCTCTGTTGACAGCACTTAGAGAGGTCACCACTATTTCTGTTGACAGTTCTTAGAGATGTCAACACTCTTATCTGTTGACAGTTCTCAGAGAGGTCATCACACCTCATGTTGACAGTTCTTAGTGAGGTTACCGCTCCCTCTGTTGACAGTTCTTAGAGAGGTCACCACTTTATCTGTTGACAGTTCTTAGAGAGGTCACCACTTTATCTGTTGACAGTTAGAGAGGTCACCTCTCCTTATGTTGACAGTTCTCAGAGAGGTCACCACTCCCTCTGTTGACAGTTCTTAGAGAGAGAGAAAAAAGGGGGGAAAAGACAGTTCTTAGAGAGGTCACCACTACCTCTGTTGACAGCCCTTAGAGAGATCACCACTCCCTCTGTTGACAGTTCTTAGAGAGGTAGCCACTCCCTTTGTTGACAGTTCTTAGAGAGGTCACCACTCCCTCTGTTGACAGTTCTGAGAGAGGTCACCACTCCCTCTGTTGACAGTTCTGAGAGAGGTCACTTTATCTGTTGACAGTTCTTAGAGAGGTCACCTCTCCTTATGTTGACAGTTCTCAGAGAGGTCACCACTCCCTCTGTTGACAGTTCTTAGAGAGGTCAACACTCCCTCTGTTGACAGTTCTTAGAGATGTCGCCACTCCCTCTGTTGACAGTTCGCAGAGAGGTCACCACTTTATCTGTTGACAGTTCTTAGAGAGGTCACCTCTCCTTGTGTTGGCAGTTCTCAGAGAGGTCACCACTCCCTATGTTGACAGTTCTTAGAGAGGTCAACACTCCCTCTGTTGACAGTTCTTAGAGATGTCACCACTCCCTCTGTTGACAGTTCTTAGAGAGGTCACCACTCTATCTGTTGACATTTCTCAGAGAGGTCACCACTTCTTCTGTTGACAGTTATTAGAGAGGCCACCACTCCCTCTGTTGACAGTTATTAGAAAGGTCACCACTCCCTCTGTTGACAGTTTTTAGAGAGGTCACCACCCTGTTCACAGTCTCAAAGAGGTTACCTCTCCTTATGTTGACAGTTCTCAGAGAGGTCACCACTCCTTCTGTTGACAATTCTTAGAGAGGTCACCACTTCTTCTGTTGACAGTTCTTAGAGAGGTCACCACTTCTTCTGTTGACAGTTCTTAGAGAGGTCACTACTTCTTCTGTTGACGTTTCTTAGAGAAGTGTCTTCACGTGTTAGACTTTAGGGAACTTGGCATGTTGAGAAAACAGCAAAGAAAGGAACACAACATTCCGAAAAATCAACAGAAAAAGCACATTACCCCATTTACCAACAACAACAAAAGTTTGTGTTTCTCTGAAATCAAGATCATGGAACAAATTTATGGAAAAATTAGTTATAAAACCTATGAAGGATTATTTCTCCCATTCTCTTTATAAGAGAAAAACTCTCACACTCTTCTTCTGCTTATCATGTACCGTTGATCACTGCTATCTTTTACCGTCTGAGAATTCATGCTTTAAAACCTAAGTTCAGTAACATCATTAGTTCCATCTGTGATGAACAGTTTGCATTGTTTCACTGTCTCTTTCATTGCGAAAATATGCGATTCTTTTCCCCACTAAGCTTCTCAAAGAAGGAGTATTTCGCCAGTTGTTCAGTGAAATAGTATGAGATGAAGTTCCTCTGCTTGAAATGTTGCAGTCACTCATTCATAGTCCAGTGTTGTTTTGTTTTTTTCCATTTCTGAAACACTGGCTCATTAGCTGTAGACTTCTGTTTTGTTTAACTTGATGCATTTCTGTTTAATTCCCTGTTCTCCTACTGGGCCATTATAATATCTGTTTCCTTTCCCTCTTCTGTTTTGTCAAACATTGTAGAATTTTCGCCATAAATCTGACCATCTGTTCCCTCTCTCTTGCCTCCCACCAATCCTTCTTTTCCCTATGGTCTGATATTCCTGGTAGTGGACAGCCGTTGTTTCTTCCAACTGAAGAGCCCACTGTCTCTCACTGCAGCTGTTCTATCCTCAACACAGCACCTCCCCTGCTGGCCACCCACAGACGACCAGCAAGATCCACAGTGATGGCTGTGGGCTGTATCAGGGAAGGACAACCCGCACACAGGTACCGCTCAAACTTCATTGTGTCCTCTTGGATGGTGACCACGTGAATGGCGTCGTTAAGTTCATCGGTTATCAGCAGTACCTTCTGTCCCTTTAACGTGTAAAAGCACACATCAGAGGGTTGATACTTTTCTGTAGGAGGACTGTAAGTACTGACCGCCCTCTTCTTCACTGACCGCTGAAACACTGACCACTGAGACACTGACCGCTGAAACAAATGGACACTGCGCCAGTGCTCGGAGTCTTTGGCTTCCTCCACCACAGCGAAATACTGTTCGGTGTCGTCCACGTCGAATGCTCTGTGAGGGCCTACTTGAATGGTGAATTCCTTTGCCTCCACTGTAGACAATGGGTCAATGGACTTGACTGTCACTCTCTTTATGTCCGCTGATCCTGACAGGCAATTGTCCAGCCTGAAGTGTGCAGCACTTGGGGATTTGCAGTACGTTGTGGAACATCCTGGGTCTGGGGTCCCGTACATGCACAATCCTTCAGCACAGCGCCTCCAGGACCTTTTGCCCACACCTTTCTTGATTTCTACACAGGTTCCTTCCACTGTGAATATTTTCATTGGCATGTTCTCTTCCATCCCACCTCTGTCAAAAGACACGAAGACTTTAGGAGGATCTCCATCACGATAACACAGAGAGAAGACGTCCACATCCGGGTCCTCAGCACACGGGAAACAATCTGTCACCTTGACCTCAGGCTCACTGCCTGCCATCTCCATCTCGCCCACACTTCCCACGAAGCTGCACACTGTCTTTGTCAGGACGTCTGAGCTGACTTCAGACTGCAGCACAGGTCTTTGCAGACTCCTTTCTTCTTGTGACGTCAGAGCATCCAACTTTTCCTTGCTGCCACATCCATTTCTCATCTCCTTGGCGACACTAAGGACTTCAACATGTGAACCTGAGTCAACGGCATGGTCCAGTTGTTGCAAGAGACTTGACAGCTCTGCCAAGAGACCTTCTCGTTGTTCAAGGGCACAGCCCACGTTCTTATCCATGTCTGTGTGCAGAGACCGCAGTGACCCCAGTTCTTCGTCTCTCTTCCTGTCAGCAGCAGCCACCACTACGGCATGACGGTTGAGAATGCTTTTCTCCACCGCTGCTCTCTTTGTGTCTAGGGACTGTCGCTCTTCCTTCAACATCTTCACTGCCTCTTTCACAGCAGACTCAGCATTCTGCAGACGTGGCCGATCCGATTGAAGTTCTTCCTTTTTCTTAGCAGCTGCTGAAGCGAGGTCGTCTGTTGAGTGACGTTCGTGCTTGGTCAGCTTGCAGTCTCGGCAGATGACCTGGTCACACTGTGCACAGTAAAACCTCAGCCTTTCCTCAGGATGTGTGCTGCACGTGACGTGTGCACCAGACTGGGGCTGGGCAGGCTGAGGTTGCAGACGACAGTTGCTTGGCAGGGAGGACACTCCCCCTGCAGGCAGGGAGGTAGTCTTCCCACACACTGGACAGGGAAAGCAGCGTGGAGAGTGGCGACTGACGACACTTTGGATACAGGCAGCACAGAATGTGTGGCGACAGGTGAGAAGTTTGGGGTCAGTGTGGTTCTCCAGGCAGACAGCGCAGGTGTGGGAGTCTTCTCTGCCCCCTGTTGCCATGGTAGTGGTGTCTGCTGCTGGTCAGGTGTCTGTAACATACACCGCCGTGTCTGGGTCAATATGCACGTCTGCTTCCGGTTCCAGTCCATTGAAAGTGCTACAGTTGCAGAGTTAGAATACACGCCTGGTTCCAGTTCCAATACAATGAAAGTGCTACAGTTGCAGAGTTAGAATACACGCCTGCTTCCAGTTCCAATACAATGAAAGTGCTACAGTTGCAGAGTTAGAATACACGCCTGCTTCCAGTTCTCATGCACTGAATGCATCGCCGTTGGAGGATGAAAGTGCGCGCCTTCCTCAAGTTCTGGAACATAAAATAAAATGGTGAGTCTAATAGGAAAGAACTCAAAACTATTGCAAATGTAAAGACTTTTCTATTCCTTGGCTAGAGCTCCGAGTTTTACCAATGGTGTGGACTTGTGTATGCGACCAATTTTTACCCACCCTTGAAGTAGCCACATTCAAACTTTTGGGACAAATATGAAGTAAGAATACAACCAACACTTAAAGATAAAGTTCATGCCAGGAACAAGTACTATAAGACGAGCGAGGTGAAAAGTATGAATGAAGAATGTTTGCCATTACCTTCATAGACTAAAGCACAGCCTTTGACAGTGTGATTCCCCAGTATCTTTTTGACCCAATGTATAAAAGGGGCTCGAACTACCTTGGTACATTTTTACTTTCGCTTTCTGAAGGGTAGTGTGCGTGCGTGCGTGCGTGCGTGCGTGCGTGCGTGCGTGCGTGCGTGTGTGTGTGTGTGTGTAAGTTAAAGTCAAAGTCAAATTTTTCATTTCCACTCAAAATGTGAACTTTTCAACATCTCAAAAGGAGTTACACAAGGATGAGTCCTCTTACTTCACCCTTTCAATATATATATATATATATATATATATATATATATATATATATATATATAGAGAGAGAGAGAGAGAGAGAGAGAGAGACAGAGACAGAGACAGAGAGAGAGAGAGAGCAAGACATAGTACATTATACAGAATGCACGTGGAAAAATTGTTTTATACATAACATACTACTTGATGGGTGACCTGAATGCAAAAGTCGGAAAAGACAACACAAACCAAGAAAGAGCCATGGGAAAAGAAGGATGTGGCAGCATAAATGACAACGGAGAAAGACTGGTGGAATTCTGCATGACAAACAACCTGGCCATTGGAGGGACATTATTTGCACACCCTGAGATCCACAAGCTTACCTGGTGTTCCCCCAATGGAAGAGACAAAAACCAGATCGACCACCTGATGATCAATGGGACATGGAGGAGATCGCTCCTAGCTGTAAAAGCAAGGAGAGGAGCTGATGTTGGCAGTGATCACCACCTTGTCACTGCAACCCTAAAAGTGAAGCTGAGAACAATTGGATCTGGGAAACCGAGACAACAACATTTTGATGTGGAAAAGCTGCGCAACACCAAAGTAAAGAGTGCTTTTCACCCTCCAGCTGAAAAACAAGTTCCAAGCACTGGTGGATACTGAAAACTACACACCTCCGGACACGACTAATATAAACACCATGTGGAAACAAGTCAGGACAGCCTACACACAAGCCAGTGAAACGTGCTTAGGACAGAGACAGAGGAAGAGAAAAAGGTGGATTACAGCAGACACCTGGCAAGCCATCGAGAACAGGAGAGAACTGAAGAAGAAAATCTTAGAGACAATGTCAGAGTGGATGAGAGAGAGGTACAAACAACAGTACAGAGAAGCAAACCAAACTGTGAAGAGAATGACAAGAACAGACAAGCGTACGTACATGGATGATATTGCAAGACAAGCAGAGGAGGCCACCGCAAAGGGAGAGCAAGGACAGGTGTATAAGATCACCAAGACTGTCAGTGGCAAGTACCGGGGCAATACCGAAACACCAATCCTAGATAAACAAGGCCAATACTTACCACAGAAGCAGAACAAGATGCAAGATGGGCAGAACATTTCAGCGAAGTTCTCAACAGACCACCACCAACTGAAGAGGCAGATGTACAAACTCCTGATGCTGATCTCAATGTGAACAGCACACCACCAAAGAGGGAAGAGATTATAGCAGCAATCAGCTCTCTCAAGAATGGAAAAGCCCCTGGCCAGGACAACCTCAACGCAGAACTTTTCAAGGCAGATCCAGAGTTTGCATCTTAAGTTCTACAGCCACTCTTACAGCTATATGGGAGGAGAAACAGCTACCAGCAGATTGGACAGAAGGAGTCATCGTGAAGATCCCAAAGAAAGGAGCCCTGAACAATTGTAACAACTGGAGAGGAATCACTCTGCTAAACTGTTCCCAGCAAGATTCTGGCAAAGATCATCATCGGACGAATCTCAGAGGCAGTGGACCAACATCTCAGAAAGGAACAGGCAGGTTTTCGACCAGGAAGAAGATGCATAGACCAGATCTTCACCCTGCGCAACATCATCGAACAGTGCACGGAATGGCAGAGACAGCTGTATATCAACTTCGTAGATTTTGAAAAAGCCTTTGACAGCATTCATCGAGAAAGTGTATGGCGCATACTCCGAGCATATGGAATTCCACAAGAGATTATCCAAGTCATTAAGAGCTTCTACAACAACTTCACGTGCAGAGTAGGAAACAGCAAAACCAGTTTCAGTGTACAAACCGCGTCAGACAAGGCTGCCCCATGTCAGCACTACTCTTCAACCTGAAAAATTTATTGGGTGATGAGACAGACAAACAGCTGACCAGTCACGGGGCATCAGATGGACCCCCTTCTCAACGCTTGAAGACCTAGATTTTGCCGACGATCTGGCACTGCTCTCACATACCCACCATCACATTCAAAAGAAGACATCCCGTCTCAGCACTTTCGCACAGCAAAGTAGGGCCCGAAAATCAGTCAGAAGAAGACAGAGGTGATGACACTGAACGTTCAGAACCTCTCACCGGTCACAGTGAATGGAGAAGATTTACCAACAACTGAAGAGTTCACGTACCTCGGGAGCACTGTTAGGCATGACGGCGGAGCAGGCAGCGACATCAAGAACCGGATTAGCAAAGCAAGAAATGCTTACAGAAATCTGAACAATGTGTGAAAATCGTCCCAGTACAGCACCAGGACCAAACTAAGACCATACCAGAGCTGTGTTCTTTCCAACCTTTTGTACGGCTCGGAGTGCTGGAGGATGACTGAGAGTGACCTCGACAAACTATCCACATTCCACACGAAGAATCTCAGAAGAATCTTGCGCATCTTCTGGCCTGAGACCATCTCCAACCAAGAACTTTTTGCCTGTTGCAATCAAGAAAGCATGGACACCATCATCATGCATAGGCGATGGGGATGGATAGGGCATATCTGCCGTCGGGAACAGGGAAACATCGCCCGAACAGCCCTCCACTGGACACCAGAGGGAAAACGCAAACGAGGACGACCCAAGAACACTTGGCGTCGGACTGTCGAAACAGAGCTGAAGACCTTCCAACATACCTGGGGAACCATTCGGAAGCTGGCCCAGGACAGACAGGAGTGGAGAACATTAATTTTGTTGCTGCCCTACGTGCCAATAAGGCACAAAGGCATTGATGATGATGATGATAACATACTACTTCTGTTGTGATCTCTGTCTGTCTGTCTGTTTGTTTGTTTGTCAATCTATTTCTCTGTCTGTCTGTCTTTTTCCCCTCCTCCCTCCAAATATGCTGTTTACAGCTTTTCCTTTTTCCTAATGCTGTTCTCGTTTATTTGTATTTTCTTTATTCCCTCTCTGTTTAAAAAACTGGTCTGTAATCAGAGGTAACATTATATACCATTACAAACCTAAACAAAACAAAATAAAACTATTGTAAAACCTTAAACAAAATATATTTTTTTAAAAGATTATGACTGAAATACTTACAGATTTCTGACATCTTAAAACAAGTTCCTCAATTTTTTAAAATTTTTAAAAAGTCAACGAATTTTCAATGGGATAGCACAGTGGATCGGTGGTCTAGAGGTAACGCGCCTGTCTAGAATGCGAAAAGTCCGGGTCGGAAGTGTACGGTGGTTCGAATCCCGTTTGGGCCCGAAACTTTTCCCCCATCCTATTAGACCATGAGTGGTGGTCTGGGCGCTAGTCTTTCGGATGAGACGATAAACCGAGGTCTCGTGTGTTACACAAAATTATTCAGCGCATGTAAAAGAACCCACAGCAACAAGAGAGTTGTCCCTGCCAAATTCCTAGAAAAAAGCCACTCTGGTAGGGAAACAAATACAGTTGCAGCCCCCCAAAAAACCAAAGCGGGTGGCGCTGCTCTTGTGGCGACGACCTCTCCCGGGGGAGAGCAGCCTGAATTTGACGCAGAGAAATCTCATGACTTAAAGTGGTATAAATAAAATAAAATACAATTAAAAAAAATAATAATAACCTTCTCGTTTCTTTTTTTTTTGTGCTTTACCAAAATGATAACCTATTATAGTAATCCTACGCATTTTCTGACGTATCAAGAATGGTTTTTTTTGCTTAATACACACCACAGCTGACATCTCTGTGTTCAGTTAAGATCCATAAAGCCGTAATAATAAATGGATCTGTAACCAACAGAAACAGACGATGACAGGGGATGGGTCATGTATGGACAGCTAGCCCTGAAGACCAACGCACTATCTGCAGGCTTACAACAAAAAGTGGCCAAAGGAAAATTATGAAGGTTGCACGCGAAAAATCAACAGAAAACAAGACAGTTAAAAACAAGAGAAGGGAAAACCAGAAAACTACCAAGTGTGCGGGCAGGAACAATGAACACTGAACAATTTTGTAAAGCTGTAAAGCCATTTGGCAATGCATGCCAACAATGCAAACGCCATACAGACACTACAAAAAAATGATATGGAATCCTGGGCAATGTATTTTCTTTATATCCAGCCTACAATCTACAGTGAGAGAGAGAGAGAGAGAGAGAGAGAGAGAGAGAGAGAGAGAGAATAATGCATGCTTAATAACAACAACTATAGGAAAGCAAAGATCCCCCTCTTCAGTGCCCCTTGCCCTAAGGATGTGATTTGATCATATCCTGGTTGCACAATGGAAAAACTGAAATTCTGATCTCCAAAGAAATCAAAACAAACTGTGACCAGCATAAACACATACACATCTATCTCCTTATTCTGCTCACCCCAAGCTTTGAATTCTGTAACCTTACCAAACAAACAAACAAACCAACCAAACAGAAAGGGAATCAAAAACGTAGGCCTACCTGTCTATCTCACCTGGAAGGTCAGCTCACATGTCCACCTGTCTGGCTACAGAAGCAGCCGTACTCTGTCTTCTTTCACAAGACAAGACGTTGAAGAAAGATGGCAGTAGGTGTCTGAACCAGCCTGCCTCGCTATGCAAACTGGAGAGGTGTTTGAACTGTGGACCGTCTCATCAGGCTTGGTGACTTTGGTTATCACCTGTACCCCGATTTATCAGGAAAGGTGTCATAATTATAGCTGCTTGTCTAAATGTGTGTGTGTGTGTGTGTGTGTGTGTGTGTGTGTGTGTGTGTTGTGTGTGTGTGTGGTGTGTGTGGTGTGTGTGGTGTGTGTGTGGCGCGCGTGTGCACCACGCACGCACGCATACACACGTCCGAATGCGTGCGTTGGCACTATAGTCACTCCTGATAACATACAATAATAGTGCAACATACAAATGATACTGATGCACTTATTCTTTCTCGTGCAATGTTTCTTTTTCTGAGGAAGCCAGTATCCCTTGGTCCCTGAGCATTTTCCATAAACGTCACCAAAAAAAATGTGCATACATGTTAATATATCATTATTGTATGGTGGTGTGATTGTACATCATTATCAGTCTCATAACCAAGATGGTTGTCAGGTGGAATATGAGGGAGGGGGTTGGTTGACAGTGTTCTCCAGGCTGCAGGTCTGTCTGTCTGTCTGTCTTCAGACTTTCTCAGGAGCACACACACACGCACGCACACACGCGCACACACACACACACACACACACACACCAGACACACACACACACACACACACACTCACACACACACATACACACACACACACAGACACACACAGATCGCTCCCCTCGTCTGTTTGGAAGACGAGTACCCCACACTACTACTCAAGGTTTGATGAAATGAAGGGGGGGGGGGGGGGGGGGGGGGGGGGGGGGGGGGGGGGGGGGGGGGGGGTTGTCAGGCTCAAACGAGGGATCGAACCTATGACTTCTTGCTTTCTAGGTGGGGCGTGTTAAACCATCTAGATCACTGATCTACCAATGGCATGTTTAGCACTGGGTGATATCGCCCCAGAAAAAAACCCCAAAACCCCCCTTAACCTGAATCCTGTTGTGTCCTATTGTATTTCTTTGCTGACCTATTGTGTTTTGTTATCAGGAATTGTACACAGATGTCCTTTTGTGTGTGAGAGAAAAGGGTGGAAGGGGGGGGGGATTTACAAAGTACATTTGGCTCTATATTCTTTAATCTTTTATTGTTTTCATTTCAAGGATAATAATAATAATAATAATAATAATAATAATAATAATAATAAATGGAATTTTCATAGTGTTGTATCTTGCGCAGACAAATCAAAGGGCTTGCACTCAACTCATTCTTACACAGCTATGCAGCCAATAGCAATTAATAGTTCTAACAAGTCCAAATGCACACAACACACACACACACACACACACACACACACACACACACACACACACACACACACACACACAGAAGAGAGAGAGAGAGAAGAGAGAGAGAGAAGAGAGAGAGATGAGAGAGAGATGAGAGAGAGAGAGAGAGGAGAGAGAGAGAGAGAGAGAGAGAGAGAGAGAGAGAGAGAGAAGTAATACACTTTGGCAAGATGATGGGATTTGGGCTGTTGAAAAGCTGGTACAGTTATGAAATGAAACAGGAGATGAAAATCTTAGGTTTGAAACAAATATGTCTTGAGGCCAGATTTAAAAGTGTCACAAGTTGCCTTTGGCAAAGAGAGATGGGGAGGCCATTCCAGATGGATGGACCAGAAACAGAGAAAGAGCGACAGCCGACGTGGACTGGCTGAATCTAGGTATTCGTAAGCACAGAGTATCTGCAGCAGAGCAAAGGGAACGAGAAGGAGTGTACAGGTAAAGACATTCACAGAGGTAGTAGGGTGCTGTTTTGTGGAGACATTTGTAACAGAGAGTACTGATCTTGTAGTTTATTCTTTGTGGCACAGGCAGCCAGTGGAGAGATTGCAAGAGAAGGGTAATATGCTCAGATTTTTTCTTTCCGAGGACTAGTCGAGCTGCCGAGTTTCGTATACGTTGAAGGGAGTGGATAGATGATGCTGGCAGACCAGCCAACAGAGAATTGCAATAGTCCAGACGTGAAAGCATGAGAGAAGTGACTGGTTTGGATGTTGCTTCAGTGAACAGGTACTTTCGAATAAGCACTCATGGGTTTTTTTACATCCAGTCCCCGTGTGTATGCAGTTTTGTCTATTTTGTCATTTGTTCCCACCAGTACACAATGGCCTACTCTTCCTAAAAGCAGAACGGGTTAACGTTTGCGCAAGATGTTCTGCGTGCGTTCGCTCACTGGACCTCGGTTTATAGTCTCATCCAAAGGGGGGGGGACTTTTGGGGGGGGGTTAACTCCGGGAAAAATCATCTTCGGATTTCAACGGGGGTCAGCAGATCAAAGCACAGTGCGCACACTCTAACCCCCGGGTTTACCCGCCCGTGATTACCACCCCATACAACACCACACACACAACACCACACACACACACACACACACACACAACACACACACACACACATTGGGTTCAAATCTCATTAAAGAGGATTTACCTCTGGACTACTTTCAGTCCCGACTCCATCCCCCAAAACCCTTGGGATGAGACCATAAACCGAGGCCCGTGGCGAACCCACGTAAAACTTTTTAGCACACGTTAAAACCAGTTCCCCCTTTTTTCGGAAATGTAGGCCTTTGTGGCCCAGGGAAACGAGACAAATCTACGAAACTGCTACACAGGAGTCTGGATGTAAAACAACAACAACACATAATGCTTTTTTTTTCCCCTCCTCGAAATAAAAAAATGAATATAACACAATGGGGGGATCAATAGTGTAGAGAAAAACACGCACTCCTTGCTAAAATTAAAACCAAGCGCTGATGTGGAGCTAGCCCCTTCGGATGAGAGGGTAAACAAGGTCCCCGTGGGGAGCAAGCATTCGGCACACTTAAAAGAACCCCACTGAAAAAAGAAAGTTGCTAGAGCTGGAAAATTCTCTGGTGAAGCCACGTGGCAGGAAAAAAAACTGACCATAAGCCAGGGCACGGGGTTTTTTTTTTTTTGTTGTGTTTTTAAAAAGTGGTGGCGCTGCTCTTTGTCCCTTGGGGGGGGGAGTCCAGTTTTTTATGGGGAGTGACCTGCAGTGATTTAAAGTGGGAACAATACAAAAACAGTACAATACAATTCAGTACAATACAATACACACAAAACAGAAAAGCGAGAGTGGACTCTATACGCCCGACAAAAACGCAGGGGTCAACACCTTCCACCCAAAGCGCCTCAGAAGGTCCTTGGCTCCAAGGCAGGACCCTGTTCCCCCAACAAAGAGATCCCGGAAAGGGGAGGAACGCTCAGCAGTTTTTCCCTTCCCAAGAGACGTTTGCACTGGGTTGGCCCCTGTCACCCGATGCATGACGGGAGACTGCCAAAGCATTCTGTACGTGACTTGCCCCGGCCCGACCAACAGGAAAGGGCCAAAACTTCGATACAAAGAAAATGGCAAGCGGGACCTGAAAAGGGGGGTGGCATTTACCCCCAGGGGTTGAAGCACTGGCCAGACGCGCAGTTGGCGACCACTACCAGGTCGGCCCTCAAGGGGCAGCAGAGCGAAAAGGGAGGAGCAGGGGGGACGGGCACGCAACATCGGGAGCGGGGTCCACCACAGACCTCCCTTTTACATGCAACACCCGCAACAGGAAAACTGCCCCTCCAGATTTTGGGGTCTACAGCCACAGCGGGGCGCAGTTTCCACACTGACGATGACCCCGGGGCATTCTCCCTTGTCTCCCCAGACAGACGGATGAACAACAAACAGTACAGCAAGCCCAAAACAAAGAGACAAAACAATTCAGTACAATAAAACAGCACAAACAATTTAGTACAAACATTCAGTACAAACAGTACAGACAAACAAATTTCGTACAATACAATAAGTACAATACGTTCAGTACAATACGTACAGCAAATACAATCATACAAAACGATTCAGTACAATAAGACAGCACAATACAATTTAGTACAATACAAACACCAATACAAATTTAGTACAAAACAGAACAGCACAATACAATTTAGACAATCAGACAGCAAATACAATTCGACAATACATACAGCCAAAACACTTCGTACAATACAGTGCAGCACAATACAATTCAGTACAATACAGACAGTACAAAACATAAGCCAATACAATCATACAAAACAGTACAGCACAATACGTACAGCCAATACAGACAACACAATCAATTCAGTACAATTCATACAGCCAATACGTACAGTACAATACAGTACGGGCCCCAAAACAGTACAGTACAAAAAGTACACAAATACAATCCAGTACAATACAGTACAGTACAATACAGTACAGTACAATACAATTCAGTACAATACAGTACAATACAGTACAGCACAATACAATTCAGTACAATACAGTACAGCACAATGCAGTGCTTGACTTACGCCTCTGGATTCTCTGGGAAACATAGGGCCGCAACAACAACACCCTTCCCTCCAACAAACAAAGTACAGTGCAATACAACAACACACACACACTCACACGCAACACACACACAAACCACCAACACACCACACACAACACACACAAAAACCCCAACACCCCACACAAAACAACCCCACACATACACCACACACACACCACACACACACCCCAAACACACACCATACACCACACACAAACACACCAAACACACAAAACACAAAAACGCAAACACACAAAACAGCAACACACACACACACACACACACATACCCACACATACACACACACATACATACACACACGCGCACTCAAACACTCACACACACACACTCACACACATTCACACACACACACACACACACACACACACACACACACACACACACACACACACCACACACTCACAACATACAATTCCGAAAAATCAACAAAAAAGCCCAACATTTTCCCGTCCATCAAGAAAGCCTTGTGTTTCTCTGAAATCAGCATAATGGAACGAATTTCTTGAAAGATTAAATATAAAATCTATAGAGGATTTTTCTCCCATTCACTTTATAAGAGAAAAACTCTCACATTCTTATGCATATTGTGTATGGTTGATCACTTCTATCTTTTACCGTCTGAGAATTCATGCTTTAAAACCTAAGTTTCAGTAACATCGTTGGTTCCATCTGTGGTGAATAGTTTGCATTGTTTCACTGTCTCTTTCATTGCGAAAATACGCGATTCTTTTCACCACTAAGCTTCTCAAAGAAGGAGTATTTCGCCAGTTGTTCAGTGAAATGGTATGAGATGAAGTTCCTCTGCTTGAAATGTTGGAGTCACTCATTCATAGTCCAGCGTTGTTGTTTTTTTTCAATTTCTGAAACACTGGCTCATTAGCTGTAGACTTCTGTTTTGTTTAACTTGATGCATTTCTGTTTAATTCCCTGTTCTCCTACTGGGCCATTATTTTATCTGTTTCCTTTCCCTCTTCTGTTTTGTCAAACATTGTAGAATTTTCGCCATAAATCTGACCATCTGTTCCCTCTCTCCTGCCTCCCACCAATCCGTCTTTTCCCTATGGTCTGATATCCCTGATAGTGACAGGAACTTTTCCCTCATCCTTAAAAGACAAGTTCCCAATGAATCATTCCAGAAATACTGAAAAGCCGAATGTCCCAATCCCAAGAATAGATCTGTTCAAATCTAGCTTACTTTACTCAGGCCCTGTGCTGTGGAACTCCCTGACTCATTTAGACAACACCAATCATTAACAATCTTCAAAAGTCATTTGTTCATCCACTTGATGCATCAAAAATAAAAATTCACACTTGATCTGTTGGAAACAAAGTATATCCTCCCTTACATTATACCAAATTATCCTCTCTCTTCCCCCCCCCCCCCCCCCCCCCCCCCACCTCTCCTCTCTCCTCGTATAAGTGTGAATGTTTTACTTGTATATCGCTATTGTGTTATTGAAAAATGACTTCTAGAAATGATTTTTTCCACTATCCTACTTCTTTATTATGACTCTAGGACGATCTTAACATGTACAATGTTAAATCACAGTGAGTACTAATGGTGATAGTGTTGATGAATTGAAAACTATATGCAATATCATATGGAATCAAAATGTACTTTGTGCTCTCTCTCTCTCTCTCTCTCTCATCTCTCTCCACTCTCTCTCTCTCTCTCTCTCTCTCACTCTCGTCCTCTCCTTTTATTGTTTGCTGATAGATTTAATTGTGTGTTTACAATTAGTATCCCGTTGAATGCTTTATTCAGATTTAATATTTCAGTTCTATTTCGTAAGTTGACTGTATTTGAGATTTAGTGAATGTTTTATTTTGATATCTTGTTTTGAGCGTACCAATTATGTATAACTAATTCCAAAGTGCATATGTCCTTTTCTATGACTATACATGATATTCATAAAGATTTGATGTTGGTATTGATGCATGGTGTGAGTGCGTGTACGCGCGTGCGCGTGTGTGTGGTTCGTTGTGTGGTGTGTGTGTGTGTGTGTGTGTGTGTGTGTGTGTGTTGTGTTGTTACGTGTGCATGGGGATGCAAATTGCTTATACAATATTTGTTTCATGTAGTTTACTATTGCCGTTGCCTCCCATAAAAGCACAATGAATTTGTTGACGTTTCTTTCTGTTAGCCAAAATGATACTATTTACGTAGTTTGTTCTCCTTTATTTTATGGAGGTTTTGCTTTATTTGGTTCTGTTTTGGTTTGGGTTTGGGGTTGTTTGTTGTTGGGTTTTTTTGGAGGGGGGACTATTCGGTTGTCCCCTCTCCCCTTGTTGTTGTTGCCGCTTTTGTTTTGCTCTTGGTTCTTGCTATTTTTTCGGTTGTTTCTGTGTTTTCTGTTTTGCTTTCTTTCTTACTTGTTGCTACTTTTTTTTTTTCTCTCTCTCTCTCCTTCGATGATTTTTGTGGGGATTTTTGTGTAGATATTTTTTTCCGTATACTGTGTAAGTGTATTGCTATGGGCTTTATTTTTTTAATATTATCATATATATCCTTAAGGGCGGGGACTGGATGTAAAAAAGCACATGGGTGCTTATTCATTATCCTCGAAATAAAAGAATTTGTCATTGTCATTGTCATTGTCTTGTCAATTTGTCATGAAGCTACCTACGTCTTAATGACCTAACCATACTCTCCAGGGTCCCCTAAGGCCTTCCCTTCACAAACACTGACCAGACCATTGGGCTGCACACCAGTATTAAAAAATCACTCTTTTCCTTCTGTTTTTCTATGTGACTCTTATATTCATACCGCACGTACTAAGGCATCCACAGAAATAAAAACGACTTTTTTGTGAAAGACTACCTCTGACTCAAACCTCATGTGATTTCGAACAAATTTGGTAGGTTTGGAATTTTTGAATTTTTCAGCAAACACTGTACCCCCTCTCAGTCCTTTGTCGTCTGCTAGCTTCCTTACAGCAATATGCATGCCAGGGTCAATGCTGTAGGAATACAGGAAAACCTCATTTGATGGTTATTTCCAACTTTCTCGTGACTACCTGGTATTGCTCTATGTCCTCAATCCCAAAAAACAAGTGCACAGTCCATTTTTTCATGCTTTAAAAAAGTCTGTGAAAATCACCAACATTTTTTTCCACTCGCACTCTATACAAGATACTATGTGACCCCCAAATTAATACCGGTCTGCGGGCTTGATAAACGATATCGCAAAGGATCAGGATAGTAGTCAGGACGACAGGGGGTGTACTGTTTTATGCTGATCAGCTGCATCCCTGTGTTCTATTCCGGGCTGTGGAAAGGAAGGGAAATAACGAAAGTGTAGACCATACCAGTTTCTGTAAATCAAGGATAGGAAACCGGTATGCGGGGTGAAAGAGGTAACAGTCAAGCAGTTTATTCCACATCTTCAAAAATTGTATGCCTTCATCTTTCTCACCCCCCCCCCCCCCCCCCCCCCTCCCTCCTTCCTCCACCATCCAGTTTCTCTACCCCTTCCACCCTTTTCTCTCTCTCACACACACACGCATAAAAGGACAGCTGTGTACAGTTCGTGATAAGAAACAACATAGGTCAGCAAAGAAATAGGATAGCACACTAAAGGATTCAGGTTAAGAGGTGTTTAATTTTATTTTTTTATCTGGAGCGATATCACCCAGTGCTAAACATGCCATTGGTAGATCAGTGATCTAGATGGTTTAACAAGCCCCACCTAGAAAGCAAGAAGTCGTAGGTTCGATCCCCCGTTTGAGCCTGACACCCCCCCCCCCCCCCCCCCCCCACCCCCCACCCCCTCATTTCATCAAACCTTGAGTAGTAGTGTGAGTACTCGTCTTCCAAAACAGACGAGGGGAGCGGGATGGCCTTAGTGGTTAGAGCCTTGAGCTCGCGATCTGACGGTCCCGGGTTCGAGCCACCCCTGAGACACTCATTCAAGGGGATTTGTTCCCCTCTGGAGTTAACATCAGTGCTGACTCCACCCTCCTCAAAGTCCCTCCTATGAGACTATAACTCTTTGAAATGAGACTATAAATCTTTGAAATGAAACTATAAATCGAGGCCCTGTGTACAAACAGCATGCAGAACATCTCATGCACATTTTCAAACAATCGAAGCTACTTTCACAAGGAAGTAAGTATAACT
>CM054156.1:27293676-27313676 GCA_028751875.1 Rapana venosa
CTCAGGCCCTATGCTGTGGAACTCCCTTCCAGATTCAGTTAAACAACATCAATCAATAACAATCTACAAAACTCAATTATCAACTCACTTGATACATCAACAATAACAAACCACAGTCCATAGCCTTAAAAACAAAGTTGCATATCCTCCCTTACCTATCTGCCCTTTCCATCTTACCTATCTGCCCTTCCCTTTCCCTTCACCTGTCTGTATGTCAGACTGTTGTCCTCTCTCTCTCTCTCTCTCTCTCTTCTCTCTCTCTCTCTCTCTCTCATCTCCTCTCTCTCTCTCTCCTCTCTCTCTCTCTCTCTCTCTCTCTCTCCCCCTTTCAAATTTTCATTGTAATTGAAAAAGTGAGTTTAGCAAAGTGTAAGCTTTTTAAAAAAAAATTATTTTATTTTATATTAATTTTTTTTAACTACACTATAGTTATAAGAAATATATCTATCATAACAACAATATGTGTTAATCTGTACGAGTATAATGAAAAAGAGTGTTGACAGTGATGATGTGCTGTTTTGAGAATGATATTCAGTATTTTTTTTTCTTTGTCCTTTTTGTTTTGTTTGTTTACAAACAAAAAGCATTAAATCTTTAATACACACACAAACACACACACAAACACACACACACACACTCCCCCTCTCTCTCCCACTCTCTCTCATTTCTCCCCCCCCCCCCCCCCCCCCCCATCTCTCTCTCTTACTCACAATGTATAAATGTTCATTTTATGACTTTAGTGATTTTTTTCTCCTTATTGTAAGAGTGTATTGATATTGGGCTTATTTCTTTTTCATGGCGTTCAATTTGTACGAGTATATTCGAAAAGAATATTGATGGTGATCCTGTGCTGTCTTGAGAATTATATATTTAGTATTATCCTTGAAACACACACACACCCTGTGCTCAATTTTATGATCTATAAGTTTCTCTCTCTCTCTCTCTCTCTCTCTCTCTCTCTCTCTCTCTCTCTCTCTCTCTCTCTCTCTCTCTCTCTCTCTCTCTCTCTCTCTGTTGTTATTGCTGTAGTTGTTACTTTGTTTTTTGTTGTTGATTTGTTTGAGTTTTTTGTTTGTTTGTTTTTTGTTTTGGTGTGTGTGTGTGTGTGTGTGTGTGTGTGTGTGTGTGTGTGTGTGTGTGTGTGTGTGTGTGTGTGTGGAGGGGGGAACGGTGTTGGGTTTAATTTTTTTTTCCCTTCTCATTTGTTTCTTTGTTGTTGTTTTTTCTTGTTTTTTGTTTGTCTGTTTGGGAGGGTGCTTTTGTCTGTTGTTTTTTTTGTTGTTGTTGTTTTTAATTTTATTTTTTGTTTTTTTTCTGGTTTGTTTTTTTTGGTGTGGGTTTTTTTTTTTTTTTTGGGGGGGGGGGGGCGTTTCTGGGGTTTATTTTGTCGTTTGCTCGTCCGGGGTTGTTTGTTTGTTTGTTTGTCTGTCTGTTTGTTTGTTTTTACTTTTTCTCTCTTTTCTTTAAAAAAAAAGTTTTTTCCCTTTGCTTCTACTGTTTGAAAATATGAGTACTGAGTGCATTTTTAATGTGACCCCACGGGCGGGGACTGGATGTAAAAAAGCACATGAGTACTTATTCATTATCCTGAAAAAAAGAATTTGTTTCTATTACTTACAATGTGTAGATGTTCTTTTTATGACTTTATTGGCTTTTTTCCCCCTCTTTATTATGTGAGTGTATGGGTATTGCACTTATTTTATTATCATGACATTCAATTTGTATGAGTATAATTAAAAAGTGTTTGTGTTGATCGTGTGCTAATGTGAGTATTACATATTTAGTATTATCCCTGAATCCCCCCCCCCCCCCCACACACACACACTCACACACACACACACACACATACATACACACACTCACTCACTCACTCACTCACTCACTCACTCATATTCTCTCCCTCAATGACTGTATAGGTTTAGATTTCTTCTTTGTTTTGTTTCTTGTTTTTATTGTGTGGATGTATGGGTATTAAATTTATTTCATTATCATGACATATAATTTGAAACAAATATAATCTAAAATGAGTGTTGATGGGATCGCATACTGTTTTGGGAATTATACATTGGATATTATCTCTGAAATACACACACACACTCTCTCTGTCTCTCTGTCTCTTTCTCACCTTTTATCGTCTCACTTATAGTTATAGTGTATCCTGATGAAGGATTCATATTTTATATTTTCAATACTTTATTGGACTTGCCTCTGTACATAAGTTTTAATGAGTGCCCTATTTCAATATCTTATAGTTATGTGTAACAAGTATGTGTACCATTTGACATTGTGTAGATGTTTATCTTTATGACTTATTAAGTTGGTTGTGTTATTTTTTCTTGGCTCGTTGTTGTTGTTGTTGTTGTTTGTCTGTTTTTTCTCTTTTTATCTTCTTCTGTTGGTTTGGTTTTTCTTTCTTTTTGTTTGTTTGTTTGTTTTGGTTAGGGTTTTTTGGGGGGCCGGGGGTGGGGGGTGGGTATTTTAGGGTTTTCTTTATTTGCTTGCCTTGGGGGAGGGGGGGGGTTGTTGGGGGGAGCTGTTTTGAAAAGGGTTATTTCCCCTTGTTTTTATTGTGAGACTGTGTAAGTATTGGGTTATTATTATTAAGATGTATCCCTAACGGGCGGGGACTGGATGTAAAAAAGCACATATGTGCTTATTCATTATCCTCGAAATAAAAGAATTTGTCATTGTCATTGTCATTGTCTTTGTCTCTCACTGTGGATTGTAGGCTACAGGTAAAGAAAATACATTACCCTGGATTCCACAGCATTTTAATAGCGTGGGTATGGCACTGTTTTGTCATGACACTGTGCCAAATGGCTTAACAGCTTTAATGGTCAAAAGTATTGTTCAATTTTAATTGTTCTTGCGTTTATACTTGGTAGTTTTCGGGGGGGGGGGGGGGGGGTCCTTCCCTTTTTTTTTTCGTTGTTGAATTTTTGCATTGAACCTTCATCGTTTTCCTTTGGCCATTTTGTTGTAAGCCTGCAGATAGTGTTGGTCTTCAGGGCTAGGTGCCCATACATGACCCATCCCCTGTCATCGTCTGTTTCTGTTGGTTACAGATCCATTTATTATTACGGCTTTATGGATCTTAACTGAACACAGAGATGTCAGCTGTGGTGTATAAAGCTAGTAAACATTCTTGATACCCCAGAAAATGTGTAGGCCTACTATAGTAGGTTCTCATTTTCGCAAAGCACAAAAAAGAAAAGAAATGAGATGGTTATGCCCTATCCCTGTGTATCTGATTGAAAATTCTTTGACTTTTTTAAAATTCGGAAACTTGTTGTCAGATGTCAGAAATCTGTAACTCTTTCAGTTATATGTTTTAGGAAGTTTTACACTAGTTTTATTTTTATTTACGTTTGTAATGGTATATACTATCTCTTATTACAGAACGGTTTTTTGATACAGAGAAGGAATAAAGAAAATACAAATAAACGAGAACAGCATTAGGAAAAAAGAAAAGCTGTAAAGAGTAGATTTGGAGGGAGGAGGACAAAAAATAAGACAGAGACAGACAGATATCACAATAGAAATATCATATCATGTATGGGTTACAAAACTTTTCTTTTCATGGAAGTTCTGTATACTCTCCTATGACTTGCTCTGGGTATAATATATATTGAAATGGTGATGTAAGAGGACTCAACCTTGTCTAACTCCTTTTGAGATGTTGAAAATATCACATTTTTGGTTTCCTTATCATATAGTGCCCTTTTCGTCTTCATAACGTGAAGATATCGAGGAGATGACATAATCTGAAAAGCCCGTTTTACACATTGGGTCAAAAAGATGCTGGTGAATCACACTGTCAAAGGCTGTGCTTTAGTCTATGAAGGTGATGGCAAACATTCTTCATTCATACTTTTCACCTCGCTCGTCTTATAGTACTTGTTCCTGGCATGGACTTCATCTTTAAGTGTTGGTTGTATTCTTACTTCATATTTGTCCCAAAAGTTTGAATGTGGCTACTTCAAGGGTGGGTAAAAATTGGTCGCATACACAAGTCCACACCATTGGTAAAACTCGGAGCTCTAGCCAAGGAATAGAAAAGTCTTTACACTTGCAATAGTTTTGAGTTCTTTCCTATTAGACTCACCATTTTATTTTATGTTCCAGAACTTGAGGAAGGCGTGCACTTTCATCCTCCAACGTCGATGCATTCAGTGCATGAGAACTGGAAGCAGGCGTGTATTCTAACTCTGCAACTGTAGCGCTTTCATTGTATTGGAACTGGAAGAAGGCGTGTATTCTAACTCTCCAACTGTAGCGCTTTCATTGTATTGTAACTGGAAGAAGGCGTCTATTCTAAGTCTCCAACTGTAGCGCTTTCATTGTATTGTAACTGGAAGAAGGCGTGTATTCTAACTCTCCAAATGTAGCACTTTCAATGGACTGGAACTGGAAGCAGACGTGCATATTGACCCAGACACGGTGGTGTATGTTACAGACACCTGACCAGCAGCAGACATCACTACCATGGCAACAGGGGGCAGAGAAGACTCCCACACCTGCGCTGTCTGCCTGGAGAACCACACTGACCCCAAACTTCTCACCTGTCGCCACACATTCTGTGCTGCCTGTATCCAAAGTGTCGTCAGTCGCCACTCTCCACGCTGCTTTCCCTGTCCAGTGTGTGGGGAGACTACCTCCCTGCCTGCAGGGGGAGTGGCCTCCCTGCCAAGCAACTGTCGTCTGCAACCTCAGCCTGCCCAGCCCCAGTCTGGTGCACACGTCACGTGCAGCACACATCCTGAGGAAAGGCTGAGGTTTTACTGTGCACAGTGTGACCAGGTCATCTGCCGAGACTGCAAGCTAACCAGGCACGAACGTCACTCAACAGACGACCTCGCTTCAGCAGCTGCTAAGAAAAAGGAAGAACTTCAATCGGATCGACCACGTCTGCAGAATGCTGAGTCTGCTGTGAAAGAGGCAGTGAAGATGTTGAAGGAAGAGCGACAGTCCCTAGACACAAAGAGAGCAGCGGTGGAGAAAAGCATTCTCAACCGTCATGCCGTAGTGGTGGCTGCAGCTGACAGGAAGAGAGACGAAGAACTGGGGTCACTGCGGTCTCTGCACACAGACATGGATAAGAACGTGGGCTGTGCCCTTGAACAACGAGAAGGTCTCTTGGCAGAGCTGTCAAGTCTCTTGCAACAACTGGACCATGCCGTTGACTCAGGTTCACATGTTGAAGTCCTTACTGTCGCCAAGGAGATGAGAAATGGATGTGGCAGCAAGGAAAAGTTGGATGCTCTGACGTCACAAGAAGAAAGGAGTCTGCAAAGACCTGTGCTGCAGTCTGAAGTCAGCTCAGACGTCCTGACAAAGACAGTGTGCAGCTTCGTGGGAAGTGTGGGCGAGATGGAGATGGCAGGCAGTGAGCCTGAGGTCAAGGTGACAGATTGTTTCCGGTGTGCTGAAGACCCGGATGTGGAGGTCTTCTCTCTGTGTCATCTTGACAAAGATCCTCCCGAAGTCGTTGTGTCCTATGACAGATGGGGGATGGAAAAGAACACGCCAAATGTATCATTTACAGAGCAAGGGACCTGTTTAAGCATTACGAATGGTGTGGGCAAAACGTCCAACAGGCGCTGTGCTAAAGGATTGTCTATGTTTATAACCCCAAAGCCAGGATGGTTCAAAACTTTCTGCAAATCCCCAAGTGCTGCACACTTCAGGCTGAACAGTTGCCTGTCAGGACCAGCAGAAATCAAGAAAGAGGTAGTAACGTCCGTCGACCCCTTCCGGACAGAGACCACGACAGAATTCACCATTCAAGTAGGCCCTCACAGAGCATTCGACGTGGACGACACCGAACAGTATTTCGCTGTGGTGGAGGAAGCCAAAGACTCCGAGCACTGGCGCAGTGTCCATTTGTTTCAGCGGTCAGTGTCTCAGTGGTCAGTGTTTCAGCGGTCAGTGAAGAAGAGGGCGGTCAGTACTTACAGTCCTCCTACAGAAAAGTATCAGCCCTCTGATGTGTGCTTTTACACGTTAAAGGGACAGAAGGTACTGCTGATAACCGATGAACTTAACGACGCCATTCACGTGGTCACCATCCAAGAGGACACAATGAAGTTTGAGCGGTACCTGTGTGCGGGTTGTCCTTCCCTGATACAGCCCACAGCCATCACTGTGGATCTTGCTGGTCGTCTGTGGGTGGCCAGCAGGGGAGGTGCTGTGTTGAGGATAGAACAGCTGCAGTGAGAGACAGTGGGCTCTTCAGTTGGAAGAAACAAGGGCTGTCCACTACCAGGAATATCAGACCTTAGGGAAAAGACGGATTGGTGGGAGGCAGGAGAGAGGGAACAGATGTATGGGAGGGTTGGGGGAACCCACATTTCATAAAATAATGCATGGAGAGAAACCATGTATAATGGTACAATTAGAAAACACTGAAATTAAACATAAACGCATGAAGCTGAAAAATGAAGTAGCATATGAACAAAATATTAAAGAAATTAGAAAAAAAATTGGACTGTGATTGACTGATTCCATTTGGCAGAGAACAACATCATCAATATTGTTTCTTCCTGAAAAAGATTGAAAAAAGAATTCTAACTTTGCACTATGAAAGAGACAGTAAAACAAAATGAACTGTTCATCAGGCTTTACTGGACTTACTATTTAAACCATTGATTCTCAGACGTTAAAAAAGCCGTAGTGAGGAGTAGTATGTACTTTACAGAAGAAAGTGATGCTTTTTCTCTTATAAAATAAATGGGAGAAATTATTCTTTTTATGGTATAGATTGTATATTTTGATCTGTCGATAAGTTTGTTCTAAGACATTGATTCTATGGAAACACTGCTTCTTTAACAAATGGGAAAATGTTGGGGGAGGAAGGGGTTGATTTTTCGGAATAGTGTGCACCTTTCATCAACATGCTCAGAACCTTACACATGAAGACAAATACATACATACAGCGTCATCAATGTCTGTGCCTTTTATTGCTGAACAGTGTACCTTGTGATTTATTTCATAGATCAAACCATGTTGACTTTTGCTGGAGTGATGTGTGTGTGTGTGTGTGTGTGTGTGTGTGTGTGCACAAGATGCAGGGCAAAAACCCACAACATGGAATAGTGTTGCCTAGTTTTTGGGGGTATCTTCTCTTTCATGCACATTTTCAGTTGTTCTCCTCCTTTAGACTTTCTTGTTTTGAGTTTAAAAAAATAAATGAATTATTGTGCCTTTTTTTATATTATGGATGAAAGTTTATATTTGTGTGTATTGGTGGTTAGACTGTCAGATTGGTTTTAAGTATTGTGACTTTTATTTTTTTTTATAATTATTATTATTATTATTATCATCATCATTATTATGGATGAAAGTTTATATTTGTGTGTATGTATTGGTGGTTAGACTGTCAGATTGGTTTTAAGTATTGTTCCTTTTTTAATTATATTATTATTATTATTATCATCATCATCATCATCTTCATCATCATCATCATCATCATCATTATTATTATTATTATTATTATTTCTATTATTGTTATTGTTATTGTTGTTGCTGTTGCTGTTGTTGCTGTTGCTGTTGTTGCTGTTGTTGTTGTTGTTGTTGTTGTTGTAGTAGTAGTAGTAGTAGTAGTAGTAGTAGTAGTAGTAGTAGTAGTAGTAGTAGTAGTAGTAGTAGTGTTATGGATGACAGTTTATGTTTGTGTGCATTGGTGGTTAGAATCCACGTCAAACGAAACCTTCCCACCCCCACCCCCCAAAAAAAAACCCCAAAAAACAAAAACAAAATCAAACAAAAGTAAAATCTCATCTCACGCCTCATCTCTTGTGTGTACCTTGCCTTTAATAATCAGTATGAAAATAAAAAATTTTTTTCTAGAATTCGGAATGTGGCGACCGTAATGGTGAGCTCACAAAAAAACAAACAACAACAAAAAAACGGTCGCAGAATAATTATGTAAAATCTCAACGTTGGTGAGCCTCGGAGATGTAGCGGTGGAACGAGGGGAAAAATCACAAAAAGTTCATTCAGGTTACATCGTTTGGTTTTTATACCTTTGCTTTTCTCATTGTTTGGGGGGGAAAAAACAAAAGTAATGTCTCGTCTTAAATAATAAACGATTGGTTAAAACGATTTGTGTTGGGTACATTGTTCACCATACCCACACAAACACACACACACACACACACACACACACACACACACACACACACACACACATTAGGGTTGTTGTTTTTTTATTCTATGTCTGCATATATATTATCTTTTTGTCTCTCTTTTTTTTTTCTTTAGATAGATTCTTCTTAGTCCTTATAGCTCCTAGCGGAGCATAGGGCCTCAACAGCGTCCCTCCACCTTCTCCTGTCTCTGGCAAGGGTCTTGGCCTCTTCCCATGTCAGGCTGGTCTTTAGATAGATGGCTTGATGGGAAAAAAAAGCAAATGCACGGCTTATTCAATGTACCATCTGAAAATAAAACTTTGACTTTTGACACAATTATTTTTTTATTGGTACACTCTAGTGATAAAGGTTGTAATCATGTAGTACTCAGTATTAGCATTAAGATTTTTTTTCTTTTAGATAGATGGCTTGACGAGAAAGAAAAACAAGCAAATGCATTGCTTATTCAATGTACCATCTGAAAATAAAATATTGACTTTGACTTTCACACAACACACACACACACACACACACACACACACACACACACACACACACACACACACACACACATCCTCCCTATACATGGGCAGGAGATTGTTAATTTTGAAGGAGTTTTCTTCTTTGATTAAAATAATATTACTCATTTGTACCTCTTAACTTTGTGATTGTAAGCTTTGTGCGTGCGTGCCTGCGTGCGCGCGCGCGCGCGCGTGCGTGTGTGTGTGTGTGTGATGGTATGGTATGGTATGGTATGGTATGGTATGGTATACCACTTTTAAATCACTAAAGATTTCTCTGGTTAAATTCGAACTGCTCTCTCTCTCTTCTTTTCCTCTCTCTCTCTCTCTCTCTCTCTCTCTCCTCTCTCTCTCTCTCTCTCTCTCTCTCTCTCTCTCTCTCTCTCTCTCTCTCTCTCTCCTCTCTCTCTCTCCGTCTCTCTCTCTCTTCTCCTCTCTCTCTCTCTCTCTCCTCTCTCTCTCTCTCTCTCCTCTCTCTCTCATCTCTCCTCTCTCTCTCTCTCTCTCTCTCTCTCTCCTCTCTCTCTCTCTCTCTCTCTCTCTCTCTCTCTCTCTCTCTCTCTCTCTCTCTTCTCTCTCTCTCTCTATCTCTTCTCTCTCTCTCTCTCTCTCTCTCTCTCTCTCTCTCTCTCTCTCTCTCTCTCTCTCTCTCTATCTCTCTCCACGGAGATCCTGTCGCCACAAGAGCAGCGCCATCCACTTTTTTTTATTTCTATTTCTTTTCTTTCTTTTTCTTTTCTTTTTTTGTTGGTAACTTTTCCTGTCTGCATGTTTATTCGTTTTCTTACTATGAGAGTCCTCTTTATGTCTTTATTGCTGCCCCCTCCCCCACACCCAACAAAAAAAATTGCCAGGTACAACTCTCTTGTTTCCATGGGTTCTATTACGAGTGCTGAATGCGTGTTTGCATATAGAACTTCGGTTTGACACGTCGTCTCATCTGAAAGACTAGCACTCATATCACCCCCACTCAAGGTTTACCGGATTGGTGAGGGAGTGGGCAGGGGGGGGGGGGGGAGGGACGAGAGTTCGGGATCAAACGGGGATCGAACAACGGTTCGAACGTGCAAATCTTCCTTTGAAGGTGCGGAGTTTGTTACCTCTAAAAATGTTGGCATTGTGGATGATGTCACTACTTGGGAAGGGGGGGGGGGGGGGTGGGGGAGGAGGGGAGGGGGGGGGGGGGGGGGGGGGGGGGGGGAGGGGAGGGGGGGGGAGGGGAGGGGGGGCGTGGGAATGGAACATACGTCGCTATTGTAACTGTTAGAAACAGTCGGAATTGAAGTTGTACGCCCGTGGTGTGTGTGTGTGTGTGTGTGTGTGTGTGTGTGTGTGTGTGTGTGTGTGTGTGTGTGTGTGTGTGTGTGTGTGTGTGTGTGTGTGTGTGTGTGTGTGTGTGTGTGTGTGTGTGTGAGAGAGAGAGAGAGAGAGAGAGAGAGAGAGGAGAGAGAGAGAGAGAGAGAGAGAGAGAGAGAGAGAGAGAGAGTGTGTAAAGTCAAGACAAGTCAAGTCAAGTCAAAATGATCTTTATTGAGGGTAAAAGATTAAGTTTATACAACTTTTTTTTTCATCCTGCGTGCGTGTGTGCGTGCGTGCGTGCGTGCGTGCGTGCGTGCGTGCGTGCGTGCGTGCGTGCGTGCGTGCGTGTGGTGTGTGTGTGTGTGTGTGTGTGTGTGTGTGTGTGTGTGTGTGTGTGTGTGTGAACAAATAAAAAATGTGTGGGTTGTTTTTTTGGTTCATGGTAACACTTCTTTCTTTTTCTAGGAGTGGAAGTGGGGTGGAGACAGAGGGGGTATAGAACTATTCGAAGTAAAGAATCTTTGACCCTAAATATTTTTATCGTTTGTAAATGTCCTTTTCGTTTTATATTGGAAACGTTGCTCTGCTCTTCCTTGGTTTGGCTTTATCAGTACTGGTTTAAAAAAAAAAACAAAAAAAAAACACAGCTATGAGAATTCTTGTACTTTTACAAGCTGCTCAAACCAGCTTAGTAGCTGATATCAGATTGGAGTTACGGGGAAAAAAACGATTGCTGTTTTGCACACACACACACACACACACACACACACACACACACACATGTTGCAGATATGAAGCCTTGAAGTTAATCCACGTGAAACAAACCTAATCATTTTTCATGGCAGGCAAAAATCCCGGGAGTTTTATTCCCATTTAACAACAACAACAACAACAATTGGAAGCTGTCAAATTCATTTAGATATTTTGGATATTCAATTCAGTAAATCAGGTATGGGTTGTTGTTTTTCTTTTAAGGAAATAAATTAATTTGCATGTGAGCAAGAAGAAAAAAAAAGCTATACATTAAAAAATAATGTTCTGAAGTCGGAATGCAGCTACCTTAATGGTGGGCTAAAAACGGTCGCATACGCAAAAATCTCACCATTGTTGAACATGAGAGCTCTGACTGAGGAATGATAGAAAGCAATAGTTTTATTTTCAGAGATAGCTAGAAAACAAAAATGGCTTCTCAAATGACGTTTGCTGGGAACTGTATAATCCTAATAGTGATCATTACGAGTTTTCTTGTATTGTGCATTTTTTTTAAAAGAATATATTTGTTTAAAATGTCAGCATTTGAGAGAAACCACGATTAATTTTTTTTTATTAAAAAAAAAATATATATATAAAAACATAATTAAAAATAATTAAAAATTAAAAATTAAAAAAATAATTAAAAAAAAAAAATAATTAGAAATATATATATATACTTCTTTCACTTGAACAAAAAAAACACAAGTCCAGTATCCGTGATAAAGCAGACAGTTATCTCATTTCTGTTTGAGTAAAGGCGAAATAAATTAACAGAGTTATGAACTGAAATATATAAAAAAAGTATATATATATATATATATATATACTATTATATATTATATATATATATAAATATATATATTATTATATAACTCGAGTCAGGTTCAGGCCAAAGGCATGGTCCTTACTCAAATATTCCCCTAATGCTGCCTTCAAGTTTTATCTTGTAGTTATTTCCCCCCTCCCCCTCGAATCTTGGACAAAAATTAGTTTATGATGAGAATGAAGTTGTAATTGGTTACCTGCACTTGTTTTTCCTCACTCTTTTGTCTCAGTTATATATATATATATATATATATATATATATATATATATATATATATATATATATATATATATATATATATATATATATATATATATATATATATATATTGTCTTATCTGCCTAAAACCCGACAACCTCAAAACTAAAACAAACCAAAAAAAAAAGGAACTGTGTAAATTATACAATATTCTGGATAAGTCGCATAAACTGGTCTCTGGTTTGCTTGGTTGGCTGCTGTTTTTGTTTTGTTTTGTTTCTTTCTTTGGGGTTTCTTTTGTATTTTGTTGTTGTTGTTTTGGAGGTTTGTTATTTGTTGTACTTTGTTGCTTTTTGTTTGTTGTTGGGGTTGTTGTTTTTTGGGGGGAGCGAGGGTTTGTTTGTTCGCTTTACATCACTAAGGCCTAACTGTGCAATTTTTTTCTCTCTAAACACTGATTAAACTAGGATTTGACTGTGTTGGGCTGTCACAGTCACTTTTAGCACACACACTTTGTGTCAGAATGTCTCCAAGAACTGCAAAAAATAACAGCTTAATCATGTGCTAGTCCGACCCATTGCCTTAGAAAACTGTGATAACGTTTTGTTTTATCACTATCAATATCCTAAGCCCCTTTGGGAGACAAAGTTGTACAACGTGTTTTTTTTTGTTGTTGTGTTTTTTTCAGACACAAATGTTTTATCACCATCACTGCAGTTTAGATACATGAACAATCAGCAAGCTGCTTATTGAAACTGGTAGATAAGATAATCATGTCATTTGTGAGACGGGCTTGCGTTGACATTTGTAAAATACGTGTGTGATAGGTTATGAATTTCAGTTCATAATGAAATATCTAACATTCGAAAATTTTGAAGAAAGATTCGCTCTAAAACAACAACAACAACAACAACAACAACAACAACAGCGAAACAAACTAAAACAACCCCCCCCCCCCCCCCCCAAAAAAAATAAAAGCAAACAAAATTTTAACGAAAAACTGTTTGAAATCAAATGTTTTCATTTTGGTGTTTAGGATTTTTTGTCTTTGCTCTGGAGTTTGTTTGTGGTTTTTTTTGGGGGTTGTGGGTTTTGGGGGGGGGGGGGTGTCTATATTATTTTTTTAATTTGTTTTGTTATTTTAGTAGGAGGGGTGTGTGGGGAGGGACGTTGTTTTTAAAGGGATTAGGGCTAGTTTATGAAAAACACTTGGAAAGGTTACGAAATAATCTGTCTGCTTATCACTACCAGATTTTGCATTATTTTGTCCATGATTGTTTAGGTGTGTGTTTGTGTGTGTGTGTGTGCGTGCGTGCGTGCGTGCGTGCGTGTGTGCGTGCGTGCGTGCGTGCGGTGCGTGCGTGCGTGGTGGTGTGGTGTGTGTGTGTGTGTTTAAAAAAAAGTTTACTCTTTTATATCGAGGATAATGGAATAAGCACTTATGTGTGTGGGGGGGGGGGGGGGGGGGGGGGGGGGTTACATCCAGTCCCCGTGTGTATGCGGTTTTGTGAATTCTGTCATCTGTTCCCACCGGCACACAATGGACTACTGTTACGAAAAGCGGAACAGGGAACAGATTTAACATGTGCCCAAGATGTTCTGCTGTGTGTGTGTGTGTGTGTGTGTGTGTGTGTGTGTGTGTGTGTGTGTGTGTGTGTGTGTGTGTGTGTGTGGTGCTGTGGTGGTGGTGTGTGGTGGTGGTGTGTGTGTGTGTGTGTGTGTGTGTGTTGTGGTGTGTGTGTGTGTGTGTGTGTGTGTGTGTGGTGTGTGTGTGTGTGTGCGTGCGTGCGTGTGTGTGTTTGTGTGTGTGTGTGTGTGTGTGTGTTGTGTGTGTGTGTGTGTGTGTGTGTGTGTGTCTTCAATTTTACGTCTGTTCACTTAAGTGATATTAGCGAGTGTGCGTGCGTGCGTGCGTTGTGTGTGTGTCTGTGTGTTGTAATATGTCGCTTTATGTTCCAATATTTTTGGGGGGAACCTGGACTATTGATGTTAGTGTATAGCATGATAGTATGACTTGGGAGAGGGAGAGGGGGGGGGAGGGGGTAGGGATCGCACCACTCCCCTTCTTGTTATAGTCCAAAAATAAAATATTGACCAGCATTTGACTGGAAAAGTAGGTAGCCTATTTATTTATTTATTCTTTTATTTCGAGTATAATAGAAAAAGCACTCATGTGCTCATGTGCTTTTTTTTCCATCCAGTCCCCGTGTGTATCCAGTTTTGTAAATTTTGTCATCCGTTCCCACCAGCACACAATGGCCTACTCTTTTATTCATTTATTTATTTTATTTATTCTTTTATATCGAGGATAAAGGAATAAGCACTCATGGGCTTTTTTTTACATCCAGTCCCCGTGTGTATGCGGTTTTGTAAATTTTGTCATCTGTTTCCACCTGCACACAATGGCCTACTCTTTTGAAAAGCGGAACAGGATTTAACGTGTGCGCAAGATGTTCTGCATGTCTTCGAACATGGGCCTTGGTTTATAGTCTCATCCCAAGGACTTGTGTGTGAAGGAGTCTTCTGAACATGTGGGCAAGATGTTCTGCAAGGACACTCTTTCCCAGGAACAATCAGCACCAGAAGCAACAACTCAACTAATAAATGACAGGTCATAAACTGGCCTAAGTTATGCTAGCCACCTAAATATTGACCAACATTTGATTGGAAGATAAGGTTATTCACACTGCAAGATAACTCCTTTGCATAAACAATGGGTGCTGGAAGCAGCAACAACATATCATAAACTTTACAACTCAGCTGATAAATTAATGACAGGTCATAAACTGACCTGAATTAGACCAGCCACCTAAATATTGATCAAGGTTTGACTCAAAGATAAGGTCATTCACACATCAAGAGAATTCACAATCCATGCCCAAAGCAACAACAACAGATAGTAAACTTTACAACTCAGCTGATAAATTAATGACAGGTCATAAACTGGCCTAAATTGGGCTAGCCACCTAAATATATTGACCAGCAATTGACTGGTAAATGAGGTTTGGCAGTAGTTTGCATTTAAACAGTTGGTGCCCTAGCTGAAGCAGCAACAACAGATTGTAAACTTCACAACTCAGCTGATAAATTAATGACAGGTCATAAACTGGCCTAAATTGGGCTAGCCACCTAAATATATTGACCAGCAATTGACTGGTAAATGAGGTTTGGCAGTAGTTTGCATTTAAACAGTTGGTGCCCTAGCTGAAGCAGCAACAACAGATTGTAAACTTTACAACTCAGCTGATAAATTAATGACAGGTCATAAACTGGCCTGGGTTAGGCTAGCCACCTACATATATTGACCAGCAATTGACTGGTAAATGAGGTTTGGCAGTAGTTTGCATTTAAACAGTCGGTGCCCTAGCTGAAACAGCAACAACAGATCATAAACTTTACAACTCAGCTGATAAATTAATGACAGGTCATAAACTGGCCTAAATTGGGCTAGCCACCTAAATATATTGACCAGCAATTGACTGGTAAATGAGGTTTGGCAGTAGTTTGCATTTAAACAGTCGTGCCCTAGCTGAAACAGCAACAACAGATCATAAACTTTACAACTCAGCTGATAAATTAATGACAGGTCATAAACTGGCCTGAATTAGACCAGCCACCTAAATATTGATAAATGTTTGACTCAAAGATAAGGTCATTCACACAGCAAGAGAATTCACAATAGATGCCCAAAGCAACAACAACAGATTGTAAACTTTACAACTCAGCTGATAAATTAATGACAGGTCATAAACTGGCCTGAGATAGGCTAACCACCTAAATATATTGACCAGCAATTGACTCCTAAATGATTTTTTCCCAGTAGTTTGCATTTAAACAGTCAGTGCCCTACCTGAAACAGCAACAACAGATTGTAAACTTTACAACTCAGCTGATAAATGACAGGTCATAAACAGGCCTGAATTAGGCCAGCCACCTAAATATTGATCAACGTTTGACTCAAAGATAAGGTCATTCACAGGGCAAGAGAACTCACAATGGATGCCCAAAGCAACAACAACAGATTGTAAACTTTACAACTCAGCTGATAAATTAATGACAGGTCATAAACTGGCCTAAATTGGGCTAGCTACCTAAATATATTGACCAGCAATTGACTGGTAAATGAGGTTTGGCAGTAGTTTGCATTTAAACAGTCGGTGCCCTACCTGAAACAGCAACAACAGATCCTAAACTTTACAACTCAGCTGATAAATTAATGACAGGTCATAAACCAGCCTAGGTTAGGATAGCCACCTAAATAATGACCAACCATTTGACTCGAAGATAAGGTTATTCACACAGCAAGATAACTCTCAATTGATACCCAAAGCAACAACAAGATGGTAAACTTTACAACTCCCCTGATAAATGACAGGTCATAAACTGACCTTAGTTAGTTAACCACTTCTTAGGCTAGAGCTCAGAGGTTCTTCACAAAATAATAGGTGAGATTTTTGCCTATACAACCTTTATTGCCCACCCACCATTGCTTGATCTGGGGCCATCAAAATAACCAGCCCAACCTTTTAACCACTAGGCTATCCTTCCCCCCTTAGGCAAATTTCACTTTACCATGATAGGGTGTAGTGGGATCAGCTGGGAAACTGTCATGACCTGTGTAAAAGCTTAAAAATAATTAAGCTACACCCAAAACAGACAGTCCCTCCCCACATAGGCTTACATCTTTCAGCTAACCTACTGTTTTAGGCCATTGTGTGCCGGTGGGAACAGATGACAATTTACAAAACCCCATACACACCAGGACATGATGTAAAAAAGCACATAAGTGCTTATTCCATTATCCTCGATATAAAAGAATAAAATTAAAATTAAAATGTTTAATAAATAACCTCTCTGCTTCCTGTAGACATAATTATACTAGTATTCTCACTGGCTTTTCCCCAGCCAAGGTTAAGCAGCATCCAGCTGGTTTCCAGTTGGATGGGTGACGGTTTGCGCGCCTTGGCTTCAGTACAGTCCCCCAGTTCACCCAGCTGTAAATGGGTAGGCCTACCTGCCTCTTTAGGATCAGGGAACGAAAAAAGCAGCTAGGGACAGGAGATGGACACCGCCCTCAATATGCTGGACCCTAAAGAAGTTGAGGTCTCTGACGCCTCGCTCCCCTACAATGTTATAATGGGTTATGGGACACCTTTACCTTTTTTTTTTCGTTCTCATAGTGCCTAAAGAGAACATCTCCACTGGGGTGTAACAACAGCTATAAAACCATGACCTATGTGTCAACCACAGTGTGTCTTTTATTCCAGACTTTTGCCTGCTTCAAGTAACACCCCAGGGTGGCAGGGAAAGGAAAATCTACTCTCTGGCCTAGGTGTGGGAAGGTAATAAACGTAATTTTTGTAAGTTGACCTGCCATTTTCTTGATGAGAGACCTTGTGTTGCGGTGGCAAGTCAGAGAAAGAAACGCCAAGAAGGCCAGAGTACAACGGGAAAGTCAATCATTAATTTTCTAGCAAGAGAGAGAGAGAGAGAGAGTAAACAAAATTAAGAGAAGATTAACAAAATTTTAATCAGATAAATAAAATGTTTTATTATTATTATTATTCTTGTTGTTTTCGTTCTTAAGTTGTTTTATCGTAGATTAATGTAGTCATTGAGAATGAACATTGAAACAACACTGCTACCAGCGTGAATAAATAAAGGTTTGTGTAGCTTAAGCTTGACATAACTATGCATCAAAATAATAATGGAGCATTGGAGGGGGGAGAGGGGGGATGTACCCACAACCTAAAGGAAAGTAGCCCAAATGAATAATTTAAAAAATATATACCTAATTGAATAGAAAAGAACATTATAATTTAAAACTCTCTCTCTCATAAATAGTAAGATATATAGTACTATCATTAACAATAGGTTACGGGAATGGGTTATGAAAAAATAATATTACAGGTGAGCACCAAGCTGGTTTTAAGTGAGGATATTCCACTATAGATCATATGTTTACTCTGCTTACGTTTGTACAGAAACAGTTTGCTCATAACCATAAGCCCTATGTAGCATTTATTGACTTTGAAAAAGCATTTGATTCTGTTAACAGGAACTTGTTGTGGCCTATTCTCCTGAAAAATGGTGTGAAAGGTAAATTATGATGATGTTTGAGAGCCATGTATCAGAATGTCAGAAGCAGAATAAGATGGGGAACTAAAGTGACTGACATAATATACTGTACCACTGGTGTTAAACAGGGTGGTGTATGTAGCCACTTATTGTTTTCTGTTTTTGTCAATGAGTTAGCCAGAGATGTCATCAATAATGGTAAACATGGTGCCACTTTCCCCCAAGATTTCACAGAGTTGTATATTCTTCTGCTTGCTGATGATGTTATCCTGCTATCCGAAACAGTTGTAGGCTTACAAAAGCAGTTAAATAGCTTAAACAGTGCTGCAACATCACTTGATCTTAAGGTTAATCTGAATAAGAGTAATATCGTTGTATGCAGAAAAGGTGGTTATTTAGCTGCTCATGAAAAATGGTTGTACAATGGAAAAGTCATGCCTGTGATTATTATTTAGGAATCTGTTTTTCTACAAAGCATAGTTTCACAACTGCATGTAAAGATTGGCAAGTCGAGGTAAACGAAGCTTGTTATTTGTGTTGAAAAAACTACGAATATTGAATAATAACTCTTTTGACTTGTTCATTAAGATATTTGATGCACAAATACAACCCACTGTGTTATATGGTGCAGAAATTTGGGGCTTGGATGCAGCTGTAACACATTGTGAATCAGCGAACCTCTTTGCTTTAAAGCAGTCTTTAGGCTTCGATAGACGTACACCTAATGATCTTGTTTATAGTGAAACTAATAGATATCCTCTCTCCGTTAATGCTGCTGTAAGATGCGTTGGATATTGGATTAAGATTCTGCATATGAATGAGAGACGGCTACCTTTTAAATCATACAAGATGCTTTATGATCTAGATGTCAAAGGGAAAAACAACTGGGCTACACAAATACGTACCTGTTTGTGTGAACTCGGGTTTGGATTTGTTTGGCTCAATCAAGGAGTGGGAAATTGTAGAGCGTTTATTAACGCTTTCAGGCAAAGATTGATTGACTGCCGATGGCAACAATGGAGTGATCATATACAAAGCAGTGAAAGATTTCAAATGTACAGACAATTTATAAGTTCGCATGATGTCAAACCTTATCTAAAACTTTATATGAATGTGCATTTGAAAAGAATTATGTCTAAGTTTAGACTTGGTGTATCAGATATAAATGTTCATAAATTCAGATACAGAGAACACGATATTGATGACTTCAGGCTGTCATGCCCATTATGTAAGCAAGCGCCGGAGGATGAAGTACATTTTGTGTTGTGCTGTCCAGTATTAGAGGATGTTAGGCAGAATTACATCCCTGTTAAATATAGTAGACAGCCTAATCTATTTAGACTCTGTTTACTCCTGGCATCAAGTCATCCTGAGGTTGTGCACAGTCTCATTTTATATTTGTGTAAAGCTTTCAGAATAAGAGAGACATTGTTATCCTAAGTCATATTTTGTAGCTGACATTTTGTTATACAGTAACATTTTGTCGTTACTATTGCTTTTACCCCCACCAAAATACTAAGCAGTTCTGCAACCCACTTCATGTATGGGCCAATGGCCTTTTTGTGATTAAATCATTCGAATTCGAGTTCCCCCCCCCCCCCCCCCCTCTCTCTCTCTCTCTCTCTCTCTGGACGGGATAGCCTGGTGTTTAGAACATTTCGCTCGTGATCGGGTTCAAACCCCCTGGAGTTAACATCAGTTCCGACTCCACTTCCCCCAAAACGTCCTTGGGATGAGCCTATAAATCGAGGTCCCGTGTGCGAACGCACGCAGAACATCTTGCGCACATGTTAAAACCTGTATCCCTTGTTGAAAGAGTAGGCCATTGTGTGCCGGCTGGAACGGATGACAAAATTTACAAAACTGCATACAGTCGGGAACTGAATGTAAAAAAGGCGCATGAGTGCTTGTTCCATTATCCTCGGAATAAAAGAACAGAACACACACACACACACATTAATAAAAACTAAAACGCAGTAAAAGCAGAAAGTGATGACAGGCGACGGAGAGGAGTTTTGAATAAACAACTGCTGTTTAATTAAGTGATAGAAGTTCTAAGGCGCCCGTGGGTAAGTTGTATTAAAATCGCATCTCCTCAAAAACAAATTCGCTTTTATTTTAAAAGGAACGAACGTTCAATTTCATTACCGAATCTCCATCACCTAATAACGTTCAATAACTCTTGTACACTTGCAA
>CM054156.1:27318676-27448676 GCA_028751875.1 Rapana venosa
TAGCTCTTTTGAGTGTTGTTGTTAATGACTTTTTTATGTAGAGGAGGAAGTTTGAGCATAGGACTACTGCTTTTTCACATACAAGATAGCCCAAAATAATCTGTTTGAAGGAAAGATCAAGAATGAGATCAACAAGAATATTATATTACACAAAGAAATGGCAAGTTTGTAAAAATAAAAATAAAAACCACCATGAAACAAAAATGGAATCAGAAAAAACAGTGAGCAAACATGACAATGCCTACAATCAACATCTTTGTCATCTTTGTTTGTGGTCAGCTGGATGTTGTAAATTTGATAATTGGGCTGTGGCAATATTCCAATAAAACTGGACCAGAACTGTATCACTCCTTGTTTTATGAGGGGCAGGATAGCCTGGGGGTTAGTTAGAACGTTGAGCTCACAATCTGATAGCTCAGCTACAAGCCACTGTTCAATGTGATAGTATATACTGTTCAGTGGGATTATCCCCCTGGAGTTTGTATCATTGTCAGGTCCACTCCCCAGAAGTTCTTCAGATTAGACTGTTGTAAAACGAGGGTCTGTGTATGAAATCTCACAGGACATCCGTGTGCACACATGTCAAAACCCGTTCTGCCTTTTGGAAGAGCAGGCTGTTGCGTGCCAGCAGAAAATGGATGACAAAATTTTGTTTTAAAAGGCATAGGGCATGTACACCGGTGTTGTATTTTAGACATCAACTTCGAAGATGGGTCACAGCTACCGTAATGCATGGTGGGCAAAGGCCACCTAAAATAAATAGTGGGGGTAAAACAGCGGTCACATGTGCAAAAATCTCACCATTGCTGAACCTCAGAGCTCTAGCCAAAGAACAAACACAACAAAAACCCAAACAAACCCCCAAAAGAAAAGATTAGGACCTAGGCTACCACTTATTGGAGAAGTGGGGTTTCAGACAGGATTGAATCTGTGACCCTCGCTCTCTACGTGAGTGTGTAATTACCGCAAGACCACCAATCAGTGATCCACTGATCTTCTGTCCCCATCCAAATAAAGATGAATCACGGACACCTGTCTGTCTAGCTAGGTATTTATAAAGCAAACCATACAAAGGTGAAAAAAGGCAGTTGTTCAACCGTAAGATGTAAATTACTTCCGTAGTTTAAAAACAATGATGTAGGGAGAGGAGACTGCTAGTCTCTGTTTATGCTAGTTCGTTTGGTAGGTTATAAAAATGATTACGCTTGTTAGAAACAATATAAGCCAGCCTTAGGCTCTCAGCAGCTTGGATTTTTTCCATTATTTGGAAAAATCATGCAGTGATATTGCTGTCAATACAATTAATATCCAGTTATACTTACAGACCAACATTCACAGGTAATAAGTAAGCGTGTTCAGGAAGACACCCCCACCCTGCAAAAAAAAAGAAGAAGAAAAAAAAAGAACAAACTACAGCACATTTTAAATGATTGCGGAACACATACCAATTTCTGAAGAAGGAAAACAAACAAAAAACCATCCATCATTCACCAGTAATCAAAAATTGAGGGAAAGAACTGATATTAACACTAGTTAACCAAACCACTTTGTCTGAAACAATTAGTTAACCAAACCTCTTTGTCTAAACCAACCTAGTTAACCAAACCTCTTTGTCTAAAACAACTAGTTAACCAAACCTCTTTGTCTAAAATGACTAGTTAACCAAACCACTTTGTCTAAAACAACTAGTTAACCAAACCTCTTTGACTAAAACAACCAGTTAACCAAACCTCTTTGTCTAAAACAAATAGTTAACCAAACATCTTTGTCGAAAACAACTAGTTAACCAAACCTCTTTGACTAGAACAACTAGTTAACCAAACATCTTTGTCTATAACAACTAGTTAACCAAACCTCTTTGACTAAAACAACTAGTTAACCAAACCTCTTTGTCTAAAACAACTAGTTAACCAAAACCTCTGTCTAAAACAACTAGTTAACCAAAACCTCTTTGTCTAGAACAACCGAAACCTCTTTGTCTAAAACAACCAAAACCTCTTTGTCTAAAACATCTAGTTAACCAAAACCTCTTTGTCTAAAACAACTAGTTAACCAAAACCTCTTTGTCTAAAACAACTAGTTAACCAAACCTCTTTGTCTAAAACAACTAGTTAACCAAACCTCTTTGTCTAAAACAACTAGTTAACCAAACCTCTTTGTCTAGAACAACTAGTTAACCAAAACCTCTTTGGCTAGAACAAGTTAACCAAAACCTCTTTGTCTAAAAGTAGTTAACCAAAACCTCTTTGTCTGAAACAACAAGTTAACCAAAACCTCTGTGTCTAAAACAACTAGTTAACCAAAACCTCTTTGTCAAAAACAAGTAGTTAACCAAACCTCTTTGTCTAAAACAACTAGTTAACCAAACCTCTTTGTCAAAAACAAGTAGTTAACCAAACCTCTTTGTCAAAAACAACTAGTTAACCTAAACCTCTTTGTCTAAAACAACTAGTTAACCTAAACCTCTTTGTCTAAAACTAGTTAGCCAAAACCTCTTTGTCTAAAACAACTAGTTAGCCAAAACCTCTTTGTCTAAAACATCTAGTTATCCAAAACCTCTTTGTCTGAAACAACTAGTTAACCAAAACCTCTTTGTCAAAAACAACCAGTTAACCAAAACCTCTGTGTCTAGAACAACCAAAACCCCTTTGTCTAAAACAACTAGTTAACCAAACATCTTTGTCTACAACAACTAGTTAACTAAACATCTTTGTCTAAAACAACTAGTTAACCAAAACCTCTTTGTCTAAAACAACTAGTTAACCAAAACCTCTTTGTCTAGAACAACTAGTTAACCAAAACCTCTGTCTAGAACAACTAGTTAACTAAACCTCTGTCTAGAACAACTAGTTAACCAAAACCTCTGTCTAGAACAACTAGTTAACTAAACCTCTTTGTCTAAAACAACCTAGTTAACCAAACCTCTTTGTCTACAACAACTAGTTAACTAAACATCTTTGTCTAAAACAACTAGTTAACCAAAACCTCTTTGTCTAAAACAACTAGTTAACCAAAACCTCTTTGTCTAGAACAACTAGTTAACCAAAACCTCTGTCTAGAACACCTAGTTAACCAAAACCTCTGTCTAGAGCAACTAGTTAACTAAACCTCTTTGTCTAAAACAACTAGTTAACCAAACCACTGTCTAAAACAACTAGTTAACCAAAACCTCTTTGTCTAAAACAACTAGTTAACCAAAACCTCTTTGTCTAAAACAACCAGTTAACCAAAACCTCTTTGTCAAAAACAACCAGTTAACCCAAACCTCTTTGTCTAAAACAACCAGTTAACCCAAACCTCTTTGTCTAAAACAACTAGTTAACCAAACCTCGTTGTCAAAAACAACTAGTTAACCAAGCCTCTTTGTCTAAAACAGCCAAACCTCTTTGTCTGAAACAACCCAGTTCAGCCAAGTGCAAAGCCAGCTGTCACATGCACACACACACACCACACACAACACACACACACCACACACACACACACACCACACACAACACACACACACGCACGCACGCGCACGCACACACACACACACACACACACACACACTAACTAGAATTACCACATGACAAAGAAAGGAGAGAAAGGTGTGTGGCGCAAACAATCATATGGAGAGTGCAGCTGTTGAACCTTTTAAAGGCTTGTCATTTACACTCTGCTGTAAAACAAAAGCCGTGATAAATATGTGATGGTAAAGTCTTACTTTTAACCTGTGTACCTATAGACTAGACTTGCTGAGGACCGTGCCAGGAAGTAGAGGAGAGGAGGGGGGGGGGGGGGAGACAGAAGGAGAGATGGAAAAAGAACATCATGGAAAGGATGGGTTTGACCTTTTGCTGATTTCTAGACGGTGGCGTCAGCGCCTGGGGTTTATCACAGTTCTTGATTAAACCATTGACGCTGGGGTCAACAGCAAAGTGAGAGGCTGTAGTATTACCAGTGGCTTTCCCACTCATGGAATTCCACTTTACAGCTTAGTCTTTAGTGATCGATTATGACTCTCTGACCAGGAGGCTTGACTTGCACAGTCCTTATCTGCTGCAGCCCTGGGGGCTAGTTGGCCTTTGGAGAACATCTCCAACGCTGACTGTCCTTATGCCCACTTGGCCGAGAGAGTGGGGATGTACTGTGGGAAAGGCATCTCCACTATAATCAAATTTCTGCCCAGTTTCCAAAACAGCAGCTGCCTCCTCTGCTGTTTTGGAGGTCATCGTCGAAAACGACGGACTAACATATATAGACAGTGGCAAAAGATAAACAAGTTTTTGTCTAGAACTAAGGGATTGGGTTTTTATTTATTTATTTATTTAATTCCTCAGCTAGAGCTCTGAGGTTCACCAATGGGGAGATTTTTGCACATGCAACTGTTCTTCCCCCCCCCCCCCCCCCCCCCTTCCATTATTTAGTTATCTGCATTCCAACTTTGGGGGATGGTGTCTAAACATGACACCTGTGTGCATGCATTTTTGAAATGTTGGCATCCCATTCTTATCGGCATGAAATGGCCTCTACTGTTCTGAAAGGCGGAACGGGTTTTTAACATGTGCGCAAGATGTTCTGTGTGCCTTTGCACACAGGCCCTGGGTTTATAGTCTCATCTGAAGGACTTTGTCATTTAGTTTGAGTTGTTTGTCAAACTGAGAAGAAAAGGCAAGGCTGGAATCGAACCCAGAACGTCACGGTTTACTTACGGTTAGGCAGGTGAGCGTCTTAACCATCCTGCCACCTTCCTTCTTATAAACTGAGCCTTGTATAAAATCCTGTAGGTGAGTTTGCATGACCTTGACTGTCCAATGGACATTTAGAAGAGTCTTGTGACTCGACTCTGACGGATTTCAACATGATGAGCTTTGGCATGGCTGGGGACGAAGTTTGAATGAACAGCATGGAAGAGCAGTGAAAGTCACAGGAAATAAGGGAGCAAAATATTTTTAAAAATTTTTAAAAGAAAAATCCTTTCTTAGTGTACTGGCAAAATCCTTGTTGGGATGCATGACTCTCCTGTTTCACTTCCAGATTCTTCTTCTTCTTCTTCTTCTTCTTCTTCTTCTTCATTGAACACTCAGACAGCATCTGTTGTTGTGTTATATGAGCGAAAATGCGTTGGACTGCGGTTAAGCGCCTGACAAGTCAGGCCTAATGCATCCGACTTCGGTGTGGGAGAGAATTGTTATCTGTTAAGTCTTTCTGGGGGAAAAAAGGCAGGAGAATGGACCAAGACGGCAGAACACAGATATGGACTATAAATAAGAAGGAGGTGACAGTAAGGAAAGGAACAAGGCAGAAATAAAGAGAGGGATAAAAAATAGCCCTGCAGGATTTTGTAGCACAGAATTTCCAGAAGGTGGGGATGCTATTTATGCTGACAGGCCCTTGGCATCCCCACAAGTTTTGTTGTCGTTTTTTTGTTTTTTTAACAACCTGAGCTCTTCATTTGTTGTTATGATGGTATATAGATCCCAGTAGAGATTTCCAATTTAGGGACAGTTGATATCTTTACAATATGCCTGGTGTTATATATATTCAGTTGGTCTTAAAATAAGGAAGGACATTTATCTCTGATCAAGTGTAACTGAGAATTGGTTTCCTACAAGTCAGATGTGGTTATCAGAGATATAATATCTTGTCTGAGGCCTGTATAAAATGTGACTGCCTTTACAAATAAATATTATCATAGCTTATCTATCTATACAGCTGTTTATATAATACATGTGGTTTCGTGTTTATTTAATCTTGTCTTTTGGGCTGTTATAATGTGTCTGCCTTTAGCAAATAATTTATCATAGGTATTATGAATAAGTTTTTCTGGATTTGTATACACATAGTGTGTTATATTCTAATCTCTGTCTTTGTTTGTTGTCTGTCTCAGTGTGTGTGTGTTGGTGGGGTCCTTAGAGAATATATGAGTCCTGGTGCGAATAGAAATTGAATCACATTTTGGATGATGTGGCATTGTTACCGAAGGTAATAGGATGATTCATATACCACTGGGTGTGTGTTGCCAGTGCTTCTTCCATTATCCTTGAAACTAAAAGAATCTCCCCTCTCTCGACACTCACTAGACCTCTTCCCTCTTCACTCATTTGAACTTTGCCTTGTTGCTCATCATTTCTCTGCATCACCCTATTTGCACAGTGCTTATCTCCATTTCCTTAAATTCTCTCTCTCTCTCTCCACACACTCATAATATTTCTTATGAAGTTGTCTGTTTAAATTTAGACATTTGATTTTCTTTTCTTTTTTTAATGGTGAAAGTGTGATAGGGATGGTTTAAACTTTAAAGACCTGTGCTGCTCTGCTGTCCTGCTGTAAAATATTTATGTTCGTATTTTCTCTCGAGCAAACCAACTGGTAGTGCTGCTCTTGTGGCGATATGTTCTGCCCAGGAAGAGCAGCCCAAATTTCACACAGAAAAATCTGCCATGACAGAAAGTGGTAGACAATACAATATAAAAATTACAATACTATTTATACTGCAATACAGTGCAGTACTTCTTCTCTTCATCGAACGCTCAGGTACCAACCACTGTTTGTCAATAATTATTTGAGCGAAAATGGTGTCACGCTGCCGTTAAGCGCCTGACAAAGTCAGGCCCAGCGCATCCAACTTTGGGATTGTGGCAGTGCAAAACAACTCTGTTGATGTCTGCATTTAAATTTTTTTGAGAGGGCCGTGACTAATTATCTAGGGACATGATTTGAATGTCTGGATATGTTATAAATTATATAGATCTATTACAGTTTTGTTTTGATGTATTTGTGTTGTGTGTTGTTGTTGCAGGTGCTGGTGATCGGTGGTGGTGATGGAGGTGTGGTGAGGGAGGTCCTGAAGTACAAGGAGGTGCAGAATGTTGTGCTCTGTGAAATTGATCAGGTTGGTGTGTGTGTGTTGTGTGCGTGTGTGTGTGTGTGTGTGTGTGTTGGGGGGGTCTGTATGTGTGTGTGCATGCATGGGTGGGGTGGGTGGATGTGCATGCGTATGTGTGTCTGTCTGTGTGGTTGCGTGCATGTGTGTGGGGTGGGGGGTGTTGTGGATGTGCGTGCGTGTTAGTGTGTGTGTGCATGCGTGGGTCTGTCTGTCTTTCTGACTCTGCGTGTGTGTTTGTGTGTGTGCACATGCACACAGTGTGTGTGTGTTAACATCTGTGTTAGTTTTTTGCATTTTCGTTTCAGTGTTTCCCCTTTTTTTTTTTTCAATTTCTTTTACTTTGTAAGTTTGTAGTGTTCGGGGTGTCAGAGTTTAGAGCCATTTGAGCAGTTGGATAGAAAAAAGTGCAGAATTGTTGAAACACACACACATGCACACACATGCACATGCGCACACCCACACACACACAGTGACATACATACAAACACACACACACAAACACACACACATACATACATACTACACTACACACACACAGTGTATGTAAATGATCGGAATGAGTTAATGTAAATTAAATGTCAAGGTAGATAAAGGTAGAAATACAATATGGCTGGTGAAAGTGTTTGAACATTTGGGAGAGATGCCAGATCAAAGAAGCGTTTTTACTTTGTTGCACTCTGAGTTAGTGCACTTGTTAGCGAAATGTATACACATGTATCAGTATTGTATATCTATGTCCTTATGCTTATATGTTGGTGTATGGATATGAAGGGAATTGGGATGGGGGGGGGGGGGGGGGGGGGGGGGGGGGGGGGGGGGGGGGGGGGGGGGGGGGGAGTCAAGATGAGTAGTGTGTGGTGTGTGTGTTTGTGCTCACTGTTTGTGTGTGTGTTGTTGTTGTTGTCTTCGATTTTACATATGTTCACTCTTAGTGAGAACTTATATTAGTCGAGGGAAAAAAGAAAAGGGGGAGAGGTCATATTAAAAAAAAAAACCACACAACAAAAACATGTAACAAAAAACCCACCTAGCAATGCACTAAGGATAATGAAACATGATAAAACCCATTAACGTTAATGCAACTACAACTAATGTCCTATAGGAATGTGCTAAGAGACCTATCACAATGTCAAATGCCATGTTTTAGATTATTCAATATGCTGGTGAGGGAATTTTCAGAAAAATTGGGTTTAAAAGGGTCTGTGTGTGTCTGTATGTTTGAGGGAGAGAGAGAGTGTGTGTGTGTGTACATACAAGTTTACATGAGTGTGTTGTGTGTCCTATATGGGTATGTGGAGATGGGTGTGTAAGAACGACTGTGTGTGTGTGTGTGTGTTTGTCTGTCTGTCTGTTTGTCTTTCTGTCTCTCTGTATAATGTAATATAATGTGCACATCCATATATGTATATAAAGTATGTAAGAATGACTCTGTGTGTTTTTGGTGGTAATGGTGGTGGTGTGTGTGTGCACATGTGTGTATGTGTGCAGGAGGTGATTGACGTCTGCAAGAAGCACCTTCCCAGCATGGCAGGGTGTCTGGACGATCCTCGTGTGACGGTTCATGTCGGCGATGGCATCATGTACGTCAAGAACCACCCTGGAGAGTTTGATGTCATCATCACTGACGCCCCTGATCCATTCGGTGTGTAGCTGTCTATGTCTGTGTGTGTGTTGGGGGGGTGGGGGGGTGGAGGTTGTGGTGGCGGGGAGGGTGTGTATTTAGTTTTTAATTTATTGTATTTTTTTGTACTCGTCTTCTTCTCTCGTTTGCTTTTTACACCGTCAGATGTGTTTGGGAGAAATAGTGGCAAGTCCTTTCCAGCTCCTCTCGTGATGGGCCGTACAGCTTGGTTTTGCAGGGTTATTATCTCCGTCAGCCACACCATCTTCCTCAGGTCGCTGTATAGCAGTGCACCTCTGAAGGCTGTGCTCCTCGCCAGTCTGGTTTTCTTTACCACAGGGGAGAAGGAACGAGTTTCAGCTTTGTGGACATGTGGTGATTTAGCCTGTTGTGTCCAGTGCGGAGTCTTAGAATTATGACTTGTTCTTCTCTATTGAGATGGTGGAAGGTTAGTCGTCCTTCTCTACTCTGGGTCAGGTCATTGATTTGATGATTGTCTTCTTCTCGTGGAAGGTGAGGCTGCTTTCGCACTGTTCTTTCTGTGCTCCCTGCTTCACAAGTTCATCAGCCTTTTATACTGAGGATAATGGAATAGACACTCGTGTACTTTTTTACACCCAGTCCCCGTGTGTATGCAGTTTTTTTTTTTAAAAACTTTGTCATCCGTTCCCACAAGCACATAATGGCATACTCTTTCCAAAAGTGAAACAAGTTTTGAAATATGCACAAAATTTCTCTGTGTGTTCGCACATAGCACCCCGGTTTATGATCTCATCCGAAGGACTTTTGGGGAGGGAGGGGAGTTGACACTGATGTTAACACCAGAGGGAAAATTCTCCTGAACGGTCTTCAAACCCGCATCAACAAATTGAGAGCGCAGTGCACAAAGCTGTGTGTGTGTGTGTGTTTGGGGGAGGGGAGGGGGTAATTGATGGGTGTGTGTGTTTGGGGGAGGGGAGGGGGTAATTGATGGGTGTGTGTGTGTGTGTTTGGGGGAGGGGAGGGGTAATTGATGGGTGTGTGTGTGTGTGTTTGGGGGAGGGGAGGGGGTAATTGATGGGTGTGTGTGTTTGGGGGAGGGGAGGGGGTAATTGATGGGTGTGTGTGTGTGTGTTTGGGGGAGGGGAGGGGGTAATTGATGGGTGGGTTTGTGTGTGTTTGGGGGAGGGGAGGGGGTAATTGATGGGTGGGTTTGTGTGTGTTTGGGGGAGGGGAGGGGGTAATTGATGGGTGTGTGTGTTTGGGGGAGGGGAGGGGGTAATTGATGGGTGTGTGTGTGTGTGTGTTTGGGGGAGGGGAGGGGGTAATTGATGGGTGTGTGTGTGTGTGTTTGGGGGAGGGGAGGGGGTAATTGATGGGTGTGTGTGTGTGTGTTTGGGGGAGGGGAGGGGGTAATTGATGGGTGTGTGTGTGTGTGTTTGGGGGAGGGGAGGGGGTAATTGATGGGTGTGTGTGTGTGTGTTTGGGGAGGGGAGGGGGTAATTGATGGGTGTGTGTGTGTGTGTTTGGGGGAGGGGAGGGGTAATTGATGGGTGTGTGTGTGTGTGTTTGGGGGAGGGGAGGGGGTAATTGATGGGTGTGTGTGTGTGTGTTCGATTTAATGTCTCTGCACTAAAAGGTGATAACTGACAGCTAGATATCAGATATTAATGGGTAATGTATGCGCGTGCGTGCGTGTGTGTGTGTGTGTGTCGTGTGTGTGTGTGTGTGTGTGGTGCACATACCCAGTGAGAGGGATGGTTTGATTCATGCATCTCTCTCTCTCTCTCTCTTTCTCTCTCTCTCTCTCTCTCTCTCTCTCTCTCTCTCTCTCTCTCTCTCTCTCTCTCTCTCTCTCTCTCTCTCTCTCTTCTCTCTCTCTCTCTCTCTCTCTCTCTATCTTGTGTGTGTGTGTGTGTGTGTGTGTGTGTGTGTGTGTGTGTGTGTGTGTGTGTGTGTGTGTGTGTAAATGACTTGTCTTCATAAGTTATGTTATGTGCTTATCACGAGGACATTTGTGGAATATGCATTCATGTAAATTTCCACATGATGCTGAGACCAAAGAAGAAGAAAAAAGGGTACATGAATCAAATAAAAAAAACATATGATCATGATTGATGATAATAGAACATTATGCAGTGTTAGCTGATATCCCAAAGCCTACCACATTGGAGTAAATAATAAGACACAATACACAGTCATATATGTATATATTAGTAATAAAAACACAGCTGTGCTCAGTTTTATTTCTCCTTTTATGTCAATCATCAGCAAATTTTTGCTTCTCTCTGAAGCTTCCTCAGTCAGAATGGATAACATAATGATAAAACCAACTTTTAAACTAGTAGATTACTGAGTATCTGTTCGGAATCATCACCTTCCCCACACGTGAAATATAAGCCAACCTCTGAGATCTGGTCGTGTTCCCCTGGATACCTCTCCCTTTCCCCCTCTCTCCTCCCCCCCCCCCTCACTCCAACTCTCCAAATCTAGAAAAAGTTGCAAAGAATCAATGACAGTTTTCACAACCCACAAATAAACTAACACTGTCTTCCAGTAAATAACATCATAAAAAATTACACGCGCACACACACACACACACACTTGTGCATTTTTTGAATTTATTTGTGCATGTTTTCAGTACATTATTATATTTCATTTTCTTTGATCTGCATGTATATATATATATATATATTATATTACACACACACATACATACATGCACACGCACACACATATATCTATATCTATCTATCTATACACACACACACACACACACACACACACACATACACACATACACACATATATATATATATATATATATATATATATATATATATATATATATATAAATATAAATATATATATATATATAATGATTAGATCATGTATGAATTTTTTTTTCTGTCGTACTTTGTGGGTTATTGTGTGGATGTTTATTGTATGTTTGTCACTGTGAGTGTAAATCTGTCTCTTTTAGTGTGTGTGTGGATTTTTATGTGTGTGTCATGTGGATTTTTATTATGTATGTATTGTCACTGTGTGTGTGTCTTGTCTCTGTGCAGGTCATTCTGTGTCTGCCTGTGTGTTATTCTCTGTGTATGTGTTCATGTGTGTGCACATGCATGCTTGGCTGCATCTTCTTCTTCTTCTTCTTCCTTTTTTGTCATGTTTCTCCCAGGGGAGGTTTGACATTGATGAGCCTTCTCCATCTCTCTCTGTTTTGAGCTTCCTCCTTATTTATGCCCCTTTCTCTTAGATCATCTGCAATACAGGCAGCCCAGGTTTTGCTAAGTCTTCCCTTTGGTCTCTTTCCATCCACTACGAAGTTCACTGCTCTTTTTATAATGTGGTGGTCTGCTTTCCGTTGAATGTGCTCAAACCAGCGCAGTCTATCGCTACTAGCTACAGACTTCAGATCATCAACTTTGCACATTCTCCATAGTTCTTTATTCGTGATCCTGTCTTCCCTTTTGATCTTTGTCATGTAGCATAGCATTCGGTTTTCACAGCTCTTCAACAAACGCTCGATGGTTTTTGTGAAAACCCACGTCTCCGAACCATACAGGAGAACAGGTCTGATGCAGGCCTTATAGATCAGACAGCGTCTCTCCAGTGGGATTTTCTGATTTTCGAGCAGACTTGCCAATTCTTTCCATTTCTTCCAAGCACTCGCAATCCTGATTCTGACAGCTAACTCGGATTTTGCTTAGCAGCTCATCATCTCTCCCAGGCAGCAGAATTCGTCTACCACTTCTTTCTTCCCTTGTTCATATTCTAGCTGCATACCTTTAACTTTTAAGGTATTAGATCAAACTAACAGTGGAAAGACAATGCGTTTCAGTGTTTTAAATCATAGCAAGCTTAATGAGATTAATCACATTGCTTCTCCTCCCACCCCCACCCCCACCCCTCCTCCCCCACACCTTCTTTTTCTTTTCTTGTCTTGAATAAAAGTTTGAATTTTTTAATCTATTGTGGGAGAGTAGGGGGGCGGGATAGCCTAGTGGATAGAACGCTTCATCCTCATTTTGATGGCCTGGGTTTGATTTGAGCCACCACCACCAAGATCCCTCGCTTGAGGTGGATTTTTTCCCATGGAGTTTACATCAGTGCCAACGGCCATACCACGCTGAAAGCACCGGTTCTTGTCCGATCACCGAAGTTAAGCAGCGTCAGGCCCGGTTAGTACTTGGATGGGTGACCGCCTGGGAACACCGGGTGCTGTTGGCAATCTTTTAGGAGGCACCGTGGTCGAGTGGTTTAGGCGGTCAACTCGTGATCCAGAGGTCGCGGGTTCAATCCCCGCTCGGCTCGGTGTTGTGTCCTTGGGAAAGACACTTTACTCCTATTTTCCTCACTCCACCCAGGTGTACAAGTGGGTACAAGCTATGCTGGGGAAGTATCTGGTGACAGACTAGCGTCCTGTCACAGGGGTGGTGAAAAACCATCAGTTCGCTTAACGCTACAGAAACCGGGATAAGCTCCGGCTCTATGGGCCTTCTGGCTCGAAAGAACATACTTTTTAACATCAGTACTGATTCCACCCCCCTGAAAGTCCTTCGGATGAGACGATAAAACTGAGTGAGGCTCATGTTAAAAACCTGTTCAGCCTTTCGGAAGAGTAGGCTATTCATGCCAGTAAGAACAAATTCCCACCAAAAAACACAACAACAAAAAACAAAAAAATGCACACTGGTGTCATGTCCAGCAGGTGGACAAAAAACATGAAAAGTCTTAGGTTCAATTCCACCCCAACACACACACTCGCACACTCTCTCTGTCTCCCTGTCTCTCTGTCTCTGTCTGTCTGTCTGTCTGTCTCTCTCTCTCTCTCTCTCTCTCTCTCTCTCTCTCTCTCTCTCTCTCTCTCTCTCTCTCTCTCTCTCTCTCTCTCTCTCTCTCTTATATATCCCTAAGGGCAGGGACTGGATGTAAAAAAAAGCACATGGGTGCTTATTCATTATCCTCGAAATAAAAGAATCTGTCATTGTCATTGTCATGTTTTAGACATCATCCATAAAGTCGGAATGCAAAAGACTTTTGGGGAAGGGGAGACGGTGCTGATGTTAACTCCATGGTAAAATTCCCTGAAACGGGCGCTTCCCCTTCCCCCTCCCTGCCCCCTTCCCCCCTTCTCCCCCCCCCCCTCCCCAATGGCCCATGGCGGCTCAATCCCAGGCCATCAGATCACGAGCGCAACGCTCTAACCGCTAGGCTGTCCCTCCCCTCATGTAAACTGATGTAGTTTGTATTACTGTTTCTGTGTTGACAGATAATGAGATACGTGTGAAAATTTGACCTTTTATTTATTTATTCTTTTTTTATCGAGGATAATAGAAGCAACAGATAATGAGATATATGTAAAAATTTGACCTTTTATTTATTTATTCTTTTTTTATCGAGGATAATACAAGCAACAGATAATGAGATATATGTAAAAATTTTACCTTTTATTTATTTATTTATTCTTTTTTATCAAGGATAATACAAGCAACAGATAATGAGATATATGTAAAAATTTTACCTTTTATTTATTTATTTATTCTTTTTTATCAAGGATAATTGATGGTGGATCGGTGGTCTAGAGGTAACGCGCCTGTCTAGAAAGCGAAAAGTCCGGGTCTGAAGTGTGCGGCGGTTCGTACCCCGTTTGGACCGGAAATTTTTCCCCCATCCATTAGACCATGAGTGGTGGTCTGGGCGCTAGTCTTTCGGATGAGACGATAAACCGAGGTCCCGTGTGTTACAAGTAATTATTTAGCGCACGTAAAAAAACCCACGGCAACAAGAGAGTTGTCCCTGGCAAAATTCTTAGAAAAAAGCCACTCTGATAGGGAAACAAATACAGCTGCAGAAAAAAAAAAGGGTGAAAGGGTGGCGCAGCGCTAAGTGGCGACGCGTTCTCCCGCTCTCCCCGGGGAGAGCAGCCCGAATTTCACGGGGAGAAATCTGCCGTGACTTAAAGTGGTATGAAATAAAATCTGAGCGCTTTGATTTGTTGCTTTACAAGATTCAGCGCTATATAAATTCCATACATTATTATTATTATTATTATTATAATACAAGCAACAAGCAGGTGTTGTTGTGTTGTTGTTGTTGTTGTTTTTTGGGGGGGGTTGTTGTTGTTGTTTTTCAAAGAAGCGCATTTGAAATCCTTGGGTGAATATACGTGTCGTAAAATTAATTTTTAAAAATCTTTTTATGGTATTGTTGTTGTTGTTTTTAATGTATTTGCTGTGCTATATTAACGTTGTTGTTTGGCTTTTTTGTGTGTGACCACCAGGAGTGGCTGAGGGCCTCTATGCCAAAGATTTCTACATCAACATCAAAAATTCGCTGACGCCAACCGGAATCATGTGTTGCCAAGGTATGTGGGCCATTGCTTCGGTTGTCATATAACCTGTTACAGGAGCTACGTTTTCTACTTCTTTTGCAACAAACTTGTTAACACACAAGCAACGTCTGCAAACAGACATATGAAGCACACGCATGGGTGTGCGTGTGTAAACACATAATGATACTCGCGCTGGATCAGAAATAGCAAGCATTTGAAATCATACACAAGCATGCACATGCAAACACACAACACAACACACGCACGCACGCACTCCCGCACGCGCACTTACACACACACACACACACACACTGGATCAGAAATAGCAAACATTTGTAATCACACATGCGTGCGTGTGCACACACACACACACACACATACATACATACACATACATACACTTAAACACACACACACACTGGATCACAAATAGTAATTTTTTGTACACACACACCACTCACACACACAGACACACACTCACACACACACTTACACATCGTACAAGAGTGAACAGACGTTAACTTGAAGACAACAACACACACATACACACACACATACAACACACTTACAACACACACTCTCTGTCTCTCACTCACACACACACACACACACACACACACACACCCCACACACACACACACACACACACACACACACACACACACACACACACACACACCCCCACACACACACACACATGATAAATGAAAAACAATTAATTATGAGTTTACTTCTTTCTTTTTCTTTTTTTTTTTTCTTTCCCTTTTGCAGGGGAGACCAGCTGGTTTGACATGGAGCTCATCACGCGCATTCTGAAAGATTGTCAGAGCATTTTCCCTCGCGTGACCTACGCTGTCGGGAACACGCCCACATACGTCGGGGGACAGATGGGCTATATGCTGTGCAGCTGTGACCCTGTACGTACCCCCTCTCTCTTCTGCAGGAAAGAAGGAATTGGGAAGTGGGGGAGAGGTGGGAGGCTGGGGGAGGTGGGGGGGGGGGGGGAGGTGGGAGGCTGGGGGAGGTGAGGGGGGGGAGAGGTAGGAGGCTGGGGGAGGTGGGGGGGGGAGGTGGGAGGGGGGGGAGGTGGTGGAGGGGTGATTGGTAGGGATTTTGTGGTTGTTGGTTTGGTTGGGGTTTTTTTTGGGGGGGTTGTTTTTTTCATTGTCATTCCTCAGCTACAGCTCCAAGGTTCACCAATGGTGAGATTATTTTATGCGTAAAGGCAAGGTAAAGGTGTCCCATAACCTAGAAGGTCGTAGGGGAGCGAGGCATCAGAGACCTCACTTCTCTAGGGGCCAGGGAATCGAACCCAGGTCGTCAGATTGCGAACGCAATGTTCTAACCACTAGGCTATCCCGTCCCCCATGTAGGATTTATAGAGGACTTTTTTTTTTAAAAGTAAAGAACCTTCATGCTCTTCGGTGTGATAATATTTGCTGTCACAATCATTGTTGGAGTCAAAGAGGGCTCATGGTACACTGCTTACACAAACATAGGTATGCATACATAAATTTGTGTGTATATATATATATATATATATATATATATACAAATTTATGCGGTATGCATACATAAATTTGACTGTTTTTCTTCTCATGGAAGTTTGGAGGTTTGAGTGTTGTGTTGTATGCAGTTTCAAGATAACAGCAGATTTCTCTTTTTAAAAAAAACTTTTCCTACCTACAGGTGTATTTGTTTCCTTAAAAGTAAATGGCTTTTCCGACATAAATTTCCCAAGGACAGCTCTCTCTTGGTGCTCTCATCTCATGTGACACACTAGCACCCAGACCACTTTTCACGGGTCTTGTGGGTGGAAGGGAGGTTTGGGAGGGATAGTCCAGCTTCAGACAGGAACAAAACTCATAATCTGTCGTCCTTGAAGTGGTTGCTGTGTCCCATGACGACTGAGTCACCATGTTGTGACAACTCTTTGAATGCTGACATGGATTAGAGCATTTCTAGTGTGTATCTCTGCTTTCCATGTGTATCGCAGTTCTTGATTAAACCATCGACGCTGGAAGCAACAGCAAAGTGAGAGGCTGTATGATCAGTGGCTTTCTTTCCCATTCATGGAATTCCACTTTACAGCTTAGTCTTTAGTGATCGACCATGACTCTCTGACTAGGAGGCTTGACTTGCACAGTCATGTGCTGCAGCCCTGGGGGGCTAGTTGGTCTTTGGAGAACATCTCCAACGCTGACAGTCCTTATGCCCACTTGGCCGAGAGAGTGGGGATGAACTGTGGGCGAGGCATCTCCACTATAATCAAATTTCTGCCCAATTTCCAAAACAGCAGCTGCCTCCTCTTCTGTTTTAGAGGTCATGGTCGGACACGACGGACAAACATATTATACAGACAGACATAGAGTGGAGGGGGCACTGGCAATTGTGCATATGAGTTTACCTGGAAAATGTTCAGCCTACCATCACCAGCACTGCTGAGATTTAAACCAGTGACTCCAGGAATGTTCAGATCAGAAAACTGAGCCTCATTTATTCTGCCTGTTTTGCAGCTAAGAGGTAGTATAGATTGTGTTTCTAGGTTTGGGCTGGGGATTTTTTCATTCCTTAGGCTAGAGCTGTGAGGTTCACCGTTGGTGAGATTTTGCATAAATTATGCAGCCATAAGGTAGCCGCATTGCAACTTCAGGGATGATGTCTACACACGGCACCAGTGTCGATGCCTTGTTTACATGTTGTCACCCACTCCTACTGGCACACAACGGCCTACTGCTCTTCCAAAATGGCAAAACGGTGTTTTAACACGTGTGCAAGATATCCTGCATGCTTTTGTACACAAGACCTCACTTTATAGTCTCACCTGAAGAACTTGAGTGGAGTAGGTACTGTGTAGCATGCAAATCTAGACTAACTCAGTCAAGGGTCCAGGGTCCAGTGCTATCAAATTAGCCCCTTCCTTTTAGCCAAGCCCAAGTGCGGTCAGCTCCTGCTATAATTAACACGAGCTGGGATGTGATGGAACGGATAGCAGCTGAGAGTAGCTGAAAGTGAGAGAAAGTGACAGCTGTGACTGATGTTAACTCCGGAGGAAAAGAAAACCCGCCTTCAAAACGAGCATCTCGATGGTGGCTGGAACCTGCATCATCAGATCACGAGCTCAACGCGTCAAGGAAGGAAAGGTGGCAGGATGGTTAAGACGTTCGCCTGCCAACAAGTCAACCGTGAGGTTCTGGGTTCGATTCCCAGCCTCGCCCTTTCTTCCCAGTTTGACAACAAAAAAATCGAACTGAATGTCAAAGTCCTTCGGATGAGACTATAAAGCAAGGAGGCTCCGTGTTCAAACGCATGCAGAACATCTTGCGCTCACGTTAAATCCTGTTCCGCTTTTCGGAAGAGTAGGCCATTGTGTGCCGGTGGAAACGGATGACAAAATTTACAAAATCACATACACACAGGGGACTGGATGTAAAAAAAAAAAGCACATGAGTGCTTATTCCATTATCCTCGATATAAAAAGAATAAATAAATAAATAAATGATGGCTGGAACCTGCACCGTCAGATCGTGAGCTCAACGCTTCAACCTCCTATCTACCCCCACCCCTCCAGACAGACTGAAGAATGTCGTCAAACTTTTTCATGTTTCTTTGTTTGTTCCAGGATGCCAAACTGACACAGCCACAGCGGCAGTACAGTGAAGAAGAGCTGGAGAAGATGGAGGTGCGTTACTACAGCCCCGAAATACACTCCGCCTCCTTCGTGCTTCCTTTCAACATGAGACAGGTAGGTGGTAAAGGGGGGGGGGCGAAGAGATGGACGACAAGGAGAGAGGAGGGAAGAAGAAGAAAAAAAAGGGGGGTCACCGGTATTGGCGCGGCCGCCTTCTTTATAACTTGCTCCCTACTGGCCGATGTTTAGTATGCGTGTCGCTGTGTATGGGCCGTTTGTTTGTGTTGAATAGTTTGGTTTGTTTTGTTTTTTTCAAAATTCATAACTGAAAAGATAACTCGAATCACAAGTACGTGAAATTTTCAGGGTTTATTGTTGACATGTAGGTGGAAGGTCTAAAGTTGAAAGCCAGCTGCCGCATTTTTGTACAAAAGTTGATGTCATTCTTCTTCTTCTTCCTTTTTTTGTCATGTTTCTCCCAAGGGAGGTTTGACATTGATGAGCCTTCTCCGTCTCTCTCTGTTTTGAGCTTCCTCCTTATTTATGCCCCTTTCTCTAAGATCATCTGCAATACAGGCAGCCCAGGTTGATGTCATTGAACTAAAAAAAATTTTTAATCTGAAGGTCAGATCCTGCAATCGCAGTGGTTCATAGGCAAGTGTTGTGTACAAATCCACTGTGATTGCAGTGGATCGTAGGTAGTGAGTTCAGGAGCTGTGTAGCTTCATTTATATTCATTCATATTGAACTTTTTCCTGATTTCCCATCTGGGTAAGCTCTGTGCTGGGATTTTTTGGCGGGGGGTTATCATGACTTAACATCCAGTATGTTTGATGAGTTAAGGCCTTGTGTCCTGTGGGTTAATGTCATCTGTCTAGGTGTATGACTGTGTGTCTCTGCATGCACTCATTCTGGCTTGGGGTGGAAGTAATAGAGGGGACAACAAATTTCATGGATGCTGGGATCTGTGTTTTTTTGTTTTTTGTTTTCATTCCTTGGTCTAGAGCTCCAAGGTTCACGGTGGTGAGATTTTATGTATGTGACCATTTCGGACTTCGGGGATGCATGCTGGGTATGTTTGTGTTTCCGTAGTAACCCACCAACCACTGACATGAATTACAGAATCTTTATTCTGTATTTATTTATTATTCTTTTATATCGAGGATAATGGAATAAGCACTTATGTGCTTTTTTACATCCAGTCCCCGTGTGTATGTGGTTTTGTGAATTCTGTCATCTGTTCCCACCGGCACACAATGGCCTACTCTTATGAAAAGCGGAACAGGATTTAACGTGTGCGCAAGATGTTCTGCGTGCGTTCGCACACAGGGCCTCGGTTTATAGTCTCATCCGAAGGACTTTTGGGGAGAGTGGAGTCTGCACTGGTGTTAACTCCAGGGGAAAATATCCCCTTGAACAGGAACCGAACCTGGGTTGTCAGATTGCGAGCGCAATGTTCTAACCACTAGGCTATCCCGTCTTGAAGATGCGTATTTGATCTTGTGCATGTGTATGTATACATGAAGGGAATTAAGGCACTGGCAGATCTGCACTTGAAGTTGACCTGGGAGATCGTAAAACTCCCACCCCCTTAATTCATCAGACGCCGCTGAGAATCAAACCTTCAACGTCATGGACCCGTGGGATTGAGGTCAAAGGGTGTTAACCACTCTGCTAAAGCATCCATCGTGTGTATGATTTCGTCCATTTTAAGTTGACCTTCTCCTGGTTTTCTTCACTCACAGCCACAATGTTATATAAAAAAGGTAAAGGTAAAGGAGTCCCATAACCTAGAAGGTCATAGGGGAGCAAGGCATCAGAGACTTCAGCTTCTCTAGGGCCAGCATATTGAGGGCGGCGCCCATCTCCTCTCCCTCGCTGCTTTACCTTCCCTGACCCTAAAGAGGACAGGTACCCATTTACAGCTGGGAGAACTGTACTGAAGCCAAGGCGCACAAACGGTCACCCATCCAACTGGTAACCACGCTCAACGCTGCTTAACTTGGCTGGGGGAAAGCGAGTGCTCTGACCACTGAGCTATCCCGTCCCCATAAAAATAAAAAGTGTTATAAAAATGTTATGTACCGCTTCTTTAATCCATCTTGTGTGCGTTTTGTGTGTATGTGTGCGTGCATGTGTGTGTGTGCGTGCGTGCATGTGTGTGCGTGCGTGCGTGTGTGTGTTCACAGGCGCTGAAGGGAGTCCTGAACAGGTAACAAGAGAAGTCTGGAAAGTTTTGGCTGTTCATCCCATCCTTCAAGCCTCTGCAATATTCTCTTCATATGTTGTTTTTGTTTGTTTTTTAATGTACTTTGTCAGCTTGTGTGTATTACATGTGCACGTGTGGTTCTACAAGAAGCAATTTCTTCAGAAAGAGTTGTGATAAAGATCGTTGACAGATTTTTTTTTTGGGGGGGTACAGTACATACAACAAGTACTAACCAGTTTTGTGTGGTTTTTTAAATGCATGATGCATTTGGTGTTTGTTTTAAAATGAGGTGGAACTAAAGTTTTTGCTATTTAAAAGAAATCATCGGATGTTAAATGGTTTTAAGACTGATGTGAAACTAAACACAGGGTTTATGTAGGATTAGAATTATGAGTAGTAGGCTAGTCATTTTTATACCAACTGGTTGAATTCATTTTATCATTCTTCTTCAAGTTGAATTTATCATGGGTTTCTTGTGTGTGTGAAACAGGGTAATTGATGTTGAACAGCTCAGTTTTTGGTGACCAAAAACAAACCAAAATTTTTTTTTAAGGTTTAAGAGCCATCATGTCAAAATGAAATTTTGTGCAGTTTATTGCATTTTGCTTGGAATTTTTTGCAGGGTGTTTTTTTTTTTGGTTGTGGTTGGTTGTTTAGTTGGTTTTGGGGGATAGGAAAGGGGGGGAGGGTGTACTTGTGTTATGTTTAGTTGGAGAATTAGCAGTAATTGTGATTCATATCAAGACCAAAAAAACAGATTTCAAGAAAGTTGTGTATTTGCCTTATTGTTATCTTTTTTTTTTTTAAAGAAAGTTGTTTTAAAAAATTGCTTCTCTTTAAATCACAGGTTTGATTGCTGTCTGATTTCTGTGTGTGTGTTTTTTAAAATTTATTTCATTCTTTTATATCGAGGATAATGGAATAAGCACTTATGTGCTTTTTTACATCCTGTCCCCGTGTGTATGTAGTTTTGTAAATTCTGTCATCTGTTCCCACTGGAACACAATGGCCTGCTCTTACAAAAAGCGGAACAGGATTTAACATGTGCGCAAGATGTTCTGCGTGCGTTCGCACACAGGGCCTTGGTTTATAGTCTCATCCAAAGGACTTTTGGGGAGAGTGGAGTCTGCACTGATGTTAACTCCAGGGGAAAATATCCCCTTGTACGGGAATTGAACCCGGGTCGTCAGATTTTGAGCACAATGTTCTAACCACCAGGCTATCCCGTCTCCCGTGTGTGCGCGCGTTTGTGTTCTGTTTTTTGTTTGTTTAAACCAAAGAAATAGTTCGTTTCGGTACATGAAGAAAGAAACTTTTTTTTCTTTTCTTTTGTGGGGGTGTGTCATGTAGTTGTTGTGTTTGTTATATGTTTTGTTTCAGTTTTTATGGGGAGGACTTTTTTGTGAAGGAATACAAATAAGCAGCCATATTTTGTACTTGTATGTGCATCATTTGTGTTTTTGAGAAATGTTTCATGTATTAAAAAAAAAGAAGAAAAGGGCATTGAAAATGCAAGTGTATGCATGTAAATGCGTGTGTCTGCATGCATGCATGTGTGTGTGTGTGTGTGTGTGTGTGCTCATGGTCTGTGGTGCTACGATGTGAAAGTAGTCATACTTGCAATGGGTATTCCACTGTAACTCGCTCTCTCTCTCTCTATCTGTCTCTCTCTCTGTCTCTCTCCTCACCCTCGCTCTCTCCCCTCCCCCCCCTCCATTCTCCCCCCCTCCCTTTGTTTCTGTATGTCTCTGTCTCTCTCTCCTCTCTTTTCTTCTCCTCTCACCCCTCTCTCTCTCTCTCTCCCCTCCTCCCCCTCCATTCTTCCACACCCCCTCTCTCTCTTTCAGTCTCTCTCTCTTTCCCCCTCCATTCTTACCGCCTCTCTCTCCTCTCCTTCCCCCTCCCCCTTCTGTCTCTCTCCCCCATCTTCTCCCTGCATTCTTCTCTGTCTGTCTGACTCGTTCTCTCTCTCTCTCTCTCTCTCTCTCTCTCTCTCTCTCTCTCTCTCTCTCTCTCTCTCTCTCTCTCTCTCCCTCCCCCTACCCACCCCACCACCCCCTCCCATGCTTTGCATATCAGCTAGCTGTGTTATTAGTTGGAAGTCAAACCCAAACCTGAACAATGTTTTGGTTCTCTCAAGCTCATTCACATCACACACACATACATTATCAATACTCCAAGCTTTTCTTTTCTTTTTTTTTCTTTTTTTTTTTTTTTCTTTTTTGAGAGGGTGGGGTGGGGGTTAGGGTCTCAAGATTATTTGTGACTGTCCCCCACAAAATGGGTCGCATTGCACCTGTCCCTCTCCTCCACTAAGACCAGCGCTAGGCAGGTAGGAAGGTCAAGTTGTTGATTTTGAGATTTCTATTAATTATGAAGCTTTAAGCTTTTTTTGTCTACCTTGTACAGAAGAAGAAGTATTAAGGCATAATTTTGTTTCCTTTTGCTTTAATAGCGGGTTTAAAAGCACCCCCTACTTCTCATCGTGACTATCTGTGCCGATGCAAAATTTGTCATATTGTCACTTTCAGGTATCGAGCATGTCAATTTTTGTAATAACTTTTCGTAGCATTGTCCGATTTTCAGTCTTTTTTGATTAAACAATATTTTCATTGGAGATTAATAAATGTTAACTTTTTAAAATGAGCCTCCGGTGCAATGTGACTGATAATGTGGTGGAGGGTCACATAATTACGTTATGCTTGTTGATTATACTTCCACTTTACAGCTTAGTCTTTAGTGATCGACTATGACTTTCTGACTAGGAGGCTTGACTCGCACAGTCCTTATGTGCTGCAGCCCTGGGGGCTGGTTGGCCTTTGGAGAACATCTCCAACGCTGACTGTCCTTATGCCCACTTGGCCGAGAGAGTGGGGATGTGCTGTGGGCAAGGCATCTCCACTATAATAAAATTTCTGCCCAATTTCCAAAACAGCAACTTCCTTTGCTGTTCCGGAGGACATCGTCGAGCACGACGGACAAGCATATATATATATATTGAAAACTTTAATCCTTATATTACCTTTCCTCTCAAGATGTTCTACATCTACATGCCTAAAATGCTGTCATTGAAAGATTGTATTTTCTAGAAGGGTTTTTTTTGTTTGTTTTTTATATTTTTATTTGAATCTTTGATAAATCATTTTTTAAAGTGATATAGAAGCTGTAAGTGGCCACCTGCACTTGTTTTCCTCCGCTATGTCAGCATCAGTAAGATGATTGACATCGTGCAGATGAGTGAATCCAAGTCCAGACCTCTGCATGTCCCACAAATAGTTTGTTGCTCTAGCCTACATCAAGGAATAAGTGGAAATGCCCAGAAGTTTTGGATTTTTTTTGTTTGGTGGGGGGGGGGGGGAATCGTTCTTCTGAACTTTTATAAACATGAGAAGCGGACGTCTGTCCTAATCTAATTCTTACTTCAAATAAGAGTGTTTTGTTTTTCAAATAGATTGTTTTGTTTCTCACGTAGATTGTTTTGTTTTTCAAATAGATTGTTTTTGTTTTTCAAATACATTGTTTTGTTTTTCAAGTAGATTAGTTTGTTTTTTCAAGAAGATTTACTAAAAAATGTAACGGTTTTATCAGAGTAGGGGGTACATCTTTTTGTATCTGATGTTTTTAGAATGTTGGGGTTTGTTTTTTTAACTGCTGACAATGTAGTTGTTTACATTTCAGCAGCACACACTAACACACGCGGGTGTGTGTCTCACATTCACACGCGCACACAACAACACACTCACACGCGCACACAACAACACACTCACACGCGCACACAACAACACACATACACATGCGCACGCACACACACACACACAACATGCACACATACACACGCACACACACACACTCACAACACACACATCACACACACAACACACACACACACACAACCTATGTGTGGTATAACATCTTCCTCAATTTTATTTGTGTTTTAAAAATTTGTCAAGTTGCTGCATGAGCCAGATTGTTACATTTGCATGTAGTATGTATCTTTATTAGCCAAAAAAGCCCAACCCCAATAACTTACGGTAACAAGTGGGTTTTTTCCCCTTTTTTTTTTATATATGTTGTCCACAGCAAGTCTGTTCCATATTGACACAGTGGCTGTGTCTGTGATTTGTAACTTGTTCAAGATGATTGTCATTTGAGCTTAAGAGAGCTTGGAGAAATACTGTTACTTGTTCAACATGATTTTCATGTTACTTTTTTCAAGGTGGTTGTCATTTGAGCTGAAGGGGCTTGTAGAAATACTGTTACTTGGTCAAGATAGTTGACTTTTTGGGTAGGGGGGCTTGGAGAAATAGTGTTACTTGATCAAGATAGTTGACTTGTTGGGGTAGGGGGGCTTGTAGAAATAGTGTTACTTGGTCAAGATGATTGTCATTTGGGTTAAGGGAGCTTGGAGGAATACCATTACTTGCTCAAGATGATTGTCTTTTAGGGTGAGGGGACTTGGAGGAATAGTGTTACTTAGATGATTGTCATGTTACTTGTTCAAGAAGATTGTCACTTGGGATAAGTTGGTTTGGAGGAATAAGAGTTGTTGTTTTTTCAAAAAGATTGTCTTTTAGGGTGGGGGAGCTTGGAGGAAAAGCGTTACTTGTTCAAGATGATTGCCATTTGGAATGATGTGGATTGAAGGAATAGCGTGACTTTTTCAAGATGACTGTCGTGTTACTTGATCAAGATGATTGTCATATCACTTGTTTAAGATGGTTGTCATTTGGGATGAGGCGGTTTGAGGAAATACTGTTGCTTGTTCAAAGTGATTGTCATTTGCGATGTGAGGTGGCTTAGAGGAATAGTGTTACTTTTTGAAGATGATCGTCATTAAATTGTGGGATGAGGTCGTTTGGAGGAATAGTGTTAGCTGTTTAAGTTAATTGACATTTGGGGTATGGGGGATTGGAGAAATAGTGTAACATGTTCAAGATGATTGTCATGTTGTTCAAGATGATTGTCATGTTGTTCAAGATGACTGTCATGTTACTTGTTCAAGAAGATTGTAACTTGGGGTAGGGGGGGATTGGAGAAATAGTGTAACATGTTCAAGATGATTGTCATGTACGTTACTTATTGAAGATGATTGCCACTTGGGATGTGTTGGTTTGGAGGAATTTTGTTGCTTGCTCAAGATAATTGTCATTTGGGATGAGTTGGTGTGGAGAAATGCTGTTAGTTGTTCAAGATGATTGTCACTTGGGGTATGGGGGGGCTTGGAGGAATAGTGTTACTTGATCAAGATGATTGTCCTGCTCCTTGATCAAGATGATTGTCATGTTACTTGATCAAGATGATTGTCATGTTACTTGATCAAGATGGTTGTCATTTGGGATGAGTTGGTTTGAAGGAATATTGTTACTTGTTCAAGGTGATAGTCTTTGGGGCTGACGGTGGTTTTGGAGGAATTGTCATTTGGGATGATGTGGTTTGGAGGAGTACTGTCGATTATTTGTGTGTGACAGATCTGTTGTTGGAGGTATTTGGACCAGCATTGGTTGTTTGGGACAGTATTGATTGTTGGGTCATGGATTTTTTGGAGAAAGCTGCAAGTAATAAAGCGATGTAGACATTAAAAAAAAAACACAAATAGAGCACATGGTTTTTCAAAGGTTTTTGTATGTGTCTTGTTGTTTTGAGGTGTTATGTTATATTGACATTCCCATCTTGTGTTTGTAAAAATTTTTAAAAATCCAATGCTATTTGGGTGGATTTTTGTTCGCAGTTTTGGGGGTTTGTTTTTACAAATACTATTTTGATCCATAGTGGATTGTTTCCGCATCCAGTCTGTCTCATCCGTTATTGGCTTTTTGCTTCATGTCAAATTTATGATAATTCACCGACTGTAAGTTATTAACTTTTTATTTTTATTTTTTAAAGATTGACCTTTGCGACTTACCCGAGGGTTGCAGGTTACCCATCACTGAAAGTGACTGGAAGCAGTAGACGTTCAAACTCCTGAGAGAAAATATGAGAAACGGTCATACCTTTTTTTTTTTCTTTGGCTAGAGCTTCGAGGTTTACCAATAATGAGATTTTTGTATATGCGACCGTTCCCTCCCTCCTCCCTCCTCCACCACCACCACCACCACCATTATAGGTAGCTGCATACAGGCTTCGGGTATAAACATTCATACATAAATGTTTATGTTGTGGAATGACTTTGATCATCTCTCCTTGTAAGCTTGTAAACAGAGAGAGAGATGGAGAAGGCTCATCAATGTCAAACCTCCCTTGGGAGAAACATGAAAAAAAAAGGAAGAAGAAGAAGAAGAAGAAGAACTCTCCTTGTAAGCATCGCAGCAGGGGGGGGGGGCTATTTGTAGATGTGAACTGTGGTGAGCGCCGTTTGCTAGGGTGGGTGTCATGTGTCTATATCCATACTCGTGCATGCAATGCATTCACTTTACGGCGATAATGTTTTAAAGTATTTTTGAAGCCTCTTCACAGAGGTTTCATTTCCCGCTGGTTCGGTACACACATACTATTTACCCTTGAAGTGATGGGAGATCGGAAAAAAAGCCCCACTCTGTTACATGTATCGATGTCGTTTTTTTGCTTCAACGCACACATTATTTTTTTCATTGTGTTCTTGATAGCTTGTTGACGGAAGCTTGTGCTGATGACTTTCAGGAGCTGTATAATGTTTTTAAATTTTTTTCAATCATAAAAAAAAGCAAGAAACAGCCAAAGAAGCTAATCAATTTTCGGGTTATGGAACTTTTTATCCCAAGATGACTTACATTGATAAATGAATCCATACGCGTCTTACCCAAGATTTTGGTTTTAAAAAATATGTTTATTATATATCAAAAACCATTACAAACTCCTTGATGTTTAAAAAAAAGTTTAGAATTATTCATCCACTTGGACCACACACAACAACAACAAAAAAGAAGAAGCGAAAGATCAGGAAAAGGGATAACAGAAAACCAAGCAGTAAGTGCTGACACGCTAGGCGTCAGGTTGATGATTTTCAGCGTGGTTTATTCGACTGCGCAGCATGAATATCACTGTCATCCAGTCCTTGTTGAAAAGTAGGGAGTAAGGCTTCTCAAAGGAAGTGGCACGTATAGTTCTTGTCATTTTTATAGAAGAAAAATTGAATGTGTTTTGGTTTTTGTTCATCCGTTGGCTAGAGCTCCTAGGTTCATCAGTGGTGAAATTTCTGCTTATGCGACCGTTCCCCCCCTCCCCCCGCCCCCCCCCCCCCCCCCCCCCCCCCCCCCATCCATTATTTAGGTAGCCGTATTCCAGCTTTGAGGATGGTGTCTAAACCTGACGCCTGTGTCCATGCATTTTTTTTGTTTTGTTTTTTTGTTATCCATTCCTACCAGTATGAAAATGGTCTTCTGTTCCAAAAGGCGGATCGAGTTTTAACCGCGTGTGCTAGATATTCAGCTTGCATTTGCACACTGGGCTTCGGTTTATAGTATCATCATCGGAAAGACTTTGACATTCAGTTCGATTTCCTCGTCAAACTTTGGGAAGGAAAGGGCGAGGCCGGGAATCAAACCCGGAACCTTGCTGATGACTTTTTAGGCAAGTGAACATCCTGCCACCTTCCTTATTGCATGTGTGTGTTGTGTGTAAGCAGAGTTGGTTTTTTAAGCAGAGAAAAGACAAAGAAATGTGTGTGTGTCGTTGGAAAAAAAAAATCATGTTGCTTATTTCGTTCTTCCATGCCCCAGACTTGCCAAAGTGGTGGTGGTAGCTTTTTTTTAAGGTTTTTTTTTAAAGGGTTTTTTGTTTGGGGTGGGTTTTTTTTCATTCCTTGGCTAGAACTCCAAAGTTCACCTGTTAGCATCTGACTTATTGATTGCAGGTGTTGGAAAATCAAACTTTGGCTGAATTTTTAATCCCTAGGGGTAAACTTTTCATTGAAATTATTATTTTTTGTGTGTGCTTAACACTAGTTTTGTCTTATTTTGTGGCACTTTTTTAAAAATGAAAATTATGCGCTTTTTGGGGTTGGTTTTTTTTTTTAATGCGTCTTTTTAAAAAAAAATTATAATGTTATCTTGTGTATGTTTGGATTATTTGTGTACGCATTCAGTTTTATTCAGAGTACCTTTTTAATGGGTCGTTGCTTTTTAAATGTGTGTAGATATCATTCTCTCTCTGTCTCTCTCACACACACATGCACACTGTCTCTCTCTCTCTCACACACACACATACACTCACGCATGCGCGCACACACACTCTCACACAATCTCAACCTTATTTCTGGTTCATGATGTATGTTTGCTAGGTGCGTTATGCTGTTTGAAGAAGTTGTCTTTGCTTCATGCACTGTGCAGAGACTCGACGTCATTGACAAAGGAAGAGATTCCTTCTACTTTCTGAGATTGTTGCGTAACGTTGAGATTCACATACAGTGTTCCTGGTCATGCACTATTGTACGCACTTTCACCCACTAAAAAAAAAAAAAAGGGGGGAGGGGGGGGGTGGCGGAGAGAAAAAAAATGGACGCATTTTTTGGGAGGTGTGATTTTTGTGTGTGTCTTAGTAATGCATTAGTTTTTTATGTGCTGAAAGCGTTGATATTTGCAAGCTGCATTTTTTCGTTAGGAGATTTACATTTGGAATTGGTGGAAGTCTGAGATTGGAGGAAAAAAAAATGTTGGTTTTGTTTCGAGTTTCACCTACGATGAGATTTTCAGTGTATGACCGTTTTGGGGTCCCCCCCCCCCCCCCCCCCCCCCCCCCCCACCACCCATCATTAAGGTAGCCACATTCCGACTTCGGGGAAGATCGGAGTAACATCCCATTACTATCAGTGATGGAACAGAGAAGGAGGCTGGTCGAAAATGGTTTGGTTTTGTTGGGGGGGGGGGGGGGGGGGGGGGGTGCTGCCTTTTCCTTCAGCTAGAGGCTCTGAGGTTCACTAATTGTGAGATTTCGCGTATGCGACCTTTTGTACGCCATTGAGGTAGCGGCATTCTGACTGTGAGAATATTTACACATGACACTAGTGTGCATGCGTTTTGGTTGTTTGGGGGTTGTTGTTTTTCATTTTTGTCATCCATTCCTACCCAGCACGCATTAGCCTACAGTTCTTGAAAGACGGAACGGCTTTTAACGTGTGCACAAGATTTCTGCGTGCATTCATACATAGGACATTCATACGTGGGACATCTTAATATGTGGCACCCATCCAAAGGACTTTTTGGAGAGGGGTGTATGTTAACTCCTAGGGGGAAAATCCCCTCAAACTAGCGCCTCTGTGGTGGCTCGAACTCACGCCCTCAGATTGCAAGCTTAATTCTCTAACCACTAGGGTATCCCACCCCTCTCCCACCTCTGTTTTTTTGGTACTTTTTTTTTTTTTTAATAACACTTCAACTAAGAAGTGGCATACTGTTGTAAATTTTGATACACAGTGAGTGCAGGGAATGAAGATCGGTTTCATGAAACATTGTGATCAGTAGCCATGGTCTTGTTCTTGTAGTCACGATTTTTGGGGGGGTTTGTTTCAAAAAGTTGCAAAAATGCCCCTGTTCTTGATGATATGTGAATGTTGAAGCAGTGGAAATAAACTCAGCAATAAAATTAAGAAACAACACACGCACACACACTCACACACTTTTCACGAAATTTTTTGCTGGTAATGTTGTGAACTTTTTTTTTGGGTACCCTTACTTCATGTGATAATAATGGCACATAGGGTTGTTCTGCTAACTCATGAAGGATACATTTTGGGAGAGAGAGAAAAATTGTAATCATGCGCGCTTTGCATACTTTTTCCACTTTCTTTTTTTTGCTATATATTTTGTGTATGCTGTGCACTTACATGCTTGATGAACTAATCAGAAAAAGCTGTTTTGCCACAGTTTCATTATGTTTGTTGGAGTATCTCCACTTTTTTTTTTTTATTGCAAAGAAGTTTGGATGTTGGTGAAGTATTAAAACGTGATTTTTAATCCATCATATTGTCGTGTTTTCCTTCCTCTTGAGTTTTTTTATAGCCGTCTATCATATTAGAGCAATCACATAGATAGACAGTTAGATACATACATAGATACAGGTGGCAGGGTGGTTAAGACGTTCGTCTGCCAACAAGTGAGGTTGTGGGTTCGATTTCCAGCCTCGCCCTTTCTTCCCAGTTTGACACACACACACAAAAATCGAACTGAATGTCAAAGTCCTTCGGATGAGACTATAAACCGAGGCCCCGTGTTCGAATGCATGCAGATCATCTTGCGCACACGTTAAATCCTGTTTTGCTTCTCGAAAGAGTAGGCCATTGTGTGCCGGTGGAAACGGACGACAAAATTTACAAAACCGCATACACACAGGGACCGGATGTAAAAAAGCACATGAGTACTTATTTCATTATCCTTGATATAAAAGAATAAATAAATAGATAGTTACATACATACATACACACACACACTATCATCTTATCTCTAACTAAAAATAAAACACATACGCACACACACAAGCCTAAAAGCAGCAACAACAAAGACAAAATGAATAAGAAGAAAACTATCCAACAGTACAACATTTTTACAACATAAAAAAATAACGACTAATCCAATGAATAAATAATGCATGAAAGAAACAAGAGAACTATGGAGACAACAAACTTGTTTCTTCTTCTTATAACTGTCTCTGGTTCCGTAACCTTAGTCCTTCGGATGAGACTATAAACCGAGGCCCCGTGTTCGAACGCATGCAGAACATCTTGCGCACACGTTAAATCCTGTTCCGCTTTTCGGAAGAGTAGGCCATTGTGTGCCGGTAGAAACAGATGACAAAATTTACAAAACCGCATACACACAGGGACTGGATGTAAAAAAGCACATGAGTGCTTATTCCATTATCCTTGATATAAAAGATTAAATAAATAAATAATAAAACATAATTATATTAGAGCAATCACATAAATAGATAATTTCATACATACATACACACACACTATCATCTCTAACTAAAAATTAAAAATAAAACACATACACACACACACAAGCCTAAAAGCAGCAACAACAAAGACAAATGAATAAGAAGAAAACTATCCAACAGTAGCACAACTTTATTACAACATTTTAAAAAAATGAACGATTAATCCAATGAATAAATAATGCATGAAAGAAACAAAAGAACTATGGAGACAACAAACAATGTTTTTTCTTCTTATAACTGGGTCTGATTCAGTGACCCCAGTTGCTCTGGTCTCATGGTAACCTCAGTTTCGGTTTCCCACACACTTCTGTGGTGAGTTTGTTTTAAACCCTTCAGGGTTGGAGGTAGGCATCTCCACTATAATCAAATTTCTGCCCAGTTTCCAAAACAGCAGCTGCCTCCTCTGCTGTTGTGGAGATCATCGTCAGACACGACGGACAAAGATACACAGGGTTGGAGGTCCTCTGGAGAAGACACCCTAGGCAAGGACATCTCACTTGGTTTTAGCTCCGTGACAAAGCTATTATTGTCATCAGTAGGGGGCTTAGCGGGTGGTATCCTGCATGTGTTCCCATTGAACATCACCAAAGTGACCCAGCAGCAGTGCAGGGCCCCTCAGGCTGATGGCTCCTCAGCAGCCTGATACTGATGGATTCCTTTGGACTCCCGACCCAGAGGACGCGACGTAACGAATCTGGGTATGGCTGGGGTGGAGAGATCGAGATGAGCAGTGAGTGAAGAACAGGACAGGAACGTCACAGAAGATAACGCAGCAGAAATGAATCACCGTCACCGTCACCGATCCCTCAGATTCCGAATCCTTAAGGGCGCCTCCGAAGCTCTGTCAACCACCTTTCTCCAGTCCTCTCGGCCGCTCTCAGGGTGTCTCTCAGCTCCGTGTCTGTCCACTCCCGAATGTTGTCCTCCCATCTCTTCCTTTGTCTGCCTCTTCTTCTTCCTCCCCTCACTGTGCCTTGTAGGATTGTTTTAGCAAGACCAGAGGAGCGTGTGACATGACCAAACCACTTCAGTTTTCGTTGTCTAACGAGTGTTTGAAGGTCAGTGCAGGGCCCGATTTCATTGCGGATGCGTCTCTTGACTTCTTCATTCGTGATGTGGTCTTTGTATGAGATGCCTAAGAGTCATCGGAAGCACCTCATTTCTACAGCTCTTATTCTTCTCTCTAAGTCCGCTGTGAGGGTCCATGATTCACATGCATATAAGAAGATTGACATGACCAGAGAGCGCATCAGTCTGATTTTGGAACTGATGGCGATTTTTCTGTTGCTCCAGATGGGTTTGAGCTTGGTCATCGCGGCTGTGGTCTGGGCAATTCTTGACAGTATTTCTGGTTTTGATCCCTCATCTGTCACGATAGATCCCAAATATTTGAATCCCAAATATCATGATAAATCCATGGTAAAAAAAGTAGTATGTTCTTTCGAGCCAGAAGGCCCATAGAGCCGGAGCTTATCCCGGTTTCTGTAGCGTTTAGCGAACTGATGGTTTTTCACCACCCCTGTGACAGGACGCTAGTCTGTCGCCAGATACTTCCCCAGCAGAGCTGGTACCCACTTGTACACCTGGGTGGAGTGAGGAAAATAGGAGTAAAGTGTCTTTCCCAAGGACACAACACCGAGCCGAGCGGGGATCGAACCCGCGACCTCTGGATCACGAGTTGACCGCCCAAACCACTCGACCACGGTGCCTCCTAAATCCATGGTAGTATAGTCATATACTCCATAATTATCCCATTGTACTTCACAAATTGTAAGCATCTTTGCAGAGTGACGCTGTTCAAATTCAGGAGTCCTAAGCGAACTTCTTCTTTGAGAGTTCTCATAACTGACTTGTTAGTTTCATCATACGAAGCAGTTATTACTGTATTACCTGGAGAACCTTGTTGTTGTTGTTATTTGAGGATGTTACGCAACGCAAACAACACATTCGAAATGTTGGTACAAATTTCGGAAGTACAGAGAAGCAACCAAACATAAATGATCACAACAATAAAACATACTCAAACGCGCGCGCACACGCACGCACGCACGCTCACACACACACACACACACACACACACACATTGCGTGCCTGTGGGAACGGATGACAAAATTTGAAGAAGACTTTTGGTAAAATTCTTCCTATTGACAAAATTTACAAAACTGCATTCACATAGCTTAAAAATGTCAGCTTATGAATTCGTAGCGGGTGTTTAAAATGGCTATGTGGATTTATTTTGACGCTAATCAGGGGAGAAGATACTTTGAAAGATCCGAACATAGACTTGCAAATTAAAGCACGATCTATCTAATTATGGCCCACCAAAGGCTGGTAAAATCTTCCCTGATCATGGCCTTTGATGATGAAAAAAATAGCATTCGAAATGGGCAGGGAAGGGGAAAAGAAGGGTTGACAATTGTAGCCACCCTCCCCTTCCCGGTGGGAACGGATGACAACATTTACAAAACTGCATATACACAGGGATTGTATGTTAAAACACACACACACACACACACACACACACACAGGGGGACGGGATAGCCTAGTGGTTAGAACATTGCGCTCGCAATCTGACAACCCGGGTTCGATTCCCGTGCAAGGGGATACCCCCTGGAGTTAACATCAGTGCAGACTCCACTCTCCCCAAAAGTCCTTCCGATGAGACTATAAACCGAGGGCCGTGTGCGAATGCATGTAGAACATCTTGTGCACACGTTAAATCCTGTTCCGTAAGAGTAGGCAATTGTGTGCCGGTGGGAACGGATGAAAAAATTTACACAACCGCATACACACGGGGACTGGATGTAAAAAAAAAAAAGCACATAAGTGCTTATTCCATTATCCTCGATATAAAAGAAAAAATAAAAATGAAATAATTTTTTTAAATATCACACACACACACACACACACACACGCACAAGTGCTTATTCCATCATCCTGGAAAAAACAAAACACCCTAGGACAGTGCCAGTGGCTAAGCTACAGTCTTTAGGATTGAAATCTGATGTTAAGAATAAATATCATTAACATAATATAGAACACTAAAAATTGGGGTGAAAGGAGGAGTGGAGTAATGGCTAAAAAATAGATTTTGTATGACTTGTTACTAGTACTAAAGGCCTTTCTCAAAGCTGCGTTGTAAGTAGCCTGTAAACAGCGCAGCAAACGTAACATTTATCGCTGATTGGTCAAAATAGTTCTAATTTAACACAGACATGCAGAGTTGCCCTTCCCTAGCTTGAATGGGGTAACGTAATAGGACTTCAACTGAGCACGAATTCAGTTCAGGCTAGTTTGCTGCAGAGACTGAAGCTTGTGCTGTGATATTGGAGGTCTTTGCTGTTCATTTTCCAAAGGTAAATATCAGCTGTCGAATATAGACCGTAATCTTTTGGTAAGATTTATAATGCAATTTTAAATACCTCTAAGTAGTAAACTTCACTTTCCACCATTTGCTGGCTGAACTGACAGTGGCTAATGGTCAAGTCACAGTGTGAGTGTAGTCAAGCCTTTTCAAGTTTCTGGTTCCAAAATACAGCCGGTTTTTTTGATGCAGTGATGATTAATGAACTTTTTGTTCCAGTTTAAACGTGTGAGTTCTTTTTTAGGGGATGATGAAGTTGTTGCAATGGCAATGGTGTCAAACTTTGTTCAAACCTACCTTAACGTTAATCAGCTCTCTTTTAGTAACCAAAGAATTTAGGTTTCATGTAAAAATAAGAAACTTGGTTAGTGTGCATCCGAAATTGTTGTTCGTTATAACTACAACATGATACAAATATCATTCATTTTATTTTCATGGAATAAGACTACTCTGAAAATGTTGAAGGCTGTGTCTAGCAAAACCGGGTTGCACATGGCTAACTGCATGATGGGTATGTTCGTGTTGTCCATGCCATGGGTCCTTGCTTAGGTGGCCTACTTTTTTTTAAAACTAAAGGTGAAGGCGTTTTTGTGGACTATCAATGGAAGGTATGAGAGGTAATGTCAGTAACTATAAACAAAATGAAGGAATGTGTTAGAACTTGATGTAAAAAAACCAAACGCAAACTTGTTAATGGTTCATCAGTAAACAGAGCCTGGTTATTTCATATTAAGAATGCATGTGTGGCAGCAAAACTGTGTTCTGCTTGATCTGTGACATTGGGGCAGAGAAACTTGAAAGTTGTACACAGCATTTAAATTTGTAGTACATTTTTACATAGTAATGCATCAGTCGTTATGGTTTATATTTCCTTGATATTTCGCCCATTGTCATTTTTGTATGCTCTCTTAATGGCGTTTTTGTAGCTATTCACACAATTACTCATTGAAGAGATCATAACTTTCCCAACCAACCTCATGGTTTTTTAAAAATTATTTGACAGGAAACCAAGAAGTGGCCCTGTAAGCCGGAAAGATAATGGTTGTCACCAGATTCAAGTTGCCCACAAAGCACTGCGTGCAAATTCACTGCTGTGCCCTGATGACCACTAGATTAAAGTTGCTCACTGCACACTGCCTGCAACATCCACTACTGCACTGCCCTGATGACCAGCAGATTGTTGCCCACAACACAGTCAGCAAAGTCACTGCACTGCCTGATGACTTCCAAAGAACTGAGGAAGAAATCAAGAGGTATGATTTTTTAAATAGTGAACTTGTAAGTGAAATCAATGTTTTATACACTGTGGGTACTTTAATGTAACTAATGGTATAGCAGTAGCGATTTTGCATACATGATTTAGTGTTTTGATACAAAAATTGTGAAATATAGATAGGGTACTTTGGTACTCATGAAACTGAATGGTTCGCACGGGTCCATCCGAATATGGCATGCCAGATTTATTTTACTAAAATAAAAGGGATCGCCATTTAAGACCTGGGATGTATGAAGAATAAAATTGGATGAACAGAAAGTAAACATATGAGTGTAGAATTCCAGATTGTTTTAAAATCGATTCAGTTAAAAAATCGATGACACTGCCAATGTATAAGGAGAATGCGTTGGAGCGGACATGATCAGATCAGCAAAACTAAGGATGCAGGGCAGGTACCAGAGCAAGTACAAATTAATGTCGTGATATTAAGGCATTACAGGATAATGTGGAAAAAATAAGTCACAAGAATAATGGAGCAATAAATAAATATTTTATCACGTTACCATAAAAACTCCAAAATTTAAAATATGTTAGTGCATTATACATAATAAAGATTTCGTTATTTATATTCAGATGTAATAATCGCTCAATGCCAGTCAAAACAGGTGGAGTGAATGGCATTGAACATAAAAACCATCTTCATGTCCAAAGAGGGGAAAGAGAGGGGAGCTGTTGGGAGTGGGAGTGAATAGATATCTTTTTTTTTTTAAAGGAGAATAAAGTCTAAACTTGATAGAGAAATGTGAATAGTCATACTGGAGCTGAATACTCGGTCACCCTTTTATTGAGTCAGAATTTTTTAAAAGCTAAAAATGTGGAGTGGAGAGAGAAGACCATCATGAACTTTGCAACCCGAGTTCATTTGACCCCGCAATCCCTCCTTTTCTGACATCCTTGCATCAAAAGTGCGCACATGCGTGCCTACACACACACGTATGCGCACGCTCATCATACGCACACGCTCTCACCTTCCCCTCATTCTATCTCGATTGTCTTGTGTTTATTACACTAGCTTGTTTATGTCCTTTTGTTGTTCCCCTCATTCTTTCTTGATTGTCATGTGTTTATTACACTAGCTTGTTGATGTCCTTTTGTTGTCAGATACATGCCCAGCATAAGAAGTGGAGAGAGAGAGAGAGAGAAAAAAGCACAAAGAGTGAAAACAGGAACCAGAGGACCGACCAACATTTCTATTTTCTTCCTTCATTATCTACCAAGGATGCACTAGAACATGTTCTTGATGCAACAGCCTCTTCAGTCACCAGAGAGTTCGTAAAAACTGAAACCATCTCTTTTCTACCCATGATCCTGGCATCCAAGGAAGTAGCCATCATCAACAAATGCCCAGCAGTTAAAGAAAGGACCTTGTCAGCAAGGACTCGAAGGTGGATGCCATGGCTGGGGTACCAGACCACCTCCAAACCGAAGAAGTATGACTGTAGATGTGGTTTTATTGCTCTGTTACGCGCCCTGGGTAAAGGATAGGGAATGGAGGATGGGATAACAACAAAAAAAGCACTTTGACAAATTTATGAAAGCCTTTAATGCTCAAAATCTGGAACACGCGCCAGTGTTAGTGGTCTTGACTGTCGTAAGACCATTCCAAGTTTCTATAGTCCTCTAGGACTGGACTGTAGCACCGATGAAACATTTATTGCGGAGTAGAATCTGAACTTTCCGTGTGTGCTTGAAATACTTGAGGGGGTGGGGGGGGGGGGCAAAAACCATTGGGTCAGCAAGTAATTGCCAAAAATCCGCTGTTCAACAAAAAAAACTTGAAAATATGAAGAGGCAGAAGATGCAAAGGCACTGGCCATGCAGCTTCCTACAGCTCACAGGCATTTGGGAGGGGGGGGGGGGGGGGAGGGAACAACCTGTGAAGCCCATTTTGCATTGCTCATACAGGGAAGTGACTCGGGTCACCCTGTACTTTTGCGTCCACACCGATGAAATGTTGCCTGGAAGTTTAAGTTTTTAGGCTTGCTGATTGTATGTTCGATCACTGTCATTTGCCTTCAGGCGATCACTGGCACCAAATTTCAGATGAACTAAACAAAACCTAACCAAACTAAACCAAGATAAACTAAATAAAAGTTAATAAAACTAAACTAAAACGATAAGAATAAAATAAAACGGAATATAAAGATTAAAACAATAAAAAGCTTGGCAAATTAGAAATAAAGATAAAAAGTTGAAGAAATGTTAAACGTGATTAGATGAAATAAAGCAAAATAACACAATAAAAAGCAATAATCGTGAAATAAACCTAGATTTAAAAAAAAGTAGAGTTTAAACCCAAAGGGTAGGTAAAAAGCCATAGGATCAGAGAGGAGCAATCATGGTGACAGTGATCTTGGTGTTGAGGGGGAAAACCCACCTTAACAGGCAACAGTGATGTTGGTGTTAAAAAACCCAAACGCCTCTAAAGGAATTGGCACAATTTTCGACGTTCATGCCCCGTCACCCCCTCACATTTTTGTAGTTTCTTAATCTCTCATTCCTGACCTTTATTCCATTGGAGTTTTAACGGAGTGGTAAAGTCATCATGTGGAGGATCATACTGACGTCTGGAGGAATGGCACCTCAGCATTGTTGGCATCACCTGGGGGAACTTGCCCTATCAAAACCCTCCATGCGTAACTACGTCATCAAAACTCCTACAGAAACTGAAGTTCCTTACACAAAACAAACGTGTAAGGCTGCAATGAATCCCCGCTCACTGTGGTATACCTGGCAATGAACAGGCTGATAAATTTGAAAAACGGGCTTCACATTAAATCAACGGCCCAACCCAGAGTAAAGAACAACGACTACCACAATCTCAGAAGAGAAGAACAGGTCATCGTAAAAAGACTATACTTGGCTGGCACAACAGGCTAAATCACCACCTGTTTGCAAAGCTAAAACTCGATCCTTCTCCCCTGTATGCCTGTGGTAAAGAAAACCAGACTGGCCAGCACATCCCTCAGAGAAGCACGCTATTCAGCGACGTGAGGAAGATTGTGTGGCCGACGGAGATAACCCTGCAAACCAAGCTGTACGGCCCATGAGGAGCTGGAAAGAACATGCCATTATTTTTTCATGGACACATCTGATTGTGTAAAGCGAACCAGAGAAGACTGCATCAGCATTCTTGCCGCCATCAGAGGAACGGTTATCAAAACCCAGCATGTGTTCACTGCACCCCACCACTGTTGACGTCATCGAGGGAACTCAAGACTGTGTATGTGTCACTGCACCACATCATTGTTGCCGTCATAACTATCGAGACCCTGCATACGTCACCGCCATTGTTGCCGTCATCAGAACTATCAAGACCCTGCATGCGTCACCGCCATTGTTGCCGTCATCAGAACTATCAAGACCCTGCCTGCGTCACCGCCATTGTTGCCGTCATCAGGACTATGAAGACCCTGCATGCGTCACCGCCATTGTTGCCGTCATCAGGACTATGAAGACCCTGCCTGCGTCACCGCCATTGTTGCCGTCATCAGGACTATGAAGACCCTGCATGCGTCACCGCCATTGTTGCCGTCATCAGAACTATCAAGACCCTGCATGCGTCACCGCCATTGTTGCCGTCATCAGAACTATCAAGACCCTGCATGCGTCACCGCCATTGTTGGCGTCATTAGGAGAACTCTTCAAGGCTGTACAAACGTAAGTACATAAGAGACACAGCTGGGCCAATATGATATACTAGATAACCCCAAAAATGTTATGATTTGCTGTGGGCCTATAATTATAAGGAAAAAATGCAAAGGCTTTCTCTTCAAATGTCGGGAAGGGGTGGGGGGGGGGGGGGGGGGGGGTAAGAATACAGTAGTGACTGTAATATACCATTTAATTTTTTTCAGGTGGTTATATATACAAGCTGACAGCCCTGATATGGTCCTCATGGTTAATAGGCATAAACACCTATCTATCTATCTGTCCCGTAGTCTGACGACCGTGGGGGCACCCTCAAAGACTCAACAACCAGTTCCCTCCATTCCTCTCTCTGTTCTGCCTTTCTCAGGGTTTTGTTGAGTTCTAGGCCTGTCCATTCGCTGATGTTATCCTCCCAGCTCTTCCTTGGTCTGCCTCTTCTTCTTCCTCCTTGGACAGTGCCTTGCAAAACTGTCTTTGCAAGTCCTTTGGATCTTGTGACATGCCCATACCATTTAAGTTTACGTTTTTTCACGATCGTTAGAAGGTTCTCATAGGGTCCAATGGTTTGCTGGATTCTGTTATGCACGCTTTCGTTGCTTATGTGGTCTTTGTAGGAGATGCCAAGGAGTCTCCGAAAGCATCTCATCTCCACCGCCTGTACTCTTCTCTCCAAATCTGCAGTCAGGGTCCATGATTCACAGGCATACAGAAATATGGATATGACAAGGGAGCGCATTAGTCTGATCTTGGAGATAAGTGAGATATTTTTATCTCTCCAGATAGTGTTTAGTTTTGACAAAGCTGTTATTGTCTGTGCAGTCCTGCATACTACTTCTGGCTTGGATCCCTGGTTGATACAATGGCTCCCAGGTACTTGAAGCTTTGAACTGTTTCCAGCTTCTGGTCATTAACCCTGATAACAGTGCTAAGCTCCCAGGTACTTGAAGCTTTGAACTGTTTCCAGCTTCTGGTCATTAACCCTGATATCAGTGCTAATGCCGTTGGTGTTATTAATCAGTTTGGTCTTCTCTGCACTGATTTCCATGCCGTATGTTTTGGAGCTACAACACCATGAACATAAAATTGAGAATTCTAGAATCAGTTGTATCTGAACAAGAAGTGATTGGTATGACACCCTTGAAATGGCCGTTTTGGCCTGTGGGGGTCATAAGCAATTAGTCGGCTTTTTACTTGTATGTATAGGGCTTGTATTTGGTTTTGGCAGCTGCAAATGTAGCAGTGGTAGGTTCTAGAGTGTTGAGTATCGTGTTGGAAATTTGGACAGATATGGGCTTTTTTAAAATATATACAAAAAGTGTACTCTGAATCATTATATCAATATTCTTTGCTATGTTTCTGGAAGTTATTTTTCTCAGCACCATCTGATTTTAAAAAAAAATTGACATCTGACAATATTGGTAAAACGTACAAGGCTATATACAATGTGTAAGTAGTCCATTTATTCATAAAAAGCAACATTTCATATTGAAATACTTCTTAAGGTGTTTGTGGTAAATAAAACTTTTTTTAAAAAACTTCATCATCGATCACTGATGTTAAAAGCCAAGGGAAAGAACTGACAGGATTTATGATTTAGGCACATGAACTGTCACGATATTCCTTGCTGTGGGTTCTACCTTGGCCAGTCATTTGTTTATTATTAATTTGTTTGGGGTGCTCTTCTTATTTTCCCCCAATTTTAATCCTGGTGATTTGCTGTCTTTCCAGGAACCATGTGATGAACGGGTCCAGTCAAGACCATCATGTGGCCATGAGGTACTGTCACCTGGTGTCAGACAAGTGACAGTAAAATGCTGCCAAAGCCGTGATGTCATGCCTGCCTGCGTGACGTGGAGCCAAGACAACATAGCGTCACCTCTGCACAAAGTTCTGGTTAGAATTAATTTTTGCTTATCTGCCGTTCATCTGTTTAATGCGCCATGCACTCTGAATATTTACAGATTCTGTTTGAATCAAAGATGCATTCAATCTGAACAATTATTTGTTTTTCCAGTTTATCGCATTCTTTAGCAATAAATATGCAGTGATATTAGAGGCTCATTAAAATGTGCCAAACGTTCTTGTGTAATACGTCTGTGTATTAACCCCCCCCCCCCCCCCCAACTAAATGTAATAATGTAGTTTTTAAAAAAAGTTTGTGGAACGTTTTCCAAAAATATCCACAAGTTACCGATAATAATAAATCAAGGGGGAGAACTCACAGAAGTTAAGAGATCTTAGAAATCTTCGGCATAATTTATGTTGTGTTACTGTGGTCCTCAAGCTCTCGGACTGTCTTTGTTCACCATTTGTACTTGTATTATCATAATACTTTTAGTTGGCTTTATCCTGTTTTTTTATCATGGTCATGTCATCCGTTTTGCCAGGTACCATACTGATGAGTGGAAACAGTTCCACAGTCAAAGCACTTCCCTGTATCACAGCAGTCAGTCAGCTGTTCTGTGCTGCTGCAGTTCATACATCACTGCCGTGCCTTCCTGCATGTTGTAGAGCCAGGAAGACCGTGTTCTTCACTTCTGGACCAAGATCAGGTAAGAATTTCATTTTGCCGCTCTTCTTCTTCTTCTTCCTTTTTTGTCATGTTTTTCCCAGGGGAGGTTTGACATTGATGAGCCTTCTCCATCTCTCTATTTTGAGCTTCCTCCTTATTTATGCCCCTTTCTCTAAGATCATCTGCAATACAGGCAGCCCAGGTCTTGCTAGGTCTTCCCTTTGGTCTCCTTCCATCCACTACGAAGTTCACTGCTCTTTTGCCGCTCAAACTATCCAAAATATAACTCGGTGGTCAGAGGACTCTCTCCCCAAGCTAAGGTTTAGTAGTGTTGAGCGTGGTTATCTCTTGAATCGGTGATCGTTCGGATGCCTTGGCTCCAGTACAGTTCACCCAGCTGTGAATAGGTACCTGCCTTCTTTTGGGACAGGGAGGGTAAAGCAGCGAGGGAGAAGAGATGGGTGCCACCCTCGGTATGCTGGCCCTTAAAGAAGCTGAGGTCTCTGACACTTTGCTTCCCTAATGGCCACATAGATTTGAGATCATCTTTACCCTTTCATTTTATTCAAAATAATGTCCAGGCTGAAAACTCTTCTCATAATAATGACTGTATATCAAGTGGTCCAGAGATCTTAGGCACATGACCTGTGTGCCCATTGCTGCTGTAAATCAGGGTTCATTTTGGTTATTATTAGTCATGTGTACGTTTCTCATGTAGTTTCGTGTTATTGCTTACTCCTTGTTTTTTTTTTTCTCCATTATTTTTCCTGATGGACGTCTGTTTTACTTGTGCCCTATGAGTTGGAACGGTTCCAGTTGAGACCAGCACAATTCATACACGGCTACAGCCACCATACCAAAGTATCGGACAGTATTTGTAATGTCTCTCTGACCTGATAACTTATGATGGTACTTAATAGATGTAGTTGTCCCCCCCCCCCCCAACTTATGATGGTATTTAATAGATGTAGTTGTCCCCCCCCCCCCGTCTGTCCTGCATTCTGCCTGCATTGCTCTATTATCTGTTCTTGCAGCCTTCGGGAACATTTTATTTCAAGGGCTTGAATTTCCTTTGGAGCTCTACAGTCAAGGTCCAGCTTTGTTACCTGTATAGCAGTAAGGAGATAATAATAATAATAATAATGTATGAAATCTATATAGCGCTGAATCTTAAGCAACAAATCGAAGCGCTCAGATGACTTTTTTTTTTATATATCGAGGATAATGGAATAAGCACTCATGTGCTTTTTTACATTCAGTCCCCTTGTGTATGTGGTTTTGTAAATTTTGTCATCTCTTCCCATCGGCACACAATGGCCTACTCTGTCGAAAAGCGGAACAGGATTTAACGTGTGCGCAAGATGTTCTGCATGCGTTCGCACACGGGGCCTCGGTTTATAGTCTCATCCGAAGGATGCTCTAAGTAAATGATTAAATATAGAGGTATTAAAGAAGTACTTGCTATGCACACTCCAGTTTGTGGGGTTGCACCATTGTAAACATAAGCAAATAAACAGCCATCATCTGCAGCTGTATGCCCAAATTTTAAAAAAAATGGAGGAGGGATGGGAGTGGTAAGTTTGAAACCTCGCACATACGCTGTCATAATCAAATCAGCTGACTACCCTTGCTGAGGTTTTGAGCCGAAACAGATTTTGACGGTCGAAACATGCGTCACATCTTTTTTTTGGAAAATTTCATTACCACAGGGGGACGGGATAGCTCAGTGGTCGGGGCACTCGCTTTCCCCCAGCCAAGTTAAGCAGCGTCGAGCGTGGTTACCAGTTGGATGGGTGACCGTTTGCACGCCTTGGCTTCAGTACAGTTCCCCCAGTTCCCCCAGCTGTAAATGGGTACCTGCCCTCTTTAGGGTCAGGGAAAGTAAAGCAGCGAGGGAGAGGAGATGGGCGCCGCCCTCAATATGCTGGCCCTAGAAAAGTGAGGTCTCTGACGCCTCGCTCCCCTACGACCTTATAGGTTATGGGACTCCTTTACCTTTACCTTTTACATTACCACAGTCCTGACATCAGATGTTGCTTCGGGTCGAGAAGAACCAAGTTCTAATGACACACTCTTATGCATTTGTCTTCATTGCCTTGATTGGGCTGCATATCTTTTTCTTTTTTTTATACAGAGAAGAGTACTGAGGTAGAATGTTGATTAAAATAGCACAACCCTGCTTATGACGGAGCCTAGTGGTTAGAACATTGCGCTCGCAATCTGACGACCCGGGTTCGATTCCCGTTTTCAAGGGGATATTTTTCCCTGGAGTTGACATCAGTGCAGACTCCACTCTCCCCAAAAGTCATTCGGATGAGACTATAAACCGAGGCCCCGTGTGCGAACGCACGCAGAACATCTTGCGCACACGTTAAATCCTGTTCCGCTTTTCGTAAGAGTCGGCCATTGTGTGCCGGTGGGAACAGAATTTACAAAACTGCATACACACGGGGACTGGATGTAAAAAAGCACATGAGTGCTTATTCCATTATCCTCGATATAAGGATAAATAAATAAATAAATCGTTTCCTTTTGTCACCAGGAGCTTGTCTTTGTGTGGGGAGGACTAGAAATTCACCACTTCATGGAGGACTCAGAATTCATCAGAACATCAAGGCCCAAGACATCATCAGCCCCATGGAGAACCACGACATCGTCACCGCAATGAAAACCACGAAACTATCTCCACATGAGGACCATGAAATTGTTGCTGCATGTGTAACCTCATCATCGTTACTGCATGGAGAACATCGTCGCCCACATGGAGGAACAAGGACACCGTCACCGCATGAACAAGGACATCGTCACCGCATGGAGAACAAAGACATCGTCACCGCATGGAGGAACAAGGACACCGTCACCGCATGAACAAGGACATCGTCACCGCATGGAGGAACAAGGACACCGTCACCGCATGGAGGAACAAGGACACCGTCACCGCATGAACAAGGACATCGTCACCGCATGGAGGAACAAGGACATCGTCACCGCATGGAGGAACAAGGACATCGACACCACATGGAGGAACAAGGACACCGTCACCGCATGGAGGAACAAGGACACCGTCACCGCATGAACAAGGACATCGTCACCGCATGGAGGAACAAGGACATCGTCACCGCATGGAGGAACAAGGACATCGACACCACATGGAGGAACAAGGACATCGTCACCGCATGAAGAACAAGGACATCGTCACCGCATGGAAAACAAGGACATTGTCACCACATGGAGAACAAGGACATTGTCACCACATGGAGAACAAGGACATTGTCACCACATGGAAAACAAGGACATGTCACCACATGGAGAACAAGGACATTGTCACCACATGGAAAACAAGGACATCGTCATCACATGGAGAACAAGGACATCGTCACCACATGGAAAACAAGGACGTCTTCACTGCATGAAGAACAAGGACACCATCACCGCATGGAGAACAAGGACATTGTCACCGCATGGAGAACAAGGACATCGTCACCACACGAAGGACATCGTCACCACATGAAGGACATCGTCACCACACGAAGGACATCGTCACCACACGAAGGACATCGTCACCACATGAAGGACATCGTCACACATGGACATCGTCACCACTTGGAGAACAAAGACATCATCACATGGAGAACAAGGACATCGTCACCACATGGAGAACAAGGACATCGTCACCGCATGAAGAACAAGGACATCGTCACAGAACAAGGACATCGTCACAGAACAAGGACATTGTCACAGAACAAGGACATCGTCACAGAACAAGGACATCGTCACAGATTAAGGACATCGTCACTGCATGGAGAACACCAAAGCATGGAAAACAAGGACATCGTCACCACATGGAAAACAAGGACATCGTCACCGCATGGAGAACAAGGACATCACCATATGAAAACAAGGACATCGTCACCGCATGAAGAACACCAAAGCATGGAAAACAAGGACATCGTCACCACATGGAAAACAAAGACATCGTCACCGCATGAAGAACAAGGACTTCGTCACCGCATGAAGAACAAGGACATCATCACAGAACAAGGACATCGTCACTGCATGGAGAACAAGGACATCATCAACACATGGAGGATCACGTGAAACTTAGAGAAAAAGTGCTTCTATATGAGTGGTGATGACACACTATAATTAAGACATGAATGCATCGGCTCACACTAGAGCATCAACAAACCCAAACTAATGTGTTCCAGTTGGGCAAACATTCTTAGAATACATGCATCGTTTCGCACGAAAGCATTTCTTGCCTTATATGTTGGGCTCAAATGAAGGAAAGCATTTTTTTTTTTTTAGAGGGAGAGAATTTGCACCAATGTTCTATTTTTTGCCTATGAAGAGTAACCATTTCAGCACTCATTACTGCCCCCCCCCCCCCCTTTCCAAAAGAAGAAAGTAGCAATAAAAAAAGAAGAAAACAGAAAGAAGGAAACAGAAAAGACGAAACAAAAAAAAGAAGAAAAAAAGGAACAGAAAGAAGAAGAAAACAAAAGAACAAAAGGAAACGAAAAAAAAAACAGAAAAGAAAGGGGGAAAAAAGAAGAAGAAGAAACAGGAAAAAAGCTACTGAAAAATAGTAACACCCCCTCCCCCCTCACTTTTTTTCTTTTTAAAGAGTGCTTGTTTTGTTTCTTTGCTTTTTGTTGTTACTCTTGCTGTTGAATTAATCATTTTTGCCAATTAAGAAAAATGTGTAATGCTCTCAGTACACAAAACCCCCCACATTTTTTTAACGGAGAGGAGGAAAAAGGAAAAAGTCAACTGGTAAACAAAATGGGGAAAAAATGACAAGATAGGTTTACCAATGAAAAAAAAGGGGGGGGTGGGGGGGTAAAAAATGACACAAGATAGGTTTACCAAAGAAAAAGGGGTGGGGGAGCAATCCCCTCATGCAAAAACAGGAACCAAGAAAAGGTGTTTCAAATCTGATTGCAAATAAGACAAAGAAATAAAAGGAGGTGAATGCGTTGTGTACTTGTAGACAAAGTAATGAGGTGTGTGTGTATATATACAGAAAGGGACAAAGAAAAAGGGCAGATCTGATTTTATTGACACTGTTTTCCAGAAAACTGTGTTTAGGACAAGATGATGGACTCTATTGTATCGTTGACAGGAGAATGTTGGGGGAGAAAACTTGCTGAAAACTTCTTTTTTGTGTGTGGCAAAAGCTTTTTACTTTAAAAAAAAATATTAGTGGGAACGGGTGAAAGAAAACTTAATGAATTCATTTTTTCTTCTTAAAGACTTCCACTTTTTTTTCTTACTCGTATTTCAAGTGGAAAATACGAGTTACTAAACTCGATAGGTGCTATGTGATTCACCATAATTTGTTTAATGGTGTGTGTGTGTGTGTGTGTGAGGGAGAGGGAGAGAGAGAGAAGTTTTAGCACCATCCTTTCTGTGAGATAGTGGTTGATATTTAAGAGGAGTGTGAGAAAGTTACAGAAGTGTAGACAAATTAATGTATGTGCTGGCCTACCATGGTATACCATTGCAACAATTTGCTGCTGCTTTAACTTTTCCCATCAACTTTGTTGGCAGTTCTAAGAATATTTACTCAAAAGTGTTGTTCACCAAATTCTAGATTGGGTGAGAGGTCTCTTCTGGTACAGGTGACATTGTAACCCAGTATCATCTATGTTACCTGTGGGAGATAAACTGGCCAGACAAATTCAACCTGGGGAGGGATGTGCTCTGCTGGACTTCAATTTGCTTAAGACGCCCTGCAAAATGCAGCCTGCAATCTGTTGTAAAGAAAATATGCCGATTAGATCAGTGAAGTTGAATTCAGTGGTAGGCGGTGTGTGTGTGTGTGTGTGTGTGTGTGTGCGTACATCAGATTTTATAAGAGGGTTATTGAAGGGGATGGGTATGTTGGGAGGACGGGCTTAGGACATGCATGTTCACATCAATGGAAATGGACAAAAATGGGGTTAGTAGGAGGGATGTGAGTGTTTTTTTTTCTAAAATCGTACTTCAGACCTGTGGGCAAAATTGGTCACATATGCAAAATCTCAACATCGGTGAACCTCGGAGTTGTAGCTGAGGAACAACACCAAAAAAAGTTTTAAAATTTAATTCTGTTTTGTATTTATTTTGGACTTGATTCTTTTTAAATTAGTTCCTGTTTGAAAATTATAAATCTGGAATCAGTCAGCTGAAAGCAGAACTTAAGGGCAAGAAATAACTTACTTTTAGTAGGACTGGTAGTTCACGATTTATATAAAGATAAAAAAGAAAGAGCTATGTACCATAGTGTCTATGTGCCATTGTGTCCATAATAATCACACAGTCCAACCAACAGACTTGACAAACAGCCCATACCCTGTTGTTCAAGAGTTCTAACATTAACCCTAACTTTTGTACTAACCTTACCTCTAATCCTGACCTTACATGTGGACACAAAGGCAGGTGGATACCATGATACATGCTGACAGTGGCAACGAAATGAGTCTTAAAAGTCGAAGGATGGGGCGTTTGCGTTTTAGGGAAAGATAAAATCGAATCAAATTCTTTTATTTCGAGGATAACAAATAAGCACCCATGTGCTTTTTTACATCCTGTCCCCGTGAGATGCTAGGGAAGGGAGTGATAAAATGCATGTCCTAGTTCGTGGGAATGGAGGATCGCCGAGTGTGTGTGTGGACAAAATAAGAGGGGTTTGGTTTTGTTTTTGGGTGGAGGGGGCCGGGAGAGACTACAGGAAAGAGATGGATTTTTATTTTAAAGAGGCATGAAAATTGATGAAATCGACAGATGTTAAATCAAAAAGTCCAAGAAATAATCTAAAATGCATGATTATAATTATACTAAAAGGGAATGGGCAAGCGATAGAAGTACGTGTGGGCAAGTGAAGAAGTATGCTGTGTGTGTTGTTTGTGTGTGTGTGTGTGTGTGTAGAAGGGGCGGGAAGAATGCATCATAAAAAAGCATGACTTTATGATGGAAAGAGACAAGAGAGCTTAGGAAGGGAGGGAATAGGAAGGATACTAAGGTCAGAGGGAAGAGAGGGCTGAACTGAACGGGGTGTGTGTGTTTTGAAAATTGCAGCAAGGGGATGAACCATTTCTTTTAGGGTTTTTTTTTTTTTTTTTTTTTTTTTTTTGGGGGGGGGGGGGGGGTGCTGCAAGAAAATTACGCTCTAGTATGCCATGGTATTCCATCACCAGTATTCAACATTTGAATCTTGACATGAAACCAGCACAAAGTGGTTGTATGTGTGTTAAGTGGAAAACGCAAGTCACCAAAATGATGGATACTGTCCGCTTTGTGGATACCTATGATTCAGGTTTTGTTGTTTTTTTAAGTTTTGAGTGTGTGGGAGGTGAGGTAGCAAGAGAATAATGGTGGTAGTCTGGGGCGTGAGAATGGGAATAATACGTACATGAGAGGAGATAGAGACTGTGTATACATGGATGATGGGTTGGGTTTGTGTTTGAGAGAGAGAGGGAGGTACATTTGCAGGATAGACTCAAATATGAGTCAAAGGAAGGGCGAATACTTGATTAGTATGTAGCTATGTTTTGTTGTTGTTCTATTTTAAATATTCACCACATTAGTGTTTTGATGCCTCTGTATAAATGAACACTTGTCTCTTTATTCTTCAATATTTTGTTTCGGATATAATGTGATAATAATGCATTGCTTTAGAACAGTAACATGCACGGCATTGGGCATTGATTTTTTTTTTTTTTAGGGTGGCCCGCAGCACCAAAGTGGGATGACTTGCAGTTGCCACAGTCCCTAAATCAAATAAGTGCTTATTCCATTATCCTTGATATAAAAGAATAAATAAATCAATCAAATAGCTGTGTTGGGACTATGATATAAACAAAACAAAAATGTGTTCTGTATGAATTTGTTTTTACTTGTAAATCGGAATCAAATGTTGTTTGAACAAAAACTAGCCTTTAATGACTTTGGAAATGAGTCCTGACATAAACTTTTCTGTGTATTTTGCACATGTTGTGTTTCCAATGTTTATTTAATAATTAATTTTGTTCTGATTTTGGGTTCTTGTTTTTTTAGTGTATGCTTATCTAAGGATAATATGTAACGCGGTTGTGTATGGATCTTTCCAAGTTGGAAGATTGGTGTGGGGTTTTGTTGTTCATTTTATTTTGTTTTGCTTAGGTTAAATGTCGATGCGAAAACAAATCAAGCATGATTTTCACCGTTTCGAATTATTTCAATCTTGTTTTTGTTTTTTGTTTGGTTGCATTGATTTTTAAAATTATTATTATTAGATCAAGAGCTTTAATGTTGAAATAGTAGAGGAAACAAGTGCAGATCAAGAGCTTTGATGTTACTTGCATTTTTGTTCATTTGTGGAAATATAGGTTCGAAAGTAATGTATAAATAGTAGTGGAGAGAACAAATGCAGATCAAGAGCTTTGATGTTACTTGCACTTTTGTTCACTTATGGAAATATAGGTTCGGAATTAATCTCCGATGCCTTAGTTAAAGTCCTGAAAAAATCTGTTTGTTTACTTTAGGTATATGTTTTAAATGTTTGTTTGAATGCTTGAAAGCAGTATTGTGCGTATGACTTGTAAGAGGACGTTGCAGTGTATTTGTGTTTGTCTGCACCTTTCTATGATATATATTTGGGGGGGTTGTTGTTGTTTTTAACTAAGTGAAGTGTTTTGAACTACATTTGCGTATAAGATGGCCTGAGTAATTATCCTTTTAGCTAAGGAAAAGAGAATCAAATTCAATGTTTCAGTGTGTATGTTTGAAATATTTACTCAAGTTCCTGACGTTAGTTTTGATATGCTGTGTGTATATGTTTGCAAGTGGAAGTTTCTGTGCAATGCATTCTTTTGGAATTTTCAATGACTTTTATTTTTTGCTTTGTTGTATGTGGTTTAAAAAAAATCAGATCAAATTGTCAGTTGAGACAAACAAGAAATCAAGTCTGCTGTGGGCAGCAGAGTTTTCCTTTTTTTTTTTTTTTAAAAAGATTTAGATGAAATGTCAGTTCAAACGAAAAAATCGAAGTATAAATTCTGGCTGTGTCCCCCCTCTCCCCTAAAATATATTTTGATGGTGTGGTGTGTGGGGTTGTTGTTGTTTTTTTTTTTTGGGGGGGGGTTGGGGGGAGGGGGTGTTGGTTACTGAAAGAAAAGTCTGTAGTTTGTTTTTTGTGCTTAGAAAAAAATGGAAAAGAAACTTTGACTTTACAGTGTTAAGTTTAGAATTGTGTTCATGCCTTTAATTTCTTTTAAAATGTCTTGCTATTTTTGTGAAGATGAATATATTTGCAAGTGCTTACTACATTGTGTGCGAGTGTTAAATGCACTATTTCAAACATCATTAAACATTTTTTATTTAGTGAATGAAATTACATGTTTCAGTTTAGTATGATGTGCTTAGCTCTGGTGCCTGCAAATCTGTACTGATTTTCCTTTCATTGGAAGATCATCGCAAATTCTACTGCAACATTGCAGTATTCTTAAGAAGAAATTCTTCATGTAACAGATGAATACTGTATAGGCATTAAATGCTCCCTGTGTGTGTGTGTGTGTGTGTGTGTGTGTGTGTGTGTGTGTGTGAGGCAACCTTTAAATCATTTTTCCTTTGGAAGGGGGGGGGGGGGGGGGCTCTTTGTTTTGTGTTTGTGCTTAAAATGAGATAAATGTCATTTAAACAAAATAAACGATTTATTTTGTCTTTTTCTGCCAAGTTTGCTGACCAAGTTTCTGCCAAGTTTCTGACTCTTCAGCTCCAAGAGTTTTTGATTGTTGATTTAATGGCATTCAGTTCATGTCAGAATAACGCAGTCAGTTTTTCCACTCAAAACTTCTACTTTTTTGTTTCTGCTTTTACTTTGGTTTTTATCATGAAACGAGTGTGTGTATATGTTTTGATTTTTTAAACAAAATTCGTATTACATTCATCGTAGTTCTGAAGTGATGACTGTTGTTAGCAGAGCATGGTGTGATACTGAAAGAAAGTCCTGGAGTGATATTTGATGTTAGTTGTCTTACAATTTTGAAATTTTTTTGTCTGTTTTTTGTTGGTTGGTGGGTGGGTTGTTGCTTTTTTTTTTTGGGGGGGGGGGGGGGGTGTGTGGTTTTGGGTTTTTTTGGTCATCAAATTTGTTTTTATAAACCCCGCAATTGAATTTGTCGAGGTTTTGTTGTTGTTGTTGATGTTACTGTTGTTGCTTAAGGTTTAGAATTACATTTTGGTGTTGGTGAGGCTGAATTGATTTTCTTTATAATTATGCAACTAGGAAAAATATAATTATGCAACTAGGAAAAATCCTGAAACTTGAATGTTTTTGTTTGGGGTGGGGGGTGGAGGAGTGAGTGTGTGTGTGTGTGTGTGTGTGTATTTGTATCACTGAAAGTGGTTTTTGGTATGCATTTAAATCATTGAAAGCAGTTTTTGGTATGCATTTAAATCGTTTAAATTATTTTTGGTATGCATTTGGATCATTGGAATTTATTTTGGCTATGCATTTGAATCATTGAAAGGTGTTTCAATATGCATTTGAATCATTGGAATTGTTGTTGTTATGCATTTGAATCATTGAAATTGTTGTTGTTATTTAAATCATTGAAAGTCGTTTTTGGTATGCGTTTAAATCATTGAAGTCGTTTTTGATATGCATTTAAATCATTGAAAGTCGTTTTTGGTATGCATTTAAATCATTGAAAGTCGTTTTTGGTATGTTTGATGTGTATATTGCTTTTAACTCGAAAATTTATGCATGGTTTTGTGTGTGTAGGCATGTGTGTGCACGTGCACACACATGCATGTGTGTGTGTATGTGCGCGTGCTCAGTGTGTGTGTGTGTGTGTGATTTGCATGAAATCATCACAAGCACAGGTGATTCAATCACACAGTCTATGCTAAGTGCAGGCCTGCCAATGCTTTAATTCCCTTAGTGTAAATACGAATACAAAAGATCAAACATGCACATTAAAGATCCCTCAATTCATGTCAGCATTAGGGGGGGTTACAGAAACATGAATATACCCAGCATACAATCTGCACAATAAAAACTGGCTGCTCTGAAGTCAAAAAGCGTCGTCTGAGGCAAGCAGGCAGATCTCGGGCAAAGCTAGGCCTACAAGCACAGGAGACCAGGCACCCTACCGGGTAAGGGAACACAGAGAGGGAGAGAGATTATAAAGCCATAGCTAAATCCTGTTAACCCTCCCTCCAGGCTATTTGTCGTCATCGTTGTTGTTAAACAGATATCAGAGACCCAGCACAGGAATCTGATTTCATATAGGGACTGTGGAATTCAAGAAGCAAACCCTCTCTCTCTCTCTCTCATCTATGTGGCAAAACCAAGGGTCGAGGCTCCTGGTCCACTTGTCCAACATGACCTGCAAAATGACCAGAATTTTATCACCCAAAAAGTTCTTGCGCTCGCACAGCTACATTCTCATACTAAGGAAATGAATTTTGATGAATTCATGGCATTCTGAGATAGTTTAGTTGGTTCCTTCAAACTGTGGCTTAAAAGAAACTACGCCCGTTGCAACCAATTAAGTTTATCATACAACATGAAAAACTGTAATTTGATTTTTGGCCTGGTGTCTCTTAATTACAGTATTATATGTTTCACGACATAATTACTATCAGTGCCATAAGGTCACTGTTTTGTTCTTTGAGATTACTAAAAATTAATAAACAAGTAGTTCTACACAGGAGCTAACTCACTGTAACAATTAATGCCCAACTGCGTCCCCCCCCCCCCCCCCCCCCCCCCCCCCCCCCTAACTTTCGACAACCATGGAACTCTGTAATTATCTGTGTGACATTTCTTCAAACATTGTGTTCTCTATCAAAAAGAAAGCGAGCAAATTATAGACGTGCCTTTAAATCTATAGATCCAAACTGACAAGTAGCAACGATTTTATTGCTAAAGCAATAATAATTAGTGACTTTACAGATAAGCCCAAAATTGAGAAATGGCAATTTTACTAAAGCAATAATTATTACTAGTAACTTTGCAGATAAGCCCCAAATTGAGAAATGGTAATTTTACTAAAGCAATAATTATTACAAGTGACTTTACAAACATGCCCCAAATTGACAAGTGGCAATATTACTGAATTACAGATTGTGAATTGCTGTACACATATGACCAAACTATATAATCTGTTTCAGAAACTAAAAGATTCTGCACACTACATACACATGCAAGTATTAAATTGATGTTAGCCCGATTTGTGGCCACATTCAGAAGTTTGCCTGTCAGTCTGGCTTGCTGTGTCCACTCATCAGCACACATACCACAACTGACCGCAGCTTGCACAACCTAGGCTTCCTACTGACTGAAGAGAAGGAATGTGGCTGCTGACTAAGGGAAAACAAAAAAACCCCTGTTTATGTGATATCAACTTTGATATGCATTCTGTGCTCGACTCTGAAATTGCTGTCTGTATAGCGCGGCCTTCGTTGCCACTTTCTGTCGCAGGGACGTAAATATAGTCGCAATAGGCCATCAACTTCCTGTATCGGTTTCCGGTACATACACACCTCTACACGTGATTCGACGAACGAGGTTTGTTTTGTATCAGTTTCTTTTCCTTTTTCCAAATACTTCACCAAGTGGGAATGGTTGGTTGATAGTACAGTCCCTAAATAGGATAGCTCCGTTGGGACTAATACAATCAAAACAACCGATCGTCCAAATAGGGCTTTCGTAATTCATACTTCCCTTGTGCTATGGAATGCTGCTGCTGCTGCTTCTTCCAGGGGAGAAACCCCGCAATCAGCAAGCTGATAATAATGCTCATTAATATATAACTGATAATATAGTCATAGATCATTGTGATGCCAGATTATATGGTGCGATTTTGTGTAGCTCGTAGTTTGTCTTTAATCAGCTTGTAATAGAATCGATAGATTATGAGTAAACGGAGTTATCAAGCTTTCGAAATCGTGGAAGACTAGTATTACTAGTAAGAGTCGACTTACTAGTTTTACTGACGGTTTCTTTAAGTGAATCATATGGTCTGGAAGGGGAATTTAATCGTGAGATGTCACAGGCATTGGCGGAACACAGGAACAGCAAAGACTTTGGAAAAGTGCTGTTCATTTTAATTTTGTAAACTTAATGTCAAGAAAGTAAACACTGAAAGTGAAACAGAACTAATCAGACAATGTTTGTGTCACTGTCACAATGTCACTCTGTTGAAAGCCTGTGCCTCTGACTAGTCTGAACTGTCTGATGTGTACTGTAGTAAAGTATTTAATTGATTTAAAACTACTGTAATAAAGAATGTGCATTGCTAACTTTCGGGAAAACCAGGGCAAGTTGCCCAGTTCCATTAAAAAGTACCCAGCTGCATTTAAATTATCACGCTGTGTAATGTGTTGAGTGTTGCTCAGAGTCTGACTTCCTTAGGACTTATGAAATTTTGAAAAGCTTGTAAGTTGTTTTATGCCATCTTCTAAAGTTCTATCCTTTACTGATCAAAATCTTGACCCCCTTCAGTTTGCATAAAATCACATGGAAGCATAGGCAGTGATGCACATTCTCTCTCTCTTCCTCTCTCTCTCACGCACACGCACACACGCACGCACGCACACACACACACACACACACACACACACCAAGGCTCGCACAGCATCTTTATGCTTGCATAGCACTGTTGCTTTTCAATAATAACTGCACTATTTTTAGGGTGGCCCTCTGTGCCAAAGTGGATGACTTACGCCAAGTTACGGTTACCACACTGTCCACAGTCCCTAAATCGGATATCTCTGCTGGCACTATAAATATAATATATAGCCTCAACAACAACAAACATAGACAGTGAGACACACACACACACACATTCAATGTACAAACTGGAAATATGATAAAAGGATCTTGAGTCTAATTAATATTAATTTGACATATATGTACTCACACAAGTTCGAACACAACACAACAAAACACACATTACAATTACAGTTTACACACATCATACACACACACACACACATACACACACACACATATACACACACACATATACACACACATTATTATATAGATTATAGTGCATGTACATGTGCACACACACTCTCTTTCTGTCTCTGTCTCCTTCTCTTTCCCTCCTTCCCCCTCTCTCTCTCTCGCTCACACATACACACACATACACATACTGTGAACAAACTCCAAGAGACTGGTATTTGGAGGGGTATGGCAGTGCCATAGAATGCAGTGCTCAGCCAAAACAGTTTTAAAACCTAATGAGGCTGACACCTGTAGGCGAGACTGGTGAAACCCCTTTACTCTAAAATCACTATACTGTACCAACAGAACAAACGGTGTAATGCTGACATTCAAATGATTCATCTTCAGGTAAAATGATTTTTCCAGGCGCTGTCAAAGAAAGGTGAAGAACAAGAAGACTCGACAGTTGATGAAGAGACGAGAAGCATCGGTCACTATGTCGTCCACTGCAGAAAAGGGAGGACGCCGCTCCAAGAAGAGGAAGATTGACAGAACTGCGTGAGTTTTTCCTCGTCTTGTCTTGTGTTGCCTTTCTCTGAAATGAAAGACTGGCTGAAGGCAAACTTGTACTGAATAGTGTTAAATCACAACAGAAAGCAAGAAAAATGCAGGATCTCTCTGTAGGTAGACACTTTTATTTTTCACATCTGCTAGTCAGTTGGCTATTGCCGTATTGGTAAAAATGTGCCAAAATTGATGTGATTTTTATTTATTTATTCTTTTTATATCGAGGATAATGGAATAAGCACTAATCAGTCTTAGAGTCTAATGTGCTTTTTTACATCCAGTCCCCGTGTGTATACAGTTTTGTAAATTTTGTCATACTTACGAAAAGTGGAACAGGATTTAACGTGTGTGCAAGATGTTCTGCGTGCGTTCGCACACGGGGCTTCAGTTTATAGTCTCGTCTGTATCATATGTTATTTATATGTGACCGTCCACCACATGATGAGTCCCATTGCATTGGAGGTCAGTCTTGAATTGTTCACATCTTATTAAAAACTTTTTTAAATAAAGCTAGCAATTAAAAAAACAACCAAAAAACAAAGTCTGATTATTCTATTAACAGTTTTGTGTGTGTCTTTTTTTCCTTTTCTTTTTGTATGTGAATCAACCTTTCTCTCTTATCTTACCTACTGTCTGGAGCAATAACTGCCCCATTGTTAACTGCTGCCTGTGTTCCATTGATATTCATTGGACATTCACCTGGGTTTATAGTTGCTCTAGTGTGTGCTGTTGTGTGTGGTTCTAAACTTGTGGAAGAGTGATTTACATCTGTCTGGGTTTAGTTTTTGCTCTGTGGGTGGTAATGTTAACTTTCCATTCTTTCATCCATTTTCACACTTATTATAATAATTTGTCATGCCCCTTCCCTAGTTCCCTAACAAAGAGAGTTGAATCCTTTACATGGTTTACATAAAACCTTTTCTTAAGTTGGTTTTTTTCACCATCATCATCATCATCATCATCATTCTATGAAAAGGTATTAAAATTGAAATAGTAGACACCAAAAAGTGACAAAAAAAGAAATGGAGGAATTTTGCATCATACTGCTTTTTTAATAGATGGTTAGGATGGGGAGTTGGGTGTTTTTACACACGCTTTTAAAGCCAAAGGACACAAAACTGTGCAACAATACTTCAGTGCAAGTTGGAAGAAACTTAAAAAGCTAGCGGTTTTATGATCAATCGAAAGATTTTTCAAAGTCAAAAACATGACTCCCGCCTACCTAAAATGGCTTCTTGCAGAAAAGTGGGTCAGGTACACTGTGACTTATTTCATGGTGGAAGATCACCAATGTGATGATGAAGTATAAATTACTTGAGGTATTTTTTACCTTTTACCACCTTAGAAAATGATAACATCGAAACTACAAAACTGTATCACTCATTATTCACTCGCTTGCATTATTATTATTATTATTATTTTAAAACTGTTGTAGAAGTATGGTGGATGTGACTGGTGTAAATGCATTGAGCTAAGATACTGACTGAGAAGCGTATATATTAATTTGTTTTATTCTTTTATTTTATTCTTTTATTTCGAGGATAATGGAATAAGAACATGGATAATGGAATAAGCATGTGCTTTTTTTTTATATTACATCCAGTCCCTGTGTGTTTGCAGTTTTGTCAATTTTATCATCCACTCCCACCGGCACGCAATAGCCTACTCTTTTGAAAAGCAGAACTGGTTTTAACGTGTGCGCAAGATGTTCTGCATGTGTTCGCACACAGGACCTTTGTTTTTGGTCTCATCTGAAGGCTTTTGGGGAGAGTGGATGTTAACTCCTTCGGATGAGACTATAAACTGAGGCCCGTGTGCGAAGGCATGCAGAACATCTTGTGCACACGTTAAATCCTGTTCTGCTGTTCGAAAGAGTAGGCCATTGTGTGCCGGTGGGAACAGATGACAAAATTTAAACCAAAAAAAACCGCATACACACGCATAAATTTTATTTTAAAAGCACTTTGATTTGTTGCTTTACAAGATTCAGCGCTATAAAAATTCCATATATTATTATTATTTATTATATTATTAACTCCAGAGGAAAATATCCCCTTTAACAGGTTTCGAACCCAGGTTAGCAGATCAAACGCGCAACGCTCTAACCAACCAGGCCATCCCGTTCCCCCAATGAGCTAAGACACTGACTGAGAAATGAACGTTTTGCAGACGTACAGAGCCAGAGGAGAATGAGGAGGGGCGTCGAGTGTTGGCGCAGTTCAAAAGCGAAAGTGGCGAGGTGCTGGGGTCACCCTTTGACCTTCCTGTCAACATCACTGTCGACAAACTTCAGGCTGTCTGTAACAGCCTTTTGGAGACAGTGAGTGGTGTGAGAGTGTGTGCGTGTGTGTCACTGTGTGTGTGTGTGTGTGCGTGTGTGTCACTGTGTGTTTGTGTGTGTCACGGTGTGTGCGTTTGCGTGTGTGTCACTGTATGTGCGTGCACGTGTGTCACTGTGTGTGCGTGCGCGGTGTGTCACTGTGTGTGCGTGCGTGTGTGTCACTGTGTGTGTCACTGTGTGCGCGTGTGTGTGTTTGTGTACATGTGTGTCACTGTGCGTGTGTGTGTTTGTGTGCGTATGTGTCACTGTGTGTGTGTGCGCATGTGTGTGTGTTTGTGTGCGTGCGTGCATGTGTGTGTGTGTGTTGGAGGGGGGGGGGGAGGAAGTCGGTCTTCAAGTTTCATCAATTATGTCCATTCACTGTGACTTTGAGTGATATTAGATGAATTTGTGTGTGACGAGGAGGGAGGGGTGGTATTTGATTGATGTTTGTGTGTGCCTGATGATGATAAATGTCTTTGTTGCTATTTTTGTTGCTGTTGTTGCTATCATTATCAGCAGCAGCAGCAGCAGCATTATTTATCAGTTCAACGGAAGTTATAGCTGAGTGGTTAAGACCGTTCAACTTCAGTCCCATGTGTTCTTGAATTCGTGGGTTCGAATCTTGGCAGTGTCTGGTGAATTAAGGGTGGAGAATTTTACCATCTCCCAGGTCAACATCAAGTGCTGACCTGCCAGTGCCTTAATTTCCTTCATGGATATACACATGCAGAAGATCAACTATGCACGTTAAAGATCCTGTAATTCATATCAACGTGTGGTGGGTTATGGAAACATGAACATACCCAGCATAAATCCCCAAAGTCAGAATGCGGAACTCTACCTTCATGGTGGGTAAAATCAGTCGCATACGCAAAATCTCACCATTGGTGAACCTCAGAGCTCTAGCCAAGGAACAAGGGGACCTCCCCAAAAAAGAAAATTTAACATTCTTGTGAGCTGACAATGATTTAGGGTACAGATTCCACATTTAAAGTTTTCACATTTAGTGATATTAGAGAGGGGACGGGGAAAGAAGAGGGACTAAAAAAAATTGTAAAAAGCAGTAGAAGTAGTGGTTGTAGCTCGTTTTATTATTATCACATGTGTGGGAATGATTCGAATCATCATCATCATCATCAGTCCCGTGACCTTGGCGGTCGTGGGGGAGGCACGAAAGACGATGCCGTGGTAAGCCTCCTCCATCCATCTCGGTCCTCGGCTCTGCGCAGTAGTGCCGAGTCATTCATCCTGGTCCATTCTCTGATGTTGTCCATCCATGACTTGTTCTGTCTTCCCCTCTTTCTGCCACCTTCGAGTGTTCCCTGCAGTACTGTTTTTGGCAGAGTGTTGTGGCGGGTGACGTGGCCGAACCATGTCAGCTTTTTCTTCTTGACGATGGTGAGAAGGGGTTCCTGTGGACCTGCCAGCCGTGTTATTTGGCTCTTGACAAATTCATTGGTCTTTCGTTCTCTCCAGGATATGCCCAGCAGTTTTCTATAAATCCCAGCTGGGGCTAATTATGGTCAGGAACTGACCATACTCAAGACGTGGTAAAAAGGAAGCGGCGCGCTAGTTTTAGCACTGGGCCCTGGACCCTTGACTGAGAGATGCTGTGATGTGATGCGTGAGAGTGATTCAAATGCTACCCTGGACCCTTGACTGAGAGATGCTGTGATGTGATGCGTGAGAGTGATTCAAATGCTAAGTGCTGTAATTTACTTGCTTTACAAGATTTTTGTTCTTGGTTTTTATTTTTATAAATTCTTTTATATCGAGGATAATGGAATAAGCACTTATGTACTTTTTTTTTTTTTACATCCAGCCCCCCATGTGTATGCGGTTTTGTAAATGTTGTCATCCGTTCTTACCTGCACACAATGGCCTACTCTTACGAAAAGCGGAACGGGATTTAACGTGTGCGCAAGATGTTCCGTGTGCGTTCGCAAACGGGGCCTCGGTTTATAGTCTCATCCGAAACGACTTTTTGGGGAGAGTGGAGTCGGGGGTGGAGATTCAGCCAGGTAGAGATTCCATGTATTATGATGATGATGACCAGGAAGGAAGGTGGCAGGATGGTTAAGACGTTTTCCTGCCAACAAGTAAACCGTGAGGTTCAGGGTTTGATTCCCAGCCTCGCCCTTTCTTCCCAGTTTGACCCCAAAAAAATCGAACTAAATGTCAAAGTCCTTCGGATGAGACTATAAACCGAGGCCCCGTGTGCGAACGCATACAGAACATCTTGTATGTTCTTTCGAGCCAGAAGGCCCATAGAGCCGGAGCTCATCCCGGTTTCTGTAGCGTTAAGCGAACTGATGGTTTTTCACCACCCCTGTGACAGGACGCTAGTCTGTCGCCAGATACTTCCCCAGCAGAGCTGGTACCCACTTGTACACCTGGGTGGAGTGAGGAAAATAGGAGTAAAGTGTCTTTCCCAAGGACACAACACCGAGCCGAGCGGGGATCGAACCCGCGACCTCTGGATCACGAGTTGACCGCCTAAACCACTCGACCACGGTGCCTCCTTAACAGAACATCTTGCGCACACGTTAAATCCTGTTCCGCTGTTCGAAAGAGTAGGCCATTGTGTGCCGGTGGGAACGAATGACAAAATTTAAAAAACCGCATACACACACATATTAAAAAAAAAATCTTTAAAAAAAAAAATAATCTGAGCGCTTTGATGTGTTGCTTTTTTACAAGATTCAGCGCTATATAAATTCCATACATTATTATGATGATGATGATGATGATGATGATGATGATGATTATTACTATGATCATGATCATTATCGTCGTCGTTACTATTATTTCACCAGGATGAGACCACGCCGTACTCCTTCTTCGTGAACGACGTGGAGATTGTGGAGAGCCTGGAGAGGACAGTGAGCAAGGAGGCGTTGCAGAATGCCGAGCAGATGCTGGACATCGTCTACCAGCCCCAGGCTGTGTTCCGCGTGCGCGCCATCACACGCTGCACCAGCTCTCTGCAAGCACACACGGAGCCGGTGGTCATCGTCTCCTTCAGCCCTGATGGCAGGTGGGTGTATGTTTGCCCGTCGTGTCCGACGATGACCTCCAAAACAGCAGCAGAGGAGGCAGCTGCCGTTTCAGAAATTTGGGGCAGAAATTTGATTATAGTGGAGATGCCTTGCCCACAGTAACTGGCTGCATGTGAATGAGTAGGATGAATGAAAGCGCTTTGACTTGTTTTCTGCAAGATATAGCGCTATATAAATTCCATGTATTATTATTATTATTATTATTATTATTATTACATCCCCACTCTCTCGGCCAAGTGGGCATAAGGACAGTCAGCGTTGGAGATGTTCTCCAAAGGCCAACCAGCCCCCCAGGGCTGCAGCACATAAGGACTGTTCGAGTCAAGCCTCCTAGTCAGAGAGTCGTAGTCGATCACTAAAGACTAAGCTGTAAAGTGGAATTTCATGAGTGGGAAAGAAAGCCACTGGTCATACAGCCTCTCACTTTGCTGTTGTTGCCCCCAGCGTCAATGGTTTAATCAAGAACTTTGATAAACCCCAGGCACTGACAGCAGTGGACCGGTAGATTTATGGAGTGGATGGAGATAGATGGGGGTGGGGTGGGGTGGGTGTTTGTTGATGGTAGGGAGGAGGGGTTTGTGTGTGAGAGAATATCTGTTGACTATGTGCGTTGTTGAATTTTTAGTTGGTTTTTTTTATATTTGAAGGATAATAGAATAAGCACTCGTGCTGCAATTTTACATCCAGTCCCCGTGTGCATGTGGTTTTGTAAAAAATTTTGTCATGTGTTCCCATTCTTGTGTGTGTAAGAGAGAGAGAGAGAGATTAAATTCTAATTCTAATCCCCCTAAAAAAAGGATGGCGCTGCTCTTGTGGCAACGCGCTCTCCCCAGGGAGAGCAGCCCGAATTTCACACAGAGAAATCTCGTGACTTAAAGTGGTATAAATGAAATAAATAAAATTCTGTTTTTTATATTTTTTCTTCATCTCCTTTGTCAAATGCTCAGACAGCAACTGTTGTTGTCTGTCATATGAGCGAAAAAGCATTACCCTGCCGTTAAGCGCCTGACAAGTCAGGCCTAGCACATATATATATATATTCAGCAGTTATCCATTCAGCCTGAGGAAGCTTCAGATGGATTCGAAAATTTGCTGACGGAAATAAAAGGAGAAATGTGACCTTCCAGCACATAATGAGTCTCTTCTCACCATCCGGCTTTTTTCATGTTTTATGTGATTTAAAGTGTACTTTGAATGCTCTTTCTTCTGGTGAAAACTCCATTCAAATCGGATATTTAGTTTCTGAGATATGGGGTTTAGAATGCGGAATGCCTGTGAGCGGCCATTTTGAGAAAATGAAGGAAAACTGAATCACACTTTCAATGTTAGATTTTCCTTAGCAACCGATGTTCAATCTTCATGAAACTTGCCATACTGATTACATACATAAAAGAGTACATGTTTACAAATTTTTTAGTGGTCATATGTGAATTGTGTCAAATACAAAACATATTTTAATGGGGGACTACCGTGGTCTCAGTATTCATTTTGGCTGATTATCATATCTCGGGTTCTACAAAAGATTTTGTAATGAAATTTTAAACAGAAAGAGAATACATTATTTAATGTTAGAATATTAAGTTTCAACAGCTAATATTTTGAAGAAATATTTCAGTGATTTTTTTTTCAAAGGTGAAAAACAGGTACACCTGCTCCTCATCTACAATTAACTAATGTATGGAGTGTTGAAGCTAAAATAATTACAAAGCCAAAGGGCATGAATAGAAAGGTACCATGGATACAAATTTAAATGTGTGGATTTGCATAGGTGTAGACAACACCAATATGGATTTTGATACAAATTTAAATGTGTGGATTTGCATAGGTGTAGACAACACCAATATGGATTTTGCTTAAAATCAACAAATTTACACTATCAAATTATTTTAACCTTGCTTAGGAACAAAACCTTCATAGACCAGTCATTTTTAAAGGGTTGCATTGCTCTTAGAAGCCACTTTTGCATCTGCATGCAAGGTTTCAGGGCAATAGTTGTTATAAAATTTGCACAGTAAATGAGGCAATGTTGTAGATATTGAAAAATATTCCAAAGTTGTAACATAATATGAACATGTACAAAACACAATTCTCTTTCCTTAGCCAATTTTAGTCTCTGAAAACATACAATGCTTATACTGTAATTTCTTTAGCTACAGCTTTGTACAACACTAACTTACATGGGCAAAAACACATAAAACATTTGCACACACTGGTACACCACACACAAGCACACAGTGAACAAACACATAATCTGAAACACAGAGACACAAATACACACACACTGAAACAAGTGTAAATTATCATTTTTCTAGAATTAAATACTTATCAGCTGCTATGTCATGTATTGCAAAATATTTTCATTATTTGTCATTCTGTTACCTATAATTCATGTCTGTTTATCTGATGAATGCACATGTATGTGTGTGTGTGTGTGTGTGTGTGTGTGTGTGTGTGTGTGTGTGTGTGTGTGTGTGTTCCATGTATAGTCTGTCCATTCATTTGATGTTTACTTTGTTGTTGTTTATTTCTTATGTCCAGGTATGTTGTTCATTTTGTCTTGTCTCACAAGTTAACTGATATTGTTGTTTTTGTTTTCATCTGTTAATGTTTTATTTTTATATGATTTATAACAGTTGATCTTTATGGAGCAGTTTTGCTTACAACAGTTTTTCCTTGTGAGAGCAAGATAAACAAGAATGACATAACTTGATATTTTGGCAGTGAATATTACTTTTGATTTGACTTCACACACACACACACACACACACACACACACACACACACACACACACACACACACACACACACACACACACACACAAAAGTTACATACAATACAATACAATGCAATACAACACACACACACACACACACACACACACACACACACATAATTCTGCAAGCATTCATACAGTGTGTCCCACACCCACTAAATTAAAAGAAAACAACACAGATATACTGGCATGTAAAATTAGTTATTATAGACAACACAAGTCTGTCTTCTGGTGTCAGGGCTTTCCCCTCCTCCCTTCTTGACTCTTGAAGTCATTCCATTTTCATAATCATGAGTGGTCAGTACAGTCAACTTGTTGTGGCTGAAGCTGAAATACAACAAAAACACTGTCAATATAAAAATCAAAGGCTTGTTATAAAAAAAATGATGAACAAGCACTGTTAAATTAAAACATGAAACAAGAGAAAGATGGTGAAAATACAATGTGCATTTGTGGTATATTCTTAATATAGTTCACATGTATACATGTGTATAATGAATACATACTCTGTGTGTGTGGATATGAGTGCGCGCGCGCGCGTGTGTGTGTGTGTGTGTGTATGTGTGTGTGTGACACAGTGAGAGTGAGTGTGACATGTGCTACTTATAATCTAGGTCTATGGAGCAACTGATTTCAACACTTTTTTAAAACTAACTATTTCTAAGCACAACAGCAGACTCTTTGCTACTAAGATCAAGTCAGAAGCGTTCACCAATCACTGCCATTACCACATTTTCCAATTAAAATATAAACTTATTTGATTGAAAGATAAATTAAAAAAAGAAATCAGCACCAAACAGAGAACAAAAATACAGTCAAACAAAGAATAAAACAAAATCAGTGAACTTGTTTGTTTGCAGATATTTTCCCTCTGTGTGCCTAAACTATATTTCACACCCACAGATAAATGTAAGTTTATGCTGCTCTGCATATTTAATTGCATTTGCAATCATGAAGATTGCTCGCTTTGATGGCTTCTGCATGGTTTGACCACAAGGTTTTCAAAAGGTAAGTTTACTAGTGCTGCTAGGCAATCACACTAATATGCCAAATGAGATGTTGTCTTTCAGGCTGGAAAAGAAAAGGCATAACACAACACACACACAGTGACACACACACACACACACACACACACACACACAGTGACACACACACACACACAGTGACACACACACACAAAGTGACACACACACACACACACACACACACACACACACACACACACACACTCACTCACTTACACACACTACCCCCAACATACCTGAAATTCAACACGTGTGTGTTGTTGTTGTACACACACACACACACACCAGTGACACACATACACTCACTCCACTCACTCAACCACTACCCCCAACATACCTGAAATTCAACATGTGTGTGTGTGTGTACACACACACACACACACACACACACACACACACACACACACACACATATGAAATATCCCACAAACACACAATTATAAACAAAATTTCCCACCTTTAGTGCATTTTGCCTTATTCAGTTTCTGCCAGTAGTTCATCTGATGAAAACTATGTCATGCAAGCTCTTTTCAATTGTTTTTATTTTACTGAATCTCATTAGCCCAAATCAGTTTTCATTTGTTTTTCAGCCTATTTTTAGCAGTTGGCACCTGCAGTCATATCACTGAACGTTTTTGCTGTCTGAGAACTTCTGTATTCAGTTTGATTACTTCGATGATGTTCAGATAAAATACAAGGGAAAAATATATTTGACTGTTAATATCTTCATCGCTTGAATCAGAAGCGCTGTTAGTTTTCTGTTCACAAGTAACCAGCAATGGTTCTGTGTTCAAGTCGGTCAGGGATTTCGAGATCATCGAATGATCGCTTTCGCTCATGTTTTCCTAACTAGCACTGCAATCGGTTGTAATATAGTCCTCACTTCATTACTAAAGCTCTTATGAGTTCTATCCATCCAGAATATTGCAGAACGAGCAGAATTTCGAGGTATTACTATCGATTGTACTTTCGAAGGTGGACGGCGCCATTTTGGTTACAGGCATCTCCTCGTTGGCCTTCGTAGGTCACATGGTCTCTTCGGCCAATGACAAGAATGAAATCTCCTCCTTAGTGACGTTTGTTTACGACTGCTCCCCTATTTTGAGCGTTTTCATTGGATAAAGTTTTAATTCAATCCAGATATAGTTGACACAGTGTGAAGGTCAAAACTGTGAGCTTTCAAACGGTGTGTCACTCGACCGGTCTATTGTAAATCTTGAGGGGATACAGGTTTCGGAAAAGTAGTCTCTTTTGGGTCTTTTTCATCAAAATCGCTCGTCTTCGGAGGTGGGTATGTGCATTAAAATCCGATTTTGATAAGGAAAGACACTAAATATTATTATTTTATTGATGTTTTCCGGTTTGGAAATGTCTATATTATCAGTTTTATCCAAAATCACAAAATCGGCACCTGACACCCCTACTGCATATTTTGGCCTCTAGTGGAAAAAGGCCTGAGGTGACAAGCGACTCATTTCGAAATGGAGAGTCACAAATGAAGCTGAACATAGTTGTGTTTTTATTGCCCTTTTAATATATATATATATAGATATATATATAGATATATATATGTGTGTGTGTGTGTGTAATATGTATGCATATATGTGTTGGTGTGTCACAGGTACTTGGCCAGTGCATCTGGGGATAGGACTGTGAAGTTATGGGATTTGAACACTGAGACTCCACAGTTTACCTGCAAAGGTAGGGATGTTCGCCTGCTATTGTGTCTGCAGGTTTTGTGTGTGTGTGTGTTTGTATATTGTAAATGTGTGTGTGTGCGCGTGTGTGTGTGTATGTGTGCATGGATGCATGCGTGCAAACGTGCGTGCGTGCGTGCGTGTGTGTGTGTGTATTTGTTTGTGTGTGTGTTGTGTGCGCGCCTGCATGCATCTGTACATTATTGACTTGCTTGTATGTTATTGTAAGATCATGTTTTCTCTGTCATCTTAATGTTAGAAGAAGTAAGGTTGTTTACCCCCCCCCCCCCCCCCTTCCTGTCATTTATTTAAAATCTATTTCCATTCATTTATTTGTCATTTTACTTACTTGTTAATTTATCTAATAAATCTGTGTTAGTGTATAGTTTGTTGTCATTTTTGAAGGGTTGCATGTGCATGAATGATTTGAATGGAAACGCTTTTGATTTGTTAGCCTTACAATATTCAGCATTATATGCATTCCATGCATTATTATTATTATTATCATTATCATTAGTATGTTTATTTTTTTCATTATTATTATTTACATATTCTTATCCATGTTAATCAGTGGTCTAGAGGTAACACAACTACTTAAAAACTAAAAAAGCGCATGAAGTGCTTATTCCATTATCCTCGATATAAAAGAATAAAATAAACAATATAAAAAAAATTTTCAAAAAAAGAGAAGTGTTTGATCCCCCAAAGTTTTCACCTATCTTTTTTTGTTTTTCTTTTATTCTTTTATATCGAGGATAATGGAATAAGCACTCATGTGCTTTTTTACATCCAGTCCCCGAGTGTATGCGGTTTTGTAAATTCTGTCATCTGTTTCCACTGGCACACAATCGAACAGGATTTAATGTGTGCGGCAAGATGTTCTGAGTGCGTTCGCACATGGGGGCCTCGGTTTATAGTCTCATCCGAAGGACCACCACGAGTGGTGGTCTGGATACTACTCTTTCACAGGAGACTATAAACTGAGCCGCCATGCACAACATACATTAAGCACACATAAAAGAACCCACAGCAACACGGGAGTTGTCCCTGGCACACAGTTGTGTAGGGGGGGGGAAAAAAGACACTCTCGCTGGAAACAAAAAGGGTTTGACTGCTGTCTTGTGGCGATGATGCCCTCTGACTTGGAAGACCAGCCTGAAATTCACGCAGAGAAATCTGCCATGATTACAAGTGGGGTGGGGGGGGGGGGGGGGGGTTAGTTGTTTCTGGGCTTAGAGCTCTTGACGTTCACCAACGGTGACAGCTTGCATTATATGAGACCGTTTCTGTCCACCATTGAGGTAGCTGCATTCCGGCTGTGGGGATGATTTCTAAACAGAACGCTAGAGTGCGTGCATTAATTTTTTTTTAAAAAGAAAACAAATGTTCATCCGTTCTTACCAGCACATATTAGCCTAGGACAGGATAGGCTAGTGGTTAGAGCGTTGCACTCGCAATTTGACGACCCAGGTTCGATTCCCGTTCAAGGGGATATTTCCCCTGGAGTTAACGTCAGTGCAGACTCCACTCTCCCCAAAAGTCCTTTGGATGAGACTATAAACCGAGGGCCGCGTGTGCGAATGCACGCAGAACATCTTGCGCACACGTTAAATCCTGTTCCACTTTCCGTAAGAGTAGGCCATTGTGTGCCGGTGGGAACAGATGACAGAATTGACAAAACCGCCTATACACGGAGGACTGGATGTAAAAAAGCAATAAGTGCTTATTCCATTATCCTCGATATAAAAGAATACAATAAAATAGCATTCTGAAAGACGGAACAGGTTTTAACGTGTGCGCAGGATGTTTTGTGTGTGCGTTCATTGTTGTGTTGCTGTTAAGTCCCAGCGAAGATATCCGATTTGGGGACTGTGGTAACTGCAAGTCGTCCCACTTTGGCGCAGCGGGCCACCCTAAAAAAAATAGTACAATTCTTGAAGCGACAGTGCTATGCAAGCGAAAAGATGCCTGATTGACCGTAAACATACGTGCACATTCACACATGGGATGTCGGTCTGTAAGTCTCGTTCACAGTATTTTTGGGAGAGTGGAACTAGCACTGGTGTTAACTCCAGTAGGAAAAACAATCCCCTTTTTATTTATTTATTTTATTCTTTTATATCGAGGATATAAGCACTTATGTGCTTTTTTTTACATCCAGTCCCCGTGTGTATGCGGTTTTGTCAATTCTGTCATCTGTTCCCACCGGCACACAATGGCCTAGTCTTACGAAAAGTGGAACAGGATTTTAACGTGTGCGCAAGATGTTCTGCGTGCGTTCGCACACGGGGCCTCTGGTTTATAGTCTCATCCAAAAGACTTTTGAGGAGAGTGGAGTCTGCACTGATGTTAACTCCAGGGGAAAATATCCCCTTGAATGGGAATCGAACCCGGGTCGTCAGATTGCGAGCGCAATGTTCTGACCACTAGGCTATCCCTGGAGTTAACACCAGTGCTAACTCCACTCTCTCCAAAAGCACTTTGAATGAGACTTACAGACACTGACGTCCCATGTGTGTGAATGCACACGTATGTTTATGGTCAGTGTGTGTGAGTTGAGTGTGGTGGCTTGATCCCAGGCTTGTCTGATCACCAGCCCATTGCTCTAACCATTAGGCTGTCGCACCTCCTAGAATTTAGTTTATTTTATTTTTATTTTATACCTTTTTTAAGTCAACAGCAGATTTCTCTGTGTGAAAATCGGGCTGCTCCTCTCCATGGGTAGAGAGTGTCGCCACAAGAGCGGTGTTGCCCATTATTATTTGTTGTTGTTGTTTGTTGTTGTTGCCTGTCTACAACTGTATTTGTTTTCCCTATCAGAGTGGAATGTTTTCTACAGAATGTTACCAGGGGACAACTCTCTTGTTGCTGTGGGTTCTTTTATGTGTGGTAAATAATTATTTGTAATACGCAGGACCTTGGTTTATATTGATTTAAAAGACTAGCACCCAGACCACCACTCATGGTCTAATGGATGGGGGAAAGAGTTTCGGGCCCAAACAGGGATCGAACCACTGCACACTTCCGACCTAGCACAGCGCACGAATCCAGCAGAATTCCGTCTCGGGTTCAGCGCTAAAATCAGCCCCTTGCTTTTACCAAAGTACGTCTACAATAGTTAGCACCAGCTGTGAAGGAATGGATAGCAGCAGAGAGTGGGGAAAACTGACAGCTGTGCCGGACTTGACATTTTCTAGGCAGGTGCGTTGCCTCTAGAAGACCATTTCACTGAGTGGTGTGCAAGTTTCTGGAATACAATGCGTGTATCTTTTTTTTTTATGGGACGGGATAGCTCAGTGGTCGGAGCACTCGCTTTCCCCCAGCCAAGTTAAGCAGCATCGAGCATGGTTACCAGTTGGATGGGTGACCGTTTGCGCGCCTTGGCTTCAGTACAGTTTCCCCAGTTGACCCAGCTGTAAATGGGTACCTGCCCTCTTTAGGGTCAGGGAAGGTAAAGCAGCGAGGGAGAGGAGATGGGCACCGCCCTCAATATGCTGACCCTAGAGAAGTGAGGTCTCTGACGCCTCGCTCCCCTACGACCTTATAGGTTATGGGACTCCTTTACCTTTACCTTTATCTTTTTTTGCAGGGCACAAGAATTATGCTGTGTGCCTGGCCTGGTCTCCAGATGGACAGAAGTTGGCTTCTGGCTCCTTCACCTCGCAGAACAACGGAGAGGTTTGTACTCTTTTGAGTTATACTTGGGTTAGCTCTGTGTGGGTGTTTTGTGGGGAGGTAGGGGTGTGTGTGGGATGTTGTGTGTGTGTGGTTTGTGTGTGGGTGTTGTAGGTGGTGGGGAGGGGATGTGTGTGTGGTGTGGGTTTGTGGTGTTGGTTTGTGTGTGTGTGTTGTGGGGGGTGTGGGGGGGGTGTGGGATGTTGTGTGTGGTGTGGGTTTGTGTGTGGTGTGGGTTTGTGTGTGGTGTGGGTTTGTGTGTGGTGTGGGTTGGTGTATGTGTTGTGGGTGTGTGTGTGGTGTGTGTTTTGTGTGTGTGTGTGTGGTGTTTGTGTGGTGTGTGTGTGGGTGTGTGTGTGGTGTGTTGTAGTGTGGTGTGGTTTGGGTGTGTGTGTGGGATTTTGTGTGTGTGTGTTTGTGTGTGTGTGTTTTGTTGTGTGGTGTTGTGTGTGTGTATTCTGTTTGCTGAATCCTCCATCCCCAAAAAGGGTAAAAAGAAGTTAAATGTTAAATCTTGTTGTGTGTTGTTGTGGGTGTGTTTTGTGGGGTTAAGTGTGGTTGTGTAAGGGGGTTTTGTGTTTTGTGTGGGGGTTTGTGGTGTTGGGTGCGGGGGTGTTGTGTGTAAGAGAGAGAGAGTGGGCGAAAAAAGTGTGGGGCAATGGAAAAAAAAAAATTTTTTTTACAAAATGCGGGGGACACTTGGGACGGGGATTAAAAAAACATGAAATGCTTATTTCCATTACCCTGGGGAATAAAAGATAAAAAAAACACACCCCAAACCCACACATGCACAAACCCACACAAACATACCCCCCCCACAAAACCCCCCCACCAAAACCCCAACACCACACAACAACCACACCACACACACCACACCACACACACACACACACATACACTCACCAGGAACAACACGCCCCCCCAAAAACCAAAAAAACACACAAAACCCCCAAACACACCACCCCACCCACACACACACCACCACACACCCCACACCACACACACACACACACCACCCCCCCACACCACACACACACACACACCAAAAACCACACACACACACACACAAACCCCCCCCCCCACCACACACACCACACACACCACCCCCACCCCACACAAACCCCACCCCCACCACCACAACCCCCCACACCCACCACACCCCAAACACCACACACACAAACCACCACCCCCCACACCCCCCACACACACACACACCACACCCCACACAAAACACACAAAAACACACACACCCCAATCTTTAAAAAAATTAGTTTTAAAAAGGCTTGTTTTTTAAAAAAAAAAGCAAATGCATTGTTTACAAGTACCATCGGAAATAAAAAATTTTTGTTTGGGTTGCCCACTCTTATTTGGGCATTAGCAATACCACTTGCAGTACAGCAGGTAGGGTGGTGGGTGTGTGGTGTGGGATGTTGTGTGTGGTGGGGCTTTAGCAAACGCACTTGCATACAGATGGTATGGTGTTGCGTTTTGAGTTGATAATCGGGGGACCCAAAGACGGAAAACGAGGGGACGACCATGACAGGCCACAGAAAGCCCGTCAAGTCCCTGGCGGGAAAACCCGTTACACTTGAAAGTAGTAACTTTTTAAACCTGAAACCCCGTTACACTTGTAATAGTAATGTGAAACCGGGAAACTGTTATTTTTTAGAAACCCTGAATTTGTAATTTGGGAAACTGTTACACTTTTAAGTAGCCCTGTAATTTTGTAACCGGGAAAACCGTTCCTTGTAAATAGTAACTTAATTTTGTAACCTGGAAACTGTTACATTGTAATATCCCGTAATTTCGAAACCCTGAAACCGTTACGCTTGTAAGTTGAAACTTGAAACCGTTACACTTGAAATATAACTGTGAAACCGGGAAACCGTTACACTTGTAAATAGTAACTGTGTAACCGGGGAAACTTTTACATTTTAAGTCCCCCCGTCATTTTGAAACTGGAAAACCTTTTGCACTTGTAAATAGAAACTGGTAACCTGGAAACCATTACACTTGTAAAGTAATGTTAAAACGGGAAGCCCCAAAAACCTGAAAAGCCCTTTGTAAGTATCCCCACATTTTGTCCCCGGAAACTGTTCACTTGTAAGAGAAACTGTGAAACCCTGAAACCGTTACATTTGAAAAATGCCACTTAATTTTGAACCTGGAAACTGTTCACTTGAAAGTGTACGTGTACCGGAAAACCGTTACCTTGAAATAAAACTGTGTAACTGGAAATGTACACTTGAAAATAGTAACTGTGTAACCGGGAAACTGTTCACTTGTAATAGTCCCTGAAATTTTGAAATTTGGGAAAACTGTTACATTGTAAGTGGGCCCCTGAATTTTGAAACCGGGAAATTGTTACACTTGTAAATAGTAGCGAAAATTTCGAAACTTGGAACCGTTACCTTTAAGATCCCCTCATTTTGTAACATGAAATCGTTACACTTGTAAGTACTCCCCTGTAATTTCAAAAACCTGGAAACCTTTTTATCTTGAAAGTTGTAACTTTTAACCTGGAAACTGTTAACTTGTAATAGTCCCCCATAATTTCGTAACTTGAAACCTTTACGTTGTAAGTAGAAACTTTTAAACCCTAAACCCCGTTGCACTTGTAAGGAGTCCCGAAATTTTGTCATAGTTTTCTACTTAAAAAATTTTAAACTCCTGTAAGTAGTCCAGGTGACTGGTTGTTAACCCGGAAACCGGAGTCTGAAAGTATTCTCTATATCAATTGATTTTTGGGGGGTTTTTTTTACCTGAAAAAAATTTAAATTGTAAGTAACCGGGGTTGGGTTTTTTTTAGTTGGAAAAAATTTTTTTTTGTAAGGGTTCCCCTTTTAACCCTGTACTTTTTTAAACCCGGAAAAAACCCTTTAAAACTTTGTAAGCATGTGTGTAACATCTGTAATATTGTAACCTAAACCATTAACTTGTAACGTGTTGTTATACATTGTAATATTGTAACTAAATCCATTACACTTGTAAGCAGTGTGTGTTATACAGTCCCGTAATTTGGAACCTCAATCCATTTAAACCCTTTTAAGCAGTTGGTTACAGTCGTAATATTTTAACCCAGAATCCCCGACACATGTTGTAAGTTCCCGTGATGCCCGGGAATTGTTTGTAGGAAAACCATCAGCCGCAAGTTTTTTTCTGTTACTACCCCTAAATTTTTTTGTTTTAAACTTGTATGTTTGTTTCCCTGTTCGACAATGACCTCCAAACAGCAAGGGGGGCAGTGCTGTTCGGAAACTGGCAAAAAATTTTATTTAAAGGGGGGATGCCTTGCCCACAGACACATTAAATTTTGTTTTTTTTTGTGTCAAATAAGTCTATATGACTTAAAGCAATAAAATATTTTAAATTTAAAACTGATCCCCACCCCCCGGCCCGTGGGCATAAGGACATCACGTTGGAGATGTTCTCCATACCACCCGCCCCCAGGCTGCACACTAAGGACGTGCAAGTCAAGCCTCCATCAGGAGTCATGTCGATACTAAAGACTAAACTTAAAAATGGAAATTCCCTGAGTGGGAAAGCCACTGGTCATACAGCCTCTCACTTTGCTGTTGCCCCCAGCGTCAATGGTTTAATCAAGAACTGTGATAAACCCCAGGCGCTGACGGCTAGAAGACTATTACACTTTGCATGTGTGTATTGCCTGTAATTTTTTTTTTTGGGGGGGGGGGGGGGGGTTGTGTGAAAAATTTGATTGTACATGATTGTATCCACCGACGTTGATAAGTGCATGTTTTTGTGATCATGCTTTTGGTGTTGTGGCTTTTTTTTTCATTTGAAAAGTGTTGTTTTGGGGGGAGGGGGCAGTCTTTTTTTTTTTTGGAAGGGGGAGGGGTGGTACACAGCTGTCAGTTTCCCCCACTTTCAGCTCCTTTCAGCTGCTATCCATCCCATCCCAGCCGGTGTTAATTACAGCAGAAACTGACCACATTTGGACTTATTTATTTATTTATTTTATTCTTTAATATCGAGGATAATGGAATAAGCACTTGTGTGCTTTTTTTTACATTCAGTCCCCGTGTGCATGCAGTTGGTAAAAGGAAGGGGGGGTGCACTAATTTCAGCACCGGGCATGGAGCCTTGACTGAGTTATGCGTGTGTGTGTGTGTGTGTGTCTATTTAGATCAAATGATGTGTAGATAGTTCGCATGTATGTAATGGCGACAGTTATATGCCTTTATTTTTCAGAGACCCAGAATGCAGATACATTGCCAGCGCTTCTATAGTAAGTATGGCTGAAGGGTCTTGGTTTAAATCCATCTTTATTCAGAAAATGAAAATAATAAATGTGTGTGTGTGTATTGAGAGCAATAATAAGCAAATAGCTTATAGCATTGCTCAAGAAAATAGATTTGACTCATTTAGTTTTGGTAGCTAATGAGTATTTATAACTGAATCAGCATGACAACAAAGTAGAGTGCTTTTCAAACAGCATTTAAAGATCAGACTGTCTAGACCTTTAACGCTTCCATGATAAGTTTGTTGCAATCATGCAGAAGGGATATTTTTTTGGTACTATATTTGTGTGTGTGTTTGTGTGTATTGTTCTTCAGTTTAACATCCTTCCACTAAATTGTGATATCAGATGTGTGTGTAAGTGTTAAGTGTGTGTGTGTGTGTGTGTGTGTACTTTTTCTTCAGTTTAACATCCTTCCACTAAATGGTGATATCAGATGTGTGTGTGTGTACTTTTTCGTCAGTTTAACATCCTCCACTAAATTGTGATATCAGATTGTGTGTGTGTACTTCTTTTTTAGTTTAACATCCTTCCACTAAATTGTGATATCAGATGTGTGTGTGTGTGTGTTTACTTTTTTTTTTAGTTTAACATCCTTCCACTAAATTGTGATATCAGATGTGTGTGTATGTGTACTTCAGTTTAACATCCTTCCACTAAATTGTGATATCAGATGTGTGTGTACTTCTTTTTTAGTTTAACATCCTTCCACTAAATTGTGATATCAGATGTGTGTGTACTTCAGTTTAACATCTTTCCACTAAATTGTGATATCAGATGTGTGTGTGAGTGTTAAGTATGAGTGTGCGTGTGTGTGTGTTAAGTGTGTGTGTGTATGTACTTTTTCTTCAGTTTAACATCCTTCCACTAAATTGTGATATCAGATGTGAGTGTTAAGTGTGTGTGTGTGTGTGTACGTTTACTTTAGTTTAACATCCTTCCACTAAATTGTGATATCAGATGTGTGTGTTAAGTGTGTGTGTGTACTTTTTCTTCAGTTTAACATCCTTCCACTAAATTGTGATATCAGATGTGTGTGTTAATTGTGTGTGTGTGTGTACTTTTTCTTTAGTTTAACATCCTTCCACTAAATTGTGATATCAGATGTGTGTGTTAATTGTGTGTGTGTGTACTTTTTCTTCAGTTTAACATCCTTCCACTAAATTGTGATATCAGATGTGTGTGTTAATTGTGTGTGTGTGTGTACTTTTTCTTCAGTTTAACATCCTTCCACTAAATTGTGATATCAGATGTGTGTGTTAATTGTGTGTGTGTGTGTACTTTTTCTTCAGTTTAACATCCTTCCACTAAATTGTGATATCAGATGTGTGTGTTAATTGTGTGTGTGTGTGTACTTTTTCTTCAGTTTAACATCCTTCCACTAAATTGTGATATCAGATGTGTGTGTTAATTGTGTGTGTGTGTACTTTTTCTTCAGTTTAACATCCTTCCACTAAATTGTAATATCAGATGTGTGTGTTAATTGTGTGTGTGTGTGTACTTTTTCTTCAGTTTAACATCCTTCCACTAAATTGTGATATCAGATTGTATGTGTGTACTTCTTTTTCTGTTTAACATCCTTCCACTAAATTGTGATATCAGATATGTGTGTGTGTGTGTACTTTCTCTTCAGTTTAACGTCCTTCCACTAAATTGTGATATCAGATGTGTGTGTGTGTGTGTGTGCTTCTTTTTCAGTTTAACATCCTTCCACTAAATTCTGATATCAGATATGTGTGTGTACTTTCTCTTCAGTTTAACATCCTTCCATTAAATTATGATATCAGATGTGTGTGTGTGTGCTTCTTTTTCAGTTTAACATCCTTCCACTAAATTCTGATATCAGATATGTGTGTGTACTTTCTCTTCAGTTTAACATCCTTCCACTAAATTGTGATATCAGATGTGTGTGTGTGAGAGAGAGAAAGAGAGAGAGAGAGAGGGTTACCTTAAATGACTATGAAGCATTTAATCATCTCTGATGGATTGGTAAGGAGGAGGATAGTGATAATGCCAGGAAGGAACCAGGCCCAACAAATACAGACACCTGTAGTGTTTCTAGCGTGATTTTTAGCTTGGTTTTAACATCGCTTTCGTGAAGAACAAACACAACGAGTCGTTAAGGTCTTAGTTTAGCATATGGGCTATGATCTTTAAAGCGTAGGATGATGATTTGTATTTACACATATATATTTTTTATTGTTCCTTGGCTAGAGCTGTGAGGTTCACCAAGGGTGAGATTTTTGCTTATGTGACTATTTTTGCCTACCTTTTTATGGGTTGTTTTTTTTGTATCATTCTTTTATTTCAAGGATAATGGAATAAGCCGCTCATGTACTTTTTTTTTTACATCCAGTCCCTGTGTGTATGCAGCTTTGTTAATTTTGTCATCCATTCCCACCAGAACACAATAACCTACTGTTCCGAAAAGCGGAACGGGTTTTAATGTGTGCGCAAGATGTTCTGCATAAGTTTGTACACAGGACCTTGGTTTATAGTCTCATCAGAAGGACTTTTGGGGGGAAGTGGAGTTGGTACTGATGTTAAACCCCTGGGGAAAAAATATCCCCTTGAACAGGATTTGAACCGTGGTCAGCAGATCACGAGGTTAATGCACAGCATTACCCGCTTGACCCTGGGGTTCGAATCAGGATAACCAACCTGGCTATCCCGTCCCCCTGTTATTAATGTAGCTGCATTCTGACTGCGGGAATTTTTGTACGATTCGTGTATTTGTTGTGTGTGTGTGTGACAGGATATATTTGTTGTTGTGTGTGTGTGTGACAGGATATATTTGTTGTTGTGTGTGTGTGTGACAGGATATATTTGTTGTTGTGTGTGTGTGTGACAGGATACGGATGTGCGGATATGGGACACGTTTTTGGGCAAATGTCAGGTGATTCTGTCGTCGCATGCTGGGACAGTCCATTGCGTGAAATGGGGAGGCACGGATCTGATTTACACCGCGTCGTCCGACCGAACCATCAAAGTGTGGCGATCTGATGTAAGTTTTTATGGTTTTTCTCTCCCCTTGCTTTAGCATGAGCGTGCGTGTGTGTGTGTGTGTTGCGGTTAGGTTTATCTGTTTTTCTCTCCCCTTGCTTTAGCATGTGCGTGCGTGTGTGTGTGCGTGCGTGTGTGCGTGCGTGTGTGTGTGTTGCGGTTAGGTTTATTCTCCTGTTAGATATGTTTGTAATTCTCCAGACCCCAAAAGGGGTTAGAGGAATTAAATCTTGTGTGTTGTATAGTGTTGTATTGATGCTACTTTCAGTACTATCCTGTATTATAGCTTTTCATTGGTATTGATTTATTGCATGTATGAAGCTTGTTCTTGTTGGGTTTTTTATACGATTTTCTGTAGCAAATTCAGGTAGGTAGCCACTGAATGTAAAGAAGTATGGGAAACATATAGCGTTTCTGGTTTTCATTATTTTGGGGTTTGGTTTTTTTTTTTTCATTCCTTGGCTAGAGCTCTGAGGTTCCCCGATGGTGAGATATTTTGTGTGTGTGTGTGGTGACCCCCGTTAGCCCACCTTTCAGGTAGCAGCATTCCATCTTCAGGAATGATGTCTAAGTACGACACTTGCGTGCATAATCGAACTGAATGTCAAAGTCCTTCGGATGAGACTATAAACCGAGGAGGCCCCGTGTTCAAACGCATGCAGAACATCGTGCGCACACGTTAAATCTTGTTCCGCTTTTCGGAAGAGTAGGCCATTGTGTGCCGGTAGAAACGGATGACAAAATTTACGAAACCGCATACTCGATATAAAAGAATAAATATAAAAGAATAAATAAAATAATAAAAATGCGTTTAAAAAAAAGAAGTTTTATCATCTATACCTACTGGCACAAAAATGGCCTGCTCTTTTCCAAGTGTGGAACAAGGATTTTATCGTGTGCACAAGGTTTTCTCTGTGTGTTTGCATACGGGATCTTGGTTTATAGTTTTCTCCCTAGGAGTTTCAGGGTTTGCGGAGTCAGTACTGATGTTACCTGCTTGGGGGGAAAAAAATCCTCTGTAACAGGCACCTCAGGTGGCTCGAACCAGGGCCGTCAGATCATGAATGCAAGAGTCTAACCAGGAGGCTATTCCTCCTCCCTTTTTTGCTTGTAAGATAATAATAATCATAATGTGTGGAATTTATATAGCGCTGAATCTTCTAAAGCAAACAAATCGAAAGCGCTTGCGTTCAAATCTTTCACGCGCGTTGCAGCCGTTCACAAGTAAGATTAAAAAAATTATACATTTACACACACGCATGCTTGCACGCATGCACACACACATGCACGCACGCACACACAAACTCACTCATTCACTCACACACACACATACACACACACACACACCACACACACACACACACACGCATTTCCTTCTTCACTTACACTGGATTCCCATCAGATCTGCAAAGACACACACACACGCACACACACAAGGGGATATTTTCCTCTGGAGTTAACATCAGTGCCGACTCCACTCTCCCCAAAAGTGGTTCGGATGAGACTATAAACCAAGCCCCGTGTGCGAACGCACGCAGAACATTTTGCGCATATGTTCAATCCTGTTCTGCTTTTTGTAAGAGTAGGCCATTGTGTGCCGGTGGGGATAGATGACAGAATTTACAAAACCGCACACACATGGGGACTGGATGTAAAAAAAAAGCATATGAGTGCTTATTCCATTATCCTCGATATAAAATGATAAATAAATATAAAAGAATAGATTAAAAAAAAAATTTTTTAATGCGTTTTTAAAAAAAGTTTTTCATCTATACCTACTGGCACAAAAATGGCCTGCTCTTTTCCAAGTGTGGAACAAGGATTTTATCGTGTGCACAAGGTTTTCTCTGTGTGTTCGCGTATGGGATCTTGGTTTATAGTTTTCTCCCTAGGAGTTTCAGGGTTTGCGGAGTCAGTACTGATGTTAACTGCTTGGGGGTAAAAAAATCCTCTGTAACAGGCACCTCAGAGGTGGCTCGAACTAGGGCCCTCAGATCATGAATGCAAGACTCTAACCAGGAGGCTATTCCTCCTCCCTTTTTTGCTTGTAAGATAATAATAATCATAATGTGTGGAATTTATATAGCGCTGAATCTTCTAAAGCAAACAAATCAAAAGCGCTTGCGTTCAAATCTTTCACGCGCGTTGCAGCCGTTCACAAGTAAGATTAAAAAAATTATACATTTACACACACATGCTTGCACACACGCACAGACACACTGGTTTAATTTAATGGTAAAGGATACAATAATGTAGTATTTCAGTATAATCATTAAGAAATTTGTTCTTAGATAGATGGCTTGATGAAAAAAAGCAAATGCATTGCTTATTCAATGTACCATCTGGAAATAAAAACTTGACTTGACTTGACATGCACACACACACACATTCACTCACACACACACACACACACACACACACACACACACACACACACACACACACACACACACACACACACACACTCACTCACTCTCTCACTCACTCACTCACTCACTCACTCACTCACTCACTCACTCACAACACACACACACACACACACTCACTCATTCACTCACACACACACACACACTAAGACACACACACACACACAAACACGCTAAGACAAGGTGATGGAGATGGGAGGAGACTGATTGAAAAACAAGGACAGATGTGAGGTGTAACGACAGAGGAAGATCCTAAGTCAAGTCAAATTTTTATTTCTAGATGGTACATTGAATAAGCAATGATACATTTGCTTTTTTTCATCAAGCCATCTTTCTAAGAACAAATTTCTGAATGATTATACTGAAATACTACATTATTACAACCTTTACCAATAAATCAAACCAGCAAAAGGAAGAAAATCGATAAGGAAATAAGCGCGTCTTTAGGCAAGGTCTGAAAGCGTCAAATGAAGGATTTGGGCCAGAATGAGACAGGTAGGTCATTCCAGATAGATGGACCAGAAATAAGGCCTTCAGAGGAGACTATAAACCGAGGAGGCCCTGTGAGCGAACGCATGCAGAACATCTTGCGCACACATTAAATCCTGTTCCGCTGTTCAAAAGAATAGGCCATTGTGTGCCGGTGGGAACAGATGACAAAATTTTAAAAAACGCATACACATGCATAAATTTTTTAAAAAACCAAAGCGCTTTGATTTGTTGCTTTACAAGATTCAGCGCTATATAAATTCCATACATTATTAAAATAAAAAAAAACAGGTAAAGGAGTCCCATAACCTATAAGGTCGTAGGGGAGCAAGGCATCAGAGACCTCACTTCTCTAGGGCCAGCATATTGAGGGCACCCATCTCCTCTCCCTCGCTGCTGTACCTTCCCTGACCCTAAAGAGGGCAGGTACCCATTTACAGCTGGGTGAACTGGGGGAACTGTACTGAAGCCAAGGCGTGCAAACCGTCACCCATCCAACTGGTAACCACACTCGACGCTGCTTAACTTGGCTGGGGGAAAGCGAGTGCTCCGACCACTGAGCTATCCCGTCCCCATACATACATTATTATTATTATTATTAAATAGTGGAAGAATGACGATCGATCATGTTGGTGTGGTGGTGTGTGTGTGTTGCCAGGGGGTGTTGTGCCGTACCCTGCAAGGCCACAGCCATTGGGTGAACACACTGTCGCTCAACACGGACTATGTGATGCGTACTGGAGCCTTCGACCCGTCGGAAGCCAAACTGGTGAAATCGGACGTCACCGATACTGGTGAGTTTTTTCCCTTGGCCTTTTTTTTCTTTCTTTTTCTTTTTTCTCTCTCTTCGTTCCTTTGAGTTGTACAACATCATCTCTCCTTTTTTTGTGTGTGTGTGTATGTATGGAGTTCACTCCACTGCCTTGTGGATTAGAGTTTTTTTACTCAAAGGCTACGTCTCATTGCGGATACCAACGAGTTGGCGTCAGGTAGGGCATCCGGCCATGAAAATCCTCGCTCCAGACCCAAAAAAAAATTATGAGTCAAATTCAAAGGCTCATCAATGTCAAACCTCCCCTGGGAGAAACGTGACAAACAAGGAAGAAGAAGAAGAAGATGGAGTTTTTGTGTTTGTGTTCCCCCCCCCCCCCCTCCCTCTTTCACCTACACACCCACCCATACATACACACACACACATTTCTAGGTTGGTCGTAATAATGTTGTGGTTAAATATTACTGATGAAGTTGTTTGTGTTCCTAGTTAGATGGCTTGAGGAGGGGGGGGGGGGGGGGGGGGGGTGAAACCAAGCAGATGCATTGCTTATTCAGTCTGGAAAATAAAAATGTGACTTTGACAAACACACGTTGAAGAGGCACATGTGCTAGCACGAGCATGTGTAGTTCAAAACAGTCAAGAAGAAAGAATGCACCCCTCCTCCCACTCCCCCCCCCCAACACACACACACTCTCTCTCTCTCTCCTCTCTCTTCTCCCTCCTCTCCTCTCCCTCCCTCTCTCTCTCTCTCTCTTCTCTCTCCTCCTCCTCTCTCTCTCTCCTCCCTCTCTCTCTCTCCTCTCCCTCCCTCTCTCTCTCTCTCTCTCTCCCCTCTCTCCTCTCTCCTTCCTTCTCTCCTCTCTCTCTCCTCTCTCTCCTCTTCTTCTCTCTCTCCTCCTCTCCCTCCCTCTCTCCTCTCTCTCTCTCCTCCCTCCCTCTCTCTCTCTCTCCCTCCCTCTCTCTTTCTCTCCCTCCTCCTCTCCTCTCTCTCCTCTCCCTCCCTCCCTCCCTCTTTCTCTCTCTCCTTCCTACCTCCCTCCTCTCTCTCTCTCTCTCTCTCTCTCTCTCTCTCTCTCTCTCTCTCTCCTTTCTCTCTCTCCTCACAGCCCTTTCTCATATTCTCGCAGGTGGTGAGGAAAAAACCACATTGGTCCACTGGTTTACTGGCTTCAAAACCAATTTTTTAATATGAAATACAAGATGAAAACATTTCATGGTAGCAGTTCAGATTAATAGCATGAACAGCATTGATAACAACATTAATGATGATGATGATGATGATAGCAACAACAACAATGATGATGGTGATAATTACAAGGATAACAACAATAACAATGATGGTAATAATAACAATAGATGATTCCCCCCCCCCCCCCAAATGGTATTCAATCACATATGCATGCACACACCCATGTAGATACACGTGCATGCTCATACACACACGTGCATGGCTCGCACTCGCTCACTCACTCACACACACACTCCCTCTCACACAACCAGACACACACACACTCTCTCTCACTCACACACACACATTTCTGTTTATGTTTTTTTTGTAGTTTGTTTAAACAAAATGTTATTCAGAAAGTCATACAAACTCACCTATATATATATATATATATATATATATATATATATATATATTACACACATATATATATATATATATATATATATATAACACACATAATATATATATATATATATATTACACACACACACACATACACAAAAGAGCACCAACAAGCATCAGCAAATCAAAACCGTGATAATATGCTCAGCACTAACTAACAATATGTTCAGCTTTTACATCACTTTAAGGCAGCTGGCTTACGAAGATGATGACGAAGAAGGCAGTTGGTAGACATAAATAATGACACTTTTTTGTTGTGTGCTGATAATGCACTTCAGACAATAATTAAGTTAAAAATTCTCTCTTCAAAAGTCACAGTACTGGGAAAGAAACGAGGAACAAGGGAAATAAAAGGAAGAGAGGCAAGGGGAGATAATATGACATGATGTTCCATTTTTTAAGTACAAGTTATGACCATAGCAACCTGAAACGGCACAGTTTTGTTCCTCATTGACAATTTTACACTGGCATAGTTATGACTATAGCAGCTTCTGAAACGGCACAGTTTTGTTCCTCATTGACAATTTTACACTGGCATAGTTATGACAACAGCAGCTTCTGAAACGGCACAGTTTTGTTCCTCATTGACAATTTTACACTGGCATAGTTATGACTATAGCAGCCTGAAACGGCACAGTTTTGTTCCTCATTGACAAGACTACACTGGCATAGTTATGATTATAGCAGCCTGAAACGGCACAGTTTTGTTCCTCATTGACGATTTTATACTGGCATAGTTATGACTATAGCAGCCTCTGAAACGGCACAGTTTTGTTCCTCATTGACGATTTTACACTGGCATAGTTATGACCATAGCAGCCTGAAATGGCACAGTTTTGTTCCTCATTGACGATTTTACACTGGCATAGTTATGATTACAGCAGCCTGAAACAGCACAGTTTTGTTCCTCATTGACAAGATTACACTGGTGTGGTTCTCATCATAGAAATGGCACAGTTTTGTTCTTCATTGACGATTTTACACTGGCATAGTTATGATTATAGAACCTGAAACGGCACAGTTTTGTTCCTCATGACAGATTTTATATACACATCGGTGTGTCTCATCATAAGTAACTCACATGTTTACTGTTGTTCATTGTCATGTAACACTGGCATGTTGATGATTTCTGGACTGAAACTCGGCAAGCAGTTTTGTCTCTTGACATGCTTGATAACTGGAAAGTATGATGTTAATGAACATAGCAGCCGATCTGAAACTGGCATCAGTATTGTACCTCATTGACGATTTTAACACTTGGCATAGATTATGGCCGTACAGCGGGAAACTGGCACGTTTTGTGTCTTACATTGAACATTGGAACATGACGCATAGTGTCTGATTACAGACTGAAAACCAGAAACTGATTGTGTTGTCTGTTGACATGGAAATGATATACATGTGTGTGTTCTCAACATGAATGGCCAGTTTGTTCTTACATTGGTGAGTACACTGGCAAGTTATGACTGATGAGAAACATCTGAAACGGCAACTGTTATGTGTTCTTCATCCATTGGCAATGATGACCCTGATAGTTCTCATCATAACATCATCCTGGAGTGCCTCAGTTCATGGGCATCACAGCTTACCCTCAGCCATGATTGACCCTGATGTGTCTGTTGACATGCTGGAAACACTCGGCAAGCTGATTGACCCTGATGTGTCTGTTGACATGCTGGAAACACTCGGCAAGCTGATTGACCCTGATGAGTGTCTGTTGACATGCTGGAAACACTTGGCAAGCTGATTGACCCTGATGTGTGTCTGTCGACATGCTGGAAACACTCGGCAAGCTGATTGACCCTGGTGTGTGTGTTTTGACATGCTGGAAATACTCGGCAGGCTTTCTGATCAGTCTGTTTATATATACATATAACGGAAAGCAGACCACCACATCATAAAAAGAGCAATGAACTTCGTAGTGGATGGAAAGAGACCAAAGGGAAGAAGACCTAGCAAAACCTGGGCTGCCTGTATTGCAGATGATCTTAGAGAAAGGGGCATAAATAAGGAGGAAGCTCAAAACAGAGAGAGATGGAAAAGGCTCATCAGTGTCAAACCTTCCCCTGGGAGAAACATGACAAAAAAGGAAGAAGAAGAATAGATAGATAGATAGATCGATAGATAGATAGATAGATCGATGCCAATTTCAGCAACTGGCCCTGTTTGCCTACATTTTGGTCGTCACTGTTTGAAGTCTTATTTGACAAGGGTTCCTTGCACCAAAATTGCGGATTTAAATCTCCAAAGTCACATATGTTAAACCGTAGGTGAGTAGTAAAAAAAAAAAGTAAAAAAAACAAACAAAAAAACATTTGTTTTAAAAGACCAGCACATATGTAAAATATGTAGCAGTAATATTGATAAGGCATACGGGACAGTTTTAAGCACACATATTGGACCTGATTTGGCCCCCTTCCCCAGGAAAAAAAATACAGCAGTACGTATTTATAAAAAGCAACAGCAGTCATAAAAGCACGCGCAACAAAACATTTTTTTTGTTTTAAAAAGCACACAATCAATTTTTCAAGGCATCAGTGTTCTCTTAAAGAACACGCAGAGAGATAGAAATCCACTACGTTCAGCTCATAATAGCAAATAATGATAATAGTGATATATTCATGAAAGTTTTATAGTGCTGAACTTTTTAAATCCAATGAATTGAAGCACTTGCACTCAAGTCAATTACACACACGCAACTTTCCACAAATGTTATAGTAGGATTAACGTATATATCAAATCTACGCACACACACACCAGAGATAACTCTTCCGTCTAAAATCACTCAATGGGAATAGACGTTAAACTGAAGATATCACTCTACTGTCTGAAAATATCGGTGCAGCGCTTAATTTCTGAAAAAAAACAACTCTGAAGATATAATAATAATAATATATGCAATTTATATAGCGCTGAATCTTGTAAAAAAACGAAACAAATCGGAGCACTTGCACTCAAATCATTTACACGCATGCAACTCTCCTTAAACATAATGAACAACAGATTTCAAAGATATCACTCTACTGTCAGAAAATATCGGTGCAGCGCTTAATTTCTGGAAAAAAAAAACAACTCTGAAGATATCACTCTAATGTCTGAAAATATCGGTGCAGTGCTTAATTTCTGGAAAAAAAACCCAACTCTGAAGATATCACTCTACTCTCTGAAAATATCGGTGCAGTGCTTAATTTCTGGGGGAAAAAACCCAACTCTGAAGATATCACTCTACTCTCTGAAAATATCGGTGCAGCGCTTAATTTCTGAAAAAAACCACCAAACTCTGAAGATATCACTCTAATGTCTGAAAATATCGGTGCAGCGCTTAATTTTCTGGGGGAAAAAACAACACCCAACTCCTAAATAAATTTTTTTAAACCCACATAAACAAAAGCTGCCAAGTCCAGTCCCCCAAAAAGAGCCGACCGCATACACGGCCACACACACACATGCACACACGCATGCACGCACACACTACACACACACACACACACACGCATGCACGCACACACTACACACACACACACACACAACACACACACACAACACACACAAACACAACACACACACACAAACTACACATACACACACACAACACACACACACTACACACACACACAACACACACACACAACACACACACACTACACACACACAACACACACACACACTACACACACACACCACCACACACACACCACACACTACACACACCACACACTACACTCACACACTACACACACACACACACACACTACACACACACACACACACACACACACACACACACACACAACACACCACACTACACACACACTACACACACACAACACACACACACTACACACACACACCACACACACACACCACACACTACACACACCACACACTACACACACACACAACACACACACACAACACACACACTACACACACACACACACACACACTACACACTACACACACAACACACACACACACACACACACACACTACACACACACTACACACAACACACACCACACTACACACACTACACAGCCCCCCCCCCACACACTACACACCACACACACACACACAACACAGCCCCCCCCCCCCCCCCCCCCACACACACACAACACACAACACACACACCAGCTAGCCAGCAAAAGCAGGGACAAGCGCGGTGTTGGAACAGTCGACAGGAACGCTCTCCCGAAAGTGAGGAGCCAGACTTCCTGAGCTCTCGCACCTCCCGAACCCGGTCTTCCACACCTGGCTGATGTCGTGGAGCTGCTTGCCGTCGTTTCTGTAGAAGTGGGGGGTGCCTCCCTGCCCCCTCAGGTGTTGCACGTCGCTGGGGGCCAGGCTGGGGCTGGTTTTGAAGTAGTGCAGGGAAGCGTGGGTGGGTATGCTGCCTCCGCTCACGCTGTCGGTGAAGTAGCCTTCGTTCTCTTGGCACCTCCCCGCTTCGTATGTCTGCGTTTGTGGAGGAGAGAGTGTTGTTCTTTAATTTAACGTCTTTTCACATTACGTGATATTAGACAAGTGCGTGTGTGTGTGTGTGAGCGCACATGTGTGTGTGGAGGAGAGATTGTGTGTGTGCGTGTGGCGGTGGTGAAAGTTTCGTTGATGGGTGGTTGGATTAGTTGATGGTGATAGTTGTGGTGGTGGTGGTGGTGGTGATAGTAGTGATGATGATGATGATGACAGTAGTGATGATGATAGTAGTGATGATGATGACAGCGGTGATGATGATGGCGGTAGTGATTATGATGATGACGACAGTAGTGATGGTGATGATGATGATGACAGTTGTGATGATGATGACAGCAGTGATGATGATGGCGGTAGTGATTATGATGATGATGACAGTAGTGATGACGATGATGACGACAGTAGTGATGACGATGATGACTGTAGTGATCATGATGATGATGACAGTAGTGGTGGTGATGACTGTAGTGATGATGATGACTGTAGTGGTGATGACAGTAGTGGTGGTGATGACTGTAGTGATGATGATGACTGTAGTGATGATGATGACTGTAGTGATGATGATGACTGTAGTCATGATGACGACTGTAGTGATGATGACGACTGTAGTGATGATGATGACAGTAGTGGTGGTGATGACTGTAGTGATGATGACAGTAGTGATGATGATGACAGTAGTGGTGGTGATGACTGTAGTGATGATGATGACAGTAGTGGTGGTGATGACTGTAGTGATGATGATGACAGTAGTGGTGGTGATGACTGTAGTGATGATGATGACTGTAGTGATGATGATGACGACTGTAGTGATGATGATGACTGTAGTGATGATGATGACTGTAGTGGTGGTGATGACTGTAGTGATGGTGATGACTGTAGTGGTGATGATGACTGTAGTGATGATGATGACGTAGTGAATGATGACGTGTGATGACGTATGATGATGAAGTAGTGATGATGATGACGTAGTGATGATGATGACTGTAGTGAATGATGACAGTAGTGATGATGAACTGTAGTGATGATGATGACGTAGTGTGATGATGACTGTAGTGAGTGATGACAGTAGTGTGGTGATGACAGTAGTGATGATGATGTATGATGACAGTGAAGTGATGATGATGACAGTAGTGTTGATGATGACTGTAGTGATGATGACAGTAGTGATGTGATGACTGTAGTGATGAGTGATGATGATGATGACTAGTGAAGTGATGATGTGATGACAGTAGTGGTGGTGATGACTGTAGTGATGGTGATGACAGTAGTGTGGGATGACTAGTGATGATGATGACAGTAGTGATGAGATGTGATGACTGTAGTGATGATGATGACAGTAGTGGATGAGATGATGAACAGTAGTGGTTGAGTTGAATGACTGTAGTGTGAGTATGTGATGACAGTAGTGATGGTGATGACAGTAGTGATGATGATGATGACAGTAGTGATGATGATGACTGTAGTGTGTGATGACAGTAGTGATGATGATGACTGTAGTGATGATGATGACAGTAGTGATGATGATGACTGTACTGTAGTGATGATGACGAGTGAGTGTGTGATGACGACTGTAGTGATGGATGATGACAGTAGTGATGATGATGACAGTAGTGATGTGAATGACTAGTGAGTGTGATGATGACTGTAGTGATGATGATGACTGTAGTGATGATGATGACAGTAGTGATGATGATGACAGTAGTGATGATGATGTGATGACAGTAGTGATGATGATGGACAGTAGTGGATGATGATGACAGTAGTGATGAGTGATGACAGTGAGTGATGATGATGACAGTAGTGATGATGATGACGAGTAGATGATGATGACAGTAGTGATGATGATGACAGTAGTGATGATGACATGAGTGTGACTGATGATGATGACAGTAGTGATGATGCAGTGAGTGGTGATGATGACATTGATGAACAGTAGTGTGATGTGATGACAGTAGTGATGATGATGAGACTGTAGTGATGAGATGATGATGATAAGACAGTAGTGATGATGATGACATAGTGTGAGTGATGTATGAATGATGATGATGCGTAGTGTGATGATGATGCAGTAGTGTGAGTGATGATGAATGATGATGAGCAGTAGTGATGATGATGAGGCGTAGTGATGATGATATGATGATGATGTGCAGTATGTGATGATGATGACAATGAGTGATATGATGATGACGACTAGTAGTGATGATGATGACGACTGTAGTGATGATGATGATGAGTGATGACTGATATGATACGACTGTAGTGATGAGATGACTGTAGTGATGATGATGAACTGTAGTAGATGACGACTGTAGTGATGATGATGACTGTAGTGAAGATGATGATGACTGTAGTGATGATGATGACGACTGTAGTGATGATGATGATGATGATGATGACTGTAGTGATGATGACTGTAGTGATGATGATGACGACTGTAGTGATGATGATGACTGTAGTGATGATGAGTGACTGTAGTGATGATGATGTGACTGTAGTGATGATGATGACTGTAGTGATGATGATGACTGTAGTGATGATGGTGACTGTAGTGATGATGATGATGACTGTAGTGATGATGATGACGACTGTAGTGATGATGACAGTAGTGGTGATGACTGTGGTGATGATGATGACGACTGTAGTGATGATGATGACTGTAGTGATGATGGTGACTGTAGTGATGATGATGATGACTGTAGTGATGATGATGACGACTGTAGTGATGATGGCAGTAGTGGTGATGGCAGTAGTGATGATGATGATGATGATGACAGTAGTGGTGGTGATGACAGTAGTGATGATGGTGATAATGACAGTAGTCATTACGTGATGATGATGACAGTAAATCATGATGATGATGATGATGATGACAGTACTGATAAATAATGATGATGACAGTACTGATAATGTTAATGATGATAGTGATCATAATGATAATAGTGATGATGATGATGATAGTGATGATGATGACAGTAGTGATAATGGTGATGACAATAATAGTAATAATGACAACAGTGATAATAATGCTGATGATGATGACAGTAGTGACAATGATGATAGTCATAATGATGATGTTGAACACAATGATGACAATGATCATGATAAATAATGATAAAATTACTTTTATATAACAATTAACATAACATCCTTGGGGTGTTTTTTTAACACGATGATGACAATGATCATGATAACTTATGATGAAAATACTTTTATATAACAATTAACATAACATCCTTGACTAACGCCCCAAAAAAGGTGAGATGTGCCCTCCAAGAAAAACTATGTTAATACCCTTTGTTACCATACAAATATAATTGAAAAGGTTTTTTATAAAAAAATTTTTAAAAAAGGTGAAGGTGTCCCATAAACTTATGTGGTCATACGGGAGTGAGGCATCAGAGACCTCAGCTTATCTAGGGGCCAGCATATTGTGGGTGGCGCCCATCTCCTCTCCCTCGCTGCTTTACCTTCCCTGACCCTAAAGAGGGCAGGTACCCATTTACAGCTGGGTAAACTGGGGGAACTGTACTGAAGCCAAAGCGCGCCAAACGGTCACCCATCCAAATGGTAACCACGCTCGATGCTGCCTAACCTTGGCTGGGGGAAAGCGAGTGCTCCGACCACTAAGCTATCCCGTCCCCACAAATGTAATTATGCAGTGACAAAAATGGTGGTTGGGTAACCAAGATTCTTACTCTTAGGAGAGGACTTATGCATAGATTTGAAAAAACAAAACAAAAAAAACTTGGTCTAATACAAAAAAACATACCCCGCCCTCCACACACTCACACACACACACTCACTCACTCACACACTCACTCACTCACTCACAACAACAACAACAACAATAATAATAATGATAATAATAAATGGAATTTATATAGCGCTATATCTTGTAAATAAAAAAACAACCCAAAAAACCCCAAATCAAAGCGCTTGCATTCGACCCACTCCTACACATGCAACCAGTAATAATTAAACAGTTTTAGCAAAATTCACACACACACACACACAAACACACACACAACACACACACACACACACACACAACACACACACACACAACACACACACACACACACACACACACACACATTCAGACATACAAACACACACACACACACATTCAGACACACACACACACACAAACACACACACACATAAACATCACACACACACAAACAACACACACAAACACACACATTCAGACACAAACACATTCAAACACACAAACAACACACATTCAAACAACACACTCTCTCTCACCCCCTCCCCCTCCCCCTCTCACCCCCTCCCTCACACCCTCCTCTCTCTCACCCCCTCCCTCTCCCTCTCACTCCCTTCTCCCCACCCCATCTTACCCTGATGTTGTATCGGACGTCGCCGAAGATGAGTCTTTTGAAGATGGCATCGGGAGGGGTGAAGGTGAAGGTGAGGTAGACGCTCTTGGCCTGCGCGGAGAAGAAGGAGGGCGATCGACAGGTGGCGCTAGTGACCTCCGCGACCTGACCTGTCCCCAGGGTCATGGCGTAACACTTGCTCACTCTCCAGGACCCTCGCGTTCCTTGCGTTTCTTCCTGCGGGAAAAGAGTTGGGGACGTTGTGCGTTTTGGGGTAGCGTTTCCTTGCGACTGTATGGTATCGTTGTAGTAATGATAATGATGGTGATGTGTGGAATTTATATATAATAGCGCTGAATCTCGTAAAGCAACGAATCAAAGCGCTCTGGTTTTTATTTATTATTATTATCATAAATAATAATAAAGAGTTGGGACGTTGTGCGTTTTTGGGTAGTGTTTCCTTGCAACTGTATGGTATCGTAGTAATGATAATGATAATAGTGATGATGTGTGGAATTTATATATATAATAGCGCTGAATCTCGTAAAGCAACGAATCAAAGCGCTCAGATTTTTATTTATTATTATTATTATCATAAATAATAATAAAGAGTTGGGATGTTGTGCGTTTTGGGTAGTGTTTCCTTGCGACTGTATGGTATCATGATAGTAATGATAATGATGATGATGTGTGGAATTTATATATAATAGCGCTGAATCTTGTAAAGCACCGAATCCAAGCGCTCAGATTTTTATTTATTATTATTATTATCATAAATAATAATAAAGAGTTGGGACGTTGTGCGTTTTGGGTAGCGTTTCCTTGCGACTGTATTGTATCGTGATAGTAATGATAATGATGATGATGTGTGGAATTTATATATAATAGCGCTGAATCTTGTAAAGCTCCGAATCCAAGCGCTCAGATTTTTATTTATTATTATCATAAATAATAATAAAGAGTTGGGACGTTGTGCGTTTTGGGTAGCGTTTCCTTGCGACTGTATTGTATCGTGATAGTAATGATAATGATGATGATGTGTGGAATTTATATATAATAGCGCTGAATCTCGTAAAGCAACGAATCCAAGCGCTCAGATTTTTATTTATTATTATTATTATAAATAATAATAAAGAGTTGGGACGTTGTGCGTTTTGGGTAGCGTTTCCTTGCGACTGTATGGTATCGTGATAGTAATGATAATGATGTGTGGAATTTATATATAATAGCGCTGAATCTCGTAAAGCAACGAATCAACGCGCTCAGATTTTTATTTATTATTATCATAAATAATAAATAATAATAAAGAGTTGGGACGTTGTGCGTTTTGGGTAGCGTTTCCTTGCGACTGTATGGTATCGTAATAATGATGATGATAATGATGATGTGTGGAATTTATATATATATAATAGCGCTGAATCTTGTAAAGCAACGAATCAAAGCGCTCAGATTTTTATTTATTATTATAAATAATAATAAAGAGTTGGGACGTTGTGCGTTTTGGGTAGCATTTCCTTGCGACTGTATGGTATCGTTGTAATGATGATGATAATGATGATGATGTATGGAATTTTTATATATATAATAGCGCTGAATCTTGTAAAGCAACGAATCAAAGCGCTCAGATTTTTATTTATTATTATTATAAATAATAAATAATAATAAAGAGTTGGGACGTTGTGCGTTTTGGGTAGCGTTTCCTTGCGACTGTATTGTATCGTAATAATGATGATAATAATGATGATGTGTGGAATTTATATATATAGCGCTGAATCTTGTAAAGCAACAAATCAAAGCGCTCAGATTTTTATTATTATTATTATTATTATTATAAATAATAATAATGATGTATGGAATTTGTATATATAGCGCTGAATCTTGTAAAGCAACGAATCAAAGCGCTCAGATTTTTTTTTTTTTTTTGATATCGAGGACAATGGAACAAGCACTCGTGTGCCTTTTTTTTCCTTTTTTTTTACATCCAGTCCTCGTGTGCATGCGGCCCCTGCAAACCCTGCCATCTGTTCCCACTGGCACACAATGGCCCACTCTTTCGAAAAGCGGAACAGGATTTAACGTGTGCACAAGAGGTTCTGCGTGCGTTCGCACACGGGGCCTTGGTTTATAGTCTCATCCGAAGGACTTTTGGGGAGAGAGAGGAGTCTGCACTGATGTTAACTCCAGAGGAATATATATCCTTCAACAGGAATCGAACCCTGGTGTGGGGGAGGGGGGGGGGGGGGGGGGGGGGGGGGGGGGGGGGGGGGGTTGGCTACGCATACATGGCTTTGTTCACTGACCTTGACGAATAGCGCCATCTTCAGATCATTCGGACGTTTTTCGTAGACAAAGTTGTAGCCGATGCGGAGATCCTTTTTGCCCCGGATGTCTTCAAGGGGCATAACTCGCATCCAGTTGATCGGAGAATCCGAGCCTTGGCTTGCGGCGTTGGCGTCAAACTCGGGATGGTGGAGGAAGACGCTGACGTTCTAGGATGGATTGAAACACGCTTATTTTATTTCCTATCTGAGATCTCCCCTCCCCCTCATAATCTATCTATCCATACTCTTTTTGACAGTCACCTCAGTCTCTTTATCACCAGGCCTAGGTGTGTAAAGTGTATGTGAGTGAGAGACTGTGTGTGTGAGAGAGAGACAGTGTGTGTGTGTGAGAGAGAGTGTGAGAGAGAGAGTGTGTGAGAGAATGTGTGTGTGTGTGAGAGAGAGACAGTGTGTGTGTGAGAGAGTTTTTTCTATTTTCTATTTTATTCTTTTATATCGAGGATAATGGAATAATCACTCATGTGCTTTTTTTTACATCTTTTGTTAATACTGCGAGTGAGAGAGAGGTGTGTGTGTGTGTGTGTGAGAGAGAATGTGTGTGTGTGAGAGAGAGAGTGTGTGTGTGTGAGAGAGAGAGTGTGTGTGAGAGTGTGTGTGTGAGAGAGAGAGAGAGTGTGTGAGAGAGAGAGAGAGTGTGTGTGTGAGAGAGAGTGTGTGTGTTTGAGAGAGAGTGTATGAGAGAGAGAGTGTGTGTGTGTGAGAGAGAGTGTGTGTGTGTGTGAGAGAGAGAGAGTGTGTGTGTGGGAGAGAGAGTGTGTGTATGTGAGAGAGAGTGTATGAGAGAGTGTGTGTTTGTGTAAATTTGGCATCTTTTTCTCATATTTACGTGCAATCGCATGCATGTAAATGATTTGAATGTAACTTGTAAGCGCTTTAATTTGTTGCTTTACAAAATTAAGCGTTGTATAAATTCCATACATTATTATTATTATCATTATAATAATAATAATGATACATGGTGCGATGCAGACAAAACCTATTAAATACAATTTCAACAGTCAAATGTTTTTCAAAAGCACACACACACTCACATAGGTCATATACTTTAGCAGGGTGATAGGACATGGGTTAGTGAAGGTGGGATAGTTCTGATATGAAACAGGAGGGGGCAATCCTAGGTTTGAAATAAATATGTCTTGAGGCTGGATCAAGTCTGCGATACTTGATTGAATTAAGATAGAGGCTGTTTGAAATAGTGCATTTTTGCTGTTTAAGAAATGTCAAGTCTGCGATACTTGATTGAATTAAGATAGAGGCTGTTTGAAATAGTGCATTTTTGCTGTTTAAGAAATGTCAAGTCTGCGATACTTGATTGAATTAAGATAGAGGCTGTTTGAAATAGTGCATTTTTGCTGTTTAAGAAATGTCAAGTCTGCGATACTTGATTTATTTTATTAAGATAGAAGATGTTTGAAATAGATTCTTACAAAAATGATTTTTGTTTTTTTACCTTCCTCTGCTGAAGGTGTAAGGTTAACTCATCAACATGAAGCATGCACACACAGAGAAAACAAATAACAACCCCCTCTAATATTCTGACCAAAGAGTACAGACGCACATGCACACATACATGCACTTACACACACACGAGCGCACACACACACACACACAACAGAATTTGAGAGGAAAAAAACCAAACCCCCTTCATATTCCAACCAAACTACACACAACACACACTACACACACAACAACAACAACAAACAAACAACCCCCTCACATTCCAGCCAAACAATAGCTACAATGGAAACAACCCCCTTCCCCCCCAAAAAAAAACCAAAACAAAACAAAACCCCAACCAACAAAAACACCTACCTACATCACATCTCCTCCCCTCTTCACCCCCTCCCCCCCTTCCCTCCCTCCCTCCACCTCCCTCTTCCCACCTTCTCCCTTCCTCCTCCCTCAACCGCCTCGAGTGTCTTGAGTGTCCACCCACCTGGAAATACCTGCGACCGTTGTACTCTTCCTCAAAGAGGGTTTTGGGCACCAGGAAACGGATGCCGCCATTGGGGTCGCGATCGGTCTGGGTGAAGATGAAGACGGCGATGGCGCAGGCAGCGTTGATGAGTAGCCCGAAGAAAATGAAGAAGCGCATGGCGATGTGGACTCTGGACGTGGTTGTGTACGGGTTGGCTTCTCTCAGTGCGCGCTTGTTGCAGTACCTTGCGCAGCTGATGACGATGCGAACCACTAAACCTGCATTTTTTTGGGAGAGTGGGGGGAGGAGGGTGTTTGAGAAGACAGACCAAAAAAAAAAATTTTTTTTTAAATAATTAGTATTATTAGTTATTACGGAGTTGAAAAAAAAAGTCGTGGCTGTCTTTTTTTTCTTATAAATTCTGAGTTGTTGTGGCGAATGATGGCTTCTTTTCGTTGATATTGAGGTGGTGAATGGATGGCTTCTTTTCGTTAATATTGAGGTGGTGAATGGTGGCTTCTTTTTTGTTAATATTGAGGCGGTGAATGGATGGCTTCTTTTCGTTAATACTGAGGTGAATTATGGCTTCTTTTCATTAATACTGAAGAGGTGAATGATGGCTTCTTTTCGTTAATAGTTGAGGTGGTGAATGATGGCAAATTTCGTTAATATTGAGGTGGTGAATGATGGCATCTTTTCATTCATACTGAGGTGAATGATGGCACATTTCGTTAATATTGAGGTGGTGAATGATGGCATCTTTTCATTGATACTGAGGTGAATGATGGCATCTTTTCATTCATACTGAGGTGGTGAATGATGGCATCTTTTCATTGATACTGAGGTGAATGATGGCATCTTTCGTTAATACTGAGGTGAATTTTGGCATATTTTCATTAATACTGAGGTGGTGAATGATGTCTTCTTTCATTAATATTGAGGTGGTGAATGATGGCTTCTTTCGTTAATACTGAGGTGAATTATGGCTTCTTTTCATTAATACTGAAGTGGTGAATGATGGCGTCTTTCATTAATACTGGGGTGGTGAATTATGGCATCTTTCATTTGAGGTGAATGATGGCACATTTTAATACTGAGGTAAATGATGGCACATTTCATGAATACTGAGGTGAATGATGGCACATTTCATTAATACTGAAGTGGTGAATGATGGCATCTTTCATTAATACTGGGGTGGTGAATTATGGCATCTTTCATTAATACTGAGGTAAATGATGGCACATTTTAATACTGAGGTGGTGAATGATGGCATCTTTCATTAATACTGAAGTAGTGAATGATGGCATCTTTCTTTAATACTGAGGTGGTGAATGATGGCATCTTTTCATTCATGCTGAGGTGAATGATGGCACATTTCATTAATACTGAGGTGAATGATGGCGTCTTTCATGAATACTGAGGTGAATGATGGCATCTTTCATGAATACTGAGGTGAATGATGGCATCTTTCATTAATACTGAAGTGGTGAATGATGGCATCTTTCATTAATACTGGGGTGGTGAATTATGGCATCTTTCATTAATACTGAGGTAAATGATGGCACATTTTAATACTGAGGTGGTGAATGATGGCATCTTTCATTAATACTGAAGTAGTGAATGATGGCATCTTTTCATTCATGCTGAGGTGAATGATGGCACATTTCATTAATACTGAGGTGAATGATGGCGTCTTTCATGAATACTGAGGTGAATGATGGCATCTTTCATTAATACTGAAGTGGTGAATGATGGCATCTTTCATTAATACTGAAATGGTGAATGGTGGCACATTTTATTAATACTGAGGTGAATGGTGGCATATTTTCATTAATACTGAAGTAAGTGGTGAATGATGGCATCTTTTCATTAATACTGAAGTGGTGAATGATGGCACATTTCATGAATACTGAAGTGAAGGATAAGGTCTTTTCATTAAAAACTGGTATGAACAATGGCATCTTTAAGAATGCGTTCACTCAATGTTCTTCTTTGTCGTACTTTCAAAGAGGAGTAAACACTGGCATATCTGCATTGAGCCAATAACCAGGATCATCATCACCACCACCACCACCCCTCCCAAAGAAAAGAAAAACCACAAAAAACCCAACCCTCCCCCCAAAAAACAACAACAAAACAACAACAAACAAACCTAAACCCCACAACTCCTGTTTATTCATTCAAACTTGCAATGTTCAACCTGATGGGTTGAGCACTCACTCATCAGGGCGAGAAAGAAAGCGCATCGTCTCTCCTCCCCCCCCCCCCCCCCCCTTATCCATCACACACACACACAACACACACACACACAAGAAACAACACACACTACCACTACCACTACCTCCACTCTATGAACTGTGCAACCATCAACAACAACAACAACAAAAAGTTAAAGCTGCTACCAGAACTGCCTACAGAAAAGGAGGAGTATTCTTCCTCTCTCCCCCTTCCCTTTTCCTCCCGCCCCCCCTCTCCCTCTCTCTCTCTCTCTCTCTCCTCTCTCCCCTCTCTCTCTCTCTCTCTCTCCTCTCTTTTCTCCCCTCTCCTTTCTCCTCTCCCCCCCTCTTCTCCTCTCTCTCTCTCTCCTCCTTCTCCCCCCTCTTCTCTCTCTCCTCTCTCTCTCTCTCATCTCTCTCTTCTCTCACTCTCTCTCTCCCTCTCCTTTCTCCTCCCGCCCCCTTCCTCTCTCTCTCTCTCTCTCTCTCTCTCTCTCCCTCTCCTCTCTTCCTCTCTCTCTCCTCTCTCTTCTCTCTTTCTCTCCTCCCCCTCTTCTCCCTCTCTCTCCTCTCCTCTCTCCCCCTCTCCTCTCTCTCTCTCTCTCTCTCTCTTCTCCCTCTCCTTTCTCCTCCCGCCCCCTTCCTCTCTCCTCTCTCTCCTCTCCTCTCCTCTCTCTCTTCTCTCTCTCCTCTCTCTCTCTCTCTCTCCTCTCTTCCCCTCTCCTTCTCCTCCCCCCCCTTCTCTCTCCTCCTCTCCTCTCTCTCTCCTCTCTCTCTCTCTCTCTCTCTCTCTCCCTCTCCTTCTCCTCCCTTCCCCCCCCCCCTCTCTCTCTCCTCCCTCCTTCCTCCTCTCTCCTCTCCTCCCTCCTCTCTCTCTCCCTCTCTTCCCCTCTCCTTTCTCCTCCCTCCCCCCTCTCCTCCTCCTCTCTCTCTCTCCCTCCTCTCTCCCCTCTCTCCTCTCCTTTCTCTCCCTCCTCTCCCCCTCTCCTCTCTCCCCCCCCTTCCCTCCTTCTCCCCTCCCCCTCTCCTCTCTCCCTCCCTCCTCCCTTCCCTCCTTTCTTCCTCCTCCCCCTCCTCTCTTCCGTTCCCTTGTCCTCCCTCCCCCTTCCTCTCCTCTCCTTCCTCTCCCTCCCCTCCTTCTCCTCCCCCCCTCTCTCCGTCCTCCTTGTTCTCCCCTCCACTCCTTCCCCTCTCCTGTTCTCCCCCTCTCTCCTCCCCTCTCCCTCCTTCCCATTTCCTCCCTCCCCTTCTCTCTCTCCCCCTCTCTCCTCCCTTCTCTCCTTCCCTTTTCCTCCCATCCCCTTCCTCTCTCTCTCTTCTCCCTCCCCTCCCCTTCCCCTCTCCTCCCACCCTTCCATCCTACCCTCCCACTCCCCCTACCAATGCAGAGTGAGGGGTGGAGGAGGTGGTGGACTCACTAAGAAGGATCACGGTGGCCTTCAACAGCTGGAAGACGCTGATGGGGTCCTCGCGACACCAGGCGATGTAGACGTTGATGCCGATCTGCGGCAGGTCCTCGATCCAGATCGTGAAAGCCGCCACGATCTCGGAGTCCAGCCAAGGGTTGTCTCTGAAGACCTCGTACCACAAGTTGACCCCCTCGAAGAGGAAGGTGAAGACCCCGATGATGGAGAAGGCCAGGAGGGAGTGGACCACAGCGCGGTTCAGCGCTCCGTAGACCAGCCCGTCTTCGGCCATGCTGACGTCAGCGTACAGCAGCCAATCGCTGATGAGGTCGGCCACGTCCAGGACAATGATGACCAGGAAGTAGAGGCGCGGCCAGTGGCCTTTGAAGCTGTCGCACATGGTGAAGCAGGTGGAAGAGGATGGGGACCCTTCTGGGAGAAAGAAGAGAAGGAAAACACAGAAAAATGAATCATCAAAATTTGCGGTTAATTTATGGTTCGGTTTGATGTGTTGCTTTACAAGATTCAGCGTTATATATATATATATTTTTTTTGGAGGACCAGGAAGTAGAGACAGCGGCCAGTGATCTTTGAAATTGTTGCACATGGTGAAGCACATGGAAGATGGGGACCGTTCTGGGGAAAAGACGTGAAACAAAATAGATGATTAAAAGCTTAAAAAAAAAAAAATTGTGCGGTAATTTATCGTTGGTTTGTTGTTTGCTTTGAATTGCGCTAATAATTAATAGAATAATATAGTGTTTGACCAGTGATTTTGTAATTTCGCAACATGGTGAAACAAGTGAAGATGGGACTGTCTGGAAAAAAGACGTGTAACAAATTGATTTAAACTTTTTTTTTTTAATCGACACTCTTCCGTTCCCATTTATGTCTTGTTTACAGATTGCCGTATTTATGACCAGGCAGATAAACAGCGGCCAGTGATCTTGAAATTGTCGCACCATAGTGAATAAGTGGAAAGGAGGACCCCTTTGGGACAAAAACAAATAATTAAAATTTGCGGTAATTTATTATGGTTCGGTTTGACGTGTTGGTTTACAAGATTGACCGCTAATTAATGAACAGTAGGTAGAGACAGCGGCCAGTGATCCTTGAAATTGTCTCACATGGTGAAGCAAGTGGAAGATGGGGAACCGTTCTGGGAAAAAGAAGGAGGAGGAGAAGAAAATAAAAACAAATGAACTTAAGAAAGAAAAAAATGGTGGTTGTTATTGATATCTTATGGTTTAGCTTTGATTTGTTGCTTTGTGAGATTCAGCGCTATATATATATATATATATATCCATATGTTGTTATTATTATGTTATTATTGTTATCAGTTGTAGAGCATGGATCGGTGGTCGAGAGGTAAAGGTACCTGCCTAGAACGCAAGAGGCGTGGGTTCGACTCCTGTCCTCCCCCCCCCCCCCCCCCCCCCCCCATCTACTAGACCTTGAGTGGTGGCCTGGCTGCTAGTCTTTAGTATAAGGCGATAAACCATGGTCCGCTGTGCATGCTGCAAGCAATCGGCTCAGCACACAGAAAAGAACCCATGGCAACAAGTGAGTTGTTCCTGGGAAAATTCTGTCGAAACAAACCGCTCTGATAAGGAAACGGGTACACATGCAGACAGGAAAATGTTGTTTGGGTTGGGTTTTTTTTTTAAATGAAAAATAATTGGTTGCGCTGTAGCAGTGCAGTCTCTCCAGGGAGAGCAGCTGGGATGCCATGCAGAGAAATCTGCTGTGATCTAGAGTACAGTACAATACAGTAGATTAAACATTACAACACAACGCAACAGTACATTTCAACACAAAACAACACAACGCAACAATCATAGTGCTGCCTGATGGTCACTTCCACGTCAGGATAATAACGGAATCTTCCATAACAGGATAACAATCGAATCTTCCATAACGGGTTAACAAACCGAATCTTCCATAACAGGATAACAATCGAATCTTCCATAACGGGTTAACAAACCGAATCTTCCATTACGGGATAAGAACCGAATCTTCCACAACGGGTTAACAAACCGAATCTTTCATAACGGGTTAACAACCGAATCTTCCATTACGGGATAACAACAGAATCTTCCTTAACGGGATAACACAGAATCTTCCATAACGGGATAACAACAGAATCTTCCATGACAGGATAATAACCGAATCTTCCATAACAGGGTGATAATGAATCTTCCGTAACAGGGTAATAACCGAATCTTCCATAACAAGGACAATAACCAAATCTTCAATAACAGGATGATAACCAAATCTTCCGTAATAGGATGATAACCAAATCTTCAATAACGGGACAATAACCAAATCTTCCATAACAGGATGATAACCAAATCTTCAGCAACGGGACAATAACCAAATCTTCCATAACAGGATGATAACCAAATCTTCCATAACAGGATGGTAACCAAATCTTCAATAACAGGACAATAACCAAATCTTCCGTAACAGGACAATAACCAATTCTTCCATAACAGGATGATAACCAAATCTTCCGCAACAGGGTAATAACCAAATCTTTCACAACAGGGTAATAACCAAATCTTCAAGAACTGGATAACAACCGAATCTTCCAGAACAGGATGATAATAAGAAGAAGAACTACTACTGTCAAGTAGGAGGAAAAACCAAACTGCAACATCCGGACCCTCATCTTCCCAGGACGACTGGTCAGAAACTCTTACCTTCCTCCACATCCACACCCACAGCATCCTCACCCCCTGGCGTTACCACCCTGCTCTTAGTCGATGTCTTAGTTCCACGTTTACTACCCTCCTTTCGAGGCGGCGGCGGCAGCTTCTCAGATTCTTTCAGGGCGTTGTTGCCCTGGACTTGTTTCCCTTGTTCAGCTTTGTTTTGAGCGGAGCGTGCGGCTCTTCTTTCAAGGCGTTGTTGTCCCTTGTGGCGTGATCCTTCTTTGGTGGTGTGGGTCTGCGTGATGCTTCTTTGTCCGAAACATCATCAACAACCTGTGTCTCCGGGGCAGGCTGGACTTTCACATGCGTCATGTCAATTGTGGTCTCACTGGCTTCTTGTAAGGTATCGTTTCCCTGATCCATTTTTTTTGGGGGGAGGTTGTTTGTGTGTGTGGTAAGTTGAGTGTCTTGACGACAGGGCCTGATAAGGAAAGCCGAGTCTTGGCTTCTGAGGTATGATCTGATCCTCTGTGTGTGTGTGTGTGTGTGTGTGTGTGTCCAGTGAATCGGTAGCAGTTGGAGCGATTAACGGTCAGTGCCGGTTGTGGTCACAGTAAGGTGTTGCGTTGTTGGTTCTGTGCGATTGATGCTCGGTGACTTTTTGGAGCCAAGAAAGTATTGAAAACTTGGCATGCTGGCCTCTGTACTACACCTCTTTGAAAATTTTGTCATCACTGTCCTCTGAACTACATATGATGTGGAGATGGAGGACATAGACCACGTGCAACTTAGATGAGTTACGTAGATGCTGATATTTTTGTGTAGGCTACTACGTCAGTTGAACTTTTTTCTTTCATAGGTTTCATAGTTTGTTAAATTGTTACCAATTTTACTCCTTGAGAAATGTTCTGGAGATGTCAGACTAGAAAGGGGGAAAAAACTGAATCCACAGGTAGAATTTCAGTTGCCAGTAATTGTTTAATAAAAAAAAATTGTTATTTAAAGTTCTGACTTTTTAAAAACAAGCTTTTTAAAAATGATTACTGTCTTCTGATTTGAGATTATATATTATGTTTGAATGAACTGTTCAGTCTTCATCAGAGGAGTTAGCATGTAAAAACATGCACCAGAGTTCTACCTTCCACTGAGAGTAAAGAGTTGTCATAAAAATACTTATCCACTTTGCTTATAAATCTCTTGCCTAGATAGACGTTGTTCTAACCAGAACCAATACTTAAAAAAAAAAAAAGTTGTTCTGCTTTAAGTTTTTACTTTAGTCATTAGACACTTCTTTTCACTTTAATTATAATCAGCAAGTTTTCTGGCTACCTGTGGTTTAACTGTAGTCACCACACACTTCTTTTCACTGTAGTTACAAGTGGATTTCTTGACTGTCTGTGGTTTTGTTCTGTTTCAACTTCAAGTTTTGAATGTAGCCATCACACACTTCTTTTTGCTTTAGTTGTGAATTTCTTGACTTTCTATGGTTCGGTTCTGTTTCAAGTTTTCACTTGTGGTCGTCACACATTTCTGTTCACTGTCGTTGTGGATTTTTTTGTTGTTCTGTTTCAAAGTTTTCACTCACTGTAGCCGTCACAGAAGTTTTCACTAAAAGGGCTTTGTTCAACTTCAAGTTTTCACTAAAAGGGCTTTCTTCAACTTCAAGTTTTAACTAGGTGGGCTTTGTTCAACTTCAAGTTTTCACTAGGTGGGCTTTCTTCAACTTCAAGTTTTCACTAAGTGGGCTTTGTTCAACTTCAAGTTTTCACTAGGTGGGCTTTCTTCAACTTCAAGTTTTCACTAGGTGGGCTTTGTTCAACTTCAAATTTTCACTAAGTGCAGCCATCACACAGATCTTTTTCCTCTTTCAATCAGCAGGATTTTGTCAAGCTCCTCTATGGCTTTGGTCAAGTTTTGACTCCAGGCCTGACAAACCACAGCCAGCTCGCTCTTTAGCCAACAGTGGTTTTACTTCGTTCTCTCCCGTCAGTTCAGTTCAGTTCAGTTCACACCTCTTACTTCTCTTTCACCTCTGAAGCAGATGAGATACAGCAGACGTGGCAGGGTATTTTGGGAAGTGGAATTCTCTCTCTCTCTCTCATTCACTCTCTCTCTCTCTCTCTTTCTCTCTCTCTTTCTTAAAGCTGCTGTACGAGGCTTTACAGTATAAGCGACAGATGAGAGAGGGGGGTGTTGGGGGATAAGGGGGGACTTATCTTATCAGCAGTATTCTTTGTCAATATTAGATTTAATGCGGTCAACACCCAGAACAACTGTGGTTCGGTTGTTATTCAAGTTGGCAGCCAGAACTTATCAGCATGGAAGTGAGATCAACGTGGAAGTGTGTCCCCTCCCACCCCCTACCACCACCCACCACCCTCCTACCTGCCCATGACCACCACCTTCTGCCATCCCCCCCCCTTCTGTTCTGTCACCTCCTCCCCTCCTTTTGCTCATACCCAATTTTTTTTTTGGGGGGGGGGTTAAGGGGTGGGGTGGGGGTGTAGTTTTTTAAAAAAAATATTGACTATCAGGTTATCAGGGGTTGGACTAGGTTTTGACACCAGCCTGATCAAGGCCAAGTCTATCTTGCCTTGCAAGTTGTCCACCCAGACCTTGTTTCGTGTGTGTTGTGTCGTGTTGTGTCGTGTCGCGTGTTGTGTGTGTGTATGCATGTGTGTGTTGTGTCGTGTGTGTTGTGTGTGTGTATGCATGTTGTGTGTGATTCAGATTCAGATTCAGAATATTTAATTGCCATTTAAGTCAAGTAGACTTATTTGACGCAACAACAACAAAACAAGCAAACATCAGTTGTAAATCATCTCTCTGGCTCAAAATGATGTACACTAAAGCACGTTGTATTTTACTTCTCATTTTCTCTTTTCTTTTTTGTTGTGTGTGTATTGTTCGCTTTAATGTGTTGTATGTGTGGTGTTCGCTTTAATGCGTGTCTGTGTTGTGTGTGTGTATGCATGTGTGTGTGTGTTGTTTGCTTTAATGTGTTGTTCGCTTTAATGCGTGTGAGTGTTTGTGTGTGTGCATATGCATGTGTGTGTTGTTTATGTGTGTGTGGTGTTCTTCACTTTGTCTTTCCTCTTCAAGTGACAATTTGTGTCAAAGTCAAAGTCAAACTTTTATTTTCAGATGGTACATTGAATAAGCAGTGTGTTTGCTTTTTTTCATCAAGCCATCTATCTATAAAATAAAAAAAAGAGAGAGAGAGAGAGAAAAAGATAATATATATGCAGACATAGAATTAAAAAAAACACACTAATCAATGATAAACCATACAAATCAAACAAGAAAAGACAATAACATGGGCATACATGGAATTGTGTGTGTGTTATGCAGACAGAGAATAAAAAAAAACCCAACCTAATCAATGATAAACCATACAAATCAAACAAGAAAAGACAATAACATAGGCATACATGGAATTGTGTGTGTGTGTGCGTGCTTGTGTGTGTGTGTGTGTGTGTGCTTGCTTTGGAGCAAATTCCACCACCCACCCGGGGGTTGTCTCTTGCTGGGTGGTTTGCAGGCTGACCCTTCCCTTCTTGGGTACCTGATAGTGGGTTACATACACTTGACCGTGGTTGTGGAAACCACAGAGGCCAACTCGGGTTGCGTGCAAGAACGGGTGGATTGTGTGATTTACAGTTTGCTTTGATATATAGAACTCTATCCCTACGTTAAAGGAAGAGAACCCCTCTTTCCCAATACATGTGCACTGTGCGCATTTTGTATGTTACCGTAACCCAGTAGTGGGTGGTATGGAGGGAAGGTTAGTACAATAGTAGATGGTGGATTGTGTTATTTACAGTTTGCTTGAATTAATATAACTCTATCCCTATGTTAAAGGGAGAGAACCCCTCTTTCCTAGTACACGTGCACTGTGCACATGTGTATGCTACCGTAGTAACCCAGCAAGTGGGTGATATGGAGGGAAGGAAGGGTTAGTAGATGGTTGGTTACCCTATAGCGGGTTATCCGTAAGGAATAAAGAGTCAGTGTATACATGTGACAAATCTATAAATATAATCACAACCGTGGTGTATTTGGCCAACAACAACAAAACTTACAAAAACAAGAGTGTAATAAGAGTTTTAAAAACTTATAGAAAAAAAAATCTCTGGACTTCCCCAGCTACACAAAGTAAAACGCACATTTGTCATTTATAATCCTTACAATATACATATGGCGCCTTTAAAACACGTTGACATAATTCTTAGAAATACTGTCCTCCTTTCAGCCCAGCATCGTAAGGGCAACACCACAGTTGTTGGTTTTTTGTTGTTTGTTTTTTTAAATTTCCTGCCAGCATGTCTTTTCTCTTTCTTCATCACCAAGAGCGGCTTTTTTGCTACAGAATTTTTTTTTTCCAGGTACAACTCTCTTTTGTCGTGGGTGGGTTCTTTCACATGTCCTAAATGTAGCTAGCGCACATGATATATATATATATATATATATATATATATAAAGGTAAAGGAGTCCCATAACCTATAAGGTCGTAGGGGAGCGAGACGTCAGAGACCTCACTTCTCTAGGGCCAGTATATTGAGGGCGGCGCCCATCTCCTCTCCCACACTGCTTTACCTTCCCTGACCCTAAAGAGGGCAGGTACCCATTTACAGCTGGGTGAACTGGGGGAACTGTACTGAAGCCAAGGCGTGCAAACGGTCACCCATCCAACTGGTAACCACGCTCGACACTGCTTAACTTGGTTGGGGGAAAGCGAGTGCTCCGACCACTGAGCTATCCCGTCAATGTAGACACACAAATGTATTGCCCCATTTGAGAGACTAGCACCCAGACCACCATTCAAGGTCTAGTGGATGGCCGGAGGGGGGTGGGAGGGAGCGGGGATTGAACCTGCAACTTCTTGCTTTTTCAAATTCAAAGTCAAATTAAAAAATCTTTATTATCTCGGATACAGAGAAATTCTGGTAGGTCGCGAGCCATACATAAAAACAATAAACATGTAAACATAATATAAAACACACACACACACACACACACACACACACACAAAGACTATCCGAACAGCAGCAGCACCCACCCATCATAAGATAAAAAGCACCCACAAATCAGGACATTTTGAGATGGCTGCATTCCTTAATTAAAGTAAACCACCGATCCTCTGACCTGATCCACTGTGAAAGGAGAAATCTCACAGAACAGAAAATTGTTCTTCAAAAACTTCTTTGTGTGTATGTGTGAGGGGAGGGGGGGGGGGGTCGATAGCCTAGTGGTTAGAGCATTGCAGTTAGGTATCCAACTCCAGGGATTGTATCTAAACATGACACCTGTGTCACAGTGTGTGCATGCATATTTTTTTTTTATTTTGTCATCCATTCCTACTAGCACAAAGTGGCCTACTCTTCCAAAAGGGAGGATGGGTTTTTAACATACAAGCAAGATGTTCTGCGTGCAGTCGCACACGGGGCCTTGGTTTATAGTCTCGTCTGAAGGACTTTTGACATTCAGTTTGGTGTGGGTTTTTTTCTTCGTCAAACTGGGAAGAAAGGGCGAGACTGGGAATCGAACCCAGAACCTTACAGTTTATTTGTTAGTCGGGTGGGGTGCCTTAACCATCCTTCCACCTTTCTCCTTTCTTCTGGTTTGATATTCTTTGGAAAAAAGTAAAATTTCAACTCACGCACACACACACACACACACACATATAATAGATATATATAATATATATAATATATATATATATATATATATATATATATAATATATACAGTCTGCTGTGTGTGCACATTGTGTGTAGTCTTTCCCATTGGATGTTGTTGTCTACGATAGTAAACAAGGCTATTGATGTTGATATTAATTAATAATAAGGACGTGATGAACATAATCAAGGTTTTGGGCCCATGTTGATGCTGATGTTTGTTTGTTTGTTTTCAGCGGAAGAATTAGCCAGAAAAGCCAAAGAGCGATATGATGCAGTTCGGGTATGTACATACTTGTTTTCAGTGTGTGTGTAGTGTGTTGTGAGTGTGTGTGGTGTGAGTGATTGTGTGTGTGTGTTTCGAGTGTGTTTTGTGAGTGAGTCTGTGTGAGTGAGCGAGTATATATATGTGTGTGTGTGTGTGTGTGTGTGTGTGGAGAGCCCACTGTTGAAAGCTATACGACTTCAACAACTGATGCTATTATATATTGCTGAGGATGATGTGGTTTTTACACATTGTATCTGTCACTGCTTCTTTAGCAAGGATCAGAGTCCCCACTTTTGAACTTAAGACTTCAACAATTGGTGTTTTATATATATATATATCACTAAATGTGAACAGACGTAAATTGAAGTCACAACAACATATTATATTATATATAATATATATATATAATATATTATAAATAATATATTATATATTATTAATTATGATTTACATGGTTTATGCATCGTATCTGTTACTTGTCCTTTTAGCAAGGATCAGAGTTCCCACTATTGAATGCTATATGACTTCAACAATTGGTATTATACATACATACAGACAGACAGACAGACAGACAGATCCATGAATTACGGGGTTTTATGCATCGTATCTGTTAACTTGTCCTTTTAGCAAGGATCAGAGTTTCCACTGTTGAATGCTATACGACTTCAACAATTGGTGTTATACATACATACAGACAGACAGACAGACAGACAGATAGATCCATGAATTACGGGGTTTTATGCATCGTATCTGTTACTTGTCCTTTTAGCAAGGATCAGAGTTCCCACTGTTGAACTTAGACTTCAACAACTGGTGTTTTTTTAATATATATATAATGAATTACGCGGTTTTATGCATCACATCTGTTACTTGTCCTTTAACAAGGATCAGAGAATGCTACACGACTTCAACAATTGGTGTTATACATACATACATATGAATGCTATACGACTTCAACTTCGGATGAGACCGTAAACCGAGGTCCCATGTGCAAACGCACGCAGAACATCTTGCGCACACGTTAAATCCTGTTCCGCTTTTCATAAGAGTAGGCCATCGTGTACCGATGGGAACGGATAACAAAATTTACAAAACCGCATACACACGAGGACTGGATGTAAAAAAAAAACCACACGAGTCCTTATTCCATTATCCTCAATATAAAAAAATAAAATAAATAAAATAAAATAAACAACCGACGCCGTCATACACTGCCGAGAATGACGCGGTTCTCTAACTGCGTTTGCCGCGCCGTTTCTACAGCAAGGGTCGGAGTCGGAGGTCATGGTGTCGGGGTCGGACGACAAGAAGCTGTACCTGTGGCGGCCGGAGCTGGACAAGAAGCCCCTGAGGAGGCTGGACGGTCACGGGGACACCGTGGTGGACGTCAAGTTCTCGCCCGACGGACGCCTCATCGCCAGCGCCTCTTTCGACCACAGCGTGCGCCTCTGGCACGGCAAGACTGGCGAGTGAGTGAAGTTTTGTTTTGAGACTGGTGGTGAGGAGAGCGAGTGTTGAGTGAGTGTTGAGACTGGTGAGAGAGCGAGTTTTGAGACTGGTGAGGAGAGTTGAGTATTTGGAGACTGGCGAGTGAGTGTTGAGTGAGTTTGGAGACTGGCAGTGAGTGATGTTGATGTGGAGGAGTGAGTGTTTGAGAGGGAGGAGGTTGAGTGAGTTTTGAGACTGGCTGAGGAGTGAGTTTTGGAGACTGGGAGTGAGTTTGAGACTGGAGAGCGAGTGTTGAGTGAGTTTTGAGACTGGAGTAGTGAGTGTTAGAGTGGAGAGAGTGATTTTTGAGACTGGAGGAGAGTGAGATTTTGAGACTGAGAAGAGTGAGTTTGAGACTGGGAGATGAGTGTTGAGTGGAGGAGTGAGTGAGTTTTGGAGACTGGAGAGTGAGTGAGTGTTGAGAGTGGAGGAGAGTGGAGAGTTGGAGGAGAGTTTTGAGATGGAGATGGTGAGTTGAGTGAGGAGAGTGAGTTTTGGAGACTGGCGGAGAGTGAGTGTTGAGACTGGAGGAAGTGGAAGTGGGTGAGTTTTGGAGACTGGGAGAGTGTAGTGTTTGGAGACTGGCAGAGAGTGAGTGTTGAGAGTGGAGGAATGAGTGAGTTTGGAGACTGGGAGTGAGTTGAGACTGAGTGAGTGAGTTGAGAGTGGAGGAGAGTAGTTTGAGACTGGAGGAGAGTGAGTGTTGAGAGTGGAGGAGAGTGAGTTTGAGATGTGGAGGAGAGTGAGTGTTGAGAGTGAGGAGAGTGAGTGTTGAGATGGAGGAGAGTGAGTTTGAGAGTGAGGAGAGTGAGTGTTGAGAGTGGAGGAGAGTGAGTGTTGAGAGTGGAGGAGAGTGAGTGTTGAGAGATGGAGAGAGGAGTTGAGATGGAGGAGAGTTGATTTGAGAGTGGAGAGAGTGAGTTTGGAGACTGGAGGAGAGTGAGTTTTCGAGACTGGAGGAGAGTGAGTGTTGAGACTTTCGAGTGGGTGTTGAGACTGGCGAGTGAGTGTTGAGACTGGCAAGTGAGTGTTGAGTGAGTTTTGAGACTGGAGGAGAGCGAGTGTTGAGACTGGCGAGTGAGTGTTGAGTGAGTGTTGAGACTGGTGGGCAAGTGAGTTTTGGAGACTGGCAAGTGAGTTTTGGAGACTGGCGAGTGAGTTACTGGCGAGTGAGTTTTGAGACTGGCGAGTGAGTGAGTTCAAAGCAATATATAGAACTTGTCTCAGGACGATGTCGTACAATTTGACATAACGCACTGTGCTCAGGTTCGTCGCCACGCTGAGAGGGCACGTGCAGCAAGTTTACCAGCTGTGCTGGTCGGCCGACTCTCGGCTCCTGTGCTCCGGAAGCAAAGACTCCACGCTGAAATTATGGGATGCCCACAAGCGGAAACTGGCCTTTGACCTTCCAGGGCATGCAGATGCGGTCAGTACTGTTAGTTCTCTTCTCTTCTTTTTCTTCCTTCTTTCTCTTCTCTCTTTCTTCTTCTCTTTCTCTCTTCTTCTCTTCTCTTCTCTTCTCTTCTCTTCTCTTCTCTTCTCTTTCTTCTTCTCTTCTCTTCTCTTCTCTTCTCTTCTCTTCTTCTTCTCTTCTCTTCTCTTCTCTTCTCTTCTCTTCTCTTCTCTTCTCTCTCTCTCTTCTCTTCTCTTCTCTTCTCTTCTCTTTCTTCTCTTCTCTTCTCTTCTCTTCTCTTCTCTTCTCTTCTCTTCTCTTCTTCTCTCTTCTCTTCTCTTCTTTTCTTTCTCTTCTCTTCTTCTTCTCTTCTCTTCTCTTCTCTTCTTTTCTCTTCTCTTCTTCTTCTCTTCTCTTCTTCTTCTCTTCTCTTCTCTTCTCTTCTCTTCTCTTCTTCTTCTCTTTTCTTCTTCTCTTCTCTCGTCTCTTGTGTTCCCTTTGTCAGAAGGTGGGGGCATGTTTAGTGCCTGGGTTTTCTCCCATTACTTGTAAGCGGGGACGGGATAGCTCAGTGGTCGGAGCACTCGCTTTCCCCCAGCCAAGTTAAGCAGCATCGAGCGTGGTTACCAGTTGGATGGGTGACTGATTGCACACCTTGGCTTCAGTACAGTTCCCCCAGTTCACCCAGCTGTAAATGGGTACCTGCCCTCTTTAGGGTCAGGGAAGATAAAGCAGCGAGGGAGAGGAGATGGGCGCCGCCCTCAATATGCTGGCCCTAGAGAAGTGAGGTCTCCGACGCCTCGCTCCCCTACGACCTTATAGGTTATGGGATTCCTTTACCTTTACTTGTAAGCGCAAGACAGCCACAGATGATAACTTTTTTTTCCTTTTCGTTTTTTTTTCTTTTATAACCGACTACACACTGGTGTGTTTCGACATCATCCCCGAAGACAGAATGGGGGCTACCTTCATGGTGGGCAAATGGTTCTTTTTCTTCTTCTTCTTCTTCTTCTTCTTCTTCCTTTTTTGCCATGTTTCTCCCAGGGGAGGTTTGACATTGATGAGCCTTCTCCATCTCTCTGTCCGTTTTGAGCGTCCTCCTTATCTATGCCCCTTTCTCTAAGATCATCTGCAATACAGGCAGCCCAGGTTTTGCTAGGTCTTCTCTTTGGTGGTCTCTTTTCGTTCACTACGAAGTTCCTTGCTCTTTTTATGATGTGGTGGTCTGCTTTCCGTTGAACGTGCCCAAACCAGCGCAGTCTATTGGTACTAGCTACAGACTTCAGATCGTCATCTTTGCACATTCTCCATAGTTCTTTATTCGTGATCCTGTCTTCCCATTTGATCTTTGTCATGTAGCGTAGCATTCGGTTTTCAGAGCTCTTCAGCAAACATTTGATGGTTTTTGTGAAAACCCACGTCTCCGAACCATACAGAACAGGTCTAATGCAGGTGGGCAAATGGTTGCATACGCAAAATCTTACTGGTGGGGGGGGGGGGGGGACTTAATCAGTGATTATATAGGGGGATGGGATGGCCTGGTGGTCAGAGTGATGTGCATTGCACTCGTGATCTGCTGACCCAGGTTTGAATCTCGTTCAAGACGATTTTTCCTTCTGGAGTTAACATCAGTGCCGACTCCACAAAAGTTGTTGAGATGAGACTATAAACCGAGAACCCGTGTGCAAACGCATGCAGAACATCTTGCGCACAGGTTAAAACCCATTTCGCTTTTCTAAAGAGTAGGCCATTGAGTACCAGTGGGAACGGATGACAAAATTTACAAAATTGCATACACATGGGGACTGGATGTAAAAAAGCACATGGGTGCTTATTCCATTATTCTCAAAATAAAAGAATAAAATTAAAAAATTTTACACATAGATAAAAAAAACAAAAAAGAACGAGTGCTTATTCCATTATCCTCAAAATAAAGAATAACAATTTTAAAAAATTTTTAATCAACCAATTATTCCGGACTGATGATGAACTTGGTGTGTGTGTGGTTTGGTGTGTGTGTGGTTTGTTGTGTCAGGTGTATGCTGTCGACTGGAGTCCAGATGGACAGAGAGTGGTCAGTGGAGGGAAGGACTGTGTCCTGAAAATGTAAGTTTTTTCCCTGTGTGTGTGGTGTGGGGGGTGGGGTGTTTGTGTGTGTGTGTGGATGGGTGTGTGTATGGGTTTGTGTGTGTAGGTGGGTGGGTGGTGTGTAATGGGTTTGTGTGGGTGGTGTGTGTGTGTGTTCGATTTCATTTTACATCTCTTCACAAGTTGTGATATTACATGGGGGGAAGGGATGTGTGTGTTTGACCATATGTGAGTGATTTGGGTGGTGTGGGTTTGTGTGTGTGGTGTATGGGTTTGTGTGGGGTGTGTGTGTGTGTGTGTGTGCATCTGTCTGTCTGTGATACTGAGATTATATATTTGTCACTTGTGTTTACTCTATGTGCATGTGTGTGTGTGTATTGTTGTTGCTTTAATTTTACGTCTGTTCACTCAAAGTGATATTAGACAATGGGAAGGGAAGGGGAACTTATGTTGATGTGTGTGTGTGTGCATACGTGTGTGTGTGTGTGGGGGGGGGGGGGGGGGGGGGGGGTAGAGGGGGGTGTTCATCAGTCTGCATTAAAGTGTGTATACCTACACGCTATAAAGAGAGAGAAACCAGTGTGGGTTTGTGTGTGTGTCTTGTCTGTCAGTCTGTTCTTGTGAAGGATAATGGATAGGGTTAGGGGAAATTATTGATCTGAACATTGAACAAGACAAGACAAGACAAGGGGGGATAGGGGAGGCGTTAGTGGACTGAACAAGCGCATCTGCAAAAGTGCATACCTGTATGCAATGCAGGTGTTTGTGTGTATGCAGGTATGTGTTTACCCCTGAGCACTCTTTGTATACATGCATTGATTCATTTTATGTCTCTTCACAAATTGTGATTTTTAGAATACATGTATGCAGGTGTTGGAATACATGTATGTGTTAACACCTGAGCACGCAGGTGTTGGAATACAAGTATGTGTTAACACCTGAGCATGCAGGTGTTGGAATACATGTATGCAGGTGTTGGAATGCAGGTATGTGTTAACACCTGAGCATGCAGGTGTTGGAAACCATGTATGCAGGTATGTGTTAACACCTGAGCACGCAAGTGTTGGAATACAAGTATGTGTTAACACCTGAGCACGCAGGTGTTGGAATACATGTATGTGTTAACACCTGAGCACGCAAGTGTTGGAATACAAGTATGTGTTAACACCTGAGCACGCAGGTGTTGGAATACATGTATGTGTTAACACCTGAGCACGCAAGTGTTGGAATACAAGTATGTGTTAACACCTGAGCACGCAGGTGTTGGAATACATGTATGCAGCATGTGTTAACACCTGAGCATGCAGGTGTTGGAATACATGTATGCAGGTGTGTTAACACCTGAGCATGCAGGTGTTGGAATACAGGTATGTGTTAGCACCTGAGCATGCAGGTGTTGGAATACATGTATGCAGGTGTATTAACACCTGAGCATGCAGGTCTGAGGTATCAGTATGTATGCAGGTATGTGTTCCAACATCTGAACACGAGATGTAGTGTAATGCCTGTAGGGAATCTCCATGGATTGTATATTTATCTACATAAAACTGATGGCTTCTTTTACGAATAACCCGCCATCAATCACTGTCATCGTCATCCTCCTCCTCCTCCTCCCTAAAGTGGTTTGGATGTGGGTTATTTTTAAATGTCGGTCGAGTCGTTCAGTGTGTGTGTGTGTGTGTGTGAAGTCAAATTTTTCAAGTCAAGTCAAATTTTTTATTTCCAGATAGTACATTGTGTGTGTATGTATGTTTGTGTGTGTGTATGTATGTGTGTGTGTGTGCGTGTGTGTGTGTAATGTGTGTGTGTGTATGTGTGTGTATGCATGTGTGTGTATGTGTGTGTGTATGTGTGTGTGTGAGTGTGTGTGTGTGTAGTGTGTGTGTGTAGTGTGTGTATGTGTGTAGTGTGGTGTGTGTATATGTGTGTGTATGTATGTATGTGTGTATGTGTGTGTGTGTATGTTCGTGTGTGTGTGTGTGTTTGTTGTGTGTGTGTGTATGTTCGTGCGTGTGTATGTGTGTGTGTGTATGTGTGTGTGTATGTATGTGTGTGTGTATGTATGTGTGTGTGTGTTCATGTGTGTGTGTGTGTATGTATGTGTGTGTGTCTATGTGTGTCTCTGTGTGTGTGTGTATGTGTGTGTGTATGTGTGTGTGTGTATATGTGTGTGTGTGTGTGTATTCATGTGTGTGTGTGTGTTCTTATGTGGTCACAGATAGTTTCTTAGATGGGGTTTTTCTTTATTTGGGGGTTGGGTGTGGTTAGGGGTTTTAATGACGCGAGTTGTGTCGATATTATATTGTTAATGCTGGATAATTTACATATATATATATATATATATATATATATATAATTATGCACACACATGCACACATGTATGAATTGTGGGGTTTTTTCCTGAAGCAATTTATGTAGGTTGTGATATATATATATAGATTTCATACATGCGCTATTCTCTCTCTTATTTTCGTACTCTTTCATCTCTCTTCTCCCCTCCCTTTCCCATATCTGTCATCTTTATCATTTTTTGGTATGTCCTACTTTTTTTGTGTGTGTCTTTGTTGCTGTGAATCACTCATCATGTATGTTGTTGGGTTTGGGTTCACTATCTAGCCCAAGTCGTTCGGGCTGAATCAAGTTTCTTACATCCCCCCCCCCCCCCCCCCCCACTTCCCTTGGTTTGATGAGTTATTGTGTTTGGTAAGGAAGCTCAGGGACATGAGATGTGTGTGGCTTTTTATTCTCCATCGATGTGATGATTTTGTGGGGGGCGGGGGTTTTGGAGTGGGTTTTGCTTTTTGTTTGTTTGGGGAGGTTTTTTTGTTTTTTAAATTTTTCAATTCCTTGGCTAAAGCTTTGAGGTCTACTGATGGTGAAATTTTGCGAATGCAACCATTTGCCCACCATTAACACTATCCCCCCTCTTTCCCAGTACATGTGCGCATGTGTGCGCTGCCGTAACCCAGTAGTGGGTGATAACAGAGGGAAGGGGTAGTGGACGGTTGGTTACCCTTACAGTGGGTTACCCATAGGGAAAAGGTTTAGGTAGCCACATTCCAGCTGTGTGTATGATGTCTAAGCACTACTATACCTGTGTGCGTGTCCTTTTTTTAAAAAAAAAAGTTGTCATCCGTTCCTACCACCACATCATGGCCTGCTCTTCCGAAAAGCGTAACGGGATTTAACCTGTTGGCAAGATAAAATGGGGACCTTGGTTTATCCCCGGGGAGAGCAGCCCGAATTTCACGCAGAGAAATCTCGTGACTTAAAGTGGTAAAATGAAAATGAAAAATATAGTCTGAAGGACTTTTTGGGGTGGGGGGGGGGGGGGGGGGTGGAGTCGGTACTGATGTTAACTCCGGAAGAAAATGCTGCTTTGTTGCTTTACAAGATTCAGCGCTATATAAATTCCATACATTTATTATTATTATTATTATTAAAAATCCCTTTGAATAGGCGTCTTGGTTTAGATTCGAACTGGCGCCATCAGATCATGAGCTCAATGCTCTAAAATGTTTGGCTGTCCGCCCCTACCCCATGTACTGAAATGAATGATGTCCTGGGTTTTTTTTGTGTGTGTGTTTTTTTTAATTTCATTCTTTTATATCGAGGATATTGGAATAAGCATTTATGTGCTTTTTTTACACCCAGTCCCCGTATGCATGCGGTTTTGAAAATTCTGTCATTTTTCCCCACCGGCACAAAGGCCTACTCTTAAAAAAAGGGGAACGGATTTAACGTGTTGTAACATGCACATTATGATTTTGAACTTTTTACATAATCAGGGTTTACACCCTTTTCATTTTCAACCCATGGGGTTATTTGCCTTTGCTTTTCAAGTTGTTAACATACAACTTACATCATCCATACATATATTATGTATGTAAGAAACATCATTCACAATGCATTCTTTTTGCTCAGCTAAAACATTTCTCTCACGTCTTTCCTAAATTTTCGAAGGCAGATATCTTTTTTCATGTTAACCCCCAAATTGGAATAGGCTACCTTACTGGGGGGAAAATACAGTTGCTAGCAATAAAAATGCCCCAAAAAAGGCGAACTTCGAAGCCTACTAAGAAGGGTTTTGGGTTTTTTTTCAGGTTTATTTAACTGGCTTCTTATCCTGTACTTGATAAAAATAGTTTGAAAAGTTTGTCGAAAAAACGGCCATATCTCATTACAAAAAACTACAACCCGCCAAAAACCCACCCCAAAAAACCCTTTAAAAAATCCCCCTAATGAGAAAAACCGAAGCTGACCATAGGGTTTTGAAGTCGTTTTCTTGCGGCTTCCTCTTCACTCACTCAAATCTCTCTCTCCTCCCTCTCTCTCTTCCCCCTCCTCTTTCCCCTCCTCCCCTCTCTCTTCTCTCTCCCACCTCTCCTCTCCTCTCTCTCTCTCTCTCCTCTTCTCTCTCTCTCTCTCTCCTCCCCCAACCCTTCTTCTCTCATCCCCCTCTCTCTCTCCTTTCCCCTCTCTCCCTCTCTTTTTCTCCCCTCCCTCTCTCTTCTCCCCCCCCTTTTCTCCTCTCTTCTCTCTCTCCCTCTCCTCCCCCAAAACCCTTTTTCCTCATTTTTCTCTCTCTCTCTTCTCTTCCCCCTCTCACCCCCTCCCCTCCCCCCAAACCCCTTTTTTCCCCCCTCTTCTCTCTCTCTCTCTCTCCCTCCTCAATCTCTCTTCTCTTCTCTCTCTCCCCCCCCCCCTTCTTTCCCCCTTTTCCCCTCTTCCCCTCCTTCCCCCCCAACCCTTTTTCTCCATCTCTCCTCTCCTCTCCCCCTCTCCCCTCCCTCTCTCCTCTCTCTCCTCTCCTCTCCCCTCCCCCAAACCCTTCTTCCCCCCATCTCTCTCTCTCCTCTCCTCCTCCCTCCCTTTCCCCTTTTTTTCCCCTCTTTTCCCCTCCCCCCCCCCCCTTCTTCCCTCTCCTCCTCCCCTTAAAACCCCCCCCCTCTTCTCTCCCTCTCTCTCTCTCTCTCTCTCCTCCCCCCAACCCTTTTTCCCTCATCTCTCTCTCTCTCTCCTCTCTCTCCCCCTTCCTCCCCAACCCCCCCTTTTTCTCTCACTCCCCCCCTTTTTCCCTCCTCCCTCTCTCCTCTCTCCTCCCCTCTCTCTCTCTCTCCTCCCCAACCCTCTTTTAAACTCTCTCCTCCTCCTCCTCTCTCTCTCCTCCCCTCTCTCCTCCCCAACCCCCCCCCTTCTTCTCTCTCTTCTCTCCCTCTTTTCCCTCTCTCTCTCTCTCTCTCTCTCTCTCTCCTCCTCCCATCTCTCTATCTCTCTCTCATCTCATCTCTCTCTCTCTCTCTCATCTCTCTCTCCTCCCCCAACCTCTTCCCTCATCTCCTCTCTCTCTCTCTCTCTCTCCTCTCTCTCTCTCTCTCCTCCTCCCCCAACCCCTTCTCATCTCCTCTCTCTCTCTCTCTCTCTCTCTCTCTCTCTCCTACTCTCTCTCTTCTCTCTATCCTCCCCAACCCTTCTTCCTCATCTCTTCTCTTCTCTCTCTCTCTCTCTCTCTCTCTCTCTCTCCCACTCTCCCTCTTCTCTCTCCCTCCCAACCCTTCTTCCCTCATCTCTCTCTCTCTCTTCATCCTCTCCCTCCTCTCTCTTCCTCTTCTCTCTCTCTCTCTCTCTCTCCCTCCCCCCAACCCTTCCTTTCTCCCTTCTCTCTCTCTCTCTCTCTCCTCTCCTCTCCTCCTCTCTCTCCCTCGCCAGCCTTCGACTTAAGTGATTCTTTCTTTTTCTTTCTTTCTGTCTTTCTTGCTCTGCATACCAGTGCAAAGGACTTCAGCCCAAGGGAGAAAACTCCTCCACTATCTCTCCCCCCCCTCCCCTCCTCTCTTCTCCCCTGTTTTAACGCAACTCTCTCCCTGTCAGCAGCAGTGACATTTTAACTGCTGACGTGACATGTCAGTGATGGGGCAGGCGTGTGTGTGTGTGTGTCACTGTGTGTGTGTGTGAGAGAGAGAGAGAGAGAGAGAATGTGTGTGTGTGTGTGAGAGAGAGAATGTTGCGAGTGTGTGTGTGTGTGTGGTTTACGTGTGTGTGTGTGTGTCACTGTGTGTGTGTGTGGTGTCACTGTGTGTGTGTGTGTGTGTCATTGTGTGTGTCACTGTGTGTGTGTGTGTGAGAGAGAGAATGTGTGCGAGTGTGTGAGAGAGAGAGAGAGAGAATGTGTGTGTGTGTGTCACTGTGTGTGTGGTCACTGTGTGTGTGTGTATGTGTGAGAGAGAGAGAGAATGTGTGTGTGTGAGAGAGAGAGAGAGAATGTGTGCGATGTGTGTGTGAGAGAGGAGAGAGAGAGAGAGAGAGAGAGAGAGAATGTGTGCGAGTGTGTGTGTGTGTTGGAAGCATAAGATGATGTGTGTGAGTGTGAGAGAGAGAGAATGTGTGGAGTGTGTGTGATGAGAGAGAGAGAATGTGTGCGAGTGTGTGTGTAGTTTGTGAAGCCACTAAGTATGTGTGTGTGTGTCACTGTGTGTGATGTGAGAGAGAGGAATGTGTGCAGTTGTGTTGAGTGAGAGAGAGAGAATGTGTGCGAGTGTGTGTGTGTTGTGAAGCCATAGAGTATGTGTTGTGTGTCACTGTGTGTGAGTGTGAGAGAGAGAGAATGTGTGTGAGTGTGTGTGAGTGGAGAGAGAGAGAATGTGTGCTGAGTTGTGTGTGTGAGAGAGAGAGATGTGTGCAGTGTGTTGAGGTGAAGAATGTGTGTGGAGTGTTGTGTGTTGAGAGAGAGAGAGAGAATGTGTGTCGAGTGTGTGTGTGAGAGAGAGAGAATGTGTGCGATGTGTGTGTGGAAGAGGAGAGAATGTGTGTGAGTTGTGTGTGTGAGAGAGAGAGAGAATGTGTGCGAGTGTTGTAGAGAGAGAGAGAATGTGTGTGTGTGTGTGTGAGAGAGAGAGAGTGCGAGTGTGTGTAGAGAAAGGTGTGTGTGTGTGAGAGAGAGAGAGATGTGTGGCGAGGTGTGTGTGTGAGGAGAGAGAGAGGAATGTGTGCGAAGTGGTGTGTGTGTGTGAGAGAGAGAGAGAATGGTGGAGTGTGTGTGTGAGAGAGAGAGAGAAATGTGTGCGAGTGTGTGTGAGAGAGAGAGAGAGTGTGGTGTGGAGAGAGAGAGAGAATGTGTGGTGTGTGAGAGAGAGAGAGAGAATGTGTGCGAGTGTGTGTGTGTGAGAGAGAGAGAGAGAATGTGTGCAGTGTGTGTGTGTGAGAGAGAGAGAGGGATGTGTGCGAGTGGTGGTGTGTGAGAGAGAGAGAGAATGTGTGCGAGTGTGTGTGTGAGAGAGAGAGAATGTGTGCGATGTGTGTGTGTGAGAGAGAGAGAATGTGTGCGAGTGTGTGTGTAGTTTGTGAAGCCACTATGTGTGTGTGTGTGTGAAGCCAGTGTGTTGTGTGAGAGAGAGAGTGTGTGTGTGTGTGTGTAAATATGTATCTTTGTATTGGGAGGGAGGGAAGGGTGGAGGATACAGGTGGGAGACAAGTGGGTTTTTTTTTTAAAATCGATCTGCACGGTTAATGGTTGTGTGGGGAGGGAGGGGGTGGGGTGTGGAGAGGAGACGGGTGTTTGTTTATGGATCTGTACCGTTTGAACTGCAGTCAAGCCTCCCAAGGAGTTTTTAGTCTGAACTTCTTTGTTAAAACCAAACCCTGCTGCTCAGCCATCAGTTAAACAAAACGTCAGTCTACTAAACTTTCAAGTGCGTTTATTTCGAACTGTGTGATGGGGTTGTAGGAGTGGGGTGGGGGTGGGGTGGGGGTTCGTTGTGAGTGTGACAGAGTGAGTGTGTGTGTGAGTGAGTGAGTGTGTGTGTGACAGAGTGAGTGACTGTGTGTGTGTGTGACAGAGTGAGTGACTGTGTGTGTTTGACAGTGAGTGAGTGTGTGTGGCAGTGAGTCTGAGTGAGTGAGTGTGTGTGTTCATTCGTTTGTTTCTTTTGATTTAACGTCTTTTCACTATTAGTGATATTATAATAATAATAATAATATGGTATTTATATATTAGCGCTGAATCTTGTAAAGCAAACAAATCAAAGCGCTTAGACGAAGATGTGTGCATCGTGCATGTGCGTGCATTTGCATATGTGTGTGTGTATGTGTGTGAGAGAGAGAGAGACAGAGAGAGAGGGGGGTCAGAGAGTTTGAAATGAGCAGTGTGAGAGCAGCAAGACAGCAACATCACAGAGGAGGAGACATCAACACCAAAAACAAACACAACAAAAACAAAACAAACAAAACCTCAACACTGGACTGCCCCATGCCTAAAATCGATACCAGTTATTAATGATAATAATAATAAAAAGAAATGGAATTTATATAGCGCTATATCTTGCAAAAACAAATCAGAGCGCTTGCATTCATCCTACTCTAACACGTGCAACAAGTTACGAGTTAATAGTTTTTACAAATTCAAATGTATACACACACACACACACAGAGGTGTGGTACAACAGACTGATGTAAGCTAAGTGCCAAGACCGAGGAGTCGTTGAACGTTATGTTGTCAAATGATATGTGTTGAGATTGTCTTCCGAGCCACGAACAAGCTCTCAGCGTAACAACACACAATAATACGACAGTACAGTTGGTGCTATACCCGGTTTTAATCTGTATTGTATAGTTGCACAGCTCCTCCCCCCCCCTGAGATTTATAATGAAGTTTACAAGGTTGACAGTCCCGATATGGCCTCTTGTGGTTGATTGGATTGGATTGGGTTAGCATAACCTGTATACAGTAATTGGATTTGATTAGCATAACAACCAGTATACAGGATTGGATCAGCGTAACAACCTTTGGATTGGGTAACATAACAATGTGTGGATTGGATTGGGTAGCATAACATTAGCAACCATTGGATTGGATAGCATAACAACCTGTGTATTGGATTAGAATAACGACCTGTACACAGTACATGGAGTGGAGTGGATTAGGGTCATGACCTGTACACAGTAATTGGATTAGCTGTATGCAGTAATTGGATTAGCATAAGGACCTGTATGCAGTAATTGGATTAGCATAAGGACCTGTATGCAGTAATTGGATTAGCGTAACGACCTGTGTGCAGTAATTGGATTAGCGAAACGACCTGTGTGCAGTGATTGGATTAGGGTAACGACCTGTGTGCAGTAATTGGATTAGTGTAACGACCTGTATGCAGTAATTGGATTAGCGTAACGACCTGTGTGCAGTAATTGGATTAGCGTAACAACCTGTATGCAGTAATTGGATTAGCGTAACTACCTTGTATGCAGTAATTGGATTAGCGTAACGACCTGTGTGCAGTGATTGGATTAGCGTAACGACCTGTATGCAGTGATTGGATTAGCGTAACGACCTGTATGCAGTGATTGGATTGGATTGGCATAACAACCTGTATATTTGGATTGGATTGGCGTAACAGCCTGTATACAGTAATTGGATTAGCGTAACAACCTGTATGCAGATTGTGGATTGGGTTGGATTAGTGTGACAACCTCTGTATACAGTAATTGTGTGTGTGTGTGTGTATATATATACATACACCAGTCACAGTTAAAGATGTTTCTGTCAAGGCTAGCCTAACACACACACACACACACACACACACGTCGGTAAAGCGAGTGTCCAAATCCTCCGATATTACACCACCACGATGATGGGTTTAGTATTACTCACTATTAGGAGAAAACCGACAACAATAACAACATTTGTCAAGTGTCCAGTCTCTTCTCCCGATAGTAAGTAAGCTAGAGGAAAAGAGTTCTAACGCTGCTGTTACTTTCGAAGGCACAGAAACGAGCACACGGAGGTTAGGGAGGGGGAGGGTCTCTTTTTTTTTTTTCTTTTTTTTTAGATCAGATTTTTTTCCACTTTTTCCATTGTAGTGCAACAACCCCTGCAGTGCCCCTACGATGTCTTCCCGGAGGAGGGGGGGGGGGGGGGGGTTACTTGGGGGAAGCACAGATGAGATGAACTGTTGGGTGATACGATCATAACCGCGGGCTAAGGAGCGTAGTAGGCTAAGTAAGGTTCATTATTAGGCTAGCGCTGAAGTAGGCTAGCCTACTGCATAAGGCGTCTAGTAGTCTTTGTTCTGTGACTTCAGCAGTAGGGCTAGTCAAGGAGAGAGAGAGAGAGAGAGGGGGAGAGACTTCAGCAGTAGAGGCTAGTCAGAGGAGAGAGAGAGAGAGAGAGAGAGAGAGAGAGAGAGAGAGAGAAGTTTTACCATCAATAACAATGAGGACAAGAAAACACGGAACTTACCTCGCTAAGAAAAAAGACAACAATAACAACAAAACAACAATCGTTAAGTGTCCAATCTCTTGAACGACTTTGGCATTAGGAAAAAACCGACAACAATAACAACAAAACAACATTCGTTAAGTGTCCAATGTCTTTAACGACTTTGGCATTAGGAAAAAACCGACAACAATAACAACAAAACAGAACATTCGTAAGTGTCCAATCTCTTCACGACTTTGGCATTAGGAAAAAGACAACAACAACAACAGAACAACATTCGGTAAGTGTCCAATCTCTTCACGACTTTGGCATTAGGAGAAAGACAACAACAACAACAAAACAGAACATTCGTAAGTGTCCAATCTCTTCATGACTTTGGCATTAGGAAAAAGACAACAACAACAACAACAACAACAACAAAACAGAACATTCGTTAAGTGTCCAATCTCTTCACGACTTGAGAGCACAGGAGCGGCACAGGTTGTTCACGTTGAGCGTAGGCTGATATTAATTAATATTTCACCGTTTCGTAAAATGTACAGACACTTGAAGTAGGCCGATACTAGCGATACTAGCGCGGACTGGCCTTGAGTGGACCCGATTTGCAACGGAAAGCAGAAGACCGACAGCAGGGGGGGGAGGAGGGGGAGTGGAGGAAGCTGGTTGCAGAATCTTAAGTGGTGGTCTACAGGGGATAGGTGAAGATAGACTGTACTAACGTAATATCCCGCAATGCTACACCAAAACTGGCTCTATCACAGTTTCGCAGAATCGGTTTGGAGGGAAAGAAAAAAAAGAAAGAAAGAAAAAGAAAGAAACAGATTTTTTTTTAAAAACGCCTTGAAATCCCTGCTCTATAACAAAGAATTCCCCCCCCCCCCCCCCCCTTCCCCAACACAGCAAATCAGCGAAGATGAAATAGCCGTTTGGAGCTCAGCTAGCTAGCTGCCTTAGGCTAATAAAGCTCAGACGAAGAAGAGAAAAGAAAAGGTTAAAAAGCCCAGACCCAAGTACTAGGCTTGTCTATCACATTTGCTCTTAATTAACTCAAGCTGTTAAAAGTAAGTTTGGTTTTTAATTTTTATTTTATTCTTTTATATCGAGGATAATGGAATAAGCACTTACGTGCTTTTTTACGTACATCCAGTCCCCGTGTGTAGTATGCGTTTTTGTAAATTGTCATGTGTTCCCACAGGCACACAAAGGCCTACTCTTACGAAAAGGGGAACATGATTTTAACGTGTGCGCGCAAGATGTTCTGCGTGCGATCGGCACACGGGGTGTCGGTTTATAGTCTCCTCCGATGTAGCCAAGGCTAGCCTAGTCTAGAGCGACGAAGGCCTGCTGTTTGATTGATTCTTAGTGTAACGTTGACAGCTAGCTTACCCTCCTCTTGATGACCCCTAAGTGATAGATAACCCGGCCCAGGGGAGGGAAGGAAGTATATATATATATATATATATATATATATATATATATATATATATAATATATATATATATATATATATATATAAGAGAGAGAGAGAGAGAGAGAGAGAGAGATACAAATATCTGAAGTGTCCTCTCTCCCCTAAGGCATCACCACCACCATTATTTACGACAGTTGATTGATTGATGGATTAACTATGTAAAGATAAGCATCACTTACACGCTGCACACAGTTTTGGAAGTCGCCCCCACAAAGACACACGACGACGACGAGGATAGGGGGTAGGTAGGTACGTAGGTAGGTAGCAAGGAGATAGATCAGGCAGGATCACAACTCTCTCTCTCTGGGAAGACAGAAGGAACAGTTGATGTCGAAGTCAAAGGCACACCACTAACCACCGCAAAACCGCCCTGTACTGCGTGGGTTTGCGCGCGCGTTGCTTTTTATAAGAGTCCCTCCCCCTCCTCCTCCTCCTCCTACCGCCGGCAAGTAGGGCCTTGCGCGCATGCATGCATGATGTAACGAGCGGCAGAGCCTTGCAGAGAGAGAAGAGGGGGGGGGGGGGGGGGGGGTGAAGGGAGAAAGTTTCCAGAAAAGCTAGGAAACCCGACGGCGAAAGGGAAAGTGAAAGGGTTTTGTGAGCTGTCGCTAAAAATGGCTTGCTAGGTTTTTCCGATTTTTGTGATGGATATGATAAAGCCGGTATAGTGTGAGGGGTGGGGTGGGTGGGGGGATTTCCTGACAGTCTTGAGGAATTTATAGAACCAGCTCACACACAGTAAAAGTAGGTTGGTTCCGGTCTGTGTGGGGTTAGAGGTTTGGGTCGTGAAGAGGAATTGCGTTTTTCGCAGATGGTAATAATAGGAAGAAAAAGAGGCCGTTCGTTGACGTAGTAATAATAATAATACTGTATGGAATTTATATAGCGCTGAATCTTGTAAAGCAACAAATGAAAGCGCTCAGATGAATTTTTTTAAAATTATGCAGTACCTAAAGTTTAGTTGTATGCTGTTGTTATTATTGTGTGTGGTGCCAAGCGCGCGCTCTCTCTCTCTCTCTCTCTCTCTCTCTCCCCACTCATCTCTCTCTCTCTCTCTCTCTCTCTCCACTCACTCCTCACTCACTCTCTCTCTCTCCCCTCTCTCTCTCTCTCTCTCTCTCTCTCTCTCTCTCTCTCTCTCTCTCTCTCTCTCTTAGATTGTAGGTGGCAGGAGTGTTCCAGTCATATTCAGGAGAGTGATCGTTTTAGTTTGTATAGGCAGTTTAGTTTATTAGGTAAAATTCCTGTATATTTGTCAATGAACATGGATAGACATCTTAAACATATGACAAAATTTAGATTTGGAGTGTCTGAATTGTTTGTGCACAATCTTCGCTATAGACAACACTGTGTTACAGATCTTCTTTGTCCATTATGTAAGGGGTCTGTCGATAACGAAGTTCATTTTGTATTATGTTGTCCTATGTTAAATGATCTTAGAACTCAGTTGATACCGCAAAAATATGTGAGCTGTCCTTCCATGTTTAGACTTTGTATACTTATGTCATCATCTAACGAACGCATTAATAAGCGACTAGCAATTTATTTATATAAAGCTTTTAAAATTAGAAATACTATCTGTACTTGAGGTATTATTCTTCTGTTCATAAATGTTTCTTATGCAACATGTTTTGGAATGTTGATTATATAACCCCCCCACCCCCACCCCCACCCCCCATCCCTTCATGAGGGGCCAGGGCCTATAATGAATAAAACTTTCGCATTCTCTCTCTCTCTCTCTCTCTCTCTCCTCTCTCTCTCTCTCTCTCTCTCTCTCTCTCTCTCTCTCTCTCTCTCTCTCTCTCTCTCTCTCTTCGATGGGACACACACACTACACACAACCACTACTACTACCAACACCACCACACCACTCTCTCCCCCCCCCCCCCCCCCTCTCTCTCTCTCTCTCTCTCTCTCTCTCGGATGAGACTATACCGAGGCCCCGTGTGCGAACGCATGCAGAACATCTTGCGCACACGTTAAATCCTGTTCCGCTTTCCCATTGTGTGCGGTGGAAACAGATGACAACATTGACAAAACCGCATACACACGGGTACTGGATGTAAAAAAGCACATGGAGTGCTTATTCCATTGATCCTCGATATGAAAGAATAAATAAATAAATAAATCTCACACACACACACACACCACACACACACACACACACACACACTACACACACACACTCACCACACACACACACACACACACACACACACACACACACACACACACACACACACACACACACACTACACACACACACACACACACTACACACCAAATTTGTAGGGATGATAATTCATCTTAATCCAGTATCGTGCAGTTTTCAACGACTTAAAACTTTCCATTCCTGGCTTACGAATGACTTCAGAATCGGTTTTTGTAAATCTTTATAAAAAGAAAAAAAGGAAAAGAGGCACTTGCCTTTGCCACAACCTTCTAATCCGGTTTATATTCCTCCTTCTTGGTCCAGCACTCAGACAACAACCATTGTTGTCTGTGTCAAACGAGCAGAAATGCTTCGTACTGCCGTTAAGCGCCTGACAAGTCAGGCCCAGCGCATCCGACTTCGGCGTGGGAGAGAATCGTTATCTTTTTTTTAAAGTCTTTTTTTCGAAAAACAAAAAGGCGGGAGAATGGACCAAGGACGCAGAAAATAGACGAAGAAGGAGGTGACGGGAAGAAGAAGAAGAAAAAGAAAAGAAAAAAGAAGAAAGAAACAAGGCAGAAACAAAGAAAGGGATAGAAAAGAGGGAAAAATTAAATTAAAAAATTTTTTTTAATGACATCTGAGCGCTTTGATTTGTTGCTTTACAAGATTCAGCGCTATATAAATTCCATACATTATTATTATTATTATTATTAATTCCCAGCACAGAAGTTCCAGAAGGTGGGGGATGCTATTTATACTGACAGATCCCCGGCGTTCCCACAGGTTGGGGAAGGGGGGGGGGGGGGGGGGGGTGAGAGAGGTGGGGGGGGGGGTTGTTGGAAGGGGGTAATTAGGTTTATATTCCTCATTCACGCCAACTTCTCATACAGTGTTTACTTTAGTCTCCCAGCAATTGTTTTGTTAATTGTGATGATGAGATTATTTTGTTCGCTTCCCCCGGATAGAGCTCCGAGGTTCACCATTGGTCAGTTAACCCCCCACCCCACCCCATATGTGACTGTTTCTCCCCACCATTAAGGTAGCCGCATTCCGACTTCGGGGATGGCGTCTAAACACGAGACCAGTAGTATGCATGTGTTTGGCTTGGGGTTGGGGTTTTTTGTTGTTGTTTTTTTAATTATTTATTTATGTATACCACTTTAAGTCACGGCAGATTTCTCTGCGCGAAATTCGGGCTGCTCTCCCCGGGGGGAGAGCGCGTCGCCACAAGAGCGGCGCTAAACTGTCATCAATTCTCACTGGCACGTAATGGGGTCTACTCTTCCGAAAGGCAGAACGTGTGTTTAATTAAACACGTGTGCGCGAGACATGTTCTGCGCGCGTTTGCACACGGTACGAGGCCTCCGTTTACAGTCTCATCTGAAGAACTGGGGGAGTCGGGTGGGTGGGTACTGATGTTAACTCCAGAGAGAAAAGATCCTCTCAAAACGGGTGCCTCGGTGGTGGCTCGAACCCTGGCTGTCAGATCCCCGAACCCAACCAGTCTAACCACTGCTACAGGATTAGGTGTCTCCTCCTCCCCTCCCCCTCCCTTTCTCTCTCTCTCTCTCCTCTCTCTCTCTCTCTCTCTCCTCTCTCTCTCTCTCTCTCTCTTCTCTCTCTCTCTCTCTCTCCTCTCTCTCTCTCTCTCTCTCTCTCTCGTTAATTCTAAATGACATCTAGGATGTTACGCTGGTGAATGCACAACCACCAACTCGGATGATGAAGGGTGGGTTTACTCAAATGATGACCGGTTAACTCGGATGATGAAGGGTTAACTCGGATGGTGAAGTTAACTCAGATGATAAAAAAAAACAACCTCAGATGATAAAGGGCGGGTTAACTCGGATGATGAAGGGTTAACTCGGATGATGAAGGGTTAACTCAGATGATGAAGGGTGGGTTAACTCAGAT
>CM054156.1:27451176-27458676 GCA_028751875.1 Rapana venosa
AAAAAATCCTCTTGAACAAGATTCGAACCCGGATCAGCAGATAACGAGCGCAATGCCGCGCGCATCACTCTTAACCACCAGGCTATCCCGTCCTCCATCATGATGAGCTCTATGAGCTACTAGGCCATCCTAGCTGTTGCGATTAGATTAAAGGCCCAGCGAAAAACTTGGCCCTAAGAATCGATCCCTCTCCCTCGTCAAGTCCGTTGGCTAATTCATCTTGGGAGGGTTGTTTTATCTTTAAGAAAGGAAAACGCGAGGAGAAAGAGTGATAGATAGGCAGTGGTTGGGGTTAGATCAAAATAGGCAGTGGTTGGGTTTAGGTCAAGATAGGCAGTGGTTGGGTTTAGGTCAAGATAGGCAGGAGTTGGGTTTAGGTCAAGATAGGCAGTGGTTGGGTTTGGGTCAAGATAGGCAGTGGTTGGGTTTAGGTCAAGATAGGCAGCGGTTGGGTTTGGGTCAAGACAGGCAGTGGTTGGGTTTGGGTCAAGATAGGCAGTGGTTGGGTTTAGGTCAAGATAGGCAGCGGTTGGGTTTTAGGCAGCGGTTGGGTTTAGGTCAAGATAGGCAGCGGTTGGGTTTAGGTCAAGATAGACAGTGGTAGGGTTTAGGTCCCTGCAGCTCAAGATAGACAGTGGTTGGGTTTGGGTCGAGATAGGCAGTGGTTGGGTTTAGGTCCCTGCAGCTCAAGATAGACAGTGGTTGGGTTTGGGTCAAGACAGGCAGTGGTTGGGGTTATGTCCCTGCAGGTCAAGATAGACAGTGGTTGGGTTTGGGTCAAGATAGGCAGTGGTTGGGTTTAGGTCCCTGCAGGTCAAGATAGACAGTGGTTGGGTTTGGGTCAAGACAGGCAGTGGTTGGGGTTAGGTCCCTGCAGCTCACCTGCTCAGTTCTCCTGTCGGGGGCGACTTCAATTGTGGGTGGTAGTATTGTATAGCCGCAGATGCACTGCCCCCCCCCCCCCCCACCCCACCCCCACCCCGCCGTCACCTGTCTCCCTCCCCTTCCGCTTCAGTCCTTCTGCCTTCAGTCAGTACATGTCTTTTCACTGAGCTCCCTCATGGAGGATGTCCATCGAGGGCCTGTCAGTATAACTGCATAACCAGCTGTGCTGGGAAATTCTTTCTTTCTATCCCTCATTTGTTTCTGTCTGGTCCATTCTTCCTGCCCCCCCCCCTCCCCCTTCCCCCCCCCCCCCCTTCCCCCCCCCCCCCCTCCCCTTCCCCCCCCCCCTTTCTCCCCCCCAAGAAAGGCTTAAAAGATAACAGTTATCTGTCTCCTACGCCGAAGTCGTATGTGCTGATCCCCACATGCCAGGTACTTATAACGCAACGCATTTTTCGCTCATTTGATAGACAACGGTAGTTGCAACGAAGTAGAAGGAAAAAGAATCCAAAAGTAATAAAGGTGGTTAATTTGTTCCTATCACATAAACGGTCGGTGGGGGGGGGGGGGGGGGGGGGGGTGGGGGGGGGGTACGAGGCGTCAGAGACCTCAGCTTCTCTAGAGGCCAGCATATTGAGGGCTGCGGCGCCCATCTCCTCCTCTCCCTCGCTGCTTTTACCTTCCCTGACCCTAAAGAGGGCAGGTACCCATTTACAGCTAGGTGAACTGGGGCACTGTACTGAAGCCAACGGTCACCCATCCAACTAAGTAACCTCGCTCAATGCTGCTTAACCTTAGCTGGAGGAAAGCGAGCGCTCTGACCACTAAGCTGTCCCGTCCTCTAAGAAGAATTCAGTGAGTTAGAGATGCAAGTATATGTACATTGTGTATAGGATGCCCGTGATTTCATCCTTCAGAAATGTCATCCTTTTGACTGTGGTCGGCGGGGCTATAAACAGCAGGATTGGATTGGTTTTGACAACGTCTGTATTACAATTTGGCTCTTGACAAATTCGCTGGCAGGTCCACAGGAACCCCTTCTCACCATCGTCAAGAAGAAAAAGCTGACATGGTTCGGCCACGTCACTCGCCACAACACTGTGCCAAAAACAGTACTGCAGGGAACACTCGAAGGTGGCAGAAAAAGGGGAAGACAGAACAAGTCATGGATGGACAACATCAGAGAATGGACCAGGATGAATGACTCGGCACTACTGCGCAGAGCCGAGGACCGAGATGGATGGAGGAGGCTTACCACGGCATCGTCTTTCGTGTCTCCTCCACGACCGCCAAGGTCACGGGACTGATGATGATGATGATGTATTGCAATGTTGACTGACGTCAATCTGCGTCTTCCTGATATAACGACTAGTCACTCCACACGGAATTAGCTCCTTTTTTTCCCCAGTCTGTTGTGGTGTAGCACAATTATGTGGATCGGTGGTCTAGAGGTAACACGCCTGCCTAGAAAGCGAAAAGTCTTTTCGTAAGAGTAGGCCATTGTGTGCCGGTGGGAACAGATGACAGAATTTACAAAACCGCATGCTCACGGGGACTGGATAATTTTTTTGAAAAAAGCACATACGCGCTTATTCCATCATCCTCGATATAAAAGAATAAACTAAAATTTAAAAAAGTCCGGGGTCGAACTGATTGTTCGATTCCCATTTGGGCCCGAAATTTTCCCCCATCCACTAGACCAAGAGTGTTGGTCTGGGCGCTAGTCTTCCGGATGAGACGATAAACCGAGGTCCGGTGTGTTACACATATTTAGTGCACGTAAAAGAACCCACGGCAGCAAGAGAGTGTCCCTGGCAAAATTCTGCAGAAAAAGAGCCGCTCTGTTAAGGAATCAAATACAGTTGCAGACAGGAAAAGAAAAAGAATGGGTGGCGCTGCTCTTGTGGCGACGCGCTCGCTCTCCCCAGGGCAGAGCAGCCCGAATTTCAACGCAGAGAAATCTGCCGTGACTTAAAGTGGTATAAAATGAAAGGAAACAAAAGAAAAGAACCAGTTCTTTTGTCTTGAAAAAAACAAAAACACTTTGACTTTACAGAGTATGCCATACCAAACGAAAGAAGCAAGTTCTTCTGTCACACACACACACACACACACACACACACACACACACACACACACCTGACTTTACGAAGCGTGTCTTTTTTATGCCAAAAAAAAAGGGGGGGGGGGGGGGTAGATGGGAATGCTTTGTTTAAATCTAAGCTTACGGCTGCTTTTCTATGCATCATTTTTGTTTGTTTTGTTTTGTGGGGTTTTTTGTTGTTGTTTTTTTGTTGTTTTTGTTTGTTGTTGTTGTTTTGGCGTTTGTTTGTTGTTGGGTTTTTTTTGGGGGGTGTTGGGAGTAGTCGTTTTTGCAACACAGGGATGAAAGATGAGGACACAAAATTCAGGGGGCAAGGTTTAATTTGAAGCTTACACGTCATCATGACACTGACTAGATCTAGATCTACCCTCCGTTATTTTTACCTTGAGGTCTTTTTATTTTATTTTATTTTTTTTTTTGGGGGGGGGGGTGCCGCCCCTGTTTGTTTTGTTTTTTTAATATCCCCCCCCCCCTCCTCAAAAACAACAAAAACCGCTGTTGCATAGCATCGTGTGTCCTGTGCTCATTTGATGGGGGAGGAGGGGGGGGGGGGGGTGAATTTTCGTCTTCGTGGAACGCTCAGACAGCAAATACTGTTGTCTGCTGTCACATGGGGGGGGGGGGGGGGGGGGGGGGGGTGGGGGGGGGGGGGGGGGGGGGGGGGGGGGGGGGGGGGGGGGGGGGGGTTACATTGCGCTGTCGGTAGGCTACGATGGCTGCACACCGGTATTAAAAAAATCTCTCTTTCCCTTCTGGTTTTCTATGTGACTCCTATACTGCACGTACTAAGGCATCTACAGAAATAAAAACCGCTTTTTGTGAAAAACTAGTCTCTTGACTCAAAAGTCATGTGATTTTGAACAAATTTGGTAGGTTTGAAATTTTTTAATTTTTCAGCAGACAGTCGTCTGCTAGCTTCCTTACCGCAATATGCATGCGCGGGGTCAACGCTATATGAATACAGGCAATGCTCATTCGATGATTATTTCTAACTTTCTCGTGACTGCCTGGTATTGCTCTATGTCCTCAATCCCAAAAACAAGCGCACAATCCATTTTTTCATGCTTTAAAAAAAAAATCTGTGAAAATCACTTAACTTTTTTTTTTCCCACTCGCACTCTATAGAAGATACTACATGACCCCCAAATTAATACCGGTGTGTAGCCAGCCGATTGCCTCGAGCTACGATGGCGGAGGGTTGGGTTTGGCAGTAAACGTAATGCAGCCATGGTTACAACCGCGAACGGTTGAGGCTTCGTCATTTATCTTGCAGACAGATGCGGAAACACGTCAGTATTACGTCAGCATACTAACACGTCAGTATCACATCAGCATATATATATATATATATGTTGGGTTGGGTTGTTTTTTGTGTGTGTTGTGGGGGGGTTTTTGGTGTGGGGTTTTTTTTTTTTTTTTTTTTGGGGGGGGGGGGGGTTGACGAACACTACAGTAGAGAGAAGGGAAGAGAGTGAGAGCTATCCCACAGCAAGATGAAGCATGAGAAAGAAAGAAAGAACAAAATGTTTGAAGGTTTCTTGGAAAAAAATAGTTTGGTAGGTACTCTCGGTTTCGGTCGTCGTGTCGTATGTTTTGTTGTTGTTGTTGTTTTGGTTACCGTTGCAGCTCTCATTCCCACGAACGTATTGATTCTAATGTCTGTGGCCTGTCTCATCCATCGTTTGTGTGTGTGTGAGAGAGAGAGAGAGAGAGAGAGAGAGAGAGAGAGAGAGAGAGAGAGAGAGAGAGAGAGTATGCATAGGAGATTATCTCTGATAAACGCGGGTTTTTGGTGTGGTTTTTTTTTTTAATGTACACGGTGTACAAAATGAGTTGCGGCGCAAAAAAACAACAACAACACAAAAACCTGGATATGGAAACCACGTCAGTACACACGCGCGCACGCATACGCACGCGCGCGCATACACACACACACAACACACACACACAACACACACACAACACACACACACAACACACACACACAACACACACACACACACACCACACACACACACAACACAGCCCCCCTCCCCCCCCCCCCCCCACACACACACACGGGGGGGGGGGGGGGCGGATTACTAACGAAACTGAAGGGACAAGTTCCCCCCTTAAAAAAGGTGAATTCCTAGTATACATTATAATTTCCAAGACACAGCTACTCACATACAAATCAATATCGTAGAGTCTGGTAATTCCATGCGCAACTGACTGATCGAATTTTAAAATGAATGCTTTGTGGGAGGGACCCGGGTGGGTAGATGGAGGGGGAGGGGGGGGCGGGTAATAATGATAATGATAATAATAAATGGAATTCATATAGCGCTATATCTTGTAAAAATTTTAAAAAATCAAAGCGCTTGCATTCGACCCACTCCTAGACATGCAACCAACAATAATCAACAGTTTTAACATTTAAATACACGCGCACGCACATACACACATACACACACACGCACATGCACGCGCGCACACACACACACACACACACACACACACACACACACACACAACAACACACACACACAACACACACACACACAACACAACACAACACACACACACACACACACACAACACAACACACACACACACACACACACACACACACACACAGACAGCCTACAAGAGATTATTTAAACGTTGAGCTCGTGATCTAACTCAGCTGGTTAGAAGCACGTATAAGTGCTTATAGGCATTATTATCCTCGATATAAAAGAATACAGATTTTTTTTTTTTTAAGATTAAAAATAAAACCAATGCCCAGGCTCGAGGGGATTTTTTTTTTTAACCCAGTAAAAAGAAAAAACATTATATAGTACCGATTCCTCCTCCACTCCTCCCTCCCCCCCCCCCCCCCCCCCCCCCGAGAGTTAGGTTGGTTGGGTTTTTTTTGTTTGTTTGTTTGATATTCCAAGAGCCCTGTGCTGTATGAAAGCATGCGGAATGATGTCTTGCGCATACTTTAAAGCCAAAACATTTGTACCAATTCCACTCTCCCGAAAGTTAGGGGTCGATGGGGGGGGGGGGGTCGATATTCAAGAGCCATGAAAGCATGTAGGAATATATTGCGGCATACTTTAAAAGCCCGTCCGCCCCCACACCCCTCCTTTTTTTAATTAAAAAAAACAACCTTCTTTTACTTCGATGGTAATGGAATAAGCACTCAACGTTCTTTTCTTTCTTTCTTTTTTTTTTTTTTTTTAAATATCCAGTCCCAGTGTGGCATGCAGTTTGTATGTAGTAAAATTTTGTCATCCCGCGTCCACTGGGTACTCACCACCGGCCTACTTAACCAGGCGAAACCTGGTGGGTTTTTTCCTGGGTTTTTTAATAATAATAATAATGTATGGAATTTATTTAGCGCTGAATCTTGTAAAGCAACAAATCAAAGCGCTCAGATTTCATTTCATACCACTTTAAGTCACGGCAGATTTCTCTCCGTGAAACTCGGGCCGCAAGATGTCCTGTGCCTTTTTGAGGAGTTATGGCATTTGCGTGCCAGCACCAACTGATGGCAAAATTGGAAAAAGAAAGGTTTAAAAAACAAAACAAAAAAAGACATGCAGACCAGTTTAGTGCTTTGACATCATCCTCGAAGTGGTTTTGTTGTTGGTGGTGTTTTGGGGTTTTTTTGGTGTTCATTTATCTATTCTTTTATTTTGAGGATCATGGAATAAGCGCTATTTTCTTTTACATCTAGTCCCCGTGTGTATGCGGTTTTGTCCATCCGTTCCCATCGGCACACTCTTCCGAAAAACGGAACGGGTTTTAACGAGTGCGCAAGATAATAATAATAATAATAATAATAATAAATGGAATTTATATAGCGCTGTATCTTGCACAGACAAAATCAAAGCGCTTAGTTCTGCGTGTGTTCGCACACATGACCTCGGTTTATATAGTCTCATCCGAAGGACTTTTTAGGGGGAGAGTGCAGTCTGCACTGATGTTAAAACTCCAGAGGGAACAAAAGAATCCTCGGCATGTGTCAGCTACCTTAAATTATGGGCAAACGCTCGCAGACACAAAATCTAAGCCATTGACTGGTGAACCTGGGTGCTCTAGATAGCTGAGAAACGGGGGGGAGAGAGAAAGCCATGCTTTGTACAAGTTAATATATGATGAACAGTTGACCGTTTTTCTACAATCTGGTAGCTGTAATGACCGGCAGTGAAAATAACATAAGTTTCAACGTAGAAATCTTCTTCAACGAACGGCTCAGTCAGCCACAACTGTTGTCTTGTCATATGAGCGGAAATGCGTTGCGCTTGCTGCCGTTAAGCGCCTATGAGCGGAAATGCGTTGCGCTTGCTGCCGTTAAGCGCCTGACAAGTCAGGCCCAGCACATCCGATTTTAGCATGGGAGAGAATTGTTATCTTTTAGTTCTTTGCAGGTCGGGGGGGGGAGGCGAGATTGGACCAAGAAGGCAGAAAAAAATAAGAGAAGGAGGTGGTAAGAGAGAGAAAAAGGCAGAAACAAAGAGAGGGATAGAAAAGAGGGAATTCCT
>CM054156.1:27463676-27483676 GCA_028751875.1 Rapana venosa
AAGCTGTGAAGAGACAGATACTATCGATGCAAGACACACACACACACACACACACACTCCTCCTCCCCCCACCTCATTACTGGGGGGGTAAAAAAAAAAAGACTATAGAGATAAGCTTGAAAGCACACTGTAAGTGAAAAACATGTCAAACAAGTGTGGTTTCTGTGAGGGCGTTGTCTTTATGCTTGGTGTGTACATAGTGAAAAACATGTTGACAACTTCTTGTCTTTTTGTTTTTGTGAGAGTATTTGTTTGTATGCTTGATGTGTACATACAGGCTGAAGAAATAAAGTATGGAATGAACCAAATCTGGGAAGCTGCATGTGTGTGTGTGTGTGATTAAAAGTGCTGCGGTTAATGTGTTCTCTGTGTGTGTTGTAAATGCCCTTCTTAGGATGATTAAAATGTTTTTAGCTTGACTTGTCTGTGCCCGTTTGTGTGTAGATATATGTTTGACAGACAAGCTAAAAGACTGTAGAATTGTATTTCACTAAAGGAATAAGAGAATAGAAAAAAAAAGAAACAGATTGAACTTTTAAAATGAATATAACACAGACTTTGAACGTGCGTACTCACACAAAAGCCGATCCACCTTTTTAAAGAAAAAAAAGAGAGAGAGAGAGAAGATGCCACAAGATAAGTGCTTATGGTCTTAGTGTCCATCAAAGCATTTATTCAAGATTTACTGTTTTTTTCCATTCCTCTGCTAGAGCTGTGAGGCTCACCAATGGTGAGATTTTTGTGTATGCAGCATCACTCTCCCCCCCCCCCCCCCCCCCCCCCCCCCCCCCCCCCCCCCCCCCCCCCCCCCCCCCCCCCCCCCTGCCCTCCCAAGCATTTGGGTAGTGACATTCTGACTTTGGGGATGAATTACATAATTAGGATATCCTTACTTCAATGAGGAAGAAGGGGAAAGAACTCTGTACAACAAACAGCAATGTAGAGTATTCTTTGTCCGAAAGAAGCAAGGCATTATAAACAAACCGTGATGTACATTCTAAGATAAGAATTCCGGGGAAGGGGGGGGGATTACAAAAAGCAGTGTACATTCTTTAAATTAGGGACTGCGTGATGTAGGAAATGGAGGGAAAATGATGATTTGTAAAATAATAATGATGATAATAAAAAGAAATAAATTCATTCTAAGATAATTTGGGGAGGGACATTACAAAAACCCATGTATATTGTTTTAAACTAGGGACTGGGCAATGTAGAAAATGGAGGGAAAATGGTAATTTGTAAAATAATAAGAATGATAATAATAAGGAAAAAATCCATGAAAATTAACAACTAACAAAATTAATAACCATTGTGTCATATGTTTGGGGATCCAAGATGCAGCTCGCTCGCTCTCTCTCTCTCTCTGTCTCTTCCTCTCTCTCTCTCTCTCTCTCTCTCTCTCTCTCTCTCTCTCTCTCTCTCTCTCTCTCTCTCTCACAGGCTGACTCATAACCTACACCCATAATAAGAGCTTGCAAATTACTCAAGTAAACTGAATCTATAACTATGTTATCCTGGCAAAAGCTTTCTTTTACGAAAAAAAACCAACAACCCAGTAAGCCTGTGAGAAAAGAACACACAAAGAATAAGCTTCAACCCCCACCCCAAACACATACACACACACACACACACACACACACACAGCAGAAGCAAACCAACAGGAACAACAAAAACTTAAAAAGTGGCCCCATACTATATCAATCAAGACTGTCTCCCAGTGGAGAGCAGATCACATTTTTTACACAGATGAGTGCAGTGATGACCACAGCATTACATACAATATAATTATTAGACACATGGGATTGGACAGTCGCCAACAAATCATTAACTACAAAACCTAATCAGTCAAACTTTTATTTTCAGATGGTACACTGAATAAGCGAAGCAACTGCTTTTTTCCCCCCAATTTAATCCATTCATCTTTTTTTTTAAAGGATTATATATATATAATATTTGCATACAAAGACTTTTTAAAAAAATAAACAAAATAAGCCATACAAGAGAAAGGCAGTCATCCATATAATGTCCTTTCTTCCAAAAAAACTTTGAACACATGTAGTGGAATCGAGCCATCTGTGTGTACGTGTGGATGGTGGTGGTTCTTTATTGCAATGGCGTTTGGTCATGTCACACGCTCCTCTGGTCTGGCTAAAACAGTCGTACAAGGCACAGTGAGGGGAGGGAGAAGAATAGGCAGACAAAGGACGAGATGGGAGGACAACATTCGAGAGTGGACAGACATGGAGCTGAGAGACACCCTGAGGGTGGCTGAGAGACGAGAGGACTGGAGAAAGGTGGTTGACAAAGCTTCGAAGGCGCCCCTAAAGGATTCGTAATCTGAGGGATCGGTGACGAGTGGAATCAAGATACATGATCCTCTCCCTCTCTGACACTTTTTAAGAAGCACATGTACCATACCAGCAACCAGGAAAAATGAAACCAGCCACAGTGAAGAGGCTGTAGGCCTACTAGTTCTTCGTGTCACTGTGACTGCACTGCAAATTTAAATAAAATTCAGTTCATATTTCACAATATTGTTTATTCCCATTAACTCTTGAGCTGTAGAGCCTCACTCATCTATCATCATCATCATCAGACCCGTGACCTTGGAGGTCGTGGGGGAGACACGAAAGACGATGCCGTGGTAAGCCTCCTCCATCCATCTCGGTCCTCGGCTCTGCGCAGTAGTGCCGAGTCATTCATCCTGGTCCATTCTCTGATGTTGTCCATCCATGACTTGTTCTGTCTTCCCCTCCTTCTGCCACCTTCAGTGTTCCCTGCAGCACTGTTTTTGGCAGAGTGTTGTGGCGGGTGACGTGGCCGAACCATGTCAGCTTTTTCTTCTTGACGATGGTGAGAAGGGGTTCCTGTGGACCTGCCAGCCGTGTTATTTGACTCTTGACAAATTCATTGGTCTTTCGTTCTCTCCAGGATATGCCCAGTAGTTTTCTATGGCATTTTGTTTCGAATGACTGGATTCGCTTTGCTGTTTCAGCAGTCAATGTCCAGGTTTCACTTCCGTACAGCAGGATCGTCTGAATTGGGCTTTGTAGAGCTTTAGTTTGATTGGGAAACTGATCTCTTTACTTTTCCATATGGTGGTGAGTTTTGTCATGGAAGATGTTGCCATGGCTATTCTGACTTTGATTTCTGTCGTCGATCGCCCGTCCTTTGTGAGTGTAGCGCCAAGGTATTTAAAAGCGTCTACCTCCTCCAGTTGTTGGCCGTTCATGTAAATTTTAGCAGTGGCGTTGCTCGTGCTGTTCACAAGTACTTTACTTTTCTCCGAGCTCACCTCCATCCCATATGCTCCAGCTCTGTTCTCAAGTCTGGTAGTAAGATCTTGCAGCTCTGTGTTACTTCCGCCCATGAGGTCAATGTCATCGGCAAACCGTAAGTTGTTGAGGGGTCTGCGCCAATGGAGATGGTAGAGTGGAAGTCATGGAGGGTCTCTCTCATAATGTTTTCCAAGAACAGATTAAACAGGACTGGAGATAACAGGCATCCTTGTCGGACCCCAACTGTGGTTTTGAAGTAGTCTCCGACCTGATTGTTCAGAAGGACTGCACTGCTTGCGGTGTTGTATAGTGCTTGAATGGTTTGCACTAGTCCTTCTTCATCTATACAAGGGAGATAATTAGAACACCACCACCCCTCCCCATCGCACACGTACACATAGATGGTTCTGTGGAAAAGGTTACCAGAAGTAGAAGTGGAGGAATCTTTAAGAAAACTGAACGGCCCTGATAATTATCTGTATATCACTTTCATTCACAGCAGATTTCTCTGCACGACATTGAGGCTGCTCTCACAAGGGAGAGCATATTATTGCCACATGGGCAGCGCCACCCATCATCTTTTTCTTCTTTTCCTATCTGCTTGTGTATTTGCTTCCCCAGTAAGTGATAATCATGGCCTCTGTGGTAGGCAGGGCTGTAAACAATAACGTTGGGTTAGATCTGAATGAGGAGAACAAACTTCCAACATGCCACGCCAACAGAAAAATTTCCTGCAAGGTTACAAACTGAGAAGCTATTTTCCCCCATACAAAGCCATTTTCTCTGACACACGTTCAGCCTTGCACTCTCTTTTGTCAAGTAAACTCCCAAACCAAGGAACTAGATGCCCATGCCGCTAGGTTACACACAGTTCAGCAAGGAAGCTGATCGTCCAGAAACCCTGCAACATTCGTGTCGGGAATCAGTACAGAAGCAGAGAGAAGCTGCCTGGCCCACAAGACGAAGAAAAGTTACGCAATTCTGGAGAAAGCTGAGACTGCAAACATTTCAAAGACCGCAGCCAAAGCCTTGGTCTGAGGTGAGACAGATGAGAAGGTACAATGATTGGCTTCCTTTCCCCCGAACTTCTGTGGAGATCTATTCAAGTTGCCAGTTTGTATGCGCCACCACATACCATCTCTCTCTCTCTCTCTCTCTCTCTCTCTCTCTCTCTCTTTCTTTCTTTTACTTGTTCTTTGTTGTTCCTGTCTGCCATACAGTTGTCTTCGGATGATACTATAAACCGAGATCCTGTGTGCGAACGCACGCGGAACATATTGCGCGCACACATTAACAGCTGTTCCACTTTCCAGAAGAGTGGGCCATAACGTGCCAGTGGGAACGGATGACAAAATTTACAAAACTGCATACCTACAGGGACTGGATGTAAAAATTAAAAAAGCACATGAGTGTTTATTCCGTTATCCTCAAAACAAATTAATTAATAAATAGATATGAAAGTGGGTTTTTTTTCTGCAGAATTTTAGCCTTTCAGGGACAACCTGATCTCTGGTTGTCCTTTCATTTCTGGCATTTACATGCGTGGTTCAGGTCTCATTTTCTCATCATCCAACCCATCCTTCGGATGAGACTATAAACCGAGGCCCCGTGTTCGAATGCATGCAGAACATCTTGCGCACACGTTAAATCTTGTTCCGCTTTTCAAAAGAGTAGGCCATTGTGTGCCGGTGGGAGCAGATGACAAAATTTACAAAACCGCATACACACGGAGACTGGACGTAAAAAAAAGCACGTTAGTGCTTATTCCATTATCCTCGATATAAAAGAATAAATAAATAAATCATCTCGTCTGGCACTTGCAGTCAGATCACACTCATGCTCAAGTAGAGTGGCTGGTAGGTTGTTTTTGTTGTTGTTGTAATAATGTATGGAATTTATATAGCGCTGAATCTTGTAAAGCAACAAATCAAAGCGCTCAGATTTCATTTCATACCACTTTAAGTCACGGCAGATTTCTCTCCGTGAAATTCGGGCTGCTCTCCCCGGGGAGAGCGGGAGAGCGCGTCGCCACAAGCGCAGCGCCACCCATTTTTTTCTTTTTCATGTCTGCAACTGTATTGTGTTTCCCTATCAGAGTGGCTTTTTTCTAAGAATTTTGCCAGGGACAACTCTCTTGTTGCCGTGGGTTCTTTTACGTGCGCTAAATAATTACGTGTAACACACGGGACCTCGGTTTATCGTCTCATCCGAAAGACTAGCGCCCAGACCACCACTCATGGTCTAATGGATGGGGGAAAATTTTCCGGTCCAAACGGGGTACGAACCGCCGCACACTTCAGACCCGGACTTTTCGCTTTCTAGACAGGCGCGTTACCTCTAGACCACCGATCCACTATGTTCACTATGTTGTGCGTTCCCCAGCTTAACACTCTGGGGGGGGGGGGGGGGGGGGGGGGGGTCACCCAGAATATGCACTCTTGACTTTCTCATCCCACCTGGGAATCACTGTGAGATAGGAAGCACACTGGATAATAATAATAATAATGTATGGAATTTATATAGCGCTGAATCTTGTAAAGTAAACAAATCAAAGCGCTTGCATTCAAATCATTCACACGCATGCAACCATCCATAAATATCAAGATAAACAAATATCAAATTTATATACACAACACACTTAGGTGGGGGTGGTGGAGGTGAAGGCAGCTATTGAGAAGTAGGAACAAATAACAGGGGAAGATCTCAAGTAGAGTATAAGTTCGTTTTGAGGCTAGATTTGAAAGAATCAAATGAAGACTTTTGGCGAAGGGAAGAGGGAGGTCGTTCCATGTAGAGGGACCAGAAACAGAGAAAGAGCGACGGCCAACAGTGGTTTGTTTAAATCTGGGTGTTCGAAAGCACAACGTATCTACAGATGAACGAAGGGAACGGGACGGAGTGTACAGGTGAAGACAGTCACAGAGATAAGAAGGTGCAGATTTGTGGAGACATTTGAAACAAAGGGTATTAATCTTATACTTTATTCTTTGTGAGACAGACAGCCAGTGAAGAGATCGCAAAAGAGGAGTGATGTGTTCAGATTTTTTCTTTCTAAGGACCAGTCGAGCTGCAGAGTTTTGTATGCGTTGAAGGGAGTGGATGGATGATGCCGGCAAACCAGCCAAGAGATAATTACAGTAGTCCAGTCGAGAAAGAATAAGAGATGTGACAAGTTTGGATGTTGCTTCAGTAGACAGATACTTGCGAATTGCATTTATGCGCCATAATTGATAGTAGCAAGACTGGCAGATCTGGGTGATGATTTTTTTCGTAGAGACTGTGTTGTCAAGAACCACACCTAGATATTTCACAGAGCTGGACAGAGGAACCGACGTATTGCTGAATTTCACTGAAGTCGTGTGATGGAGGAAAGTTTATGTTTGGTCCCCATGAGCATGGCTTCCGTTTTATCGGCATGGATGAGAAGTTTGCGTGTGTGTGACTGTTTTCAAGTAACTCGCCATATAGGCAGCTATACTCCGACTTCAGAGGAGCTGGTAAGATACTTATGGTTTTGAACCATTCGGATGAGACTATAAACCGAGGCCCCGTGTTCGAACGCATGCAGAACATCTTGCGCACACGTTAAATCTTGTTCCGCTTTTCGGAAGAGTAGGCCATCGTGTGCCGGTGGAAACAGATGACAAAATTTACAAAACCGCATACACACGGGGACTGGATGTAAAAAAGCACATGGGTGCTTATTCCATTATCCTCGATATAAAAGAATAAGAACCAGACCCTAGACTTCTCACTTTCTAGACACGTGCTTTACAGCTAGAGTACTGATCCATCTCATCATTGCAATTTTTTTTAATTGAGTGGATCGGTGCTCCAAAATCTTGCAATACCTAGTCATGCAGTGTTGAATGCCAATGTGTGTGTGTGTGTGTGTGTGTGTGTGTGTGTGTTGTGTGTGTGTGTGTGTGTGTGTGTGTGTGTGTGTGTGGTGTGTGTGTGTGTGTGTGTGTGTGTGTGTGTGTGTGTAAGTGTGTGTGTGTGTGCCTGAAATTTTGATCAACAGTGTCTGATGAATGTGGGCTCCTATGTGTTGCAGAGAATCAATAATTAGAACTATTGTCTTGTTGTTTAAAAAAAAAATGTTTGTTTTCAGTAGTGCTGCACTTGCCAGAATTTGTCTTAATGAGATGACAAAGTTGTATTGAATAGGAATGAATTATGCAAACAAACAGAAATCACTACAGCAATAACAAACACCTTGTTGTTATTTCTATCTTTGTTATTTTTGTATTTTCTTTATTTGTTGTATGACTTGAGCTTATGTTATACTGTCTTGGTTTTGTTTTATCTTGTCTTGTGAGTCTTGTTTTTGTTTGTTTTTGCTTTTGTTGTTGTTGTTGTTTTTTGTGTGTTTGTTTGTGTGCTTTTTGGTTGGTTTTTTGTTTGTTGGTTGTTGTTTGTTGTTGGGTGGGTTGGTTGTTTTTGTTTTTTTGGGGGTGGTTTTTTGTTTTGTTTGTGTTTTTAAGATTTTCTTCATTTATCTGTTTGACTTGAGCTTATGTTATACTGTCTTGATTTGCTTTATAATGTTTTGTTAGTCTGGATTTATATATAAAACAAAAATCTCCATAGACTGTCTTCAACATGTGTGAACATTGTATTTTGATTGCTTTTATATGTCAATTTTCTTGATTTTTTTTGGTGTGAGGGCATGATGAGAAAAAAGTTGTATAAGCTTAATCTTTTACCCTCAATAAAGATCATTTTGACTTGACGACTTGAAACCTTTTCATGTGAAAGTTTTTAAAAAAATTGTATCAGATTTGAATCCAATCCATTCCTGTTATTTATAATCCCATCCAGCTGGTCTTTTACAGTCAAAATTTCAGATGTTGTTAATCTTCCTTAAAGTGCTGCATGTAGATTTGTAGTAAATCATCATTGAGAGTATACTTTTAGCCCTTTAGGTCAAACTGGCACCTGTGGTAGGCTAGACTAGACAAGCCTCGACGAAAAAAGGAAGAAGGACAACTCTAGAGACACACACAGCTCAACCACTAAAGAACGGTAACTCAGTCATCGCTTGGCAAGTCAACAACATCCATTGCTTTCAGATCGACTGAGCATTGGGGACTGATACAGACTAATGGAGACGACGTGTGTGATTTGACAACGCAAACAAAACTATTGCTGCCACCGTTTTGATCGTGAGACTCGTTAACTTCTTGCACAGAGATGAGTGGCCGGATCGGGGATCTCTCTGCAAAGCAGGAATCTGCCCTGAAACAGGTAAAGGCTGGTCAACGTCAGAATTCGGTGAACGAAATCAAACCTTCGAAACGATTATTCAGTAAATAGCAGACGACACAATCGAAGTCTTTATAATATCACATCAGTACAAGTGAAAGTTGAGTTAGTTCGGTGTATAAGATTGTGACACTTTGTAAGTGTTTGTTTGTTTTTTCTCTCACCCTTTTACTGAAACAAATTGAAAAAAAGAGAAACAAGTGCATTCAGTGAAGTGTGGCGTTAGATCCATCCACTGTGAACACTGAACGGGTCTAACTTATTGAAGTAATTCTTCTTTTTCTTCATAGATTTTTAAAAGTCAATGATTGCAATAGACCACACACAACACACACACACACACACACAGTCACACACACACAGTCACACACAGTACATACACACACAGTACATACACACAGTACACACACATAGTATATGATACACACAGGCACACACACACAAACATGCACATAGTGTGTGTGTGTGTACATTACATGTATGTGTGTACATATATATATATATATAATAATATGTGTGTGTATATGTGTACATGTGTATGTGCATGAGTGTTTATAAACAGACAAACAAACGCAAACATACGTACACAACAACAACAGTGACAATAACTAACATAAGACAAGAATAACAGCCCAAACAAATGAAGAACAATATAGAACTAACAAAAGACAGGGAAAAAAGTCCAAAATACCCCCTCCCCCTTCCCAAGAAAACCACCTAAAACCCACAACAAACAAACAAAAACCAAAATAAACCAGAACTCCACCCCCACCATCACCAACAATAACAACAACCGAATGGATATAAACAGAGGAAACTGAAGAAAAGTTTCCTTTTAAATCATTTAAACAGTTACAATTTACATGTACACGTACACACCCTCACCCATATATCCCCTTCACCACATATACTCATATATAAGGAAAACAAGAAATAACCAAGCAGACATTGGATTCAGAGCACTGTGTGCTCTCATGTGTGTGTTTGTGTGCACATGTGTGTGTGTGTGTGTACACGTGTGTGTGGCTATGTCAGTATTATGTGTGTGTGTGTCTGTACATGTGTGTACATGCTGATTTTTATTTTTTTTAAATTTTATTCTTTTATATCGAGGATAATGGAATAAGCACTTATGTGCTTTTTTACATTCAGTCCCCACGTGTATATATGCGTTTTTGTACATTCTGTCATCTGTTCCCACCAGCACTCAATGGCCTACTCTTCCGAAAAAGCAGAACAGGATTTAACGTGTGCGCAAGATGTTCTGCGTGCATTTGCACGCGGGGCCTCGGTTTATAGTCTCATCCGAAGGATGATCAATGCTTGTGTGCCATTACAAGTATAAAGCAGCACAGTTAGTTGAACTAGTTGGTCCAGGTTTGTGCTAAAACCACAGTAGAAGCTAAAGAAGTGTTCAAGTCTTTCTGCTTGCTTGTTTTGGCTCCCTAGGTCACTGATTGACCTACGGAGCCAAAACGGCCCGTGATAACGCTTCAAGCAGTTCAAATGAAACGGATGAGATAGATCTTTAGATAATTTTGTCTGAAGTGGGTGAAGGGCCAAATAGCCTTTGTACCATGCACCTTGAGAAGTGAATGAATTACTTCACCAAAGACGTGAATCCACATCAACCAATCAATGCTTTACTCAGTCACAGTCAGTGATATACTGCTAGTGCTAGGTCTGTAACCCGTTAAAAATATTTTGAGGATAATGCCAGAATAAGCACTTGTGGGTTTTTGTTTTTTTACACCCAGTCCTTATGTGCAGGCAGTTTTGTCAATTTTGTCATCCATTCCCACCACCAGCACCAATGGCCTACTTTTTTTTGAAAGGTGGAACAGGTTTTTAACATATATATATATATATATATATACATGTTCAAGCTGTTCTGTGTAGGTTTACACACTATGTATTGTATGCAAGCATGGATTAGATGCACACATGCACACACTTATGTGGACAATAATAACACAAATTTGTTAAACACACATCTGGATGGATATGGCATGCACGCGCACACACACACACACACACACACACATATATATATATTATATATATATATTATATATATATATATATATATATATTATATATATATATATATAAAATGATGAATCATGGACTGAGTTACAAAATTTATGCATATTATTATTATATCACATATGTGCACGCACATACATTATAATCTTATTTATCTGTTTAGTATTACTGCATGTGCACACATAATAAACGCACATAGACAGATTATATATGATATATACATGAATACGTGTTTATGCACACACATGCTTACACTTGTGAGCATCACACACAACACACACACACACACACACACTCACATGACACACACACACATGACACACACACATGCATGAATACACATGTGTGCATGTGCACACACACATTTTGTATTGTATACTCATATACTATATGCACACACTCACAGGTCTTATATATATATATATAGAGAGAGAGAGAGAGATATATATATATATATATATGTATATATATATATACGTAACATGTACTTGTAATAAATTATATCATTAGTATAGTGGAGATACTTGCCACATGGTCGACCATCCCTGACACACTTAAAAAAGTCAGAGTGTGAGCATTGTGTAGCCTCGGTCAAAGGCTATTGTTAAGTATCTGACATCATCATTTTGGTTAATAATTACTTGATATATGATACACCACACTTTCTCGTCCCAAAGATAACAACAGCAGTCTGTTCTGTACACCTCCAGAAAATGAGCAGGGGTTGCCTATGCACCCACATTTTCATGAATACTTATATATAATACTTACACCAGTTATGGACTTTCTTTTCAAAGTTGAGGATTTTACTTTTCAATATACAGTGAAGCATTTGAACAATTAAACAAGAGTTTAGAGTCTACAATATTCAGTCTCCATGCGGAGATGCCGGAAACTCTTTCAGTATCATTTTTTTTTAAAATAGCATCCCCACCTTCTGGAAAATTCTCTATGCGAGGAATTCCCTCCTTTCTATCCCTCACTCTGTTTCTGCCTTGTTACTTCCCCCCTGTCCCCTCCTTGTAGTCAATATTCTGCCCTCTTGGTCCATTCTCCTGCCTCAAAGAAAGACAGAAAAGAAAACCATTCTCTCCCATGCCGTAGTTGGATGCACTGAGCCTGACTTGTCAGGAGCTTTTAACAGCAATGCAACGCATTTTCATTCTTATGACAGACAACGATTCATGAATTCATCAAGGAATCAAAGCAGATTGAAGAATGGGGGAAAAGGATGAGAAGAAGAGAACGCCGGATTGGAGCTGTAAAAAAACCCCAAAAAACAACAATAAATGGGATTTAAAAAAAAAACAAAAAAACATGCAACTTGCATCAACAGAAAGAGACAAACAAATAAAACTTGTACACAAACAGAAGAGGAAAGCTTGACGAGTAAAGATGAACAAACAATGAGGAGTTAAGATGAAAGACAGACAGACAGACAGAGAGGGGGAAAAAAGAACTTTGACTGGTGTGCTTGTTATTTGTCTTGTTAGATAATTTACAATTACTACATTTGTTCTTATCAACAACAACAACAACAAAAAGTGGCCACTACTCATATATATACAAATGTATGAATAATATTAATAAAATTAACAAGCTGCTACCATGGATGTGAAAAATGTGGAAATTGCTAATTTTGTCATTAGGGGAACAATTTGGGGAGGGGGGTGGGGGGTGTTATTAATACTAAATTATGAAGTAAATGGAAATGGCACTTGTAAGCATTGAAAGTGGTCTTCACATAATTATATATCATGGCATTTTTACTTCCAGAAGCCCCGTGTGCGAACGCACGCAGAACATCTTGCGCACGCGTTAAATCCTGTTCTGCTTTTCGAAAGAGTAGGCCATTGTGTGCCGGTGGGAACAGATGAGAAAATTTACAAAACCGCATACACACGGGGACTGGATGTAAAAAAGCACATGAGTGCTTATTCCATTATCCTCGATATATTTATTTTTTAAAAATTCATCTGAGTGCTTTGATTTGTTGCTTTACAAGATTCAGCGCTATATATAAATTCCATACATTATTATTATTATTATTATTATTATTATATTGCCATCCTTTTCGTTACACTTCACTTAGTTGCTGCTTGTACTAACTTGTCGTAGACACATATTATTTGGAACAGTAAGCATTTGGATTGACCTAGATATCTTTCCCGTTGATCAGAAATGTATTTAATCCTGTGATGCACTCCAGTGAGTGAGACAGTGAACTCTCGGTTTCAGTTTTCTATAGGAAATGCCGCTATGAGCAGAAAAGTCGGCAGTGCATTGTCATATTGCATTGTAATGTACTGTATTGTTTGATAAATGGTATCATGCATTGTATCGTGTTGTATAATTTGCATGTTAGTCACAGCAAGGGTTTTTTGGCGCTGCTCTTGTGGTGACGCGTTTTCCCCAGGGGAGAGCAGCCTGAATTTCATGCAGAGAAATCTGCCATGACTTAGGAAGAGTAGTATAAAATTTATAAAATAAAATAAAAAGAAATTAAAAAAAATTCTGGTTGTTCTCCTTAGAAAGAGTACTTTGCTATTTCTGTAGATCCACTTTCTTTTTCCTTTCTTTTCTTCTTTTCTTTTTTTTTGTGGGTGGTGGTGGGGGGTATAAGTATGTTTTCAATTGGATAACTGTCTTCTTCTTGTTCATTAAAATTTTTTTTTATTTTATTCTTTTATATCGAGGATAATGGAATAAGCACTTATGTGCTTTTTTTTTACATTCAGTCCCGGTGTGTATGCAGTTTTGTAAATTCTGCCATCTGTTCCCGCCGGCACACAATGGCCTACTCTTACAAAAAGTGGAACAGGATTTAACGTGTGCGCAAGATGTTCTGCGTGCGTGCTTTATCTCAGTTTATCACTTCATCTGAAGAACTACCTCCCAGACCACTGTAATGAGATGTGAAAAAAAAATCTGACTTCAGTTTTGCGCATGTGTGTGTGTGTGTGTTTATAAATTTAAAAAATAATGGACCAAGCACAAACAGGGATAGTTGTCGTCATGCTTCGGCCTTCGTTCTTCCTGAATCATGCTACTGTCACTTAATAAATGGTTACGCTTGTTAACTGGTACTAAGCTGTCTGTCTCATAGCGGGGGGGTGAATAGCTTGGTTGGTTAGAGCATTGCGCGTTGCGCTCATGATCATCTGACCCAGGTTCAAATCCTGTTCAAGGGGACAATTTCCTCTAGTATTAACATCAGTGCCGACTCCACTTCCCCAAAAAGTCCTTTGGATGAGGCTGTAAACTGAGGTCCCGTGTGCGAATGTACACAGACATGTTAGAACCTGTTCCGCTTTTTGTAAGAGTAGGCCGTTTTGTGCTGGTGGGAACAGATGAAAAAATTGACAAAACTGCGTACACAGGGGGACTGGATGTTAAAAACCCCCCACCAAGAGTGTTTATTCCATTAATAAATAATAATAATAATAATAATGATGATGATGATAATAGTAATGATAATAATAATAATGATGATGATAGTGCCAAAACAGTGAAAGAGTCTAATAGCAAACCAACTAAGTTAGGATATAGATATATCATTATTATTATTATTATTATTATTATTATTATTGTTGTTGTTGTTGTTGTTGTTATTATTATTGCCTTTTTCCTGTTGATGTGAAGAGTGACAAAGGCAGCGAGGCTCCAGTTTTCTCTAGAAGGAAGTAAAACGGAATATGTTCTGTGTTATATTCAGCACCACATCTGTTAAGTAAATAATAACTGTAAAATAATAAGTGAAGAAGGTACAGCAGACCTACTTATATATATATATATATATATGTATATATATATATATATATATATATATATTTATATGCTCAAATAATTTTTATACACTACAATCAATAAATTTTACTTTATTTTTGCATTGATACCTGGCATGGTGTGCATGTGTGTGTGTGTGTGTGCATGCATGTGTGTGTGTGTTTGTATGTGTGATACAACTGCTTTCCTTGTGTGTGTGTGTGTGTGCGTGCTACAACTACTTTCCTCGTGTGTGTATGTGTGTGTGAGTGAGCATGCATGAGTGCGTGAATGCGTGCGTGCTTGCGTGTGTGTGTGTGTGCCCGCGCATGCTACAACTGCCTTCCTTTTGTTTTCAGATCAAAGAAAATGTCCATGATTTGCTGACACCTGAGCATGATGATCACTTCCTCCTACGATTTCTACGAGGTATAAACAAGTTTATAACATTTGCTGTTTGTATGATATCATAATATAGTATATTGCTGTTAGTTACACTGTATTCAGGATATCAGGGGGGGGGGGGGGGGTATAGCCTGGTTAGTCTGAGTGATGTGCATCATGCTCGTGATCTGCTGACCCAGGTTCGAATTCTGTTCAAGGGGATACTTTCCCCTGGAGTTAACATCAGTGCTGACTCCACTCTCCCCAAAAGTCCTTCGGATGAGACTATAAACCGAGGTCCTGTGTGTGAACGCACGCAGACCTTCTTGTGTACCTATTCTGCTTTTCAGAAGAGTAGGCAATTGTGTGGTGGTGGGAATGGATGACATAAATTACAAAACTGCATACATTCGGGGACTAGATGTAAAAAAAAGCACATGAGTGCTTAATCCGTTATCCTCAAAATAAAAGAATAAGTAAATGAAATAAATAAATATAGTATATTGCTGTTAGTTACACTGTTTGTATGATATCATATAGTATTACAATCTCCATGGGGATGCCAGGGGCCTGTCAGTATAAACAACATCCCCACCTTCTGGAAACTCTGTACTTGAAATTCCCTCTTTTCTATCCCTCTCTTTGTTTCTGCCTTGTTCCTTTTGTTTCTGTTACTTCCTTCTTGCCTGTTTTCTGCCTTCTTGGTCCATTCTCCTGCCTTTTTCCCCCAGAAAGACATAAAAAGATAACAATTTTCTCCCACGCCGAAGTTGGATGTGCTCGACCTGACTTGTCAGACACTTAATGGTAGCGCAACATATTATGCTCATATGACAGACAACAATAGTTGCTATCTGCGTGTTTGACAAAGAAGGAGAAGTATGATACAATAATTATGGTGTATTACGGAACAAATATAGACTGATAAGTGTAAAAGAAGGTCTTTTTTCTGCTATAAGATAGGTATCATGAAGTGATATTGAAAATTATTGTTAACAAAATAGGTATCAGTACTAGTTACTAAGTTAGCATCTGCTGGCGTGATTTTTAGCGTGTGCTTCTTAGCAGCATGTTGTAAGAAAGTATGAAGGCACATTGAGTTATACACATGAACACACACAAACACACACACACACAAACACACACACACACACACACACACACACACACACACACACTGCATACACAAGGGGACTGGATACATATGAAAAAGCACATGAGCGTTTATTCCATTATCCTTGATCTAAAAGAATAAAATGAAAATAAATAATTAAAACACACACAACCCACGCATACAAGCACGCGCGCATACGCACACACTTATACCACCATCAAAGATATTAAATAATGATAAATGTTGAGAACATCTGGATGGAGAAGATTCCACCTGCTGAGAGACAGACAGAGAGAGAGTGAGAGAGAGAGAGAGACACACACACACACAGAGTCAGACAGAGAGAGAGAGAGCAATCTCCCTTCTCCCCTCCATTCCCCTCTTCACTAGTCTTCTCCCACCCCACCTCTTTCTCCCTCTCTCATACATACACACTCACACACACGCACACACACAAACACACACTCACAGACTCTCTCATACACACACACACTACACACACACACACTACACACACACACACACACACACACACACACACACACACACACACACACACACACTCTCTCTCTCTCTCTCTCTCTCTCTCTATCTCACACACACACACACACACACACACACACACACACACACACACACACACACACCTACTTTGATATCTTCATTTTTGAAAGAAGTGTTCTTAATAACCATTTCCCATTATAATAATAATAATGTATGGAATTTATATAGCCTGAATCTTGTAAAGCAACAAATCAAAGCGCTCATATATTATCTGCCCTGATTAAGATTTGCTTGTTGCTGAGAGAGAACAAAAGGTTCATGAACTCTTGAACTTGAGGACATGAGAAGGAACTTATGATTTTGATAACAGTTAAAGGTGCCCCATGACCTATAAGGTCGTAGAGGAGCGAGGCGTTAAGAGACCTCACTTCTCTAGGGGCCAGCATATTGAGGGCGGCGCCCATCTCCTCTCCCTCGCTGCTTTACCTTCCCTGACCCGAAAGAGGGCAGGTACCCATTTACAGCTGGGTGAACTGAGGGAACTGTACTGAAGCCAAGGCGCGCAAACGGTCACCCATCCAACTGGTAACCACGCTCGATGCTGCTTAACCTTGGCTGGGGGAAAGCGAGTGCTCCAACCACTGAGCTATCCCGTCCTGTCTGATGAGTTCTTAAAACAATCAAAAACAACTTTATGAACTCATGAACTTTGAGTTTTTAAACTTTTGAACTTCAATTTTCAAAGAATCAGAAACAAAAATGAAGAAAGCAAAAGAAGAAAAGAGAGAAAACTGTCATTTATTTTTCACTTTGAGAAAAAGTGTGTCACATACTTACTGGGCATGAACATACTGAAATTCTGCTGAAAATTCTGAAAATTTCCATAAAATTCCCCCGTGAGGATGCTGGGGGCCTGTCAGTATACATAGCATCCCCACCTTCTGGAAACTCTGTGCTAGAAATTCCCACTTTTCTATCCCTCTCTTTGTTTCTGCCTTGCTCCTTTTCTTCCTGTCACCTCCTTCTTGTCTATTTTCTGCCTTCTTGGTCCATTCTTCTGCATTTTTTTTCCAGAAAGTCTTAAAAGATAACAAATCTCTCTTGTGCTGAAGTCAGATGCGCTGGGCCTGACTTGTCAGGTGCTTAACTGCAGCATGACGCATTTTTGCTGATAGACAATAATAGTTGCTGTCTTGAGTGTTGGATGAAGAAGAAAGAAGTCATAAAAAATACTGAAATCTGTAGTACTACATTAGGGTGCACAGATGATCAGATCTGTATGGTTTTGTACACTGCATTACAGTCAGTTGCTCTGGCAGCTAAAGATACTTTTTGTACTCTGATTGTTCAACTCCATGTTTCTGGATTTAATTTTTTTTAAAGGATACATATTTTTTTTATATGTGACGCTCCGTCACGAAATGAGTGCATAGCACCTGACCCACTTTTCCGCTAGGAGCCATATTAGGCAGGTGGGGGTCAGGTTGTCGATTTTGAGATTTTGATTGATTATAAAACTATAGTTATTCCTCTATTGAGGTCTAATTTTGTTTCTTTTTTGCTTTAAAAATGCGTTTAAAAACACCTACACCCTCATTCTGACCACCTACTATGATGCAAAAAAAAAAAAAAGGTCAATTTCTCATTTTGTCAGTGTATCAAGTTCAGTTTGTTCTCAATTTTTATAGAGATGTCTGATTTTCAATCTGTGTTTTTTTTGGTATTGAATAGCGTTTTTATTGCAGATAAATAACGTGTCAGTAACTAAAAATTGACCTCTGGTGTAATGCGATTTGTTATGTTAGTTATGTGATGGAGCATTGCAAATTGTCATAAAAGTACTGAAATCAGTTGTAATACCATTAGGGTGCACAGGTCTGTATGGCTTCTGTACACTACACTACAATCAGTTAGTTGCTCTGGTAGTTAAAAACACCTTCTATGCTCTGATTGTTCCACTCCATATTTTAATGGTTGATTTTTTTTCAAAGCATGTATTATTTTTTTGTCATGCTCTATTTGGTTTACTGCATTTCTTTTTTTTTCTTTTCTTTTTTTTCACAAAGAATTAATTAACTCACTTGACAATATATCTTTTTGGAAGTATGGTGTTACTGAAACTATTTTGTAAAAAAAAAAATTATATATAAAAAGAAATGCCAGCAACAGCAGCAAAAGCCTGATGAGAAGAACTCTGTATGGCCTGATTTTTTCCCTCTTTTTAAAAATTTTACTTCTGTTCCTATTTCTTTCTTTCTTCAGTTTTTTGTTGCTGTTTGTTGTTGTTGGTTTTTATCTTATACAGGGGAGTGGGGGAGAAACATGGACCTGGAATGAGCTCCCTCTCTCTCTTCGCCAGAAAGCTAGTTATGACACTTTTAAATCCAGCCTCAGGACATATTTCAAACCTAAGATTTCCCCCCTCCTGTTTCATATCAGAACTATCCCACCTTCACTAACCCATGTCCTATCACCCTGCTAAAGTATACGACCTGTGTGAGTGTGTGTGTGTGTGTGTGTGCTTTTGAAAAACATTTGACTATTGAAATTTTATTTCATAGATTTTGTCTGCAGCGCACCATGTTTGTAATATCTGTTTGTTTAAACTATTGATTATTTATCATTGTTTGCATGACTGTGTAAGATTAGGCTGAATGCATGCACTTTGATTTGTCTTTGCAAGATATAGCGCTATATAAGTTCCATTTATTATTATTATTATTTTTTTTTCAGTTAAAAATGAGATATGTTTTCAAGAGCGTTTGCCTTCTACGGGTCATTAATCACTGTAATTGTAGTACAAGGCTTTGGGAAGACCAAGATTTCGTTTTCTGATCTCTGCCAGACATAGTGTCCAGAGGTGTGGCATGTTGTTGAGCACTGTCAACTTGTTGTACACACTATTATTTGTTGCCACTGTCAATCTGTTTCACTTTTTTTTTTTCCCCTGCTCTGAGGTTCACCAATGGTAAGATTTCTTGCGTATGTGACAACGATTTGTGCGTTGCTTAGAAGCTGCGTTCTGACTTCAGTAATGATGTTCTAAACACCACATCAGTATGCGTGTGTGGGTTGTTGTTTTTTTGTGTTTTTTTTCCAGTTTTGTCAACCATTCCTATCAGCATGCATTTGTCTTGTCTACTCTTCCGAAAGGCAGAACAGGTTGTTTTTTTGAACATGTGCTGAAAATGTTCTTCATGGGATTATTCACAAGACTTGAGGTCATAGTCTCATCTGAAGGACTTTTGGAGGAGCGGAGTCAGTACTGATGTTAACGCCAAGGAAAAAAAAATCCCCACAAACGAACTTTTCAGTGATGGGTCAAACCCATGCCATCAAGTTGCAAGGTCAACGCTCTAACCGCTATCCCACCTCCCCACCACCTCCAGTTTTACTATAGTTTATGCTGTTAGTTATATACCAGTTTTATACCTCCCTCCCTTCCTCCTTGTGTGTGGTGTTGGTGTACTTGTAGACAAGACTGCAAAGTGCAAGTGTATCATTACATGCAGTACTTACTTATATAATTGTCATGCAAGTGAAAGTTTTGTGAAGTGGGCTATTTGTAATTCTTGGTTAGACTGCATAATTGTATTGTATGAGGTGACTGTATCTTTTTTGTTTTGTTTTCACATACACAC
>CM054156.1:27486176-27526176 GCA_028751875.1 Rapana venosa
TGTGCATGCACGCACTCACGCGTGCACAAACACACACACACACAGTGACACACACACACACATATTTCATGCACGCACTCATGTGTGCACAACACACACACACACACACACACACAGTGACACACACACACATTGACACACACACACATATTTCTATGTGTGTGTGTGTCACTGTGTGTGTTTGTGCACGCGTGAGATGTGTGTGTGTGTCACTGTGTGTGTGTGTGTCACTGTGTGTGTTTGTGCACGCGTGAGTGCGTGCATGCACATGTATGTGTGGGTGTAATAGAGAGAGAGAGCAGGAGAGAGAGAGAGAGAGTACACATGCATGTAGATGTGTCTGTCTTGAAACACATTAATCATTATTTGATTGTTGATGAGGGTTTTTTTTCCTTTAATTTAATGTACTCCTTTTTTTCTGAAGAACTTGCTGTAGTTCTGTTGTTGCTTTTTACTATTTCCAGCTTTCAAGCTTACTTCTTGCGCACATACATGTTAAATCCTGTTCCGCTTTTCGGAAGAGTAGGCCATTGTGTGCCGGTGGGAACAGATGACAAAATTTACAAAACCGCATACACACGGGGACTGGATGTAAAAAAAAGCACATGAGTGCTTATTCCATTATCCTTGATATTAAAGAATAAATAAATAAATAAATAGATCCTGCTGCTGGTCCCTGAACTCATGGGTTCGAATCTTGCCTGCGGCGTCTGGCGAATTAATTACGGTTTGGGGGATTTTTACCATCTCCCCATGTCACCTTCAAGTGCCAGACCTGCCAGTGCTTTTCTTTCCTTAATGTGTGTATGTACACACGCAGGAGATCAAATATGACGATTTTGTCATTCATGTCAGCTTTTGGTGGATTACCGAAACATGACTATACCCAGCATGCATCCTGTGAAAAATTTGAAAAAAAGCTGCTGTAAAATTAGAATGTGTCAGTTGAGGCCAGCGGGTAGGCCTCCTGCAGAGTTACAAGCTCAGGAGAAGATCAGGTACTACACATCCCACCTGGTAGAGGAGTGCAGAGAAGAGAACAGTGAACACTGAAAAGTTTCATTGTACTTTGGCCTTGGGCCGCGCTATTACAAAACATTGTTTGGGACAGGGGCAAGGTAGAGTAGACATCATAGCGGAAAACGCTTTTCATCCATTTCACATTTCCAATTTGTGTAGAGAAAAGAGAAAGAGAGAAAGAGAGAGAGAGAGAGAGAGAGAGAGAGAGAGAGAGAGAGAGAGAGAGAGAGAGAGAGAGAGAAGACCATATCCTCATTAGCAGCTTCTCCCCCTGATAGTTGTGTCAAAACATTGCATAGACTCTGGACATGACATGTCCACAAACAGTAGTGACATACTGCCAACACATCCTTTTCTTTTATATCAAGGATGATGGAATAAGCACTTATGTGCTTTTATTTTTTACATCCAGTCCCCGTGTGTATGCGGTTTTGTAAATTTTGTCATCTATTCTCACCGGCACACAATGGCCTACTCTTACGAAAAGTGGAGCAGGATTTAACGTGTGCGCAAGATGTTCTGCGTGCGTTCGCACATGGGGCCTCGGTTTATAGTCTCCTCTGAAGGAATCTAGAAGAAGCACTGGAGGTCACAGGTGGAAATGCTTCCCTGAGCACAGAGACTCCAGGTATCGGCTTTCCACCGTCTACCTGGCAACACTGAGGGTTACTTGAGATGAAGGATACGTGAATTGATGAATTTGTCAGACACCCCTCATTACACCGCTTGTTAATTAAAGAGCTCGCAATAATCTCAAAAGCTTGTGTGGGTGTATGTTTGTCTGTCGTGTTCGACGATGACCTCCAAAACAGCAGAGGAGGCAGCTGCTGTTTCGGAAACTGGGCAGAAATTTGATTATAGTGGAGATGCCTTGCCCACAGTACATCCCCACTCTCTCGGCCAAGTGGGCATAAGGACAGTCAGCGTTGGAGATGTTCTCCAAAGGCCAACCAGCCCCCAGGGCTGCAGCACATAAGGACTGTGCAAGTCAAGCCTCCTAGTCAGAGAGTCATAGTCGATCACTAAAGACTAAGGTGTAAAGTGGAATTCCATGAGTGGGAAAGCCACTGATCATACATCCTCTCACTTTGCTGTTGCCCCCAGCGTCAATGGTTTAATCAAGAACTGTGATAAACCCCAGGCGCTGACGGCATAAAACAAGCAACAAATCAGCAAATGCAAGTGACCATTAAAAAATATTTTTTAATCATTTCACACAGTACGCAAATTCAACATCGTTCAGTCAAAAATCGCTAAATTTAACATACCCCCTTCCATTGACCTCGTCCAAGTGTGGTCAGTTCCTGCTATAAATAGCACCAGCTGACCCCAGCTGCGATGGGATGGGATGGATAGCAGCTGAGAGGAGCTGAAAGTGGGGGAGGGAAGCTAACAACAGCTGCTGTGTTCAAGGCGGTTGCAAAAACAAACCAACAACAACAAACAATCAAAAAACAACCCCCAAATAAAACAAAAATACCAATCTTATTTTCTCTCTGTGTGTCCATTTTATTTGTGGTTTAAAAAAAAAATTTTTTTGTGGTTTCCCAGCTCGCAGTTTTGACTTGAAGAAGACGGAGGTGATGCTGCGAAACGACTTCACCTGGAGGAAACAGATCGGTGCGGACTCGGTCCTCGATGACTACATCATTCCAGAAGTCATGAAGAAATATTACCCAGGAGGCATCTGTGGCCAGGACAAGGAAGGCTCCCTTATATGGCTTGATCCCTGTGGCTTGATTGACATGAAAGGTAGAGCGACTTAACCTTTTCCTTACGGGTAACCCGCTATAGGGTAATCAACCATCTACTAGCCCTTCCCTCCGCATCACCCAACTACTGGGTTACGGTAGCATACAAATGTGCACAGCGCACGTGTACTGGAAAAAGAGGGGTTCTCTCCCTTAACGTGAGGATAGTGTTGACCTTGTTAAAGGTCACATGGGAAAGGGGAGAGGATAGCCTAGAGGTTAGAGCGTTTACTCGAGTTCTGACAGCATGGGTTTAAGCCACCTCCTGGATGCCTGTTTGAGGATATTCCCCCCCCGAGTTAACATCAGTATTAACTCCACTCCTCTGAAAGTCCTCTTAGGGGTATGCTTGCAAAGCGAGCATTGCAAGAATAGGATCCCTGCCCTCCAACCAGGCATGTCGTAAGAGGCGACTAAGGTGGAACCCTCCTCCAGGTTGGGGTTTGGGCACAGGGCTAACTAACAACCCTGTCCCGTAAAAGAAGAGAAGTTACGGAAACAGCAACAGAGAACATTTCTACTTTTGCGTGCGAAGGTCCTCCCGGGTCCAGTGAGACTCGTATGAATGCTGATGGCCAAAGCCGAGAGGAGATGAAGGCCATGCAGCACTCTTGGGGATTAGTGACTAGGTTAGCCCAGGATAGGCAGGAGTGCTTTTTTGCTGCCCTACACACCACTGGGTGTAATGGTTGATGATGATGATCTGAAAGTCCTGTGGATGAGATTATGGTTAAAACCTGGGGGGGACGGGAGAGCCTGGTGGGTAGAGATTTGTGCTCACAATCTGACCACCCCAGGATGGATCCCCAGGGTTTGGGACTATAATAAATCAGGGTCCAATTTGCCGTTAACGCACACAGAACATCTTCAACACACATCACACAGCGCGCAAAATCCAGCTTAAACTCGGTCTAGGGCCCAGTACTAAAATAAGCCCCTTCCTTTTTTTCCAAATCCAAGCGCAATCAGTTCCTCCTGTAATTAGCACCAGCTGGGATGGAATGGATTGTACAGCAGCTGAAAGTGGGGGAGAAACTGACAGCTGCGTGGTAGTTTATTTCCTTGACAGTGACGCTGTGAAATTTAAAAGAAATGCATCCATTACTCATAGTTCTGAAGTTAGCACTTGTTTTTCTCAGCCTGCTTGTTAGCGTTTTCATGCAAACCTGGCTGCACAGCTGGGCAGGAGAGAAGAAATTTAAAGAAAACCCAGGTCGCACTTCTTCTTCTTCTTCCTTTTTTTGTCATGTTTCTCCCAGGGGAGGTTTGACATTGATGAGCCTTCTCCATCTCTCTCTGTTTTGAGCTTCCTCCTTATTTAGGCCCCTTTCTCTAAGATCATCTGCAATACAGGCAGCCCAGGTTTTGCTAGGTCTTCCCCTAGGTCTCTTTTCATCCACTACGAAGTTCATTGCTCTTTTTTATGATGTGGTGGTCTGCTTTCCGTTGAATGTGCCCAAACCAGCGCAGTCTGTTGGTACTATCTACAGACTTCAGATCATCAACTTTGCACATTCTCCATAGTTCTTCATTCGTGATCCTGTCTTCCCATTTGATCTTTGTCATGTAGCATAGCATTCGGTTTTCACAGCTCTTCAACAAATGTTCAACGGTTTTTGTGAAAACCCACGTCTCCGAACCATACAGGAGAATAGGTCTGATGCAGGCCTTATATATCAGACAGCGTCTCTCCAGTGGGATTTTCTGATTTCCGAGCAGACTTTCCAATTCTTTCCATTTCTTCCAAGCGCTCGCAATCCTGGTTCTGACAGCTAACTCAGATTTTGCTTCGCAGCTCATCATCTCTCCCAGGTAGCAGAATTTGTCTACCACTTCTATCTTCCCTTGTTCAAATTCTAGCTCCTTTCCTGCATCAGTATTGTCTTCACCCTTCTTATTCATACAACTGAAGGGTGAAGACAATACCGATGCACAGGTTGCACTGTTGGTGTAGAAAGAGTTAACACGATCCCTACGTTAAGGGAGAGAACCCCGCTTTGCCCCGGTACATATGCACTGTGCGCGTTTGTACGCTACTGTAACCCAAGTAGTGGGTGATACGGAGGGAAGGGTTAGTGGATGGTTGGTTACCCTATAGCGGGTTGCCCATAGGGAAAAGGTTAAAGTAGTAATCGTCTGTTTACTTATAGTGAAACTGGAGATAGATGAGATATGCCAAAGTTTGTTTGGGGTGTTTTTTGTTGTTGTTGAAAGTGTTGTTCCGTGTGTGTGTGTGTGCATTATTTTGAATGCAAAGGGCTTTGTTTTCTTTGCTTTTTTGTGTGTGCAAGATTCAATGCTTATAGAAATTCCATATATTATTATCATTATGGTTATTATTGTTGTTGTGATGATGATTATCTGATATTATTATTGTTGTTATTATTGTCATTATTATTGTTGTTGTTGTTATTATTATCATTGTTATTGTTATCGTCCCAGGTATACTTCGGTCCATGAGGAAGCAGGACATCATCAAATCCAAAGTCCATCTTCTGGAGTCCATGTACAGGCGTTTTGCTCTGCTGACCAGGGAGGTAGGTGACAGTGATGTGTGTGTGTAGGTGTGTGTAGGTGTAGGTGTGTGCGTGTGTAGGTGTGTGTGTGTGTGGGTGTGTTTGTGTGTGTGTGTGTGTCTAGGTGCGTGTGTGCTGGTGTGTGTGCAGTATGTTTTTATTTATTTTTTTATTTATTCTTTTATATCGAGGATAATGGAATCACTCATGTGCTGTTTTTACATCCAGTCCCCGTGTGTATGCGTTTTTGTAAAATCTGTCATCTGTTCCCACCGGCACACAGTGGCCTACTCTTTCGAAAAGCGGAACAGGATTTAACGTGTGCTCAAGATGTTCTGTGCGCGTTCGCACACGGGATCTTGGTTTATAGTCTCATCCGAAGGACTGTGTGTGTAGGTGTGTGTGTGTAGGTGTGTGTGTGTGTGTCAAAGTCAAACTTTTATTTTCAGATGATACATTGAATAAGCAGTGCATTTGCTTTTTTTCATCAAACCATCTGTGTGTGTGTGAGAGAGAGAGAGAGAAAAGAGAGAGAGTGTGTGTGTAGGTGCATGTCTGTGTGAGAGAGAGTGTGTGTGTGTAGGTGCGTGTGTATTCGTGTGTTGTGTGTCTAGGTGTGTGTGTGTAGATGTGTGTGCAGTATGTGTGTGTGTACTGTGTGTGAGAGAGGTGTTTGTGTGTAGGTGCGTGTGTGGGTAGGTGTGTGTGTGTGTGTGTGTATGTTTGTGTTTGTATGTGTATGTGACTTTGATGAGATGCTCTTTAATTTTAAGTAGTCAAGGAAACATTTAGTCTTCTTCTTCGCTCAGACATCAACTATTTGTTGTCTGTCATATGAGCAAAAATGTATTGCGCTGCCGTTAAGCACCTGACAAGTCAGGCCCAGCGCATCCAACTTTGGCATGAATATTTTTTAGTGAAGGCAGAGAATTGAAGAGATGAACAGATGGATAGTGGGATTAAGACAGACACAAAGTGAAAGAAAGAAAAAGATGGAAGAGAGAGAGAAGAGAAGAGAGAGAGGAGAGAGGAGAGAGAGAGAGAGAAGAGAGCGGAGAGTGAGAGAGAGAGAGAGAGAGAGAAGAGAGAGAGAATTAAAAGTCACTTTGATGTTTCTTCAGAAAAAAAACATTAACTGTTTGGACATTCAACCCCACCCCCACCCCCCAAAAAGAAACAACCAACAACCAAACAAACAAAACAAACAAACAAACAAAAAACCACAAAAAACCCCAGTGTCAAACCTTTTATTATGTTCTGCAATATTTTTTCTTATCAATAAAGAATAACTTAAAAATAATTAATTCTTTGTTTTCAGCAAAACCGGCTTGTGGACCAGATCATGATTGTGTTTGATATGGAACATTTTGGGATGAAGCATTTATGGAAGCCAGGTAATAGCAATGATGATTTTTATTTTTATTTTTATTTTTTATTTTGCGTGGATAAGTGAAAGAGAGTGGTTGGGAGGCGGTAGCGGAATTAACATACAGACAGTTTGGTGTATGCATGAGATGAAGAGAGTGTGAGCGTGGAAGAAAAATATTGCAAGGGAAAAAAGAAAAAAAGATTCTGAAGATAAAAAATTGCTAAGATAAAAGAAGATTGCAGAGATAAAAGATTGCAAAGATTAAAGATTGCAAAGATAAAAGATACTGAAATTTTTGTTTAAAAAAAAAAAGACTGCAGGAAGAAAAAGATTTATATGTGAAAATGCAGGAAAGGAGAGAAAAGAGGGAGACAGGCAGGCAGACAGACAGACAAACAAACTGACTGACTGACCAAACAAGAGAGATTTTTTATTTTTTTATTTTTTATTTTATTTATTCTTTTATATCGAGGATAATGGAATAAGCATTTATGTACTTTTTTACATCCAGTCCCCATGTGTATGCGGTTTTGTAAATTCTGTCATCTGTTCCCACCGGCACACAATGGCCTCTTCCGAAAAGCAGAACAGGATTTAACATGTGCGCAAGATGTTCTGTGTGCGTTTGCACACGGGGCCTAGGTTTGTAGTCTCATTCGAAGGACTTTAGGGAGAGTGGAGTCTGCACTGATGTTAACTCCAGGGGAAAATATGCCCCCTTGAACGGGAATTGAACCCGGGTCGTCAGATTGCGAACGCAATGTTCTAACCACTGGGCTGTCACGTCTCCCTGAGAGAGATAAGGAAGACGCCTACATATACCATAATCATCATAACTATCTTTTTTTCTTTTTAAAAAAAAATCTTTTATATCGAGGATAATGGAATAAGCACTTGTGTGCTTTTTTTGGGGGGGGGGCATCCAGTCCCCATGTGTATGTCAATTTTGTCATCCGTTGATGTCATAAGGAGCTAACTATTAACGACTCATGTTCTGTGCCTTGCTGTGATTGTGCTTGAAACAGGTGTGGACGTTTTCGCGGAGCTGATCACCATGTTTGAGGACCATTACCCAGAGACTCTGAAGACCTGCTTCGTCATCAATGGTAGGGATTGACTGTGTGTGTCTGTGTGTGTCTGGCTGACCTGGCTGACCCCTTGCACTCAGATGATGGGGTTTGTTTTTTTTGTTTTCATTGCTTGGCTACATATAGTCAAGAAAAGGAAGCTCAGATGGTATGTGAGCATGTGACAAGATCAGATGGGCTCTCCAAGACTATACTGCAAGGAACAGTGCAGGGGAAGAGAAGGCGAGAGGCAGGCCGAAGAAGAAACGGGCAGACAACATCACTGAATAGACCGGGAAGAGCTTCTTCCACAACCCAGGCACTTGGCACACAACTGCCGCAAATGGAGCCAGCTGGTGCAACGTTCGTCACTGCAGTGCCCCTACGACCCCAGAGGGGGGTTATGAGAGCAGATGAGATGAGATGAGATGATAGGCCACTACATACATATCATACAGAGATCACATCACTACTGAGGAAGTGAAAACCAGACTAAAAAACACCATAGGAAGAGCTCCTGACTTCAGTGAAAAGATGCAAACTAAAGTGGAACGGGCACGTCACACACGAACATCTGGACTGGCCAAGACTTGTCCTACTACAGGGAACAAACAGTACAAGGAGGGAGACGAAGAGGCAGACAGACAACAGAAAAAAACGATGGGAAGACATTCAACATCAGAGAGTGGAGTGACTGGCCTTGAGTGGAAGAACAACTTGCTATGGTATGGGAAGCAGAGGACTGTGGGGAGTGGAGGAAGCTGGTTGCAAAATCATCAGTGGTGCCCCCCACGGTCCTCGGGACTACAGGATAAGTGAAAGTGAAGGAAGGCCACTACAGTTTAAGCTGCACCAGCCCCCCTCCCCCCCCCTCCCACACACACACCCCTTCCTGAGGCTTATAGAAAATCAAACTGAATGTCAAAGTCCTTCGGATGAGACTATAAACCGAGGCCCCCGTGTTCAAACGCATGCAGAACATCTTGCGCTCACGTTAAATCCTGTTCCACTTTTCGGAAGAGTAGGCCATTGTGTGCCGGTGGAAACAGATGACAAAATTTACAAAACAGCATACACACGGGGACTGGATGTAAAAAAGCACATGAGTGCTTATTCCATTATCCTCGATATAACAGAATAAATAAATATAGAATGATTGTGGCCAATGAAGAAGTCTTTTTTTTTTTTTTTAGTCCCTGTTTTCTGAAGTCTTTATTTTATTCATTTTTCCTACCCCCCCCCCCCCCCCCCCCCCCAATGATTTTGGACATGAATATTATCATGTTTCATTACGTTCATATAGAGTTGAGAATTTTACGCTAACATGCCGGTTAATCAATGTTTTCTCTTTTTTTTCTTTCAGCTCCCAAGATCTTTCCAATAGCGTACAACCTCGTCAGGCCGCTTTTAAGCGAAGAAACTGCTCGCAAAGTTCACATTGTTGGATGTAAGTCAGTCAGTTAGTGTGTTGGTGTATCTAGAATGTGGTTTTCATTTGAGCTTTTTTAGGTTTCTGTGTGTGTGAAAGTGTGCGTGTGTGTGTGTGTGTGTGTGTGCATGCGTATGTAGCAGCAGTTTGCAGCAGTAATTGTAGCAATGGTTTTATTTTCCATCTTTCGATACCAGTGATAAAAGACGATATCTGTGTCATAGGGCAGAAATAGGATTACCTCCCTTGTGTGTGTGTATGCGTGTGTGTGTGTATGTATGTGTGTGCATGCGTATGTAGCAGCAGTTTGCAGCAGTAATTGTAGCAGTGGTTTTATTTGACATGTTTCGATACCAGTGATAAAAGACGATATCTGTGTCATAGGGCAGAAATAGGATTACCTCCCTTACGAACAGAGACCACGGCACAGCATGGTGTTTCTAAATTAGAAAACACCTGAGAATTATGCCAGGCTCGTGTTTCCATGGGTGGTTGGTGGTTTGATTTAAACCTCTTCATTTCATAGTCTTCGCTTACGCAGTGAAATGTGGAATTTATGCAGCGTGTGTTTAGAGGCCTTCACATCCTCGCTGTTCTGATCATGCCTCACAGCCGAGAAGTTGTGTGCAGAGTTCTTCTTCTTCTTCCTTTTTTGTCGTGTTTCTCCCCGGGGAGGTTTGACATTGAGGAGCCTTCTCCATCTCTCTCTGTTTTGAGCTTCCTCCTTATTTATGCCCCTTTCTCTAAGATTATCTGCAATACAGGCAGCTCAGGTTTTGCTAGGTCTTCCCTTTTGTCTTTTTTCCATCCACTACGAAGTTCCTTGCTCTTTTTATGATGTTGGTGGTCTGCTTTCCGTTGAACGTGCCCAAACCAGCGCAGTCCGTTGGTACTAGCTACAGACTTCAGATCATCAACTTTGCACATTCTCCATAGTTCTTCATTCGTGATCCTGTCTTCCCAATTGATCAAATGATACTCTGTTATACATACACATGCATTTCAACAGTGACAGATCAAACATCTCCGCTCAGTTATATCTGTTTTAAAAAAAAGAAAGAAACTAAACAAAAAATGTTTAAAAGAGAAAGAGAAGGTAATGTGTATGTTTTGCGTGCATCAGAATGTTTGTGTGGGTATGTTATTTGCATGTTATGCATATGGGGTTGTCGGAGGGGGGGGGGGGGGGGGTATTAAAAAGTGTGAGTGGGGGGTAAGTGTATGTGTTTGTACACGTGTGTGTGAATATACGTGGGAGTAAATCTGTTTGTGAATATATATATATATATATATATTTTTTTTTTTTAATTGTATTTTATATCGAGGATAATGGAATAAGCACTTATGTGCTTTTTTACATCCAGTCCCCGTGTGTATGCGGTTTTGTAAATCCTGTCATCTCTTCCCACCGGCACACAATGGCGTCTTTTGAAAAGCGGAACAGGATTTAACCTGTGTGCAAGATGTTCTGCGTGCGTTCACACACGGGGCCTCGGTTTACAGTCTCATCCAAAGCACTTTAAGGGAGAGTGGAGTCTGCACGGATGTTAACTCCAGGGGAAAATATCCCCTTGAACGGGAATCGAACCCTGGTCGTCAGATTGCAAGCGCAGTGTTCTAACCACTAGGCTATCCCGTCCCCCATGTGTGTGTGTGTACACATATGTGTGTAGTATAGGGACGGGGTAGCTCAGTGGTCGGAGCACTCGCTTTCCCCCAGCCAAGGTTAAGCAGCGTCGAGCATGGTTACCAGTTGGATGGGTGACCGTTTTCGTGCCTTGGCTTCAGTACAGTTCCCCCAGTTCACCCAGTAGCTGTAAATGGGTTACCTGCCCTCTTTTAGGGTCAGGGAAGGTAAAGCAGCGAGGGAGAGGAGATGGGCGCCGCCCTCAATACGCTGGCCCCTAGAGAAGCCGAGGTCTCTGACACCTCGCTCCTCTACGACCTTAATATAGGTTATGGGACACCTTTACCTTTTACCTTTTATATATATGTGTGTGTGTGTGTGTGTGTGTGTGTGGACCGTGCAGCCAACTACAAGCAGACGTTGCTGAAGTATATCGACGCTGACCAGCTGCCACAGCACTGGGGGGGTACCCTGTGCGACCTGGACGGAAACCCTTACTGCGCCTCACAGGTATGATGGGGCTGCCCGTGTGGAGAGGACAGGTGGGGGTTGGGGGAGGTAGAGAGGGGAGGTTGGGGGGGGGTGTGATGAGGGAGGAGGGGATGGGAGGGGGGGGGGGGTGTGGCTGTCATCCGTTTATATTATTGTGAACCAACTGTGGAAGGGGTTTTAAGGGGAGAGGGCTGTCGTCTTATGATGATTGTCCACACCGGTTTGTAATAGGAGAGGAGAGAGGTGCGCCAGAAATGTATGTTTATTTACCTGTCAGGTATTGTCACACTATGAGAATATCATGGACTGAAAAGAAGTCAAACGAAGAAGTAATGGAAATGGCCGGGTACAAAAGATCCCTACTCAAAACCATCAGAAAAAGACAACTACAATTTGGGGGGCACATAAACAGAGCTGATGGAATAGAAAAGCAAATATTGTGTGGAAAGATTTGTGGTACCAAAGACAGAGGAAGACAACGCACAAAATACACAGACAGTCTGAATAGCTACACAACGAGGAAAGAATCCCCCAACAATGAACTAACTCATCAGGAGAACTGACAACAGAGAGGAATGGAAGGCCATGATCGCCGATGTCTGCAACAGACCTGGCACATGAAGAAGAAGAATTGTCACACAGGAATGTAATAGGAGGAGAGAGGTGCACCAGAGATGTATGTGTACCTGTCAGGTGTTGTCACACAGGTGTGTATAGGGAAGGGGGATACCAGAGATGTGTTTTCACCTGTCAGGTATTGTCACACAGGTGTGTAATGGGAGGAGAGAGGTGCACCAGAGATGTATGTTTATTTACCTGTCAGGTATTGTCCACACAGGTGTGGAATGGGAGGAGAGAGGTGCGTCAGAGATGTATGTTTATTTACCTGTCAGGTATTGTCACACAGGTGTGTATGGGAGGAGAGAGGTGCGCCAGAGATGTATGTTTATTTACCTGTCAGGTATTGTCCACACAGGTGTGTAATGGGAGGAGAGAGGTGCCAGAGATGTATGTTTATTTACCTGTCAGGTGTTGTCACACAGGTGTGTATGGGAGGAGAGAGGTGCACCAGAGGTGTATGTGTACCTGTCAGGTGTTGTCACGCAGGTGTGTATAGGGAAGGGGGATACCAGAGATGTGTTTTCACCTGTCAGGTATTGTCACACAGGTGTGTGTAATGGGAGGAGAGAGGTGCACCAGAGATGTATGTGTACCTGCCAGGTATTGTCACACAGGTGTGTAATGGGAGGAGAGAGGTGTGCCAGAAATATATGTTTATTTACCTGTCAGGTATTGTCACCCAGGTGTGTAATGGGAGGAGAGAGGTGCGCCAGAGATGTATGTTTATTTACCTGTCAGGTATTGTCACACAGGTGTGTATGGGAGGGGAGGTGCCAGAGATGTATGTGTACCTGCCAGGTATTGTCCACACAGGTGTGTAATGGGAGGAGAGAGGTGCGCCAGAAATGTATGTTTATTTACCTGTCAGGTGTTGTCACACAGGTGTGTATGGGAGGGGAGGTGCCAGAGATGTATGTGTACCTGCCAGGTATTGTCACACAGGTGTGTAATGGGAGGAGAGAGGTGCACCAGAGATGTATGTGTACCTGTCAGGTGTTGTCACACAGGTGTGTAATGGGAGGAGAGAGGTGCACCAGAGATGTATGTTTATTTACCTGTCAGGTATTGTCCACACAGGTGTGTAATGGGAGGAGAGAGGTGCGCCAGAGATATGTGTTTATTTACCTCTCAGGTGTTGTCACACAGGTGTGTATAGGAGGGGAGGTGCCAGAGATGTACTACTCGGAGGATCTGTCCGATCTGACGGGGTTCACGGAAGCCTCGATAGGTCGAGGGTCAACTCTGCAGGTGGACATCGCTGTGGACAAGGCCAACAGTGTCATCAGGTGAGCTGACCGCCCCGTCTGTAGGTCGTTGTCAGGCATGTGCTGATTGACTGCTTTGTGTTAATAATAATGTATGGAATTTATATAGCGCTGAATCTTGTAAAGCAACAAATCAAAGCGCTCAGATGACATGATTTAAAATATTTTTATATTATTTTATATCGAGGATAATGGAATAAGCACTCAGGTGCTTTTTTTTTTTACATCCAGTCCCCGTGTGTATGCGGTTTTGTAAATTTTGCTATCTGTTCCCACCGGCACACAATGGCCTACTCTTTCAGAAAGCGGAACAGGATTTAACGTGTGCGCAAGATGTTCTGCATGCGTTCGCACACAGGGCCTCGGTTTATAGTCTCATCCGAAGGACTTTGACATTCAGTTCGATTTTTTTGTCAAACTAGGAAGAAAGGGCGAGGCTGGGAATCGAACCCAGAACCTCACTGTTTACTTGTTGGCAGGCGAACATCTTAACCATCCTGCCACCTTCCTTCATACATGAAGGCAATGAAGGCACTAGCATGTCTGCACTTGACATTGACCTGGGAGATCATTTTAAAAAAAACCCTCCCTTAATTCACCAGACTTCCCCCATGGGGTGCTGGGGGGCCTTTCAGTATAAATAGCATCCCCACCTTCTGGAAAATCTGTGCTAGAAGTTTCCTCTTTTCTATCCCTCTCTTTGTTTCTGCTTTGTTCCTTTTTCTTCTTGTCACCTTCTTCTTGTCTGTTTTCTGCCTTTTTGGTCCGTTCTCATGCCTTCTTTTTTTCCAGAAAGACTTAAAAGATAAAAGAATTTCTCTCTTATGCGGAAGTCGGATGCGCTGGGCCTGACTTGTCAGGTGCTTAACGGCAGTGTAACACATTTTCTCTCATTTGACAGACAACAGTAGTTGCTGTCTGAGTGTTCAAAGAAGAAGAATTCACCAGACGCAGCTGGGATTCGAACCCCCAACTTTGTTGGCCCGTGGGGGTTATAGGGGAACTGTCTTGATCACTCGGCTGTAAAGCATCCTTCGAAATATTGTTTCAAACTGCAAGGGTTGACGAATGACTACACCTGTGTTTTGTATTAGCCTTCAATCTTACATCCTTCCACATAAAGTTGATACCCACAGCTGTGTTTTGTATTGGCGTGTGTTTTGCATGCCCTGACAAATGACTAGGCACCTGTGTTTATTTATTTATTTATTCTTTTATTTCAATGATAATGGAATAAGCACTCATGTTCTTTTTTTTTTACATCCAATCCCCGTGTGTATGCAGTTTTTGCAAATTTTGTCATCCATTCCCACCGGCACACAACAGCCTGCTCTTCCAAAAAAGCAGAACAGGTTTTAACATGTACGCAAGATGTCCTGCGTGCGTTCGCACACGGGACCTCGGTTTATTGTCTCACCTGAAGGACTTTTATTAGGGAGAACAGAGTCAGCACTGATGTTAACTCCAGAGCAAAAATCCTCTCGAACGAGATCCGAACCCGGGTCAGCAGATCACGAGCGTGATGCGCATCGCTCTAACCACCAGGAGGCTATCCCGTCCCCCCCACCCCCCCACCCCCCATCCCTGTGTGTTTTGTGTTGGTGCATATTTGCACGTTTTTTTCGCATGCCCCCGACGAGTTGACTGACCATACCTCTGTAACTTTTAACTTTAACGCACGCAGAACATCTTGCGCACACGTTAAATCCTGTTCCGCTTTTCGAAAGAGTAGGCCATTGTGTGCCGGTGGAAACAGATGACAAGATTTTACAAAACCAGCATACACACGGGGACTGGATGTAAAAACAAAGCACACAAGCGCTTATTCCGTTATCCTCGATATAAAAGAATAAATAAATAACAGATGACAAAATTGACAAAACCAGCATACACACGGGGACTGGATGTAAAAAAAAAGCACACGAGCGCTTATTCCGTTATCCTCGATATAAAAGAATAAATAAATAAATAAATAAATAAAATAACTTTGGGCAGGTGGCAGTTCAAGACGGATGGGTTCGACATCGGGTTTGGCGTGTTTCGCAAGACGGGCGAAGGGTACCAGAAGGCCGGGGAGATGGAGGCCGTCACGGCCTCGGACCGGGTCAACAGTCACCTGATTCCTGAGGACGGGTCCGTCACCTGTAAAGAGCCTGGCACATGTTAGTTTCGCTCTGTGTGTGTGTGTGTGTGGAGGGGGGGGGTGGGTGGAGGGGAGGCGGGTAGGAGGGGAGGGCTAGGGGGAGGGGGTGTGGAGGGGAGGGGGTGTGAGTAGGGGAGAGAGTCTGCATGCGTTTGTGTGTGTGTGTGTGCATGCGCGCATGTAAGCGTGCGTGTGTGTGTTTGTGTTGATTGCATGGGATTGGCATATGAGCGTGTGCATGCATTTATGTGTGAGTGTATTTGTGTGTGAGTACAATATGGGACGGGATAGCTCAGTGGTCGGAGCACTCGCTTTCCCCCAGCCAAGTTAAGCAGCGTCGAGCGTGGTTACCACTTGGATGGGTGACCGTTTGCGCACCTTGGCTTCAGTACAGTTCCCCCAGTTCATCCAGCTGTAAATGGGTACCTGCCCTCTTTAGGGTCAGTGAAGGTAAATCAGCGAGGGAGAGGAGATGGGCGCCGCCCTCAATATGCTGGCCCCTAGAGAAGTGAGGGGACACCTTTACCTTTTACCTTTTACAATATGATTATGATACAGTTTAGTACAAAGCATATATTCATTCATAATAAAAGTATTTGAGAGTGAGACAGACAGACAGATAGAGACAGACAGACTGACAGACAGACAGACAGATAAATTCAGAGAGAGACAGAGAGCAAGAACAATCAACAACCTAAACAAGAAAGAAAAAAAATCTTATATTCCTTCCTTCCTTTATCTTGCTTCGTATTCACCTCCCCCTACCTCCCACACACACCCACCTCCCACCCCACCTCTCCCCTCCCCTCCTACCCCACTCACCCTCATTACCGACATTAAAAAAACAACAACAAAAAACCATTGTGTGCCAGCGGGAAACAGACGACAGAATTGACAAAACCGCATACACACAGGGGACTGGATGATGTAAAAAAACAAACAAACGCACATAAGTTCTTATTCCAGTATCCTCGATATAAAACAATAAATAAAATTTTTTTAAAATTTAAATAATAAAAACAAACAAACCAACAAACAAACACACAAACAAAAAAACCAAAACACACAAACAAACAAAACAAAACACACAAAAAAAACCCCACCACCAAAAAACCAACCTTAGTGGATATAGTTTTGAAAAAAAACAAACACACACACACACAAAAACCACAACCACACCCCCCTCAAAAAAAACAACAACCAACAACCTTGTGGCTTAACACAGACGTGGTGAGGTTCGACAACACCTACAGTTGGACGCGGAGCAAGAAGCTGTTCTACCTCATCGAGGTTCTGGAGCCCGACACCAGCGCCACCACCCTGCCCTCGACAGATTCCTCCAGCAGCCTCGGCAACGACGCGGCCGACTCTGGTTTGTGATGACCTGGTGGGGGGGGTGTGGGGGAGGGGGTGGTGGGGGGAGGGGGGTGGTGGGGGGAGGGGGTGGGGGGGGGGCCTTTCTTTCTCCGCGGAGTGCATGGCTCTGTGTGTTGTGTTGGGGTAGGTGGGGGGGGGAGGGGGGGGGGGGTCGTGCGTTTGTGTGTGTGGGGAGTGTTGTGGGGGTGGGGAGTGTTGTGTGTGTGGTGTGTTTGTGATGTGGGGAGTGTGTGTGTGGGTTTTGTGATTGGGAGGGGGGGGGGGGGGGGGGGGGAGAGTGTTGTGTATGGGGGAGGTTTGTGATGTGTGTGTGTGGGGGGGGGGGGGGGGGGGGGGGGGGGGGTGTTTGTGTTCGGGGGGAGTGTTGTGTGTGGGGTGCATGTGTGGTGTGTGTGTGGTTTGTGATGTGTGTGGGTGTGTCATGTGTGTGGTGCGTTTGTGTGTGTGTGTAGGGGGGTGTTGTGTGTGGGGGGGGGGGAGGGGGTGTCATGTATGTGGTGCGTTTGTGTGTGTGGGGGGGGAGTGTTGTGTGGGGAGTGTGTGTGTGTGGTTTTTGTGATGTGTGTGTGTCGGGGGGGGGGGGGGGGGGGGGGGGGGGGGGTAGTTGTGTGTGTGGTTTTGTGATGTGTGTGTGTGGGGGTGTTTTGTGTGGGGGGGGGGGGTGTCGTGTGTGTTGAGTGTATGTGTGGTGGTCGTCTTATGTATTTTGTTGTTGATGTGGGGTGGTGTGAGGTGGGGTGTGGGGGTGTGATTTGTGGTGTCAGGGGGGGGGGGGGGGGGGATGTTGTGTGTGATTTGTGTTGTGGTTTTCTTCTTATGTTTTTTGTTGTTAGTTGTTATGTGGTGGAAGGCTGTGTGTGTGTTGTGTTGTCGTGTGTGATTTGTATTGTGTGGTGTGGTGGTTGTCTTATGTTTTTTGTCATTAGTTGAAATGGGGTGCAAAGCTGTGTGTGTTGTGTGCTGTGGTCTTCTTATATTTTTTTGTTATCAGTTATGACGTGCAAGGCTGTATATATGTGTGGTCTTCTTATGTTTTAGTCATCAGTTGTGCTGTTGTAGTTTGTTTTTATTTTGTTGTCATATCGTTCCTTTATTTTTTTTTAAATTGTTTTTAACGCAAACATATGAAAACTTCTTTTATCTTTTAAAACGAGAATCTGTGAAAATGTGATTTGCTTCGCTTGTCTGTCGCCTTTGCTTTAAAGCTTCTTGTTTTGAACAGTTTTTTAAAAACATTTTTTCGTTGTTACTGTTGTATGTTGTTGAAAGGCAAGATTTGCATGTTTATTAAACCTCTAGTCTGAGAAGGAAAGCCAGGTGAAACTTTATGAAAGGAAATAACTTGTTTTTATTCTTTGCTTCTGGTATTATTTTTTGTTGTTGTTTGGGTGTTTTTTTTATACACAAACGTGGTTGACCAGTTGATGTACAGTTTTTGTTCAAAACACAGGATTGCCTTGTATGAATAGATTGACGTTTGTCTTTCTCCCCTTAAAAAAAAAAAAAAAAAATTATATATTTTTTCTGCTCCTTAGCATAGATCTTTTGAGGTTCATCGATGGTGAGATTTTGCGTAAGCGACCATTTTTTACCTATGTTCATATTATTTCCGTAACTCGCCGAACGCTGACATGAAGGACAGGATCTTTAACGCGCATATGTGACCTTCTGCATGTGTATATATACGCGAAGGCAGTTAAGGCACTGGCAGGCAGGTCTGCACTTGGAATCGACCTGAGAGATGGTTTAAAAAAATCCCCAACCCTTAATTTTACCAGACGCCACCTCCGAGATTTGAACCCACGACTTCGTGGACACATGGGATTGAAGTTGAACGGTCTTAACCACTCGGCTATAGCCTCCATTTTTTCTTCTTCTTTTAAAAAAAAAAAAAGTGTCTTTGTATAAATATTTTTTAGATTTTGTCTCTGCCTTGTGTTGTGGGATTTTTTTTTTTTTTGGTTGGGGGAAGGGGGGAGATTCGGTTTGTAGGGGACCAGTATTTCAATTACTGTTCAGGTGTTCTTTGGATATCGGCAGAAAGGAAGAGTGTGGCGTTATCAGTGAAAGGAAGGAGTATAAGAAAACACACACACACACACAACAAAAACCCAAAACCATATTGGAGAGGGTGGTGTTATCAGTGAAAATGATGGAAAAGTAGCTTTCAGTTTTTTGAGAGTGTGGTCTTATTACTTTGGGGCAAGTGAGTTTCTTGGAGAGTGTGACATCACTAATCTCGGGCAAGTGAATTTCTTTGAGAGTGTGGTATTATTGCTCCTGGGCAAAAGAATTTCTTTGAGAGTGAATTTCTTCAAGAGTGTGATATTATTACTTTTGGGCAAGTGAATTTCTTTGAGAGTGTGAATGTCTCCACCTGTACACCCCTTCTCGTTCCCTTCACTCTGCTGCAGATTCCTTGTGCTTACAAACACCTAGATTCAGCCAGTCCACAGTTGGCCGTCGCTCTTTCTCTGTTTCTGGTCCATTTGGAATGGCCTCCCTATCTCTCTTCGCCAAAGACCTTGTGACACTTTTAAATCTGGCCTCAAGACATATTTGTTTCAAACTTAAGAATTTCTTCTCCTGTTTCATTTCATAGCTATCCCTGCTTTTCAACAGCCAAAAATTCCATCACCCTGTCAAAGTGTATAACCTGTGTGTGTGTGTGTGTGTGTGTGTGTGTGTGTGTGTGTGTCCATTTGGACATGTTAGAACCATTACTTGCTATTGGTTGCATGACTGTAGGAATGAGTTGAGTGCAAGCACTTTGATTTGTCTGTGCAAGATACAGCGCTATATAAATTCCATTTAGTAGTGGTAGTAGTAGTACTCTTGGGCAAGTGAATTTCTTTGAGAGTGGTATTATTACTTTTGGGCAAGTGAATTTTTTGGAGAGTGTGGTATTATTGCTCCTGGGCGAGTGAATTTGAGAGTGTGTATTATTATTCTTGGGCAAGTGAATTTCTTTGAGAGTGTGGTATTATTGCTCCTGGGCAAGCGAATTTCTTTGAGTGTGTGAATTACTCTTGGGCACGTGAATTTCTTTGAGAGTGTAGTGGTAGTGTCACTCGTGGGCAAGTGAATTTCTTTGAGAGTGTGGCATCATTAATCTTGGGCAAGTGAATTTCTTTGAGAGTGTGACATCATTAATCTCGGGCAAGTGAATTTCTTTGAGAGAGTGTGGTATTATTACTTTTGGGCAAGTGAGTTTGAGAGTGTGGTATTATTACTTTTGGGCAAGTGAGTTTCTTTGAGAGTGTGGTATTATTACTCTTGGGCAAGTGAATTTCTTTGAGAGTGTGGTATTGTTACTCTTGGGCAGGTGAAAAAGAAAGTGTGATATTACTTTTGGACAATTGCTGTCTTTTTTTTTAGTCACTGACGAAATGTTCTTTTTGTTTGTTTGTATTTTTATTGAAAGGTTCCTTTTATCCTTTTACAATAATACTAAAAAGTAATGTATCAGTCGCCTCAGATGTGAATTGCGTCATATCTCTCTCCAGTCATACAACATATTATTGTATCATACGTATCAGTCCATGCAAGCATTGTGGATACAAATCTCTGATATCTATAACGGTACCTGCTGTCATTAGTAAACTCGGGGTGTGATGTGGTTTTTGCGGGGAGGAGGGGGGGGGGGGGGGGGAGGTTGAGAGAGAGAGTGTGTGGTGTGTGTGTGTTTGAGAGAGAGAGAGAAAGTAAGAGAGTGAGTGAGTACTTTAACTGTGTGGATATCATGTATCTGTATTTGACACGTACAAGTATGCTTTCATAAAGCATGGTGATTGTTGGTATGATGCAGTTTTCTAAGAAAGTAAGTGTGTGTATGTGTATGTGCATGTGTGTGCGCATGTGTGTGTGCATGTGTGTGTGTGTGTACACCTGTTGACTTAATAAAAATCCATTGTTTTGGGGGTTTTTTGGGGGGTGGAGGGAGGGAGTAGTATTAACTTTATGAGAAAGGTTGAAACATTTTCCATTCATATAATAATGTGAGTACATGCGAAGTTATGTCTAGATATATGTGCGTGTGAGTTCATGCGTGTGTTTAAGCACACTCGGGCGTGGATGCTGTATGCATAGGTAGGCATGTTACTTCCTGTCATTCTCCTTCAAGCACAAAAATAAATGAACATGTATGTTTACAATGAAGCATTACTCAGAACCTGATCTCTATCGTCTCCTCTCTGATCCTGTATTTGATTGAGAAAGAAATTTGACCATTTTATTCCATGACAAAAAAGTTTTTGTATAAAATTTAATTTATCTGTGATTGTGGATGTGCATGTTGTTACTTTGCATAAAGGCTCTTGTTCCAAACAATCAATGAAGTAGTTGTGTCATTTGCAAGGGCTGGAGCTGTGATGAACTATCTTTTGATCGAGAAATTTTGCTTGAGGTTTGTTATTACGCGTCTTATTTTGTGTGTGTTTGTGTGTGCATGTCTGTTTTTTTGTTCCTTGGCTGGCTAGAGCTCTGAGGTTCATCAATGGTAAGATTTTTGTGTATGTGACAGTTTGTCTACCGTTAAGTTGATGATCTGAAGTCTGTAGCTGGTAGCAAGAGACTGCGCTGGTTTGGGCACGTTCAACGGAAAGCAGACCACCAACATCATAAAAAGAGCAATGAATTTCGTAGTGGATGGGAAAAGAGACCAAAGGGAAGACCTAGCAAGACCTGGGCTGCCTGTATTGCAGATGATCTTAGAGAAAGGGGCATAAATAAGGAGGAAGCTCGAAACAGAGAGAGGTGGAGAAGGCTCATCAATGTCAAACCTTCCCTGGGAGAAACATGACAAAAAAGGAAGAAGAAGAAAGAAGTAAGATAGCCTCCGACACATAACACTGGTGTGCATGTGTTGTTTGTTTGTTTTTTGTTCTGGTTTGTTTTTCATTCTTAACTGACACACTATGGCCTACTTTTCCAAAAGGTGGAATGGGTTTTTACGTGTTCGCAAGATGTTCCACATGCATTCGTACACATGACCTCACCTCGGTTTATAGTTTCATCCAAAGGACTTTCAGGGGGAGTGGAGTTGGTACTGATGTTTTTTTACTCCAGGGGAAAAATCCCCTAAAAAAAGGGGGTCTTGGTGGAGACTCAAACCTGCACTATTAGATCGCGAGTTCAACGCTCTAACCACTAGGCTATACCCCACCCCCCACTTGTTTTAATTACAACATTTTCTCTTACGCGCAAATGCATTCTTTTCAGTGAATGTGTTCTAGGGGAAATAGTGGTTTTTTTAAACTTGTTAATCAGTTTTGGATTCGTACATTTTTTTTTTAAATGAATATGTGGATACACTCGTTCCCAGTAGGTATGGCAATGGTTAACACTATCCCTACATTAAGGGAGAGAACCTCTCTTTCCCAGTACATGTGCACTGTGCGTATGTGTATGCTACCGTAACCCAAGTAGAGGGTGATACGGAGGGAAGGGTTAGAAGATGGTTGGTTACCTTATAGCGGGTTACCCATAGGGAAAAGGTTAAGAATGTTTTAACTTAATGGAATCAGTCTATAGATATAGAATCTCACCAATACTATGATGTGCTATTTTGGCCTCTTTTTAAAAAAAAATCATATATCACTTTCAGATTGATCAAACCAAATAGCAAATATCAAAGTAAACTTTATCATACATACTTTTAGGATTTACAAAGACCCATAGATGTCCATAGATATCTGAAATTTGTTGTGTGTTTTTCCTTAAAATAATTATGTCAGTTTTCACACACACACAAGCTTTTTATTTTTTTTTAAATTTAATTATTTTATATCGAGGATAATGGAATAAGCACTTATTGCTTTTTTACATCCAGTCCCTGTGTGTATGTGGTTTTGTAAATTCTGTCATCTGTTCCCACCAGCACACAATGGCCAACTCTAAAGAAAAGCGGAACAGGATTTAACGTGTGCGTTAGCACATGGGGCCTCAGTTTATAGTCTCATGCAAAGGACTTTGGGGAGAGCGGAGTCTGCACTGATGTTAACTCCAGGGGAAAATATCCCCTTGAACGGGAATCGAACCGGGTCGTCAGATTGCGAGCGCAATGTTCTAACCACTAGGCTATCCCGTCCCCCTCCTCAAGCTTACCTCAACAAGATATAAGTATCTATCAGTTAATCCACAAGAGAGAATCGGACATTGATTTTACACACAGTAAATAATGTTTCCTCATGTTCAGGAATTGCTTTCTCCAGCAGAATTTAACAGTACTAACTCTTTCATCGTGTATCTTTTCTTCGTCGCCATGAAAATTACAAAAAATAGTCTACTCATGATGATGTAAAAAAAAAAGAGAAGTCCAAAAAGCATACACATACAAAGCTAGAGAGAGAGCGAGTGTGTGTGTCTGTGTAATACACAATGTACTAGTGCAGTTTTGCCTAACAGTGAAGAGAGTTACAGTCTTTCTTGGTTAGCTGATCTGTTCACATTCATGGTTTTGTTTATGCCAGATGGTTTAATTAATAAAATATTCCCATTGTGTATGGTTTCCATATGGCTTTTGTTGTTGTTGTTGATAAGCAAAGAAGGAGAGAGAGAGACCGAAAGAGAGAGAGAGGGGGGAAGGAAGGGAGTGAGAGGGAGAGACAAACAGAGGAGGGGGGGGGAGGAAGGGGAGAGAAAGAGAGAGGGAGAGACTGACAGAAAAGTTAGAGACATACAGACAAAAAGAGAGAGAGATGGAGACAGAGGATGGAGGGGAGTGAGAGAAAGAGTGAGACAGAGAGAGAGAAAGACAGACAAAAAGAGAGAGAGATGGAGACAGAGGATGGAGGGAGTGAGAGAAAGAGTGAGACAGAGAGAGAGAAAGAGAGACAGACAAAAAGAGAGAGAGATGGAGACAGAGGATGGAGGGAGTGAGAGAAAGAGTGAGACAGAGAGAGAGAAAGAGACAGACAAAAAAAGAGAGAGATGGAGACAGAGGATGGAGGGAGTGAGAGAGAGAAAGTTAGAGAGAGACAGACAGAAAGAGAGAGAGATGGAGACAGAGGATGGGGGAACAAAGATCTGGCTCTGAACAGGATTTGAACACTAGATCAAAGGACACACACCACAGCCGAGTGGTTAAGACTATTTCGACTTTTACCCCATGGGTCCATGTAGTCATGAGTTTGAATCTTGGCAGCAGAGTCTGATGAATGAATGAATTAAGGGTGGGAATTTAATTTTACAATTTCCCAGGTCAACTTCAAGCGTAGACCTGCAAGTGCCTTAATTCCCTTTGTATATATATATATATATATATATATACACACACACACACACACACACAGTGTGCAAATCCAGCATAACTCAGTCAAGACTCCAGGGCCCAGTGCTATAATTAGCCCACCCCTTCCTTTTACCAAGTCCAGATGCCGTCAATTTCTTCTATAAATTAAGACCAGCTGGTGTGGAATGAAGAAGAAGACGCAGACAAAGGAAGAGATGGGAGGACTGTTAACATTCGAGAGGTGACAGACATGGAGCTGAGAGACACCCTGAGAGTGGCCGAGAGACGCGAGGACTGGAGAAAGGTGGTTGACAACGCTTCGAAGGCGCCCCAAAGGACTCCGAATCTGGAGGATCGGTGACGGTGTGGAATGGATATCAGCTAACTGTACCTGACATCGTGGGAAACTGTAATATCATGTAGCCTACACATTCAGAAAATCAAATATATGCATATCAAAGATCCTGTAATTCATGTCAGCATCCGGTGGAAACGCGTCTATAAAGCCGGCAAACATCCTTCACAAGAAACAAACCCCCCCCCCCCAAAAAAAAAATGAATGGCTAAGGCCAGCTGTGGGCAGACCTCCTGCAGAGTTACAAGCACAGGAGAAAGAAGACCAGGCACTATACATCCTACCCGGTAAGGGAATGCAGAGAAGGGAGAAGAACCATAGATCTTTTTTTGTTTGTTTTGTTTCTGTCTTTTTTTGTTTGTGTGTTCCTTGGCCAGAGCTCTGAGTTTCACCAATGGTGAGATTTTGCATATGCGACCATTTCTGCCCACCATGAAGGTAGCCGCATTCTGACTTCAGAGTGCCATAAATCATTAGATGCTCTGACAGGAATCTATCCTCTTGGCCGCAATCACGCTACATAAAAAAACGAAACGAGACAGGAACGAACAATGCCATAGTTCTTGATTATTAACGCCAAAGTTACAAAAATGCATACACACGGGGACTGGATGTAGAAAAGCACATGAGTGCTTTATTCCATAATCCTTGAAATAAAAGAATAAAATACATTTAAAAAATAAAATAGATAAACTCAATTATTATGTGAAGACGGAAATAAACATGAAAATTAAAACAATCCATTGTATAATGTTAATGTACACATTGGGACAGCACACAACAAAATCCGGTCATTTTTAGGAAAAAAGATAAATTCTGAAGTCACCCAATCTAATATAAAGATTAAAACATACACACAGAGATTAACGATTAAAACAATCACTGTATACTGTCAACTTAAACCCTTGATGACAGCGATACTTGCAACAACAACAACAACAAAATCATCTGAGCGCTTTGATTTGTTGCTTTACAAGATTCAGCGCTATATAAATTCCATACATTATTATTATTATTATTAACAACAAAATTTTGTCATTTGGGGAACAAAATTTATAAAATCACCCAATAATCACACGAAGATAAAAAAAAAAAACCTAAAATTTAAAACAGTCACTCCCTCATGGACCCGGGGCCTGTCAGTATAAACAGCATCCCCACCTTCTGGAAATTCTGTGCAAGGAATTCCCTCTTTTCTATCTTTCTCTTTGTTTCTGTCTTGTTCCTTTTCTTCCTGTCACCTCCTTCTTGTCTGTTTTCTGCCTTCTTGGTCCATTCTCCTGTCTTTTTTCCAGAAAGAACTTAAAAGATAACAATTCTCTCCCTAGCCGAAGTCGGATGCGCTGGGCCTGACTTGTCAGGCGCTTAACGGCAGCACAACACATTTTCGCTCATATGACAGACAACAGTAGTTGCTGTCCGAGCGTTCAACGAAGAAGAAACAATCACTGTATGATGTGCAGGGAAACTCAAACAAAATCTGATCATTCGGGAAAATAAAATAAAAATTCTGAAGTAAACCAGTCATAGAATTATAAAGTACAAATAAAAGCACATAGAGCAGAAGACAAATCACAATACTGTATGTGCGTTAGAAACAAACAGTCGTGCATTGGAAACAAACAGTCAAAAAAAGGCAGGCATATACAAAAATGCTGATTTAAAAAATGTGTTCATGATGATGATGATGATATATATATAATATATATATATATATATATATATATGAAAGATATATTTATGTCTTTCTAGTCAATGGTCCTTACAACATTGTATTCCTGCACTCTGTGTGTGTGTGTGTTTGTGTTTGTGATGTTTTTTATTTGAAGCTGTCTGGAATGTTTAAACCAATATGAAATGTAGCTTTCTTGTGTCAAAATGAGATTATTCATGATTCATTTGCATCAATGTACCTGTCAGCATTGTAATTGCCCTTCATGGGATGACTAAAGTGACTTTGACTTTGTCTTTGATTACAAGACTTTGCAGTGCAACTATTATCACTATGAACTACCTTCTTCATCCTATAGCCACGTAAAAAGTCTCTTATTTACAGACGGGATAGCTCAGTGGTCGGAGCACTCGCTTTCCCCCAGCCAAGTTAAGCAGCGTCGAGCATGGTTACCAGTTGGATGGGTGACCGTTTGCGCGCCTTGGCTTCAGTACAGTTCCCCCAGTTCACCCAGCTGTAAATGGGTACCTGCCCTCTTTAGGGTCAGGGAAGGTAAAGCAGTGAGGGAGAGGAGATGGGCGCCGCCCTCACTATGCTGGCCCTAGAGAAGTGAGGTCTCTTGACGCCTCGCTCCCCTACGACCTTATAGGTTATGGGACTCCTTTACATTTACCTATATACATATATGATATAATCTACAAAAACAACTGTAAAAAAAATAAAAGTCTGCAAAGATCATCTTCTGAATAGATATACCAATAAAAAGTATCATGAAATTGATATAACAAAATAAACAATGCCAATAATAATGATAAAAAATATTAGCACACATCCCCATCTTATATGTCACAATACTATAAATATGATATTGTGTGTTGGACTGTATCAATATGGTAACATTCTCACATATATTTGACTGTATCTATATGGTAACATTCTCACACATATATTTGACTGTATCTATATGGTTACATTCTCACATATATTTGACTGTATCTATATAGTAACATTCTCATACATATATTTGACTGTATCTATATGGTAACTTTCTTACATACATTTGACTGTATCTATATGGTTACATTTTCACATACATTTGACTGTATCTATATGGTAACATTCTCACATACATTTGACTAACAATATGGTTACATTCTCACATATAATTGACTATATCTATATGGTAACATTCTCACATATATTTTACTGCATCTATATGGTAACATTCTTACATATATTTGACTGTATCTATATGGTAACATTCTCTCATATATTTGACTGTATCAATATAGTAACTTTCTCATACATATATTTGACTGTATCTATATGGTAACATTCACATACATTTGACTGTATCTTTATGGTAACATTCTCACACATATATTTGACTGTGTCTATATGGTAACTTTCTCACATACATTTGACTTTATCTATATGGTAACATTCTCAAATAATTTCTTGCTCAACTGTAGCTAAGAGTGTACGTCACCATAGCGTGGGTACAAAAAAAACCACCAACAAAACCCACAAAAAACCCCAGTCCAACATATATATATATACACACAAAGATGTGTAAAAAATGTAACATCAGGACAGAACTAAAGCCAAGCGGTTAAACCAGTTTACTTCAATCCCAAGGGACTATGAAGGCGAGGGTTTAAAATCTCGGCTGCCACACCTGGTGAATGAAGGATGGGGCATTTTTATGATCTTCCAGGCCAACTTTTAAGTGCAGACCTGCCAGTGCCTTCATTCCCTTCATGTATATACACTTGCAGAATATGCATGTTAAAGACCCCACGTTTCACTTCAGTGGATTTTGGACCCCGTTTCACTTCAGCATTCAGTGGATTATGGACCACGTTTCACTTCAGCATCCAGTGGATTATGGACCACGTTTCACTTCAGCATTCAGTGGATTATGGACCACGCTTCACTTCAGCCTTCAGTGGATTATGGGCCATGTTTCACTTCAGCGTTCAGTGGATTATGGATCACATTTCACTTCAGCATTCAGTGGATTATGGACCACGTTTCACTTCAGCATTCAGTGGATTATGAACCATGTTTCACTTCAGTGGATTAGGGAAACCCAAACATACCAAGCATGCATCTTGTACCAAAATAAAATTAGCTGCTCTGAAGTTGGAATGTGTCGGCTGAGGCCAGCGGGCAGACCTCCTGCAGAGTGACAAGCACAGGAGAAGACCTGGCACTACACATCCCATCAGTCCTTCGGATGAGACTATAAGCGAGAGGCCCTGTGTTCGAACGCATGCAGAACATCTTGCGCACATGTTAAATCTTGTTCCGCTTTTCGAAAGAGTAGGCCATTGTGTGCCGGTGGAAACAGATGACAAAATTTACAAAACCGCATACACACGGGGACTGGATGTAAAAAAAGCACACGAGTGCTTATTCCATTATCCTCGATATAAAAGAATAAATAAAATTAAAAAGGGATGGGAACACAGAGGAGAGAAAAGAGAATAATATCAAATAGCGGTAGCAAATCTTTCATAACAAACATGTATGTCCAATCAACAACAAAAAAGCAATATCAAACGTACGACTTTCAATGTATACTATCAAACAGATATATATTAAAAATCCAGATGTTACGAATCGACGGTAAACATCTGTACTCAATTTGCAATGTCGTACATAATATATTCTATCTGCAATATCTTTAAAAAATACTGACATTGTATCCAATATGTAATATCAAACATATGTATATCTAAACTGCAGTATTAAAAAATACTCGCATTTCAGGAAAAAAGAAGGGGAGAAAAAAACACACAAAAAAACTTTACATTTCCATGCCAGACTCTAGAAATTCTTCAAAGAAGGAATGCTGAAAATTTCATCAATTCTAGGAATGCTAAAGCTTTCAATAATTCTAAGAATGCTGAAAATTTCAATAATTCTAGGAATGCTTAAGTTTTCAATAGTTCTAAGAATGCTGAAATTACAATAATTCTAAGAAGCTGAAAATTTCAATAATTCTAAGAATGCTGAAAATTTCAATAATTCTAGGAATACTTAAGTTTTCAAGAATTCTAAGAATGCTGAAGCTTTCAACAATTCTAAGAATGCTGAAAATTTCAATTAAATTCTAGGAATGCTGAAGCTTCCAATAATTCTATCAAACCTTTTGTCTTCTTTCACACAGGGAAAACAAATCTGTGATGCAGAACAAAAATCTTATGAACCCTGGTCATGATAACAGACCCCCCCCAATAAAAAACAAAAAAACCACCAACAAACAACCAAACAACAAAAAACAAACAAACAAAAAAAACCCAGTACATGATCATTTCAACAACAATAAAATATCTTAAGTATAATGTACATTGTAGCTTTGACAGTCAAGGCACAAAGTGACCAGATAACAGACACTTCTGAACACACACACAAACACCTGCATACCTCTCAGGTGTTTCAGTAGTACCTGTCTCTACACCGTAACTGTAGATAATTATGAATTAATTGCAGATCAATTAAATTCTTGCAAAAAAAACACACAAACAACCAACCCATCAACATTAAAATGAAATGGTCATGTTAGTTTGCTCTCTATCATAATCATCATCAACAACAACACAAGAAGAAAAACAACCAAACAACCAACCAACAACAGCAAACACACCCCCCACCCCTAAAAAAACCCTTGAAACTTTCATTTCCAAGAATCTCTTTGCCTTTTTTAAAATCCCAAAATGAGTGTCACACTGCATTACCCAAACTTGTGCCTTTGTAGATAATTCGTCTGCAGTTTTGTAGCAAACAATTACACACACAAAACCCACCTGATCTTTTTGACACAAATTTACAATCGTACCTTTCTTTATGTGAACATAACTCTCTATAAATAAGAATATGACAATTACAATTTTAAAAAAAAAAGATCTTTTTGACAAATTTACAACCATACCTTTCATTTGTGAACATTACTCTATAAAACTAATAAGACTACGACTAGACTATAAATCTAAATTCAGCCATAATTTGACACAGACCAGGAGATTGTAGAACTCAGCAGAGACAGAGAAAGATGGCCAACCCTGGTGGCATTACATAGATAGGGCTCCTACTTTTGACAGCAGCGATGGAGACAGGTGACTTTGACACAGGCAAATACAGGCCTTATTCCTTTTGGAACTACAACAACAGAAAAAAAAAATTCTGGGTCAAGCAGTGAATTTTTTTTTTTAACTGCACATGACAATGGGAACTCTGACGGCATACTTTTTCTTCCGTTTGTTTGAGCGTCTTTTTCCTTTTAAATTAAATTTCACATTCTTAAATTAGGTCCCAAGAGGTTGGTGATGAGCCAAAATTAACAACTGTCAGTTCCCCCACTTTCAGCTCCTTTCAGATGCTATCCATTCCATCCCAGCTTGTGCTGATTACAGCAGAAACTGATCATACTTGGACTTGGTAAAAGAAAGGGGTGGGCTAGTTTTAGCACTGGGCTCTGGACCCTTGACTGAGTTATGCTGGATTTGCGTGCTGTGAGCTACTTACTTCACATGCCACCCATCATCACCTCTGTCAACAGTAAGAGCTTAAGCAGCCAGAGTTCAGAATGCGCCATCTTTCTCTGTCTATCTCTGCCGAGTTGAGTTCAGAATGCGCCATCTTTCTCTGTCTATCTCTGCCGAGTTCTACGATCTCGCTTACTTTATCTTTCTGAAAGGAAGGGTTTTGTCTCTGCCTTTGCCTGATTTCGTAACATAAAATCAATCAGTCAATCCACTTATGATCAGGATTGTCCCTGCCTTTGCCTGATTTCGTAACGAAACAAATCAATCGGTCAATCCACTTATGACCAGGATTGTTTCTGCCTCTGCCTGATTTCATAACCAAAAAAATCAATCAGTCAATCCACTTATGATCAGGATTGTTTCTGCCTTTGCCAGATTTCATAACGGAAAAAAAAATCAATCAGTCAATCCACTCGTGGACGTTCATTTCTGGCCACTCTGCTATCGAGGCGTGGCGGTCATGCGGATGCCTGTCTTGGTTTTCATCACCACCGACTCAAACTTCTCCACTTTGTGATCGGGATCCAGCCTCAGTGTGTATCTGTAAAACAAACGCACACACACACAAATAACAAACAAAAATAAATTCTGAAATGATCACATCCAAGATAGCAATGACACATTTGAATGTCTGGGTACTACATAGCTGTATCTATCTATCTATCTATCTACATACACACAAAGCCTAAACTTCTTCTTCTTCTTCTTCTTCATCGTCAACTGCTCAGACAGCAACTATTGTTGTCTGTCATATGAGCGAAAAATGCCTTGCCCTACCGTTAAAAGGTAAAAAAAGGTAAAGGAGTCCCATAACCTATAAGGTCATAGGGGAGCGAGGTGTCAGAGACCTCATTTCTCTAGGGCCAGCATAGTGAGGGCGACGCCCATCTCCTCTCCCTTGCTGCTTTACCTTCCCTGACCCTAAAGAGGGCAGGTACCCATTTACAGCTGGGTGAACTGGGGGAACTGGGGCAAACGGTCACCCATCCAACTGGTAACCACGCTCAACGCTGCTTAACTTGGCTGGGGGAAAGCGAGTGCTCCGACCACTGAGCTATCCCGTCCCCCTACCCGTGCCCTACCGTTAAGCGCCTGACAAATCAGGCCCAGCGCATCTGACTTCGGTGTGGGAGAGAATTGTTATCTTTTAAGTCTTTCTGGTTTAAAAAAAAAAAAGGCAGGAGAATGGACCAAGAAGACAGAAAAATGACAAGGAGGAGGTGACATGAAAAAACACACACAAAAAAGGCAGAAATAAAGAGACACAGCTGTCAGTTTCCCCCACTTTCAGCCGCTATTCATTCCATCCCAGCCCAGCTGGTGCCAATTACAGCAGAACTGACCACACTTGGTAAAAGAAAAGGGCGTGTTAAATCTATCACTCTTGACTGAGTGATTGTTTTACAAGATTCAGTGCTATATAAACTCCATATATTATCATTCTGGATTTGCGCGCTGTGGAGAGGGATAGAAAAGAGGGATGTCCTAGCACAGATGGTGGGGATGCTATTTATACTGGCATCCCCGCAGAGGGATGTCTGAACTCAACGGACACGGGTCAGACGGGACAAGTTAGCCTACCTGTGGAGCATTTTGGCCATGACCAGCTTCATCTCGTGCATGGCGAATGTCTGACCGATGCAGTTTCTGCAACAGGAACACACACACACATACACACACACACTACACACATACACACACACAACACACACACACACACACACACACACACAACACACACACACACCCATACACACACACACATACACACACACACATACACACACACGACACACATACCATACACATCACACACAGACACACACACAGACACACACACATACACATATACACACACACATACACACACATACACAACACACAACACACACACATACACACACACACACACATACACACACACACACACACACATACTCACACACACACACACACACACACACGCACGCATGCACGCACACACACACATACACACACGCACACACACACACATAACACACATACACACACCATAACACACACACACACACACACGCATGCACGCGTGCACGCACACACACACACGCACGCACGACACACACACACATACACACACACGCACACATACACACGCACACATACACACACACACACACAATCACACACACACATATACACACACACATACACACACATATACACACACACACATATACACACATATACACACACACACACACACATACACACACACACACACACACGTACACACACACACACACACGTACACACACACACACACATATACACACACACACACACACTTACGGTACTGTATGCTATCAAATCCCCAAATTCCAAGAAAGTATCTAGAATCATTTTTTAAATTAAATATGTCATACACCTTTTAAGTTTAAGAGGTATTCCTGTCTCCTTTTGTTGGGTACCTTCGCACGTTGGAGTTTTTTCAAATGAGTGGGCTGACAGAGCTGCAAAAAGGGGGGCAAGACATCATTTGGAATCGACAGAACTGCATGTTCCATTATCTCTACAGGAGGGATACCGTTTGTTAGAACAAACATCGTGGAGTAAGTGGAGAGAATCAGATCAACTCAAGGAACGATCTTTAAAGAGTTGCCAGACTAGTGGCCTTATTTCATGTTATCCTTCTCAAACACATTTAAGTATCGCAACTACGAGAAGAGTTAATACACTATATTTTAGAATAAAATTAAATGCATTTATAACAAAATTTTGTAAAAATGTCAGGTGTCTCTGTGGGGAACATATTTCCAACACTCACATCATATTTGAGTGTCCAATTGTAAAACCTTTTTTACCCACGTTTTGTGAGCAGTCTGTGGAAACAGTATTTAAAAATCCAAAATTAGCCTTTGCCATTGTTAAATGTCTATTGCACAGCCCATTAGAGTATTTGTTGTAGTTACTTCATAGTTATTTCATGTTAACAATTTGTTGAATTTAAATTTTTACTCATGTTTAAGATCCCCCCCCCCCTTTTTTTTTTTAGTTGCATGAAAATATCAACACACATGTTACCTAATCAGTCTTTTCTCTTTCCATTCTCTTCTCTGTTTTAACTTCCTCTTCATTTTCCACATCCCTCGTCTAATATCACTAAGAGTGAACAGATGTTAAATTGAAGACAACAACAACAACACACACTTAACTTCAATGCTGTGTCTGTCTGCTTAACATTTCTCAAACTTTCTTCCCCCCTCCATTCCAAGGCTAAAGCTCTGAGGTTCATCCTTCACGGTGATATTCTAGTTAGTGGTTGTGACCTGTTTTTGCCCACCACAAAGAAAGCTGTGTTCTGACTATGGGGATGTATGCTGCTGTATACGTTAATGTTTCCGTAACCCACAGAATGCCGACATGAGTTATTTATTTATTTATTTATTTATATCACGTTAAGTCACGTCATATTTCTCTGTTGTGAAATTCGGGCTGCTCTCTCTCCCCGGGAAGAGCGCGTCGCCACAAGAGCAGCACCACCCATTATTTTTTTTTCTGTCTACAACTGCATTTGTTTCCCTAATCAGAGTGGCTTTTTTTTCTACAGAATTTTGCCAGGGACAACTCTCTTGTTGCTGTGGGTTCTTTTACGTGCGCTAAATAATTTTGTGTAACACACAGGACCTCGGTTTAACGTCTCATCCGAAAGACTAGTGCCCAGACCACCACTCAAGGTCTAGTGGATGAGGGAAAAATTTTCGGGTCCAAACGGGATTTGAACCACCGCCCACTTCCGACCCGGACTTTTCGCTTTCTAGACAGGCGTGTTACCTCTAGACCACCGATCCATGCGTCTTTGATGATGTGCATGTTTGATCTTCCGCATGTGTGTATATATATATATATATATATATATATATATATATATACACATGAAGGGAATAAAGGCACTGGCAGGTCTGCACTTGAAGTAGACCTAGGAGATTGGTCAAAATTCACACTCTTAATTCACCAGACACTGCAGAGATTTGAACCCCTGACTTTATGGGCTTTTGGGATTGAAGTTGAATGGTTTTAACCACTTGGATATGGTGTCTGTCTCTCAAAAATGAGATTTGTTTCATAATGTGTGTGTGTAAATGTGTGTGTGTGTGTGTGTGTGTGTGTGTGTGTGTGTGTGTGTGTGTGTGTATGTGTGTGTGTGTGGTGTGTGGTGTGGTGTAGCGTGGTGTAGCGTGGTGTAGCGTAGTATGGCATGGTTTGTGTGCCTTTATTCATTAGGGTATTGGAATAAGCACTAATGTGCTTTTTTTTATTTTACATCCATTCTCTACACACATGTAGTTTTGTCACTTTTATCATCCGTTCCTATGGGCACAAATGACCTACCCTTCTGAAAGGCAAAACAGGTTTTAAAGTGTGTGCAAGATGTTCTGCATGCATTAACACATAGGACCTTGGTTTCTAGGCCCCTCCAAAGGATGTGAGTGTGAGTGTGAGTGTGTGTGTGTGTGTGTGTGTGTGCCCACGTTAATGCAAACACAAATACCCACATATCATGCATACACACACACACACAGACAGTTACCTGGGGCCAGCAGAAAAGGGGATGAAGGAATAAGGATTCCGGGTACTGGAATTCTCTTCTGTGAATCTCTCTGGACGATACTCCTGAAAACAACAATAACCCAAAAAAATCTTTGTTATATGAACTGTTTCAGCTCTTAAGGAGAAAAATATTCAACATGTAAACTGTTTCAGTGCTAAAAGTGAAAAATATTCAACATGCAAACTGTTTCAGATAAAAAGCAGAACAATATTAACATGTAAACTGTTTCTGATGATATTGTAAAAAGCAGAATATTCAACATGTAAACTGTTTCAGATAAAAAGCAGAAAAATATTCAACATGTAATCTGTTTCAGATGATATTGTAAAAAGCAGAACAACATTCAACATGTAAACTGTTTCAGATGATATTGTAAAAAGAGAAAAATATTCAACATGTAATCTGTTTCAGATGATTTTGTAAAAAGCAGAACAATATTCAACATGTAAACTGTTTCAATGCTAAAAGCGAAAAATATTCAACATGCAAACTGTTTCAGGAGACATTGTTAAAGAAAAAAAAGAAAAGAAAAAAAAGTAATTTGATTAGCTAATATGCCCAACATGAAAAGGAAAAAAAAAGTATTGAATACAAGAACCAAAATTGTTCCAGGCTAGCTCAGTGGTCGGAGCACTCGCTTTCCCCCAGCCAAGTTAAGCAGCGTCGAGCGCGGTTACCAGTTGGATGGGTGACTGTTTGCGCGCCTTGGCTTCAGTACAGTTCCCCCAGTTCACCCAGCTGTAAATGGGTACCTGCCCTCTTTAGGGTCAGGGAAGGTAAAGCAGCGAGGGAGAGGAGATGGGCGCTGCCCTCAATATGCTGGCCCTAGAGAAGTGAGGTCTCTGACGCCTCGCTCCCCTACGACCTTATAGGTTATGGGACTCCTTTACCTTTTTTTTTTTTACACTCTTCAAAAAAAAGAACAAAAAAAAGAAAAAGAAAAGAAAGATAATGAATTGACCCGGCTGCTCTGGGAGGGGCACGATGGCCCAGTGGTCACAGCGTTGATCTTGATCTGACGACTCGGGTTCAAACCACCACCACCAACACGCCCATTCAAGGCAACTTTCCCTCTGGAGCTAACATCAGTGCTGACTCCACACTCTCCCCCCACAAAAAGTCCTTCCGATGAGACTATAAACCGCGGCCTCCTGTGTGCAAACGCTTGCAGGACAACTCCCACACACGTTAAATCCCATTCAGCCTTTCGGAAGAGTATGCCATTCATGCTGGTAAGCACAGATGACGAAAAAAAAAAATTATATAACCCATTCACTTGATAATATACATTCAATAGTGGAAGCACTGATGACCCAAAAAATAATATTTAAAAACACCCACACATGTACACTGGTGTCATATTTAGACATTATTCCTAAAGTTGGAACGCAGCTCCCTAAATGGAAGGCCAAAAAACCAAAACACGGTTGTATACACAGAAATCTCACCATTATTGAGCCTCAAAGCTGTTGAGCAGTGCACAAATCCAGCATAACTCAGTCAAGGGTCCAGGGCCCAGTGCTAAAAATTAGTGTGCCCCTTTCTTTTTACAATTCAAACGCGATCAGTTCCTGCTATACATAACACCAGCTGGAATGGAATATTATTTTATTATTTTGTATTTATTCTTTTATATCGAGGATAATGGAATAAGCACTCATGTTCTTTTTTTTTTAACATCCAGTCCCCGTGTGTATGCGGTTTTGTCACTTTTCTCATCTGTTTCCACCAGCACACTTTCCGAAAAGCGGAACAAGGATTTAACATGCTGCGCAAGATGTTCTGCATGCGTTCGAACCAGGCCTCGGTTTATAATAGTCTCCATCCAAATAGACAGCAGCTGACAATGGAGAAAAACGGAAAACTTGTGAGAAGCCAAGGACCCAACCAAACCAAAAAACGGAAAAAAACCAACAACAACAAAAAAACGACACTGACCATGCTGTCTTCCCAGACGACGGGATTGTGGTGGATGTTGTAGATGACGATGTTGACCAGCGTGCCCGCAGGGGCGACTTGCCGGGCATGACCGTGATCCTGCGTCCAGTTGCCGCTGATGAAGGGGCGGGTGTGCAGGCGCATGGTCTTGATGACATGTCAGTAGGCATTTTGCAAAATCCTCCTGAGCAGTGGGGGGGGGAAGAAGAACCCGTGATGAAGCAATGAACCCGTGACAATAGCAGTATTCTCTCTCTCTCTCGCACGCGCATGCTCTCTCTCTCTCTCTCTCTCTCGCACGGCATCTCTCTCCTCTCTCTCCTCTCTCTCTCTCTCTCTCTCTCCAGCACGCACATGCTCTCTCTCTCTCTCTCTCTCTTGATCTCTCCTATCTCTCTCTCTCTCTCACACGCACATGCCCCTCTCTCTCTCTCTCTCTCTCTCCTATCTCTCTCTCTCTCTCTTGATCTCTCTCTCTCTCGCCGCGCATGCTCATGCTCTCTCTCTCTCTCTCTCTCTCTCTCGATCTCTCTTGATCTCTCCTATCTCTCGCCATCTCTCATATATTTGTCCTCTGGAGTTAACATCAGTGCCGACTCCACTCTCCCCAAAAGTCCTTTGGATGAGACTATAAACCGAGGCCCCGTGTGCGAACGCACGTAGAACATCTTGCGCACACGTTAAATCCTGTTCCGCTTTTTGTAAAAGTAGGCCAATGTGTGCCGGTGGGAATGGATGACAAAATTGACAAAACTGCATACACACGGGGACTGGATTTAAAAAAAGCACACAAGTGCTTATTCCATTATCCTCGAAATAAAAGAATAAATAAAATAATATCTCTCTCTCTCTTCCCCTCTCTTGCTTCTTGCTATCTTTCCTCTATTTTACTATATCCAATTTACTTAATTATAATCACTGTATCTGTTTTGATATTAATGTTCAAGTTAGTTGAGGATTATGTGTTTATGGAACACAAATCTCTTTTCTCAAAATAATGATAATCAATGTATCTCTTTTGACATTAATGTTCTGGTCAGTTGGGGATCATGTACTGTTGAATACACACTTATCTCTTTTCTTTAAATCATGTTGTTGTTGTAGTTTTTTTCCCCCTTGTTTTGTTGACAGTAGGGGGACGGGATAGTCTAGTGATCAGAACGTTGTGCTCGCAATCTGACGACCCAGGTTCGATTCCTGTTCAAGAAAATATTTTCCTCTGGAGTTAACATCAGTGCAGACTCCACTCTCCCCAAAAGTCCTTCGGATGAGACTATAAACCGAGGTCTCATGTGCAAACGCACGCAGAACATCTTGCACACATGTTAAATCCTGTTCTGCTTTTCATAAGAGTAGGCCATTGTGTGCCGGTGGGAACAGATGACAGAATTTACAAAACTACAAACACACGGGGACTGGATGTAAAAAAGCACATTCCGTTATTCTCAATATAAAAGAATTTTTTTTAAATTTTATTTAAAAAGATAGTCCCTAATCAGGCCAAGGGCCGGATGAAAAAAAAGTATGCACATGCTTATTCTGATACCCTTGGAAAATAAATATTCATTCATTCTCTCTGCCTCCCTCTCCCCTAAACTTTTCATTTGGAATATAATAAAGCAATAATAATGTATTGCATAATGAACGGTCTGGCTCCATCTACACTGACTAATAAGTTTCCAATCAACCAGTCAAGGTACACAAATAACATAGTAATACCGAAACCAAGACTAGATCTTTACAAGACAAGCCTTCGTTACTCTGGAGGAACTGTTTGGAACTCATTACCAAAAAATCTTAAAAATAAAAATAGCATTACTTCTTTTAAGCATAATTATAAATCTTACTTGTTCTAGAAGATAAGTCAAATATGCTACTAAACTATTATCAGTTTTATGCTTGTTAAATTGAGGCAACTGTTAGCACCACATTAAAAAAAAAATCACTTTGAGGAGAGTACATGAAAGTAACATAGACATACTGTATACCTAATCTTTCATACTGTGTGCATTTGGTAATTTTCCATGTAAATTGATTTTTTCTTGGTGGGGGTGGGGGGTTTTTTGGTTTGTTAGTTGTTGTTTTTTGGGGTGTTTTTGGGGGGGGGGGTGTTTTTGTTTTGTTTTATTTTTTTGTTTATTTTGGTTGGTTTATTTGGGGCTTTTTTTTTCATTGTTTGGTTTGGGTTGGGCTTTTTATTGTTGTTTATTTGTTTTTTTTGGGGAATGGGGTTGTTGTTTGGGGTTGTTGGGTTGTTGTTTTTTTTTGGGGGGGAGGTAGGGGTTTTCTTTTTTATTGTTGCTTTTTGTTTTTGTTTATTTTAGGAGGGTTGTTTTTTTTGCTTGTTTCTTTGGGAGTTGGGGGGGCGGGTGGCGGGAGTTGCGTGATTATTTTATTTTATATTTTTTTCCGGAAGGGGTTGTTTTGCTTTTAATTGCTGTCCTTTTTTTTAATTGTTTGTTTGTTTTTGCCATAGGGCTGGATGTAAAAAAGCAACTACTGCTTATTCTATTACCCTCTTTGAATAAAAAGTTTTCAAGTTGTCAATATGAGCGTGTGCGTGTGTGTGTGTGTTACAGCTGTCAGTTTTCCCCACTTTCAGCTGCTCCCAGCTACTATCCATTCCATCCCAGCTGGTGCTAATTATAGCAAAAACTGACCGCACTTGGACTTAATAATAATGATATATGGAATTTATATAGCGCTGAATCTTGTAAAACAAACAAATCGAAGCGCTTGCACTCAAATCATTTACGCGCATGCAACTTTCCTCAAATATAATAAATAACATATTTCACACACACACACACACCCGCGAACACACTTAGGAGATGAAGGATGCTGTTGAAAAGTAGAGACAGATATGAGCGGAAAGTGTCAGGTAGGAAATAAGAGTGTTTTGAGGCTGTATTTGAAGGTATCAAGTGAAGGTTTTTGGCAAAGTGAAAGAGGGAGGTCATTCCATGTGGACGGACCAGAAACAGAGAAA
>CM054156.1:27531176-27533676 GCA_028751875.1 Rapana venosa
CACCTAAAACACCCTCAACCGTACCTTCAAACAAGAAGGTGTCCACCTCTGCACGCATTTCATCGGGGCTCAGCCCTTCGTTATTCTCGTCCCTGGCGGTCAGCAGAATATCCAGGAAATCCAAACAGCGACGTCGGTGGCCCTGCTCCGCTGATGCATGCTGGGGGCCGTTTGCCTGGAAGGGGGACAATCTAGGGTTCAAACCTTTTTTTTTTTTCCGGTAAATCAGAAAACGTTCTCTGTTTCCTGAACGGAAGGGAAAGGTGGCAGGATGGTTAACTCCTCTCCTTTACTGTGACGTGCCGAAGCTTAAGAATTGGCAGACTTACGAATTTAAAAAAAAGCACAAAGTGATGGTTAACTCAAGGGAAAGTACTCTGGCCTGTAGGGCAATCATTTTTCTAAACACAGTTGCTTTCCTTGACCATAAGCTTGCCTAGTTTTTGTCTGTTGGCCAATTTTGTTTGACATGTCAACAAGTGATATCTTTAGGATTTCAGGCACCCAGTGTTATGATTATTAAAAAAAAAATCTGTTTTACAAAAAGTGATATCACATGGATTCAACAAGCTTCAGGGAACTTTACTTTGGTGAAAAATCATCACATCACTTCAAGGGGACCAGTTGATGAATAGTTCAAGCCATTTAAGATACCAGCCCTAATTTTCAAAACTTTTTATTTTTCAGCATTCAGTGACATATTTTGAAAATTTGTAAAAAATAAATACAGTCATCTATTAAAAAACTGTGAAACAATCTCAAAAGAAGATATTATAAACTTTTCAATGATGTATAGTGTGTATGTCATTATTATGTTGGGTAAGTCTGCTGAATTTTTCAAATATAGCCAAAATCATGCGTCACCACAAATTGGCGGGATCCATTTCACTGCGACTCCAATGAGTTAAGACGTTCGCCTGCCTAACAAGTCAACCCGCGAAGTTGCGGGTTCCGTTCCCAGCCTCGCCCTTTCTTTCCCAGTTTGACCAACAACAAAAAAATCGAACTGAATGTCAAAGTCCTTCGGATGGGACTATAAACCGAGGCCCTGTGTTTGAACGCATGCAGAACATCTTGCGCGCATGTTAAATCCTGTTCTGCTTTTCGGAAGAGTAGGCCATTGTGTGCCGGTGGAAACGGATGGCAAAATTTACAAAACCGCATACACACGGGGAACTGGATGTAAAAAAGCACATGAGTGCTTATTCTATTATCCTCGAGATAAAAGAATAAATAAATAAATACATAAATAAGGCGGAATGCGGCTACCCTAACAGTGGGCAAAACAAGTGCATATGTATGCAAAAAATCTCACTACTGGGGAACTTCTGAGCTCTACCACTAGCCACCTTGGTGCAGTGTGTGTGTGGGTGCTTTGGGTTGTGGACTGGAAACTTGCAGGTTCCACAGCTGTCAGTTTCCCCTCACTTTCAGCTGCTCTCAGCTACTATCCATCCCATCCCATCCCAGCTGGTGCTAAGTACAGCAGGAACTGACCACACTTGGACTTGGTAAAAGGAAGGTGTGCGCTAAATTTAGCACTTTTGACTGAGTGATGTCAGATTTGCATGCTGTGGTTCGAATCCCATAAGAGATAGGATGGGTTGTTGTTGTTTTTTCTCTGGCCGGTTCCGATCCAGAGTGAGTGTGCTGTGGGCTCAGTGGGAAGACTTGGGACCACACAGTTGAGCTTTAGCCACTTTTAGGGATGCGAGTTTGAGAGTGTTGCTCAAATTACCTGACCGACACTGCAGGTGTCTGCAGTGTATCTCTCAGACCTGGTTGATGCCAGGATATATAGGTAGCATAAAGTACATACAGCCCTGTCACACAGTGTCAAAGCATGTACACTTCCATAGCAGCATTCATTAAATCACCGTCATCGTCATTGACCTGACTGTGTGTCTGTTCACCTTGCTGTATAAGAGTTTCATACGCAGCTGTCAGTTTCCCCCACTTTCAACTGCTCTCAGCTGCTATCCATTCCAGCCCAGCTGGTGCTAATTACAGCAGGAACTGACCACACTTGGACTTGGTAAAAGGAAGGGGCGCGCTAAATTTAGCTCTCTTGACTGAGTGATGTTGGATTTTCTTGCTGTGCCTAGCATGATCACCTAAGGGTTCAGATCTTTGCAGTGGAGGGGTGGAATAGCCTAGTGGTTAGAGTATTGAGCTTTTGATCAGACAGTATGAGTTCAAGCCACCTCCAAGACACAATTTGAGGGGATTTTTCCCCCTGGAGTTAACACCAGTACCAACACCAGTCCAATTCCCCAAAAAGTCCTATGGAACACAGCTGTCAGTTTCCCCCACTTTCAGCTCCTCTCAGCTGCTATCTGTTCCATCCCAGCTGGTGCTAATTAATTACAGCAGGAACTGACCACACTTGGACTTAGAAAAAAAGAAGGAGCTCACTAATTTTAGCACTGGGCCCTGGATGCTTGACTGAGTTATGCTGGATTTGCGCACAATGGAATGAGACTATACATCAAAGGCTGTG
>CM054156.1:27538676-27543676 GCA_028751875.1 Rapana venosa
AATCTCACACTGATTCTCATTTATTTTTTTATTTTTTTATTTATTCTTTTATATCGAGGATAATGGAATAAGCACTTATGTGCTTTTTTACATCCAGTCCCCGTGTGTATGCGGTTTTGTAAATTTTGTCATCCGTTCCCACCAGCACACAATGGCCTACTCTTACGAAAAGCGGAACAGGATTTAACATGTGCCCAAGATGTACTGTGTGGGTTCGCACACGGGGCCTCGGTTTATAGTCTTATCCGAAGGACTTTTGGGGAGAGTGGAGTCTGCACTGATGTTAACTCCAGGGGAAAACATCCCCTTGAACGGGAATCGAACCCGGGTCATCAGATTGCGAGCGCAATGTTCTAACCACTAGGCTATCCCGTCCCCGTCTGGCATGATGAGTGAAATAGAAAAAAAAGTACATTCTGCACCTGAAGTCGGAATGCAGATACCTTAATGGCGGGCAAAAAAAACACGGTCACATATACAAAAAATCTCACCCCCAAAAAATGAGTAAAACCTCGGAACTCTAGCCAAGATACTGAAAAAAGAGAGGGATAGCCTAGTGGTTAGAACATTGCGCTCGCAATCTGACAACCTGGGTTTGATTCCCGTTCAAGGGGATATTTTCCCCTGGAGTTAACATCAGTGCCAACTCCACTCTCCCCAAAAGTCCTTCGGATGAGACTATAAACCGAGGCCCCCCATGTGTGCGAACGCACGCAGTACATCTTGCGCACACGTTAAACTCTGTTCCGCTTTTTGTAAGAGCAGGCTATTGTGAGCCGGTAGGAACAGATGACAGAATTCACAAAACCGCATACACACGGGGGACTGGATGTAAAAATGCACATAAGTGCTTATTCCATTATCCTCAATATAAAAGAATTATAAAAACATTTTTTTAAACAACAACAACAAAACTAAAACCCAAGCAGGCAAGGAGACAAACAGACAGACAAACAAATATATAAAATGTCTGTTTCTTCGTTTCCAGCAGTACGTACCCTAGTCTCTGGCAGTCTGTGTCGTAGGAAAAGGCACACTTCAGGATGACGTCCAGCGTGAACAAGCTGATGTCCCGGAACACCTCAAAGTGCTCCCCTTCTTCGTGGTAGCCTTGAAACTTCTCCTGTCGACAAATGCGATAACAACAATATTGATTGATTGATTGATTGATTGATTGATTATTCTTTTATATCGAGGATAATGGAATAAGCACTCCATGTGTTTTATTATTTATTCATTCATTTGCGCACACACACACACATACACACACACACACTACAAACACATTCTCTTTCTTTCTATCTCTCTCTCTCTCACTCTCTCTCACATGCCACAAACATGCACACACCTACCACCCAACCCCCCTCCCCCACACACACACATGCAACACACAAACACCTCCCCCCCTGTCCCCTCTCCCAACCTCACACACACTCAAACACACAATCCTTCCCCTTCCCCCACCCCCTCACCACCCCCCACACATACAACCCTCCCCCTCTCCCTCCACTCCTCCTTTCCCCACCCCCCTCCACACACACACACACACACACACCACACGCACACACAAACACACACACCACACCAACTGCACACACAACACACACCACCACAACACACGCACATACAACACACACACCACACCGCACACACACACCACACACACACACCACACAGGCACACCACACCACACACACACCACACACACACACACCCCTCCCCCACCCCCCTCCACACACACACACACACACACACACCCTCCCCACCCCCCCTCCACACACACACACACAACACACACACACCCCCCCCACCCCCCTCCACACAACACACCACACACACACACACACACCACACACACCACAAACCCCTCCCCCACCCCCCTCCACACACACACACACACACACACACCACACACATACACACACCCCCCTCCACACACGCACCACCCCTCCCCCACCCCCCTCCACACACACCACACACATACACACACACCAAACCACCACACACACCCACACACACCACACAACACACACACACCACACACCCCCCCCCTCCCCACCCCCTCCCACACACACACACACAACCACACACACACACACACACACACACCACACACAACCCCCTCCCCCACCCCCCCACACACACCACACACACACACCCTCCCCAACCCCCCTCCACACACAACACACACACACACACACACCCACCCCCCCACCCCCCACACACACACAACACACACACCACACACACACACAACACACACACACATATCTTGCACACACGTTAAATCCTGTTCCGCTTTTCGTAAGAGTAGGCCATTGTGTGCCGGTGGGAACGGATGACAAAATTTACAAAACCGCATACACTCGGGGACTAATTGTAAAAAAGCACATGAGTGCTTACTCCATTATCCTCGATATTTAAAAAAAAAAAGTAAAAATTAAAAAAAGTCATCAAATGTCACACACACAACCACAACCCCCCTCCCCCACCCCCCCTCCACACACACACAAACACACACACACCACCACCCTCTCCCCCTACACCCCCCTCCCCCACCCACCACACACAGAAACACACCCCCCCCCCCCCCCCCCACCATACCATCAACACATCAGCCGCTCTGTTCTTGATCACCAAGTACGGCTTCAGAATGTCGAAATGGAAGGCAGGGGTCAGAAGACGTCGGTTCCGAGCCCACTTTGGTCCCTTGCTCAGTAACAACCCATCGCCAATCCAGGGTTCGATGAGATGGTAGGTCCTCCGTGCTTTTGGCTCTGCAGGGGGAAAAAGGAAAAAACTACATAAAATACGCGCGTATACATCAGAGGGGACGGGATAGCTCAGTGGTCGGAGCACTCGCTTTCCCCCAGCCAAGTTAAGCAGCGTCGAGCGTGGTTACCAGTTGGATGGGTGACCGTTTGTGCGCCTCGGCTTCAGTACGGTTCCCCCAGTTCACCCAGCTGTAAATGGGTACCTGCCCTCTTTAGGGTCAGGGAAGGTAAAGCAGCGAGGGAGAGAAGATGGGCGCCGCCCTCAATATGCTGGCCCTAGAGAAGTGAGGTCTCTGACGCCTCGCTCCCCTACGACCTTATAGGTTATGGGACTCCTTTACCTTTTACTTTTTTTACACATCAGAGAAGGGGTAGGGTAGCCTGGTGGTTAGAGCAGTGAGCTCATGATCGGATGAGACTATAAACCGAGGCCCAGTGTTCGAACGCATGCCGAACACCTTGCGCACACACACGTTAAAATCCTGTTCCGCTTTTCTGAAGAGTAGGCCATTGTGTGCCGGTGGAAACGGATGACAAAATTTACAAAACTGCATACTCATGGGGACTGGATGTAAACAAAAAAAGCACATGAGTGCTTATTCCATTATCCTCGATATAAAAGAATAAATAAATAAATAAATAAGGGACAGGATAGCCTGGTGGTTAAGAGCGATGCGCTCGTGATTTGCTGACCCGGGTTCGAATCTCGTTCAAGAGGATTTTTTTTCCTCTGGAGTTAACATCAGTGCCGACTCCACTCCTTCCAAAAGTCCTTCGGATGAGATTATAAACTGAGGCCCCATGTTCGAACGCATGCAGAACACCTTGCGCACACACGTTAAAATCCTGTTCCGCTTTTCGGAAGAGTAGGACATTGTGTGCCGGTGGAAACAGATGACAAAATTTACAAAACTGCATACACACGGGGACTGGATGTAAAAAAGCACTTGAGTGCTTATTCCATTATCCTCGATATAAAAGAATAAATAAATAAATAAATAAGGGACGGGATAGCCTGGTGGTTAAAAGTGATGCGCTCATGATTTTCTGACCCAGGTTCGAATCTCGCTCAAGAGGATTTTTTTTCCTCTGGAGTTAACATCAGTGCCGACTCCACTCCTCCCAAAAGTCCTTCAGATGCGATTATAAACCGAGGTCCCGTGTGTGAATGCATGCAGAACAGCTCACGCACATGTTAAAACCTGATCCACTTTTTGGAAGAGTAGGTCATTGTGTGCCGGTGGGGATGGATGACGAAATTGACAAAACTGCATACTCATGGGGGCTGGATGTAAAAAAAACAACGCGCATGAGTGCTTATTCCATTTTCCTTGAAATAAAAGAATAAAATTAAAATGGCATGGGTTCAAGCCACCACTGAAACATCTATTTCGAAGTGATTTTTGTTTCTCTTCTGGAGATAACACACACCAGTACTGACTCCAGTTTTTTGAAAGGTTGTTTGAAAGGTCATTTGGGTGAGAGAATAGACTGAGATCCTGTGTACAAAACACGCATGCAGGACATCTTGCAGTACATGTTTTAAACTCGTTTCACCTTTCGGAAGAGTAGGCCGCTGTGTGCTGGTAGGAACGAATAACAATTTTTGGGGGTTTAATTAAAGATACTCTTTACCACACCCCTCCCCCTATGTGTTTTCTATTGAACGAGGTGATAGCTCTGATATGGCTTCTGTTGTCAGCAGGGCTACAAAAATCTGGATTGGATTGTCTATGTGGTCAGTAGGGCTACCAAAAAATGGATTGGATTGTCTCTGTGGTCAGCAGGGCTACCCATCAAAAATGGATTGGATTGTCTCTGTTGTGGGCGGGGCTACAAAAATGGATTGGGTTGGCTCTATTGTGGGCAGGGCTACAAAAAATTGGATTGGATTGACTCTGTGGTCAGCAGGGCTACCCAAAAAACATGGATTGGATTGTCTCTGTTGTCAGCAGGGCTACCACAAATTGGATTGGATTGTCTATGTGGCCAGCAGGGTTACAAAAAATGGATTGGATTGTTTCTGTGGTCAGCAGAGCTACCAAAAAAATGGATTGGATTGTCTCTGTGGTCAGCAGGGCTACCACAAAATGGATTGGATTGTCTCTGTGGTCAGCAGGGCTACCACAAAATGGATTGGATTGTCTCTGTTGTGGGCGGGGCTACCACAAAATGGATTGCATTGTCTCTGTGGTCAGCAGGGCTACCACAAAATGGATTGGATTG
>CM054156.1:27548676-27663089 GCA_028751875.1 Rapana venosa
CATGCACTCCTATTTGTTCTTAATAGTCTTCATGCACTTATCTTCAGATGCAAAGTTCAAGGTTGTACACTCTGATATGAACAGATATCACTGTGATAAAGATTGGACAGTGGAAGACATGATGATGATATGTTTGCAAACACTGAAAAAGTCGTAAAATAGGCCTGAATTACCAGGAGGCATAACAAGGCCCTAAATGAACCACACATACTAGTAAAAAGTAACACAGTGTGCATTCATATGCTTTGTGGTGCTTACTCAAATTACTGCTCTTCACTTCAGATTAATCTTCATTCACTTCATCTTGTCACTCCTTCACTGTGGCAAAGACATCAGAATTATAATCGAATGAGGGGGTGAGATAGCCCAGTGGTTTGAGCATTGAGCTCATGATCTGATGGCCCTGGTTCGAGCCACCACTGAGGCATCTGTTTGAAGCGGATTCCCCCTTCTCCAGGGGTTACCACCAGGACCAAGTCCAGTTCTTTAAGGCTGATTAATTTTAATGAAATGCAATCGCACATTTTTACCCAGTTGTTCTGCTATTTTCTGCTTTGTGCTTTTAACAAACACAAACAGTGAAACACACACACACACACGCACGCACGCACACACACAGTGACGCACACTGCAGCGCACGCACAGAAATAAAATGTCTAGAAATCATTCGATCTTCATCTTAAAGAGAAAATTTCTGCAGTCTGACAACAGATCAGCAACCATGCAACCGACAAATACGGAAGAAAGTCACGTAGAGCTCACCTCTTTCTGCACCAAAACCATTGACAACTTTACGTACGGCGAAACAGTAGGCCTACGGTAAGCATAGCCTCCCTTGAACAAAATATCGTTCGAAAGGTCACTTGTTCTGGCTGGCTGTTGGTGGTCAGACTTGGCCAATCAGCTTTACTAAAGTAAGGAGTCTCTATATAGACAATTCGGTCGGAAATCCCCCTCATCAAGAGATCACTTGACCAAGTCAACTGCACAGTCCATGCTGTGAACCAAAAAACTGAAACACCTGGCAAGAGTAGAATTGAGGATGAAATTTTTTATTTATTAACAAGATCTGCACGCAATGCCCAGTAACCTGTCATCGAGTGATGAACAAGAAATTCGTGTATCGAATACTATTGCTGTTATGTTTGGTCTATCAATTTTGTGTGTAGCCCACCATACCCTAAAAGGAATTATAGTTTTAATCTTGAATTCCCCCCTCCACCAACACCCCACCACCATGGGCCTGTCAGTATAAATAACACCTCCACCTTCTAAAAATTCTGTGCTATTAATCCCCTCTTTTCTACCCCTCTCTTTTGTTTCTGCTTTGTTTCTTTCTAACTTGTTCCTTTTCTTCTGGTCACCTCATTCTCCTCTATTTTCTTCCTTCTTGATCCATTCTCCTGCCTTTTTTTTTTTTAAATCTAGAAAGACTTATAGAATAACAATTCTCTCCCACGTCGTAGTCACATGCACTGGGTCTGATTTGTCAGGGGCTTCACGGCAGCGCAACGCATTTTCGCTCATGTGACAGGCAACCGTAGTTACTGAGTGTTCGAAGAAGAAGAATCTTGAAAGTGTGTGTGTGTGTGTGTGTGTGTGTGTGTGTGTAAACCAAGTTTGAGGCTGATTTACAAGAGCAAAATCAGTAATGATAAATAGTGCTGTAGCTCAACATTTATTTGAACAACAGAACGCGTTCCTCTGGATTTAATCACTGCAGAAAATGGGATAAAGCTCAAGCCAGTCAATGTGTGTGTGTGTGTGCGTGCGTGCGTGCGCGCGCAGAGGTTGTTTGGGTTTTTTAAAAATTGTTGTTCTGGCTGTTGTATATTTTTTTCAGCATAACAAGCAGAGTAACCTTGTTATCACCTTATATATATAGTATATATATATAAGGTAAACATCTGCCCATCAACCAGGCCCAAGAGGTAGAGACACCTGCAGTGTTGGTCAGGCAGTTTGAGCAGGACTCTCAAAATAGCATCTGTAAAATGGATAAAACTCAAAAGGGAGGTCCCAGTCATCCCAATGAGTCTATAGCAAGTACTCTGGTCTCGTGATGGCCTTATATATAAGGTATGTATATATATATATATATATATATATATATATATATATATATATATATATATAATGTATCGCTAGTACTTTAATCCATGCCAAGATTAAACACACGTTCAACTTAATATTAGACTTTAAGTCTACCTACTAGTCAACAGCTGTTCATTTAGTGACTTAGCATACACTAAACTGATAACATTTCAAAGCTTTTTTTTTTCAAAAAGAAGTTCAGTGCCACACTAAAAGTTCTTTTTTTTTTTTTTAAAGTCCTCAGTAAACTGATTAAAATTTGAACGTACGTACTTTGTGTAAAAGTTGTTTTGAAAGTATTATCAAAATTATTACTTGAATGAAGTCTGATACACTGAATATTTTTCTTTCAAACTCTTGAGTATTGGTAGATATTGGCAGTGCAAAAAGTGTGTACCAAATTTCAGGCAACTCTCTAAACAGTGTGTGTGGTTGCTACGGATATGTTTTGAATTTTTGAGTCATGATCTCTCATTTTGTCATTTTCTGGAGTTTTAAGTTTCAATTTGAGATAACTTTTTATAAAAGTTTTCAGTTTCAATTTGAGATAACTTTTTATAGATTTGTCAGATTTCAAACTTTCTTGCTTTTTCTTTTTGTTGTTGTTGGGTTTGTTGTTGTTGTTTGGGGGGGGGGGGTGTTGTTAGTTTTTTTTGTTTTTGTTTTTTTACTGCAGATTAATGACATGTTAACTGTTAAAAGTTGACCTTTGGTGCAATGCAACTCATGTGGTGGAGCCACACACACACACACACACACACCGCACGCACGAACGCACGCACGCACATTTGGGGGGGGGGGGGAGGTTGGTTTTTTGTTTTGTTTTTGCTGCCTCATATTCTTTGGCATTCCTGTCCTGCTGTTTCCTTGCTTTTCATTTTAACCTAACCACCTGTAGTGATGTCCAGATTCATTATGTCGCACCTTCAGGGCTGGAAGTCCACAGGGAGCCCATCAATGTCAAGCTGCCAAAGGGCTACCAGCCAAGTGGGGCCTGCACTACTACCGTTATGTCACTTTGGTAATGTTCAGTGGTACCGTCAACTAAGCCCCCTCCTGGTGACAGTGATAGCTTAAACGTAGAGCCAGACTGAGTGACACACCCACCCAGGGTGGCAATCAGCACAACATCCCTCCAATGACCTCCCATGAACCTCCAAACCGGAAGGCTTTGACACAAACTCACCAGAAAAGTGTATGAGGAAACCAACAGTGAGGCCATCATGAGACCAGAGCAACTGGGCCACCGAATCTGATACAGTTTTCTTTTAATGCTGGGTGATCAATGATGATGAGGATAATATAGTGCTGCTGCTATGGAAGTGCGTATGCTTTGAGACTGTGTGGAAGGGCTGTACTCTGCACTTCCTATCATAAAACATCTGCCCATCAACCAGGCCCAAGAGCTACAGACACTGGCAGTGTTGGTCAGGCAGTTTGAGCAAGACTCTCAGAATAGCATCTGTAAAATGAATAAAACTCAAAAGGGAGGTCCCAGTCACTCCAATGAGCCTATAGCAAACTCACTCAGGATAGGAGCCGTCAGTCTGTTTCACGCTTTCTCTCTCTCTCTTTCATCTTCATTTCCAGGTGGTTTCTGATGAAAGATCTCCTCAAGGGAAGAGATAGGGATTATTTGTTTTCTAGTCACCAATGACTAATGCAAGCCAGACCATTAACAAAATAGATCCTGCAACCTTCAATGACTGTGAAAATTCCAGTACCATCCATTACCAGACATACAATTATGACCAAATGCCCGTGCCTACGTGATTCCAGACAGCACAACAGAACAGTGCAAAATATAATGCTGCTGCCTCTTCCTCACAACGTCTAACTGGAACCAACTGGCGATAGAGATGGCAGGAAGATTCTTAGTAGGGCAGTCTCTTCTGCCTCCTACCCCTATCCCAGCCCCTCCCCCTTTACTACCCTTTCCACTTCTTTTCCTTTCACCATCTTCTACTGGGGATGGGGGGCGCTGTGATCACTTGTAGTTGCAACTAAATAACTTTTGATAATTCAAAGGTACAAATCCGGATCCGTGTAGCAGAAACCTAGCTAAAACTTAGCGCAAACGGCAACACCCGTCACTGATTGGTCAAAAATAGTTATTAATACTAATACGTCTCGTGCAGAGTTATCCCTCTTTACCACGTGACATGGCGCGCACTTGCAGGTGAGTTCCATGATGGCTTATTGATAGAAAAACAACTATTTTGTGATGTTTAGTGGTTACGTTCTGCAGTATTTTAAGTTCGTGGACGAATATATCGTATTGACCAATACAACTGGTCTATGCACACATACTGTTGCAAGGTAATAATTATTTTCCTTTTCGTTTTTTAACTGACCAAAGTTGTCAATCTCACAATGGCTACAGTGAGAGTAGAAACAATTTTTTAAATGTTAGTCCTGAATCTAAAGATTTACAAGTTTGGGTTTCAAATTTCAGGCATTGTTTTCATGTGTCCTTTCATTTTCACCGAGTTATGGTTCCATTTTTAACGAAATATGTTACAAAATATTTTCATTCCGGCCTGGAGCTTCCAGGTCCACCAGTGGCGACATTTTGGCTTTGCAACCGTTTGCCCACCGTTAAGATAGCTATTATTCTCAGCTGCTATCCATTCCATGCCATCCCATTCCATCCCAGCTGATGCTAATAATGGCAGAAACTGACTTAGTGAAAGGAAGGGGTGGCTAATTTTACCACTGGGCCCTTGACTTGAGTTGTGCTGGATTTGCATGATGTGAAGATTTTATGCAGACTTGAGTATGAGTAAAACTAGAATGTGCCAGATTTTGGTGTCACACACACATGCACACATGAATGCTTTTACATGCTTGTGACACACATGGTTATGTCTGTTAACAGATACTGGCTGGCTGTGATGGACCTTGCCACCAAAGACACTGGGATGAAGATGTCAGCTCTACAGTCACGCAGACTACAAGACATCCTCACTGTATGTATTCCTTTCTTAGGACCTCCTTTGATGAAGTATTCAGAAGGGATGTTAAACAAATGCTTCAGAAAAGATTTGAAGGGCTTCATCACTTGGTGTCTGGGACCAGAAGGTGATGCTGGTCTTGGCCTGTAGGATTGTGATATTTTAATCCAATTCTTGTACAGTTGATGCATAAATGTGCAAGTTTCACAGATCTTTCCAGACAGAGTTACAGCACTGATGATCCGAGTGGAGTCAACACAGAGTTTAGTCATTTGATACAATGAATGGGGGGCAGTGCAAGACAGTGCATTGCAAAACACAAAATAAGAAAGTTTTTTTCCCAAAGCATATACAAAATAAGGAAGATAAAACAAAAACTGAGCCAAAAAAGGGGGAAACAAAACGGAAAATCCAAAATTGAAATGGAGCACACGAGGAAGACTCCCTAACAAAACACACTTAAAAAAAACAAGAGCATGCAAAATAAAGCAAATGAACATAAACAAAAATCTATTTTTTAAAAATTAATAAAAACCAACTAAAATAAATTGGAGAAAAATCAGCTGTACAGGGACTGCTGGCTCGTGGCCATATGGTGGTCACTACATTTACTGCTCCATGTCAACTTCAGGCTGTGTGTACAATGGAACTCGCCTGGGTATAGTTTTTGTTTGGTAAGTCTGGAAAGAGTGATGTGAGAACAGACTGGTGCTTTGCAGATGGAGAAACTTTAAAAGAATGACAAACTAAAAAGAAACAACTACAAAAGTTGAAATAAAATGATGAAAAAAACACAAAAAGCAATATTACATAAACTGAAATAAACAAAATAAAAAAACGAAATAAAACCAATAACCCTTTAAAAAAAATAATAAACAACTCTTGTAAGAAATAGGACATTCCTGCTCAGCAATAAAAAAGGAAACAAACTTAAAAAAAACAACCTCCGTTCCACCCCCCAACAAAAACCTGAAACAAAAATCCCCAAAAAAGCCCAGGAACACCAAGTGCAAATCTCCCCAACCAAAGAAACAAACAAACAAAAATAGACTGGGAAAAGTTTGTGCAGGAGATCACATGAGAACATTATTATTATGATCATCATCATCATTCTTTGACCAAGATGGTCATCATCATCAGTCCCTTGACCAAGATGGTCATCATCATCAGTCCCTTGACCAAGATGGTCATCATCATCAGTTCCTTGACCAAGATGGTCATCATCATTATCATCATCATCAGTTCCTTGACCAAGATGGTCATCATCATCATCAGTCCATTGACCAAGATGGTCATCCAGACGGACATGAGCAATGCAGCTAGCAGCAAGTTTTTCTCCAGGATGCTCTATCTTCAGCCTTTCACAACAGCGCTGACATTCCTGGTTTGATAATAGGACCATCAGCTTGTGAAGGACAGTGACTCATGTGTGTGTGTGTGGTTTTTATCTGAATGGTGATCTCTTTTATCAGGTACCAGATGACTCTGAACAGGTTCAGACAGGTCCAGCACCATCACAAGCCTTCTTCATCACTTCAGTCATCAGGTACAGATTCAGGTACAGATTCATCCATACATTACAAAAAAACCTGTCTTGTCTGATCTTCTTTGCATGTATCTTTATATAAATACTGTATTTCAGTAGTTGTTATTCTGTACCCCCCCCCCCCTTCCCCTTATTGGTTTGGTTTGTCATTGCAAGATTGTTTTGCTTTTACGTCTTTTTCAGGTATTTCTGTTAGCCTTTTGCCACTTCTGTATGCCTGTTGTCTAGCATTTCTGTCTGTATTTTGCTTGTTCTTCACCCTGTTCTCTCTGTTAAGGGGTTTTTTGCTTTGATTTTTGTTGCTGGTTTTTTTTTTTCTTTTTTTTTTTGGGGGGGGGGGGGGGGGGGGGGGAGGGGAGGCATGTATTCCATTTTGCAAACGCTTGATACAATGTGGAAAATTTTTTCAGTGTGACTGATGATGATTTACTGCTTTCAGGATCTTAGTGGCTGGAAACAAAAATGCCAAGGACCAGTCACCTGAAGCTGCATCCTGTCTTCACAGAGGTCTACTTCTGCATACCTATCTTTTTTTTGTTTTTTTACTTTTGTCTTTATGGATAACTTTTTCTCATTGTTGTTTTTTGTGTTGGATTGTTTTTTTCCTTTGTATGTATCGTTTTTCTGTATTGTTAATTATAATGCACTTTGACTGTGAATACATGTGTTTTTCCATAAAGGTATACTTCTTCTTACTTGTCTTTTTTTCAATTTTGTTTTTTATATGACTTGTTCTCATTGATGTTTTCTGTATTGATTGTTTTTGCCTTTGATGGTCATTTGTACATGTATGATTGATCTGTATCATTATTTACAATGCACTTTGTTGTGTGCTACTTTTGCCTTTGAGTACATTGTTTCACTATATTCATTATTATGTTTTGTTGCACTTGGCTTCCTGTTAGTTATGTTACTTTTAGCTGTGATTACAGTAATTTTACAATTTCATTAGATTGATGTGTGTAACTTTTTAATGTATTATTGTGTTGTACTTTTTAATGTTATATTTACCTTTGAGTACATTGAGCCCTGATATGGCCTCTGTGGTCAGAGGGGCTACAAACAACGGGATTGGACTGGATTGGATTGGAGTATATTATTCTCTTTTACCAGATACCATGCAAGGCCTAGCCGCTAGCTGGGGTCATGCCAACGCCTCCAGATAAGTTAAAACTAGTAATAATTATGTCTTTGTGTGACCTGGTATAGGTAATATCAGTGGGTATGTGTGTATTGTGTATTTGTCTGCATGTCTATCATGTATTTGGCCGGCCATTCTGTCCGTTTTGTCTGTGGATGTTCTGCTTGTCTGTGTGTGCATTTCTGTCTGTCTGTGTCTTTCTGAGGTCTTGCATGTCATGTTGAACATGTTTCACTGCCAGGTCATAGAATCAGTCTGTTGACAGCTACTGCTGCCAAGGTGTCTGGACCTGATGGCACACCTGATGCATTTTGTAGAACCAGGTCACGTGATTTTGCCACTGAATCCAGGTGAGAAAATTACAGATTTTGCTGTGACTTTATCCACTTTAAGTGATGTATGATATTGAATGTAATGTGGATTTTAGTTTAACTTTTGATTTGGCAACTTTAAATGATGTATGTTATTGAATGTAAGGGGGATGCTAGTTAAACTTTGACATTGCCATTTTAAGTGATGTATGTTATTTTGAATGTAGGAAGGATGCTAGTTAAACTTTTTAGGATTGACAAAATGACTCACGACTTACTGTTTTTAGGGCTGGAATCCTGTGCTGAGGACAGTATGTGTCACAGGACTATCATCACACCCTGCAGTCTCTCGAAAGAGGTATACTTCTGAACAAGTAAGCATTTTCTTTCATCATTTTCGTCTTTTTCTGTTTGACTTGGTAGTTCAGTCTTTGTTGATATTCTTACTTGAATATTTTTGCCCTTAATTGCCATACGTACCTTAATATTGGTTTTTGTGGTATTATGGCTCACCTGTATTGATAATTATTTTGCGTCAGGTTATTGTTAACTTTTGTGGAAGACATCCATTTTACCAGGTTTTAGTGTTAACTTTTGTGGAAGACATCCATTTTACCAGGTACCATGTAAGCTGTTGTCAAGTCCAGCGCCATCATGTCCTGTCTGAAACATTGATCACCAAAGAAAGTGGAGGGAAACTGGTAATACTTCTGTGCATGTGACTGTGACTGTATGCCTTTGTTTTTATCATGCCATTGTCTCCATATCTTGTCATTCACTCTGCATGCTTTTCTGTGTTCTGTTTGTCTTTCTGTGGCGCCAAGTCTTGTTGTGTTTCGGGGTTTTTTCCTCTTTTTTCTGCCTGTATGAGTCTTTCTGCAGGCCTTCATGTCATGTTGAAAATGTTGTCCCTGCTATGTGATGGACTCAGTCTGTTGACAGAGCTGCTGTCCAGGTGTGTGGTCCTGACACTGTCACAGCTACCTGGTTGGAGGAGAGCCAGGTCGTAGGATTGGACCACCGAGTTCAGGTGAGAAAATTACTGACTTCATTTGTAACTTGAGTACGTAAAGTGTTACGATTAAAGGAATGTAATGTATGTGATAGTGAAACGTCGTACAGTTGTCGCTATGACTAGTGATGACTTCTTGAAGACCTAAAGTGGAGTAATTAAGTATATGCAATGGGTATGCTAGTGAAACTTCGTAGAATTGTCACTGACTGATGATGACTTTCTTTGATTACTTAAAGTGGTATAATTTAAATGAATGTAATGTATACATATGCCAGTGGCACATCATAGAATGGTCAGGAGGACTGATGATGACTTACTGTTTCCTGAGTCTCTGGGGTTGGAATGGAGTGGCAAGAACGGTGCATGTGCCATGACAGTGACCAAGAACTGCAGTCTGTCAACAAGGTACAGTTCTACATACATCTGTTTTATCATCTTTTTGGGTTTTTTGGTCTTTAATTTCTAATCTTAACTTGCCTATCTTCAAGCAGCGTTGAATTTTGTTTGTTTTGGTCTTTGTTCGTCACTTTTACATGTATTTCTTTCTTTAAGTAGTCATTTGAGTTATTGCTATGTGTTCTATGCTGTCTGCTGTGCGTCTGTTAGACCAAAAACTGATGTTGACTCCAGGGGAAAAGTCCCCGAGATTGGTGGTGGCTTGAACCCAGGCTTCATCCCGTGCTGTCAGATCATGAGCACAACACACACACACACACACACACACACACACACACACACACACACACACACACACACACACACACACACACACGTATTGGTGGTGGCTTGAACCCAGGCTTCATCCCGTGCTGTCAGATCATGAGCACAACACACACACACACACACACACACGTACACACACACACACAACACCACTTCACACCACATCACTTCATACCACACCACATCACTTCACACCACACCGCTTCACATCACACCACACCACGCTCACAACACACACCACGCTCACACACACACACACACACCACCCCACACCAACACACACACACACACCCACACCAAAACACCCCACACACACACACACACACACCCACACCAAAACACACACACACAAACACACACACTAACTTGATTTCCCTTGTCTTGCTAGGATGAATTGTTCACGTAGTTAAACTGACAAAAACAACTTTAAACTTTTTTAGGTAAACCTACCAGAACCCTTAAGATGAGTTTCTTTTTATCTCCAGAAGGAGGAGGACGCCTTGGAGGAGAGAATGGAAGACAGCAGCAGACATCACAGCAGAAGACAACACCAGTCTTCAAGGACAACACAAGACATCAAGGAGGAGGAGGAGGCTTCGTCATCACCAGGGACATTTCTTCAAGATGCCCACAGCAATCACACCCCCCCCCCCACCCCATCCCAACAGAACCGAGTGCAAAACCTCTAATACTTTGTGGACCATGATACTGCAATTTGCAAAGTGAATCGTGCAAAGTCTGGGAGGGAAAATACCCTCAGTGATATGAAGCGTGAACAGTGGGCCCCACAACGGAACACCAAGATCATTACTCATGAATGAATGGAACTATCGACCGCATATAAAATTTTACAAATAAGGGTTTAAAACTCGTTTAAAATTTTCAGCCAGCTTTTGATAGCTCTGACAGGAGTAAAACTTGTGTAAGATTTCAGCCTGCTTTTGTTAACTCAACTCCTCCTGTCAATTCTCTCCCTTCATATTCAGTCATAGATTTTTGGTTTTTTTTATGAACGGGATCAAATGATCATTTGAGAAAATACTCTGTTTGTCTTGTAGAGCTGGTGATAAGTAGTGATGGTTTTTCTTTATCAAAGTCAAAGTTAACAGTCTTTATTCCAGAAAAACCCTGGAAATGCATCCACAAAACCATCTAAATCATAAACAATCGAGGTTGCGATCATCTTGCTGCTTACCTTTTTTGGTAATGAATGAATGGAATCGGTAATATGTTAAGAAAATCACTGACCTGAGAAGCTTTCCAATGCTTGCAGCACTCGCTGTAAATTGTGATTTTTGAAAAAAGATGAAAGTGTAGTCATTTTACTCCAAACTGTAGATGGTATATAATTTGCAAAATTTAATTCTAAATTTTGTTTTTCTCGAGAGTTAAGTTGGATAATGTTTCTGGGCCCTAAAACTTCTTAAACTTGTTCTCAAGGCAAGACAGGCTAAAAGCATCACATGATTAATTGGAGGCATATTTATGGGCTGGTTTTTTTCCTGTCAGGTGACTTTTTCCTGTCAGGTGACTTCCTGTGCAAATTTCGCTGTGGCATGAAGAAATATATAACTTTGATTTGGTGAATATTTTTTTATGTAGGAGTTTTTTTTGTTGAAGTTTTACAAGACATGTTTTATGTATCATTTTTAGTAAGATGTGTGCAAGGGGGGCGTGTGTGTGTTCATATGTGTGTGTTCATATGTGTGTGTGTGTTGTGTGCGTGTTGTATGTGTGTGTTGTATGTGTGTTGTGTGTGTGTGTATGTGTGAGAGAGTTATTTCAAAGAGGTAAGATTATATTCAATTTTATAGGAGAGATGTACAAGGAAAGGGGGTGTTTATCTAGAGGAGGCAAGGTATGTTGGTTTAGTCATCATCATCAACATCAGTTCTTTGACAGAGATGGTTGTTGGAGGGGCATGAGGGATTTTTCCACACTGGTCTGTCTTAAGTAACAGTAACACAGCCACGTCAATGCTTGTCCGATCTTTATTTACCATCCAGTCCTTCAGGGGGAGTGGGATCGATTTTCCTCTTGTCATTGCTTTGAAATTTTTTAAAGTTTGAATTGTGATGGTGATGTTAAAAGTGCTGCTCTCAGACAGATGGTTGTGAGTTGGCTAGACACTGGTCAGCATCCCATGATGATGTTCGCAGTGTCTTCGTGGATGAGGAATCCAGCTCCGTGTTCATGTTTTATCTTCACTGCCACTGAAGTAGAGTTTGTGGCCTTCAGGGTAAGAGGTCTCTCCAAAAATTTTCCAGGGTATCTTGCAGAGTCCAAGGATATTAATCGTATCTGATAAAGGATCGAAGCCTGAAATTCTCTCCAGGATAGCCCAGACCACAGCTGCACTGACCTTTGGAACGACAAGAACATTGCCATCAGCTTCAAGGTCAAACTGATCAGACACTCCCTGGTCTTGTCAATATTATTTTATGCATGTAAAACGTGGACCATAACAGCAGACATTGGAAGGATACAGGCAATGAAGATGCGATGCCTTTGCAAACATCCTCAAACAGAGATCACATAACTAACATAGTGAAAACCAGGATTGAAAACGCCATCGGGCCATATAAAGAGCTCCTGACGTCAGTGAAAAGACACAATCTAAAGCGGTAGGGGCACGTCACACCAACATCAGGACTGGCCAAGACTGTCCTACAGGGAACCATACAAGGAGGGAGAGGAAGAGGCAGACAGAGAAAACGATAGGAAGACACCATCAGAGAGCGGACTGGCCTGAGTGGAAGGAACGATTTGCTGCAGAAAGCTTAAAACTGAGGAGTGGAAGAAGCTGGTTCAAAATCTTCAGTGGTGCCCAGTCTGCAAGATTACAGGATAGCCCCAATCCCCTCACATTAGTTCTGTGGTCCTGACAGGAGGTATGTAGAAGCCTTTGGGGTTATCCTTTTCAAAGGTTTGAATCATTTCCCATTTTTGCAATTGAAGTCCAGCTTTCAGACCTGTACAGCAGAATGGATATGATGAGTGTTGAAAACATTTCATGTTTTCTTGAGGCTGATCTGTTTGCTTTTCTAAACCCCAGCGAGCTCTGTCATGGCCGAGGTTGCAAGGGCTTGTCTGGTCTTTACTTCTTCAGCTGTAGAGGGACCATCTTCGATTTGATTTGATTTGTTTTTTTCAAGATATGGCGCTATATAAATTCCATGTATTATTATCATCATCTTTGGTCAGTGTGGAGCCTATATGATTGAATGAGTCTTCAAGTTGTTGGCCTGCTCATGATAATGCTAAAGGAAACGTCTTTGGTACTGTCTGCCTTGCTCTTCTTTGCACTGATCTTTATACCGTAAGTACTAGCTCATTCTTCTAGCTTGCGCATAAGTTCTTGGAGTTTGTTATTATTGCTTCCAAGTAGATTAGTGTCATCAGCAAACTTCAGATTGCAAGTGGATGTCATTAACAGAGATAGTAAGGGGTGTGGGTGGGGGGGGTTATCCTCGGAGTATTATTAGGTTGCTAGAAATACAAGAAATAAGGGAAGGCTAGTGGAAAGAGGGTTTATTCTTATGTTTATTCTGGACTTTATCAACTATTTTCCCTTTTATTTTGGGTTAAATATTTGTCAGAAATGAACAAAACTTTAAAATAAATGACATAGGCAGAAAACCACTCTGCTGATAGCAGAGCTGAAATTTGTCACCCAAAAAATTCAAATAGCAGCCTTACCTTCTGGTAGGATTAGTAAATTGCGATTTAAATTATGCTCCATACCACTGTGTGTACAGCTACGTACCATTGTGTTTACCTGCTGTTGTGTCCATATGCATTCAGACAGACAGACCAACTGACAGACAGAAACCCCAGCCCCAGTTCATGCTAACTGTTTTGCTAACTCTTAACACTAACCTTGTTTCTTAATCCTGGCCCAGTGTGTGGACACAAAGGCAGGTAGATAACCTTGGTACAAGCTGACAACAGCGGTCAAAACATTTTCTCCTGGGATTTGAGGGAGGAGGGGGGGGGGGGGGGGGGGGGGGGGGGGGGCAGCATTTTTAGAAAAGGGTTCTAGGAAGGGGAGGATAAATGTTATCGTCTGTTGGAATAGAGGGGGGGTGGGGGAGGGGATGGCTGGTGGGCAGCTAATTCCTAACAAGCTGTCGATGGTTCTTTCGTCTGTCATTTTCACTCTGAGAAGTCGCTTGTAGAACCACATTTCAGCTGCATTTATCTTAATTTTTCGTCATTTTTCTCCATAGTTCAGGCTTTACATCTCTGCATGACAACAGGCAAAAGAAGCGGCAAAGAATTTTTCAGCTTTGCTGGTATGCCTCAGTCTTTCCATACGTTGTTCAACTGGATCAGTTTTTTGCTTGACCCTGCCTATTCTTGATCTGATGTCCTTGTTGCAAGATCCTGAGTTGGGTTTGACAGAGATCACGTCCTTGAAGTTTGCAAGTTTTCTAGCTTTGATTTTTCTTATTCCTATGCTCTGCTGTGGCTGGTCAGCTGATTTTTTTGTGCATGACTTTGGTGGTCTTTTTAGCATTTAGTTTCAGTCCTGCCTTGCTTCCTGCAGCGGCTGCTTGAATTAGAATTCTCATCATAATTGCGATATCTCTAGATAAAAGGGTTCGTGTCATCAGTGTATCTTGTGTTGGTGAAATTCCTTTCTCTTATTTTCAGTCTCATACATTTTGTGTCTGCCTCTCTAATCACAGGCTCCGTGAAGGGTATGATTATGTTGAAAAGGTGAGGAGAGAGAATACAACCTTGCTGGACTCCTTTGTTGAAGTTTCAGTGCTCTCCCTTCATCGAAGTATTTGGTAGAGAGATACTAAGAGTGAGATCTGGAAAACCCCATTGGTGTTGGTAGAGAGATGCTGAGAGTGAGATCCGGTGTCTGGAGAAACCCATTCATGATGGTGTTGGTAGAGAAACTTAGTGAGATCTGCTGTCTGGAAAAGCCCATTGTTGTTGTTGGTAGAGAGATGCTAAGAGTGAGATCCGGTGTCTGGAAAAGCCCATTGGTGTTGGTGGAGAGATGCTAAGAGCGAGATCTGGAAAAGCCCATTGGTGTTGGTGGAGAGATGCTAAGAGTAAGATCTGGAAAAGCCCATTGGTGTTGGTGGAGAGATGCTAAGAGTGAGATCTGGAAAAGCCCATTGGTGTTGGTGGAGAGATGCTAAGAGCAAGATCTGGAAAAGCCCATTGGTGTTGGTGGAGAGATGCTAAGAGTGAGATCTGGAAAAGCCCATTGGTGTTGGTAGAGAGATGCCAAGATTGAGATCCAGTGTCTGTAGAAGGTGCTAAGAGTGAGATCCAGTGTCTGGAGAAGGTGCTAAGAGTGAGATCCTGTGTCTGGAGAAGGTGCTAAGAGTGAGATCCTGTGTCTGGAGAAGGTGCCAAGAGTGAAACCCGGTGTGTGGAGAAGGTGCCAAGAGAGATCTGGTGTGTGGAGAAGGTGCCAAGAGAGATCTGGTGTGTGGAGAAGGTGCCAAGAGAGATCTGGTGTGTGGAGAAGGTGCCAAGAGAGATCTGGTGTCTGTAGGAGAAGGTGCCAAGAGAGATCTGGTGTCTGTAGGAGAAGGTGCCAAGAGAGATCTGGTGTCTGTAGGAGAAGGTGCCAAGAGAGATCTGGTGTCTGTAGGAGAAGGTGCCAAGAGAGATCTGGTGTCTGTAGGAGAAGGTGCCAAGAGAGATCTGGTGTCTGTAGGAGAAGGTGCCAAGAGAGATCTGGTGTCTGTAGGAGAAGGTGCCAAGAGAGATCTGGTGTGTGGAGAAGGTGCCAAGAGAGATCTGGTGTGTGGAGAAGGTGCCAAGAGAGATCTGGTGTCTGTAGGAGAAGGCGCCAAGAGTGAGATCCGGTGTCTGGAGAAGGTGCTAAGAATGAGATCCGGTGTCTGGAAGGAGTAAATTGCTAAGAATGAGATCCGGTGTCTGGGAGGAGTAAATTGCTGAGAGTGAGATCCGGTGTCTGGAAGGAGTAAATTGTTAAGAGTGAGATCCGGTGTCTGGAAGAAGTAAATTGCTGAGAGTGAGATCCGGTATCTGGAAGAAGTAAATTGTTAAGAGTGAGATCCGGTGTCTGGAAGAAGTAAATTGCTGAGAGTGAGATCCGTGTCTGGAAGAAGTAAATTGCTGAGAGTGAGATCCGGTATCTGGAAGAAGTAAATTGCTGAGAGTGAAATCCGGTGTCTGGAAGAAGTAAATTTCTGAGAGTGAGATCCGGTGTCTGGAAGAAGTAAATTGCTGAGAGTGAGATCCGGTATCTGGAAGAAGTAAATTGCTGAGAGTGAGATCCGGTATCTGGAAGAAGTAAATTGCTGAGAGTGAGATCCGGTGTCTGGAAGAAGTAAATTGCTGAGAGTGAGATCCGGTGTCTGGAAGAAGTAAATTGCTGAGAGTGAGATCCGGTGTCTGGAAGAAGTAAATTGTTAAGAGTAAGATGCGGTGTCTGGGAGAAGTAAATTGTTAAGAGTAAGATCCGGTGTCTTTAAAAGGTGCTAAGAGCGAGATCCGGTGTCTGGAAAAGTAAATTGCTGAGAGTGAGATCTGGTGTCTGGAGAAGGTGCTAAGAGTGAGATCCGGTGTCTGGAGGAGGAGAAGGTGCTAAGAGAGAGATCCGGTGTCTGGAGAAGGTGCTAAGAGCGAGATCCGGTGCCTGGAAAAGTAAATTGCTGAGAGTGAGATCCGGTGTCTGGAAAAGTAAATTGCTGAGAGTGAGATCCGGTGTCTGGGGGAAGGTGCTAAGAGTGAGATCCGGTGTCTGGAGAAGGTGCTAAGGGCGAGATCCTGTGTCTGGAGAAGGAGAAGGTGCCAAGAGTGAGATCCGGTGCTGGAGAAGAAGGTCCTAAGAGTGAGATCCGGTGTCTGGAAAAGCCCAATGCTGACGGGGATGTGAACAAGACAGTGGTTGTTTATGAAGCTGTCCAATGCCTAGGTGTGATCTGTAACAGTAGTAGGCTTTCTGTTGAGCGTTCCTGATTTTCTCTGTAAGTAGCACAAACAGCGTGTCTCGTCGTTCTGCTAGCGGTATGTTCTTTAACCTGCCTGGTAGTCTGAGAACTCTTCCTTCCACTTGTTATTTCAAGTTCTGTTTTTAGAGGAGCTGAATTTTGCCAGTGTGATTGATAAAGGGAAGTGTAGGAATAGAGAAAGAGGGGATAAGACTGGGGGTGGGGTGTGTGTGTGTGTGTGTGTGGTGTGTGTGTGTGTGTGTGTGTGTGTGTAGAGTGTGTGTGTGGTGTGTGTGTGTGAGATTGAGTGTAATACACACTTAACCAATGCAATTTTGTGTGTGTGGGTGGGTGGGAGTTGTTTGGGGTTTTTTGGTTTTGTTTTTTTCTTTTCTAACAAAAAATGTAATGAATTGAAAATATTGCGACCCTGTGATGGCCTTTGATATGGTTAGTAATGCCATGAGGTTTTTTTTGTGGGTAGCTAATCTGTTTATTGATCTTCCACGACTTCTAATTTTACACCAACACCCGTATTGGATGACGAATTTATGTTAAAGAGTTGTGCCATATTGTTTACTTTTTGGTGCAATTTTTTGTGATGAGATGAAAATTGGGCTTTAAACAGATCAAGACCTGTATGGGCCTATGGTATGAACAAGGTCACACCCCCCCTCTCTATAATCGTCATCGTCATCATCATCATCATTATTATCATCACCATCATTATAAATATTAATATGGCCCATTTCCCTTGATCAACCACTCCTTTCATCATTACCATCATCATCAGTGCAGGTGTATCTTCCTTCCCTTGTCCACACATCCCTATCATCATTATTTTCACCATGATAAATGCAAGTATGGCCGAATTCCTTTGGTTACACCTCCCGATCATCATCGTCATTAATCATCGCCATTAATGAAAGTGTTGGTCAACAAATGTGGCACATTTCTCTTGGTCAGACACCCCTATCATCATCATCATCATCATCATCATCAGTGCTAGTGTAGCCCACTTACTCTGATCACACCCCCCTATCATCATCATCATCAATGCAAAATGTGGCCTATTTCTCTCCATCAGACACCCCTATCCTCCTCCTCCTCCTCCTCCTCCTCATCATCATCATCATCATCATCACCAGCAGCACCACATTAATCGTGGGCCCCTTCCCTTGAGCCCACACTACCATCATCATCATCATAATTACTAAAGAATTGGCCTCCTTCCCTTGGTCACACAACCCCATCATCATCATTATCATCAATGCAAGTGTGGCCAACTTCATTTGGTCACACACCTCTCATATTCATCAGCGTCATCATCATCAGCAGCAGCAGCAGCAGAGCATCAATGCAAGAGTGGCCCACTTTTCTTGGTTACAAAATCCCTATCATCATCAGCAATGGAAGTGTTGCCCACTTCCCTTGGTCATACACCCATATCGAAATCGTCATCATCATCGTCACCATCATCATCACTGCAGGAGTGGCAAACTTTCTTTGGTCACACACACCTCTGTCATCATCATCAATGAAGGTGTGGCCCATTTCTCTTGGTCATACTCCCCTATCATCATCATCATTATCATCATCATTATCACTGCAAGTGTCAAAATACTCAAGCTTACACAACACTATCATCGTCATTATCACCAGCATCAATGCAAGAGAGGCCAACTTCTCGTGGTCACACACCCCTATCATCATCATCATCATCATTGAAGTGTGGCCTCTTTTTCTCTAGGTCACACACTCTTATCAGCAGCATCATCATCATCATCATCAATGCAAGAGTAGCCAACTTCCTTTCATGACACACCCCTATCATCATTATCGTCGTCATCATCATCATCATTAATGCAAGTGTAGCTCATTTCTCTAGGTCCCACACCCCTATCAGTATCATTATCGTCATCATCATTGCAGGTATAACCCCCTTCACTTGTTTGTATACCCCTATAACATCATCACCATCACTTTCATACATGCAAGTGTGGCATCATCACCATCATCCTCAAGTGTTGCCGCGTTTCTTTTGCCACACACCCCTCCGCCATCATCATCACCATCATTATCATCATCCATCATCACCATCATTATCATCATCGTCAAGTGTTGCCGTGTTCCTATTGTCACACACCCCTAACATCATCATCATCATCATCATCATCAATGAAAGTGTGACCAACTTCTCTTGGTTAGACACCACTGTCATCATCACCATCACTCTCATGAATGCAAATCTGGCCTCATTCCCTTTGTCAGTCCCCCCACTCCCCAATCATCATCATCATTATCATCATCAATGCAAGTGTGGCTGACTTCCTTTGGTCATACACCCCTGTCATCACCACCATCATCATTATCATAAATGCAACCACCCTCGGCATCATCGTCATCATCGCTTTAAGAGTGGCCAACTTCTCTAGGTCTCACAGCCCTGTCATCATCATCAATGCAGGTGTGGCCCATTTCTCTTGGTCACATCATCATCATCAATGCAAGAGTGGCCAACTTCTCGTGGTCACACACCCCTATCATCATCACCATCACTTTTATAAATGCAAATCTGGCTCTATTCCCTTTTTCACCCCCCCCCTCCCCATTATCATTATCATCAATGCAAGTGTGGCCCACTTCCTTTGGTCACACACCCCTGTCATCACCACCACCATCATCATCATCTATGCAACCACCCTCGGCATCATTGTCATCATCACTTTAAGAGTGGCCAACTTCTCTTGGTCTCACTGCCTTGTCATCATCATCAATACAAGTGTGACGCATTTCTCTTGGTCACATCATCCTCATCCTCATCAATGCAAGTGTGGCCTATTTCTCTTGGTCACACCATCATCATCATCATCATTTCAAACATCATTACGTATGTGGCCAACTTCCCTTAGGACCCCCCCCCCCCCCCCCCTCCATAATCATGATCAAGGATGACCACATTCCCATGGTTAATAATCATCATAATCATCATTGCAAGTGTGGCCAATTTCTCTTGGTCACACACCCCTATCATCATCATCATCATCATCAATGCCAGTCTGGCTTAATTCTCTTGGTCACACACCCCTATCATCATCAGTATCTTCATTGAAGTGTGGCCCTTTTTTCCTCTCTAGGTCACACACTCCTATCATCATTATCATCATCAATGCAAGCGTGGCCCATTTCTCTTGGTCACACATCCCTACCATCATTATCATCGTCATCATTATCATCATCATCATCATTGCAGGTGTAACTCCCTTCACTTGTTTATATACCCCTATCACATCATCACCATCACTTTTATACATGCAAGTGTGGCATCATTCCTATTGTCACACACCCCTCCACCATCACCATCATTATCATCATCATTATCAGGTGTTCCCGCGTTCCTATTGTCACACATCCTTAACATCATCATCATTATCATCATCATCATCAGTGAAAGTGTGACCAACTTCTCTTGGTTAGACACTGCTGTCATCATCACCATCACTCTCATGAATGCAAATCTGGCCTCATACCTTTTATCACCCCCCCCCCCTTCCCCCCCCCCCCAATCATCATCATTATCATCATCAATGCAAGTGCGGCCCATTTCTCTTGGTCACATCATCATAATCATCATCATCAATGCAAGTGGCCCATTTCTCTTAGTCACACTATAATAATAATCATCATATCATCATCAATGCAAGTGTGGCCCTATTCTCTTAGTCACACTATCATCAACATCAATGCAAGTGTAGCCCATTTCTCTTGGTCACACTGTCATCATCATCATCATCATCATCATCAATGCAAGTGTGGCCCATTTCTCTTGGTCACACCAATTCATTTGTGGGCCCCTTCCCTTCATCACACTCCCCTATCATTATCATCACTATTATAAATACAAGTGTGGCCCCAAACACACTCCCCTATCATTATCATCACTATTATAAATACAAGTGTGGCCCCATTCCCTTGGTTTCACCTTCCCATCGACATCAACGTCATCATCATCATCGTCGCAATTGTAGACTCTACTCACCCTCTCACATCATCACCGTTATTACCATCACTTTTATAAATGCAAGTATTAGTAATTCCCTTTGTCACCGACCTCCCCCCCCCCCCCCCCCCCCCCCTCCGATCATCATTATCATTTCCAACATTACATAATGTGCCCCACTTCCCTTGGTCACACACCCCTATCATGATCTCATCGTCATTGCAAATGTAGCCTCCTTTACTTGTTTATATACCCCGATCACATCATCACCATCACTTTTATACATGCAAGCGTGGCATCATTCCCTTTGTCACACACACCTCCACCACCACCACCATCAAGTGTTCCCCGTTCTTATGGTCACACACCTCTATCATCATCATCATCATCATCAATGCAAGTGTGGCCCGCTTCATTTGGTCACTCACCCCTGTCATCATCATCATCATCATCATCTTTATCATTAATGCAACCACCCTCAGCATCATCGTCATGATCACTTTTAAGAGTGGCCAACTTCTCTTGGTCTCACAGCCCTGTCATCATCATCATCAATGCAAGTGTGGCCCATTTCTCTTGGTCACATAATCATCATTCTTATCATCAATGCAAGTGTAACCCATTTCTGTTGGTCACATCATCATCATCAATGCAAGTGTGGCCCATTTCTCTTGGTCACACTATCATCATCGTCGTCGTCATTATCAATGCAAGTGTGGCCCATTTCTCTTGATCACACTATCATCATCATCATCATAATCATCAGTGCAAGTGTGGCCCATTTCTCTTGATTACACTATCATCATCATCATCATCATTAATGCAAGTGTGGCCCATTTCTTTTGGTCACACCAATACATTTGCTGGTCCCTTCCCTTCATCACACTCCCCTATCATTATCATCACTATTATCACTATACAAGTGTGGCCCCATTCCCTTGATTTCACCTTCCCATCATCATCATCATCATCATCATTGCAAGTGTTAACCCCCTCCACTTTTTTTTTTTACACAGCCTTATATCATCACCATCATTACCATCACTTTTATATATGCAAGTGTCGGTTTAGTCCCCTTTCTCACCCCCCCCCCCAACCCCCCCCACATCATCATCATCATCACCACCATTTCCAACATCATTACATATGTGGCCCACTTCCGTTGGTCACCACTCCCCCCCTTCCATAAACATGATCAAGGATTCCCACATTCCCATGGTTACACACCATCATCACCACCATCATCATCATCGTCATCATCATTGCAAGTGTGACCCATTTCTCATGATACACACCACTGTCATCATCATCATCATCGTCATCAATGCAAGTGTGGCCAACTTCTCTTGGTCACACACCCCTATCATTATCATCGTAGTCATCATCATCGTCGTCATCAACGTCAATGCCAGAATGTCCAACTTCTGTTGGTCACGTACCCCTATCATCATCATTATCATCACCATCAATGCAAGTGTGACCCATTTCTCTTGGTCATATCATCATCATCATCATCATCACCGCCATCATCATAATCATTAATGCAAGTGTGGCCCAGTTTTTTTCTCTAGTGCACACACCCCTATCATCATCATTATCATCACCATCAATGCAAGTGTGACCCTCTCTTGGTCACATCATCATCATCATTGGAAGTGTAGCCCCCAGTGACATCATCATCATCATTACCATCACTTTTATCACTGCAAGAGTGGCCAACTTTTCTTGGTCACACACCCCTATTATCATCACCATCACATTCATAAATGCAAATCTGGCTTCATTGGCTTTATCAGCCCCCCCCCCCCCCACCCCCCTACTATCATCATCGTCATTATCATCAATGTAAGTGTGGCCCACTTCCTTTGGTCACACACCCCTGTCATCATCATCATCATCATCGTTATCATCAATGCAACCACCCTCAGCATCATCGTCATCATCACTTTAAGAGTGGCCAACTTCTCTTGGTCTCACAGCCCTGTCATCATCATCATCAGTGTAAGTGTGGCCCATTTCTCTTGGTCACATCATCATCATCATCAATGCAAGTGTGACCCATTTCTCTTGGTATCATCATCATCAATGCAAGCGTGGCCCTATTCTCTTGGTCACACTATCATCATCATCATCAATGCAAGTGTCACCCATTTCTCTTGGTCACACTATCATCATCATCATCATCAATGCAAGTGTCACCCCTTTCTCTTGGTCACACTATCATCATCATCATCATTATTGTCATTGATGTAAGTGTGGCCCATTTCTCTTGGTCACACCAATTCATTTGCGGGACCCTTCACTTCATCACACCCCCTATCATTATCACTATTAAGTTTTGCCCCATTCCCTTCGTTTCACCTTCCCATCATCGCCATCATTATCACCATCATCATCATTGCAAGTGTATCCCCTTCCAATTTTTTTACACATCCGTATCACACCATCACCGTCATTATCATCACTTTTATATATGTAAGTGTCGGTTTATGCCTTTTCTCAACCCCCCCCCCCCCCCACCCCCCCAATCATCATCATCATTTCCAACATCATTACATATATGGCCCACTTCTGGTGGTCACCCCTCTCCCCATCCATAAACATGATCAAGGATGACCACATTTCCATGGTTACATGTCATCATCATTGCAAGTGTGGCCCATTTCTCTTGGTCACATCATCACCACCACCACCATCATCATCATTAATGCAAGTATGGCCCAGTTTTTTCTATAGGTCGCACACCCTTAACATCATCATCATCATCATCATCAATGCAAGTGTGGCCCAATTCTCATGGTCACACATCCCTATCATCAGCACAATCGCTTTAACAAATGCAAATCTGGCTTCATTCCCTTTGTCACCCCCCCCCCCCCCACCCAAACCATCATTATCATCATCAGTGCAAGTGTGGACTGCTTCCTTTGGTCACACACCCTTGTCACCACCACCACCACCATCATCATCATCATCAATGCAACCACCCTTAACATCATCGTCATCATCACTTTAAGAGTGGCCAACTTCTCTTGGTCTCACAGCCCTGTCATCATCATCAATGCAAGTGTGACATATTTCTCTTGGTCACATCATCATCATCATTAATGCAAGTGTGACCCATTTCTCTTGGTCACACCATCATCATCAATGCAAGTGACCCATTTCTCTTGGTCACATCATCATCAATGCAAGTGTGGCCCATTTCTCTTGGTCACACTGTCATCGTCATCATCATCAATGCAAGTGTGGCCCATTTCTCTTGGTCACACCAATTCATTTGTTGGCTCCTTCCCTTCATCACACTCCCCTATCATTATCATCATTATTATCACTATACAAGTGTGGCCCCATTCCCTTGGTTTCACCTTCCCATCGTCATCATCATTAATATTGCAAGTGTAGCCCCCTCCACATTTTACAAAGCCCTATCACATCATCACTGTCATTCCCATCGCTATTATAAATGCAAGTATCGGTTTATTCCCTTTGTCACCCCCCCACCCCCCCCCCCCCCAAATCATCATCACCATTTCCAACATCATTACATATGTGGCCCACTATCTTTGGTCAACCTCCCCCCCCCCCCCCTTCCTTCATAATCATGATCAAGGATGCCCACATTCCCATGATTACACACCATCATCACCACCATCGTCATTATCATTGCAAGTATGACCTGTTTCTCATGGTACACATCACTGTCATCATCATCGTCGTCGTCATCAATGCAAGAATGTCCAACTTCTCTTGGTCACATACACCTATCATCATCATTGCAAGTGTAACCCCCTTCATTTGTTTATAAACCGCTATCACATCATCACCATCCTTTTATACATACAAGTGTGGCTTCATTCTCTTTGTCACACCCCCCTCCATCACCGCCATCTTCATCTTCATCATCATCAAGTGTTGCCGCGTTCCTAGGGTCATACACCCCCATCATCATCATCATCATCATCATCAACACCAATACAAGATTGGCCAACTTCTCTTGGTCACTCACCCTAATCATCACCATCACCACTACTATAAATGCAAATATGGCCTCATTCCATTTATCAGCGCCCCCCACCCCACCCCCCTTATCATCATCGTTATCATCATCAGTGCAAGCATGGCCCACTTCCTTTGGTCACACACTCCTGTCATCACTTCCATCATCATCATCATCACCACCACCATCATGATTATTATCAATGCAAGTGTGGCCCAGTTTTTTCTCTCTAGGTCACACACACACCTATCATCACCATCATTATCATCACCATCAATGCAAGTTTGACCCATTTCTCTTGGTCACACACCACTATCATCATCACCATCATTCTCAAATGCAAATCTGGCTTCATTGCTTTCATCAGCACCCCCCCCCCCCCCCCATCCCTCCCCAATCATTATCATCAATGCAAGTGTGGCTGACTTCTTTGGTCACACACCACTGTCATCACCTCCAACATCATCATCGTTATCGTAAATGCAACCACCCTCAGCGTTATTGTCATCATCACTTTCAGAGTGGCCAACTTCTCTTGGTCTCAGAGCCCTGTTATCATCATCAATGCAAGTGTGACCATTTTCTCTTGGTCACATCATCATCACCACCACCATCATCATCATCATCATCAATGCAAGTGTGGCCCAGTTTTTCCCCTAGATCACACACCCCTATCATCATCATCAATGCATGTATAACCCATTTTTCTTGGTCACACCATCATCATCATCATCATCATCAATGCAAGTGTGGCCCATTTCTCTTGGTCACGCACCCCTATCATCAACGCAGATGTGGCCCATTTCTCGTGGTCACACTATCATCATCTTCAGTGTAAGTGTGGCCCACTTCCCTTGGTCACACACCCATATCATCATCATCCACGCAAGTGTGGCCTAATTCTCTTGGTCACACACCCCTATCATCATCATGATCAATGCAAGTGTGGCCCATTTTCTTGGTCACACGCCCCTATCATCATCATCATCATCATCAATGCAAGTGTAACCCATTTCTCTTGGTCACACACCCCTATCGTCATTACCACCATCATCAATGCAAGTGTGGCCCATTTCTCTTGGTCACACGCCCCTATCATCATCGTCATCATCATGTAAGTGTGGACTGTTTTTCTCGCCTACCATGGTATCTACCCCTGTCAGTAGCATCATCATCATCATCATCATCAATGCATGTGTGGCCTGCTTCCCTTGGTCACGCATCACTATCATCACCATCATCATCATCAATGCAAATGTGGCCGCTTCCCTTGGTCAAATATCCTTATCATCATTAATATCTATGTGGCCCATTTCCTTTGGTTAACCACTCCTGTCATCATCATCATCATCATCATCGTTCTCCACACACCCCTATCATTGTCATCACTATTATATAATGCAAGTGTGGTTCCATTCCCTTGGTCACACACCTACATCATCATCATCATCATCATCATCATTATCAATGCAAGCGTGGCCCACTTCTCATGGTAACACCCCGCTAACATCAAAATCATCATCAAATTAATTAGTATGGCCAATTTCTCTTGGTCAACCACCCCCCTATGATCATCATCATCGTCATCATCATCATCAATGCAAGTGTGGCCCATTTCTCTCTGTCACCCTACCCTATTATTTGTCGTCATCATCATCATCACCATCATCATCATTGCAAGTGTAACCCCCCCATCACTTGTTTATTCCCCCACTACCCATCATCATCACCATCACTTTTAGAAATGCAAGTATGGCCTCCTTGCTTGTGTCGTCTCCCTCCCCCATTATCACTATCATTATTATCATCATTGCAAGTGTGGCCCACTTCCCTTTGGTCACACACCCCTGTCATCACCACCACCACCACCATCATCATCGTCATCGTTATCATCAATACAAGTGTGGGAGATTTCTCGTGGTCACACACATCTATCATCATCATCGTCATCAATGAAATTGTCGCTCACTTGTTTTGGTCACCCAGCCGTATCAACATCATCATTGTCATCATCATCAATAATGCAAAAGTGGCCCGCTTCCCTTGGTCAAATATCCTTATCATCATTAATATCTATATGGCCCATTTCCCTTGGTTAACCACTCCTGTCATCATCATCATCATTCTCCACACACCCCTATCATGGTCATCACTATTACATAATGCAAGTGTGGTTCCATTTCCTTAGTCACACACCCACATCATCGTCATCATTATCAATGCAAGTGTGGCCCACTTCTGATGGTCACACCCCGCTATCATCATCAAATTAATTAGTATGGCCCATTTCCCTTGGTCAACCACCCCTATGATCATCATCATCATCATCAATGGAACTGTGGCCCACTTCTCTTGGTCACACACCCCTATTATTTATCATCACCATCATCATCACCATCATCATCATTGCAAGTGTAACCCCCTTCACTTGTTTACTTCCCCACTACCACATCATCATCACCATCACTTTTAGAAATGCAAGTATGGCCTCCTTGCTTGTGTCATCCCCCTACCCCCATTATCACTATCATCATTGCAAGTGTGGCCCACTTCATTTGGTCACACACCCCTGTCACCACCACCATCATCATCATCGTTATCATCAATACAAGTGTGGGCGATTTCTCGTGGTCACACACATCATCATCACTGCAAGATTGGCCAAATTGGTCACACACCATCATCATCGTCATCATCATCATCATCAATGAAATTATGGCTCACTTCTCTTGGTTACACAGCCGTATCAACATCATCATTATTATCATCCTTATTACTAATATTGCTATCATGACCATTATTACTAATATCATTACTATCATCATCATCAATGTAAAAGTGGCTCACTTCTCTTAGTCACACAGCCCTATCATCATTATCAACATCATTATTGCTAATATTACTATCATTGTCATTATCATCATCATCATCATCAATGCAAAAGTGGGTTACATCTCTTGGTCACACACCCCTATCATCATCATCATCATCATCATCATCAATACCACTGTCGGCTACTTCCTTTGGTCCTTTACCCCTGTCATCATCATCATCATCATCATCATCATTGTAGTGTATCCCCCTTCTTTGTTTACACTCCATGATCATTGTCATCATCATTGTAAGTGCAAGTTTTCCCTTGGTCACCCCCCCCTTTCCTCCTCCTCTTCATCTTCATCAATGCAAGTGTGACCCATTTCTCTTGGTCACACACCCATCACATTACCGTCATCATCATTATCATTTCCATCATCAATGCAAGTGTGGCCCACTTCCCTTTGTCACACACCCTATCATCACCATCATCATTATCATTTTCATCATCAATGCAAGAGTGGCCAACTTCTCTTGGTCACACCCTCCTATCATCATCATCATCATCATCATCATCATCATCAATGCAAGTGTAGCCCTCTTCATTTATTTACACACCCATATCATCATCATGACCATCACTTATATAATACAAGCCAGGCCTCATCCCCCCCCCCCCTCTCTACATCATAATCATTTTCAACATCATCATTAATGCAAGTGTCGCCCACTTCCCTTAGACACCAACCTTATCATCATCATCATCGTCATCAATGCAAGTGTGGCCCATTTCTCTTGGTCACTCACCCGTATCATCATCATCAATGCAAGTGTGGCCCATTTCTCTTGGTCCCTGACCCCTATCATTGTCATCATCATCATCAATGCAAGTGTGGCCCATTTCTCTTGGTCACTCACCCCTATCATCATCATCAGTGCAAGTGTGGCCCATTCTCTTGGTCACACACCCCTATCATCATCATTATTGTCGATGCAAGAATGGCCCATTTCTCTTGGTCACGGATCCTTATCATCATCATCATCACCACCACCATCATCATTATTGTCAATGCAAGTGTGCCCATTTATCTTGGTCATTCACTATCATCATCATCATTAATGCAAGAGTGGCCCGTTTCTCTTGGTCACTGACCCCTATCATTATCATCATCATCATCAATGTAAATGTGGCCCGCTTCCCTTGGTCACACATCCCTATCATCATCATCACCATCATCATCATCAATGCAAATGTGGCCCGCTTCCCTTGGTCAAATATCCTTATCATTGATATCTATGTGGCCCATTTCCTTTGGTTAACCACTCATGTCATCATCATCATCATTATTCTCCACACACCCCTATCATCGTCATTACTATTGTATAATGGAAGTGTGGTTCCATTCCCTTGGTTACACACCCACATCATCATCATCATCATCATTACCAATGCAAGTGTGGCCCACTTCTGATGGTCACACCCCCCCCCCCCCCCCCCCCCTATCATCATCATTACCATCATCATCAAATTAATTAGTATGGCCCATTTCACTTGGTCAACCACCCCTATCATCATCATCATCAATGCAAGTGTGGCCCATTTCTCTTGGTCAACCACCCCTATTATCATCATCATCATCATCACCATCATCATCATTGCAAATGTAACTCCTTTAACTTATTTACTCCCCCTCTACCACATCATCATCATCATCACCATCACTTTTATAAAAGCAAGTATGGCTTCCTTCCTTGTGTCTTCCCCCCCCCCCTCCATTATCACTATCATTATTATCATCATTGCAAGTGTGGCCCACTTCCTTTGGTCACACACCCCTGTCATCACCACCACCATCATCATCGTTGTCATCGTTATCATCAATACAAGTGTGGGCGATTTCTCGTGGTCACACACATCTATCATCATCATCCTCACTACAAGATTGGCCAACTTGGTCACACACCATCATCAATGAAATTGTGGCTCACTTCACAGCCCTATCATCATCTTTATTATCATCATCATTATTACTAATATCATTACTATCATCATCATTATTACTAATATTGCTATCATCATTATCATTACTACTATATTGCTATCATCATCATCATTACTAATATCATTACTTTAATCATCATAAATGCAAAAATGGCTCACTTCTCTTGGTCACACAGCCCTATTATAATTATTATTATCATCATTATTAATGATATTGCTATCATCATCATTATTACTAATATCATTACTATCACCATCATCAATGCAAAAGTGGCTCACTTTTCTTAGTCACACAGCCCTATCATCATCATCATCATCATCATCATCATCAATACCACTGTCGGCTACTTCCTTTGGTCCTTTACCCCTGTCATCATCATCATCATCATCATCATCATCATTGTAGTGTATCGCCCTTGTTTGTTTACACTCCACGATCATTGTCATCATCATTGTAAGTGCAAGTTTTCCATTGATCACACACCCCTTTCCTCCTCTTCATTTTCATCATCAATGCAAGTGTGACCCATTTCTCTTGGTCACACGCCCCTCACATCACCGTTATTATCATCATCATCATCAATGCAAGTGTGACCTACTTCCCTTTGTCACACACCCTATCATCACCACCATCATCAATGCAAGAGTGACTTACTTCCCTTTGTCACACACCCTATCATCACCACCATCATCAATGCAAGTGTGACCTACTTCCCTTTGTCACACACCCTATCATCATCGTCATCATCAATGCAAGTGTGACCTACTTCCCTTTGTCACACACCCTATCATCATCGTCATCATCAATGCAAGTGTGACCTACTTCCCTTTGTCACACACCCTATCATCATCATCATCATCATCAATGCAAGTGTGGCCCATTTCTCTTGGTCACTGATCCCTATCATCATCATCATCATCAATGCAAGTGTGGCCCATTTCTCTTGGTCACTGATCCCTATCATCATCATCATCATCATCATCAATGCAAGTGTGGCCCATTTCTCTTGGTCACTGATCCCTATCATCATCAATGCAAGTGTGGCCCATTTCTCTTGGTCACTGATCCCTATCATCATCATCATCATCATCAATGCAAGTGTGGCCCATTTCTCTTGGTCACTGATCCCTATCATCATCATCATCATCAATGCAAGTGTGGCCCATTTCTCTTGGTCACTGATCCCTATCATCATCGTCATCATCAATGCAAGTGTGGCCCATTTCTCTTGGTCACTGATCCCTATCATCATCATCATCATCATCAATGCAAGTGCGACCCACTTCCCTTTGTCACACCCCCCTATCATTGTCATCATCGTCATCATTAATGCAAGTGTGGCCCATTTCTCGTGGTCACTGACCCCTATCATCATCATCATCATCATCAATGCAAGTGTAGCTCTTCATTTGTTTACACACATATCATCATCATGACCATCACTTATATAATACAAGCCAGGCCTCAATCCCTTTACACCCCCCCTCCCCTCTCCTGCTCTACATTATGATCATTTTCAACATCATCATTAATGCAAGTGTCGCCCATTTCCCTTCTTATCATCATCAACATCAATGCAAGTGTGGCTCATTTCTCTTGGTCAAACACCCCTATCATCATCATCATCATCATCATCATCATCAATGCAAGTGTGGCCCATTTCTCTTAGTCAAACACCCCTATCATCATCATCATCATCATCAATGCAAGTGTGGCCCATTTCTCTTGGTCACTGAACCCTATCATTATCATCATCATCAATGCAAGAGTCGCCCATTTCTCTTGGTCACACTATCATCATCATCATCAATGCAAGAGTGGTCCATTTCTCTTTGTCACTGACCCCTGTCATCATCATCAAAAGCGGCTAACTTCTCATGGTCACACACCCCTATGATCATCCTTATCATCATCATTGCAAGTGTGGCCCATTTCTCTTGGTCACTGACCCCTACCATCATCATCATCATCATCATCAATGCAAGAGTGGCCCATTTCTCTTGGTCACTGACCCCTATAATCATCATCATCAATGCAAGTGTGGCCCATTTCTCTTGGTCATCATCACCAATGCAAGTGTGGCCCATTTCTCTTGGTCACACTATCATCATTAGCAGCAATGCAAGTGTGGCCCATTTCTCTTGGTCACACTATCATCCTCATCATCATTATTGTCATTGATGTGTGGCCCATTTCTCTTGGTCACACCAATTCATTTGCGGGACCCTTCACTTCATCACACTCCCTATCATTATCACTGTAAAGTGTGGCCCCATTTCCTTTGTTTCACCTTCCCATCATCACCATCATTATCACCATCATCATCATTGCAAGTGTATCCCCTTCCACTTTTTTACACACCCGTATCACATCATCACCATCATTATCATCCCTTTTATATATGCGAGTGTCGGGTTATTCCCTTTCTCACCCACCCCAAATCATCATCAGCATCACCATTTCCAACATCATTACATATGTGGCCCACTTCCGTTGGTCACCCCCCCCCCCCCCTTTCCATAATCATGATTAAGGTTGACCACATTCCCATGGTCACACGTCATCATTACAAGTGTGGCTCTTTTCTCTTGGTCACATCATCACGACCACCCCCATCATCATCATCATCAATGAAGTGTGGCCTAATTCTCTAAGTCACACACCCCTATCATCAATGCAAGTGTGGCCCATTTCTTTTGGTCACACACCCCTATCATTATCACCACCATCATCATAAATGCAAGTGTGGTCCAGTTCCTTTGGTCACACACCCCTGTCATCAGCACCACCACCACCACCATCATCATCATTATCATCATCAATTCAAGTGTGGCCCGCTTCCTTTGCTCACACACCCCTATCATCAGCACCATCGCTTTAACAAATACAAATCTGACCTCATTCCCTTTGTCACCCTCCCCCCTCCCCCCAAACCCATCATCATCATCATTATCATCATCAATTCAAGTGTGGCCGGCTTCCTTTGGTCACACACCCCTGTCATCACCATCACCATCCATTTCCAAATTCATTACATATGTGGCCCACTTCCCTTGGTCAACACCCACCCTCCAGAATCATGATCAAGGATGACCACATTCCCATGGTTACACACCATCATCATCGATATCATCATCATCATCATTGCAACTGTGGCCCATTTCTCTAGGTCACACATCACTGTCATCATCATCATTTCCATCATCAATGCGAGTGGCTAACTTCTCTAGGTCACACACACCTATCATCATCATCATCATCATCAATGCGAGTGTGGCCCATTTCTCTTGGTCACACATCCCTATCATCATCATCATCACCATCATCAATGCAAATGTCGCTCATTTCTTTTGATCATACACTCCTATCATCGTCGTCGTCGTTGTCATCATCATCATCATTGATGCAAGCATGGCCATTTCTCCTGGTCACACACCCCTATCACCATCATCATCACTGATGCAAGTGTGGCCCATTTCTCTTGTCACACACCCTATCATCAACACGATCACTTTTATTAATGCAAATCTGGCCTCATTTCCTTTATCAGCCCCCCCTTCCTCCCTCCCCCTCCCCACATCATCATCAATTGAAGTGTGGCCCGCTTCCTTTGGTCACACACCCCTGTCATCACCACCACCATCCTTATCATCATCATCATTAATGCAACCTCCCTCAGCATCATCGTCGTCATTACTTTAAGAGTGGCCAACTTCTCTTGGTCTCACAGCCCTGTCGTCATCATCATCAATACAAGTGTGGCCCATTTCATTTGGTCACACTATCATCATCATCATCATCATCATCAACAATGCCAGTGTGGCCCATTTCTCTTGGTCACACTATCATCATCATCAATGCATGTGTGGCCCATTTCTCTTGGTCACACTATCATCATCATCATCAATGCAAATGTGGCCCATTTCTCTTGGTCACACTATCATCATCATCATCATCATCATCATCATCATTATTTTCATTAATGCAAGTGTGGCCCATTTCTCTTGGTCACTCTATTATCATCATCATCATCAATACAAGTGTGGCTCATTTATCTTGCTCACACTATCATCATCATCCTTATCATCAATACAAGTGTGGCCCATTTCTCTTGCACACACTATCATCATCATCATCATCATCATTATCAATGCAAGTGTGGCCCATTTCTCTTGGTCACACCAATTCATTTGTGGGACCCTTCCCTTCATCACACTCCCCTATGATTATCATCACTATTATAAATACAGGTGTGGCCCCATTCCCTTGGTTTCACCTTCCCATCATCATCGTCGTCATCAGCATCATCATTGCAAGTGTATCCACTTCCACTCTTTTACACACCCGTATCACATCCACATCGCCATTATCATCACTTTTATATATGCAAGTGTCGGTTTCTTCCCTTTCTCCCCCCCCCTTCCCAATCATCATCATCATCATCATCATCATTTCCAACATCATTACATATGTTGCCCTTTTTCCGTTGGTCACCCCTCTCCCCTTCCATAATCATGATCAAGGATGACCACATTCCCATAGTTACACATCATCATCATTGCAAGTGTGGCCCATTTCTCTTGGTCACACATCATCACCACCACCATCATCATCATCATCATCATATCATCAATGCAAGTGTGGCCTGTTTCTCTTGGTCACATCATCATCATCATTAATGCAAGTGTGGCCCATTTCTCTTGGTCACACCACCATCATCAATGCAAGTGTGGCCCATTTCTCTTGGTCACATCATCATTATCATTAATGCATTTCTCTTGGTCACAGTATCATCATCATCAATGCAAGTGTGGCCCAATTCTCATGGTCACACACCCCTATCATCAGCCCAAGCGCTTTAACAAATAGAAATCTGGCTTCATTCCCTTTGTCACCCCCCTCCAAACCCATCATTATCATCAGTGCAAGTGTGGCTCGCTTCCTTTGGTCACACACCCCTGTCATCACCACCACTACCATCATCATCATCATCATCATCATCATCATCAATGCAACCACCCTTAACATCATCGTCATCATCACTTAAAGAGTGGCCAACTTCTCTTGGTCTCACAGCCCTGTCATCACCATCATCAATGCAAATGTGGCCCATTTCTCTTGGTCACACTATCATCATCACCATCATCAATGCAAATGTGGCCCATTTCTCTTGGTCACATCATCATCATCATCAATGCAAGTGTGGCCCAATTCTCATGGTCACACACATCTATCATCAGCACCATCAGTTTAACAAATGCAACTCTGGCCTCATTCCCTTTGTCCCCCCCCCCCCTCCCCAAACCCATCATTAACATCAGTGCAAGTGTGGCCCACTTCCTTTGGTCATATACCCCTGACACCATCACCATCATCATCCTCAATGCAAGTGTAACCAATTTCTCTTGGTCACACTATCATCATCATCAGTGCAAGTGTGGCCCATTTCTCTTGGTCACACTATCATCATCATCATCATCATCAGTGCAAGTGTGGCCCATTTCTCTTGGTCACAACATCATCATCAATGCAAGTGTGGCCCATTTCTCCTGGTCACACTATCATCATCATCATCATCATCATCAATGCAAGTGTGGCCCATTTCTCTTGGTCACTCCAAGTCATTTGTGGGCCCCTTCCCTTCATCACACTCCCCTATCATTATCATCACTATTATAAATACAAGCGTGGCCCCATTCCCTTGGTTTCACCTTCCCATCATCATCGTCATCATCACCATCATCATCATCATCATCATCATCATTGCAAGTGTAGCCCCTTCCACTTTTTTTTACAGACCCCTATCACATCATCACTGTCATTTTCATCACTTTTATAAATGCAAATGTTGGGTTATTCCCTTTGTCACAACATCCCCCTCATCATCATCATCATCATCATTTCCAACATCATTACATATGTGGCCCACTTCCGTTGGTTACCCCTCCACCCTTCCATAATCATGATCAAGGATGACCACATTCCCATGGTTACACGTCGTCATCATTGCAAGTGTGGCCCATTTCTCTTGGTTACACATCTTTATCACCACCATCATCATCATCATCATCAATGCAAGTGTGGCCCAGTTTTTTTCTCAAGGTCACACACCCCTATCATCATCATCAATGCAAGTGTGGCCCATTTCTCTTGGTCACATCATCATCATCAATGCATTTCTCTTGGTCACAGTATCATCATCATCAAGTGTGGCCCATTTCTCTTGGTCACATCATCATCATCAATGCATTTCTCTTGGTCACATCATCATCATCATCAGTGCAAGTGTGGCCCACTTTCTCTGGTCACACACCCCTATCGTCATCATAATCAATGCAAGTGTGGCCTAATTCTCTTGGTCACACACCCATATCACCTTGATCATCACCATCATTAATGCAGGTGTGGCCCTCTTCTCTTGGTCACACACCCCTGTCACCATCATCAATGCAAGTGTAGCCAACTTCTCTTGGTCACACACCCCTATCATCATCGTCACCACCATGACCATCAATGGAAGTGTGGCTCATTTCTCTTGGTCGCACACCCTTATCATCATCGTTGTCATCATCATCATTGCAAGTGTAGCCACGGTCACTTGTTTACACAACCTCCCCTCCCTTGTCACACCATCACCATTTTTTAAATGTAAGTGTGGCCTCGTTCCCTTTAAAACCCATCACCCCCCCCCCCCCCCCCCCCCAATATTATCATCATCATCTATGCAAGTGTGGCCACATACTCGTGGTCACACACACCCTCATCATCTCTCTCCATCATCATCATTTATCAATACAAGTGTGGCCCATTTCTCTTGGTCACGCACCCTATTATCATCATCATCATCATCAATGCAAGTGTGGTCCATTTTTCTCACCTACCATGGTATCCACCCCTGTCATCATCGTCATCATCATCATCATCATCAATGCAAATGTGGCCCGCTTCCCTTGGTCAAATATCCTTATCATCATTAATATATATGTGGCCCATTTCCTTTGGTTAACCACTCCTGTCATCATCATCATCATCATTCACCACACACCCCTATCATTGTCATCACTATAATATAATGCAAGTGTGGCCCACTTCTGATGGTCACCCCCCCCTCCCCCTATCATCATCAAATTAATTAGTATGGCTCATTTCCCTTGGTCAACCACCCCTATGATCATCATCATCATCATTGCAAGTGTGGCCCATTTCTCTTGGTCACCCACCCCTATTATTTGTCATCACCATCACCATCATCATCATTGCAAGTGTAACCCCCTTCACTTGTTTACTCCCCCACTACCACATCATCATCATCATCACCACCATCACTTTTAGAAATGCAAGTATGGCCTCCTTGCTTGTATCGTCCCCCCCCCCCCCCCCATCCCACTATCACTATCATTATCATCATCATTGCAAGTGTGGCTCACTTCATTTGGTCACACACCCCTGTCATCACCACCACCACCACCATCGTCATCGTCATCGTTATCAATACAAGTGTGGGCGATTTCTCGTGGTCAACACACATCTATCATCATCATCATCATCACTGCAAGATTGGCCAACTTGGTCACACACCATTATCATCATCATCATCATCATCATCATCATCAATGGAATTGTGGCTCGCTTCTCTTGGTCACACAGCCCTATCATCATCATCATCATCATCATTATCATCATCATTATGACTAATATTACTGTCGTCATTATTACTAATATTATCATCATCATCATCATTATCATCAATGCAAAAGTGGCTCACTTCTCTTGGCCTTTGGTCACACAGCCCTATCATCATCATCATCATCATCAATAACACTGTCAGCCACTTCCTTTGGTCCTTTACTCCTATCATCATCATCACCATAATCATCATCTTTGTAGTGTATCCTTCTTTGTTTACACTCTATGATCATTGTCATCATCACTGTAAATGCAAGTTTTACCTTGGTCACACACCCCTTTCCTCCTCCTCCTCTTCATAATCATCAATGCAAGTGTAGCCCATTTCCATTGGTCACACCCCCCTTTCCTCCTCCTCTTCATCTTCATCAATGCAAGTGTGACCCATTTCTCTTAGTCACACACCGTCATCATCATTATCATTTTCATCATCAATGCAAGAGTGGCCAACTTCTCTTGGTCACACCCTCCTATCATCATCATCATCATCATCATCATCATTGCCAAGTGTAGCCCTCTTCATTTGTTTACACACCCATATCATCATCATGACCATCACTTATATAATACAAGCCAGGCCTCATTCCCCCCCCCCCCCCTCCCCTGCTCTACATCATAATCATTTTCAACATCATCATTAATGCAAGTGTCGCCCACTTCCCTTAGACACCAACCTTATCATCATCATCATCATCGTCATCAATGCAAGTGTGGCCCATTTCTCTTGGTCACTCACCCCTATCATCATCGTCGTCATCATCATCAATGCAAGTGTGGCCCATTTCTCTTGGTCACTCACCCCTATCATCATCATCATCATCATCAATGCAAGTGTGGCCGTTTCTCATGGTCACACATCCTTATTATCAACATCATCATCATTATTGTCAATGCAAGAGTGGCCCATTTCACTTGATCAAACACCCCTATCATTATCGTCATCATCATCATCATCAGCAATGCAAGTGTGTCCGTTTCTCTTGGCCACACACCCCTATCATCATTATCATTATTGTAAGAATGACCCATTTTCCTTGGGCGATAGCCCTTTTCATCATCATCATAATGACAGTTACCATCAATGTAATTGTGGCCATTTTCCCTTGATCCATACCCCTGTCAAAAGCACCATCATCATCATCTTCGTCATCATCCATGCATTTGTAGCCCACTTCCCTTGCTCACACAGTCCTGTCATCATCATATATATAGATACATACATACATACATACATACATACATAGAAGGTCATGAAATAATGTTTGATTTATATATTTTTTTATAAAGTGGAATCTCAGCTGCCAGTTTTTGTTTTTTTTAATTTGTAATTTCAGCTCGAATGATTTTTTTTTTCCAAAACGCGAAAAAAGTCATGTAGTCCGCGTTTTGGAAGAGTAGTCCATTGTGTGCCAGTGGGAACGGATGATAAAACTTAAAAACTGCATACACATGGGGAATGGATGAAAAAAATCACACGAGCATTCACTTATTCCATTACCCTCAAAACAAAAGAGTACATACATAAAATAAATAAAAATAGTGATGACTGCTGTTGAAGTACTGGCTTACATGATATTTTGAAATGTCAACGAGAATGTTTTGTTTTGATTTATTTTCAAACTACAAAATATTTCAAGCGTTGATTTCTGTGTTTGAAATGTTGACTATAAAAATGGATTTTACTTTCAAAGCAAAACAGAAAAATGTCCTGAAATATTTTCTGTCAAAGTTATGATTAATATGATTGAATTTTGTTTGTGGAGACTATTTCAGTCAGTTTTGAATGTATGACTATGTGTCTTTTATGCATAGCTGCAAGACTGTCCTTTTGTTTGTGTTGGTGGCAAATCTGTGCAATGGTCTTCTGCTTGTCAGCAGATCATTGCATATTTTACACAATCAGATGTATCTTTAAAAAGGTGTGTGAAAGATTTATGGTGGATCATTTCAAGTATGGTTTGTGTGTGTGCGTATGCGCGCACGCGCGCGTGTGTGTGCGTGTGAAGATTGGGGAATCAAATGTTTTAAAGGAAATTTGTTTTGTGTGTGTGATTTTGTTTTCTGTTTTGGTGGGGAAGGGGAGGGATGTTCATGCGAGTATGCAAGGGTGTGATTTGCAAGGAAGAAATCAATGTGTGTGTTGTGTGTGTGTGTGTGTGTGTGTGTGTGTGTGTTGTGTGTGTGTAGTACAGGGTCATATTGGTACTGAATTTTTTTTATAAATTTGTGATGATATGTCTATTTGAATTTGTTTTGGATATCTGATTATGTTTTGTATGTGTAGAATAATGCATCATTTTTTTTAATATGATGAGATGTGGAATATACAAAATCAGGGCCTGTGATAGCCTATGTATTGGCAAAATTGTCATTTCTTTGTGTTGGTGACATAATCATTTGTGCATCCCCACCTTCTGGAGATTCTGTGCAAAAAATGTCCACTTTTCTATCTCTCTCTTTTGTTTCCGTCTTTCTCCTTACCTTTCTATCATCTCTCTTGCTTATTTTCTGCCTTCCCGGTCCATTCTCCCGCCCTTTTTTTTCAAGCAAATCTTTCACAAAATATTCTGTTTTCATTATATGACATTTTGCCTGTGTTCTTTTGTTCTGGCAGCCAGGTAGTGATGTTTAAACACTGGGATGGGAACAGGATGTCCATTCTGTAGTGTTGTTTGCCCATGTGGCATTTTTTATATTTTGTTTTTTGTACTTTAAAATGTTTGTTATATTTTTTTGCGCTTTTTTGTAATCTGGGGATGATAAATTAAGCAGAATGGCTGGCGTCCTCAGCACAGCCTGGTTTATCAGCCTTAAGGAATGAAGTGATTTAGGTATTGTGTCATTTAATGTTGGGTTTTTCCCCCAGAAATTCAGTGTTCGATATTTGAGGGTTTTAGGAGGTGTTGGTTTTGAATTTGAAGTGAAAGTTACTGGAGCCACTGAAACTGATTGAGGTGACAGACAGCCCTGATATGGCTGTCGTGGTCGGTAGGGCTGTAAACAATAATTATGGAATGAATAACAAATCTGTGAACTGATCTTCCACGTTTGGCAAATCAGTGCAGATTTTACATCAACACCTGTATCTTTTAAAAAGATTGTATGAAAGATTCTGCCTGTTTTATGCCAAGAACACTTGGGGATGGGAGGGGTGATGTTGAAAAAGCTTTTGAGAGAGAAATTCTTTTGACTATTCTTTTTCTTCTTCTTTTTCCTTTTTTTAATTTAAATTTTTTTTTTAACAATTTCGAGAATAATGGAATAGGTACTCATGTACTTTTTTACATCGAGTCCCCCGTGTGTGTGCAGTTTTGTAAATCTTGTCATCCGTTCCCACGGGCACACAATGGTCTACTGGCCTTCATAAAGGCGGAACAGGTTTTAATGTTTGTGCAAGATGTTCTGCGTGCGTTTACACAGGGACCTCGGTTTATAGTTTCATCTGAAGGACTTTTGGGGAAGGGGAGGGGGGGGGGGGGGGGGGGGGGGGTTATGTAAGATAAAGGGGCTGGCAAGAAAAGAATCAGTAAACTTTATTGTTAAAAAACAAAAGAGGGGGGGGGGGGGGGGGCAGGTGACAAACCGTTTTTGCAGTATCCTGCATGTGGCAGGCTATGTAAATAGTACACCGTCTATGCTTCTGTATGTATACATGTGTGTATGCATGTGTGTGTATATGTACGTTATCTATTTCCGTTATGCACAATATTGACGTGCATTTGATGTTCATTCATGAACATTCGTCATCAAATGGTTAATGTTTATTGTCATTGATGATGCTTGTCATGCATATATGTGTTTGTAACAACAAAATGAATGTTGAAAAGAAGAGTCATTGTGCATGTATGTAGTACACGGTCTTAGTGGTACTGTATTTTTTGGCTGCTTGATATGTTTTCCAGATTATTATTCAATACAGTTTTATAACTGTATTGTTTGTGAAGGAGAATACCTCTAGTTTTAAAATCGGAATATGTGATGGCTTTTGGTATGGGGTAAAAACTTTCATTAGTTTTGAGTTGGTGGCAAATCTGTGTACTGATCTTCCACTTGTTGGCAGATCATTGCAGATTTTAAACCAGCATTAGTATCTTAAGAGAAGTTTTATTGCAATAATACATGATTTAGAATGTGAAGCATAGTGGGAACGTGTGTGTGTGTGTGTGTGTGTGATCATTTTTGAGGGAGAGTTTTACATCTTAAAATTTTCTTGGGGGGTTAGAATATGACATTTTTTGTTTGCCACATTTATTTTCTTGTTTATTTTTGTCTTTGTGGTTAAGTATTAGTCGTTTTGTTTTGTCTGCTGTTGTTGCTTTTGGGTTGGTTTTTTGTTGTTTTTTTAAGGGGGGATGGATATTTTGTATGTATGTGAGGTTGGGATTTTTTTTTAAATAAAGAAGCATAGTTCTAGTTTGGTTCCTTTTTTGTGAGAGTTTTTTTTAATGATTCGTTAGCAGTTTCAGGATTTTTTTGATTTTTTTTTTATGTTGGTAATGATTTGATTGATTAAGTAGGAATGTTTATGTTCTGGTGATTGTGTATGTATCTCAAAGTTTGGGTGCTTTTTTTTTTAAAGTTCTCTGTCGTTTAATGACTTGTGTTTCACTGCAATGGATTATGTGTCTTAAGTTATTGGGGCTTTTAGTTTTGCTTTCCAAAAAAATTCTTGGTTTAACTGTTCATGTTTTGTAACTTTAATGACATTTTTACGTGTAACTTTTTTTTTTTAGGTATATGTTATAAATGTGTGTTGTGAAAAAAAATTAAATGCTGAAATATACATTTTCTATTCGTGACATGTTACTTTGAAATAATAAAAAGTTGCCCATCCCCATCATAAAAAATTGTGTGTGTGTGATTTTTTTTTTTTTTTTTTTGGGGGGGGTCTTTTATTTCGATGATAATGGAATAAGAACTCATGTGCTTTATTACATCCAGTCCCCGTGTGTATGCAGTTTTGTAAATTTTGTCATCCATTCCTACTGGCACACAATGGCCTACTCTTCCGAAAAGCGGAACGGCTTTTAACGTGTGCGCAAGATGTTCTGCGTGCGTGCACACGGGACGTCAGTTTATAGTCTCATCCGAAGGACTTTTTGGGGGTGTGTGGTGTGTGTGTGTGTGTGTGTGTGTGTGTGTGTAAAACTGAGTTGGTGAAGTATATAAGAGTTTTGTTCTTCTTAAACTAGAATGAATGAACCTTTTGTTTAACATCTTTTCACACGTCATTTATATCCAGAATGATTGACAGATGTGCAACCAATGCCTGTTGAGCATTGCAAGTCCACAGAGGGCAAGCACAATCAAGAGAACAGAAGCTGCTGAAATGTCATCTGCTACATATGTTTCTGGTAAAGTGATTTCGAAGCAAAACATTTAAGACTAGAATTTCTGCACTGTCATTTTAGCGATTTTTGTCTAATTAAACCATTTCAAGTATCCGCTCAATATCAGAATTGATACAGTATTTTACATGACTGAAACGTGATTTACAAACAGAAACAAAATTTTAGTTCAATTACTGTGTCTAAAAAGAAAAAGTTATGGTCCATCAAATGTAATATGACTACAACAGCTGAGCAGGCAAAAGTCAAGGGAGGATTCCAATCAAAATATTCTGTTTACCCACCTCACAACTAAAGCAAGACTTCAGTCTTCTTCAAAGGAACCACAGTGCTGTCAACACCATTCTGGACCTTCTGTAGAAAGTATTGTGGCCACTGCGCTGCCCACGACCAGGCTGGTCAGGACCTCTGAAGGCAGTGTGTGATGGCCACCATCCAGGACATGCAGAGCTGCTTCACCTTCCTACCCATGATGGACATGGACCCCACTGTATGACAGGAGCTGTGTGTTCACACTTCTGCACTTCTTGTCAGGATTGGCAAGCTAGAAGCATGTGACACTAGCCCTTACTTTGGATCAACCTCTTTTATGGAAGGCCAGGATCATTGTTGCCAGTGAACCAGATGACAGCCCTCTCTGCTCCATTGTCCAACGCCTAGGTGGCTTAGATACTGAGGTGAGACTACTGGGTTCCATAGAATGGCAGAGTCTGGTCTTCAGCAGTGGTTGGATGTGGCATTTGCACCTGATGACATTGCTCACCTTGTGGCAGTGGGTGGACAGACCTGTTCGGGGACAGTTCGCAGTTGATGCTGTTTTAAATGTAGTCATTGCACCCAAGGCTTTCAACAATTCTCTTGACCACGTCATGGAAGAAGAGGATAAGGAACCAGCAGTGGCTGATGTTGGCGACAATGAAGATCTATCTCGAGTCATGCATGAGCATGCAAGGTCTTAAGAACTGAACATGTCACTTGTGGGTGAGTGCATGAGGTGGGAAACAAACAAACCACCCACCAGATGTACGCAATAGCTGAGTGGTTAAGACCGTTTGATTTCAATCCCATGGGTCCATGAAGTCCTGGGTTTGAATCTCTGCAGCATCTGGTGAATCAAAGGTGAGGATTTCTTTTTTCATTATTCCTAGGTAAAATTCAAGTGCAGACCTGCCAGTGCTATAGTTGAACTTTATATATATGATGGGAATGAAGTTGTAACTGGTTACCTGCACTTGTTTTTCCTCACTATATTTTGTTATATATATATCTATCTATCTATCTATATATATATATATATATATATGAAGATCACAAATATGCACGTTAAAGATCCCATAATTCATGTCAGTTTTTGGTGGGTTAATGGAAACGGGATCATATCCAGCATAACCTGGTCCCTGACGTCGGAATGCAGCTACCTTCGTGGTGGGCAAAAACGGTCTTATACGCAGAACCTCACCATTGGTGAACCTTGGCAGTTCTAGCTGAGGAACAAAAACAAAACAAACAGCAAACAAAACAAAAACAAAAAACATCCACTGAATTTTGTCTGGCACTTAGAGGTAAAAACGTAGGGTTTTTCTTTTCATTGACTATATTTTATGCGTGTTCTTGCATTCATGAAGCAAAAAGTGACGCTATTTTTAAGTGAACCAGGAGAAGCTCTCTCTAAGGAAAGGTTACACGGCCAAATTTGGGGGCAGCAGGATGCAGTTCTAAAAAAAGAAATCTTGGCATGTCGTGACATAATTTTTTCTTTTAAATTATAGAGAAACTAATCGCGTTTTTATTCTCAACTTTTCAGTATTAAATTAAATCACTCAAAACTCTTTAACAACTGACCCCAAAAGAATAACGGATGCAACTATTTCCTAATTTCCGTCGTTTTCTGTTTTTAATTCCCTCCAGTAAATTTATTGCTCTCCAAACTGTTATACAATCTGAAACCGAATAATCAAGTAGATTTCTGATGTTTTAAAACTCGAATTGAAAGAACATGTTACCAAGAACAACAACAAGGGAAGCGACTCTACCACATGGGTTAGTTAAAGAAACGTAACTCTTAAACAAAAGTCTTCACATGTGCTAGGCCTACTACAGGCGAAGGCCTAGGCCTACTGAACCTCTGAACTTTGACCAGCTTCACTAGGACTACACAGTACTAGACGGTTGACGAGTAGGCCTATTTGACGACAAAAAGCGAGCAGCCTGACATCAAGCAAGCACGTTTTAAGCCAAAGCCTCAGGTATTCAGCCGTTGATTTATGCACTCGACCTCTCTTTATCTCTCTTGTAACCAGTTGATGTGGGTGTGTTTGTTTACATTGTGCGCGCGCGCGCGCGTGTGTATGTGTGCGTCTTCGATTTTACGTCTGTTCACTTAGAGTGATATAAGACCAACGAGGTGTGGAAGGGGGCATAATGACATGAGGGCTGTGGGGGGTGGGGTGGGTTGTTTCTTGTTGTTTTTCTTTTGTTCATGAATAGTAATAAATATTGGTGGAGGCTTATTTTTCCCCTGTTCTCTTAAATCTTATGAATGTATGTGGGGGTTTTTGGGGTGGGGGGGTTTTTTAGTCACTGGTTTGGGGGGGGGGTAGACAGGGCTTTTTAATAGAAATCATATCAATATAATTCCTGATTAAACTGAAATTTTAAAAATACAACAGGGATGGATAGTGTGTGGAAAATTGCACACAAATGCTTGATCCTTATCCTTAAAAATAAATAAAAAGAATATTCTCTATTTATCTATCTATCTGTCTATCTCACATGCACACACATATGCACACCGTCTAAAATCACTAAATGTGAATAGACGTTAAACTGAAGAACACACACACACATGCGCACATGCACACACACACACAGATAATTCCTATTAGCTATTTATTAAAACATTTGCATGACTGTGATCTGTTGCATGTTTCAGAAACTTCCAGAATGAGTTCTGATTCTTCACAAAATGGTAAGTCATACCAACATTATGATTATCCCTGAAGTCAGAGTGCAGAGCCCCCCAACCTTAATTAATGCTGGATGAAAACAGTTGTGTAAGCAAAGTCTCACCTTTGCACCTTTGATGGACATTGGCGCTCCAGCCGAGGAACAAAAACAAAAACATAAAAGAAGAAAATTATAAAATAACCCTCTCCATCCCCCCTCCCCCAAAGAAGAGCATTATCAAACTCTGCTAGTAAAATTCTAAATTCAAGGGGATATTTTCTCCCTGGAGTTAACATCAGTGCAGACTCCACTTTTCCCAAAAGACCTTTTGGATGAGACTATAAACTGAGGTCCCGTGTGCAAACACATGCAGAACATCTTGCGCTCATGTTAAATCCTGTTCTGCTTTAAGTAAGAGTAGGCTATTGTGTGCCGGTGGGAACAGATGCCAAAATTGACAAAACCGCATACACACAGGGACTGGATGTGAAAACAAGCACACAAGTGCTTATTCCATTATCCTCGATATAAAAGAATGAAATAAAAATAAATAAGTAAAGATCATAAGCAATAACTTTAGCAGTATTGTGTTCTTTTCTCTCTCTAATTCCCTTTTTATAAACAGGATGTTCAGTTCCTGGTCTTCTCCTTTGCTTATAACTCTGGCTGTAGGAGGTCTGCCCGCTGGCCTCAGTTGACACATTCTGACTTCAGAGCAGATGCATGCCTGCATGCGTGCATTCTTGTGTGTGTGTGTGTGTGCGTGCATGTGCAGGAGGCATGAAAGGTATGTAAATGTTTAGAACTGTAACCCTCAGGACACTGACAGGAGTTATGGGTTCTCTTATATGCATAATTTGATCTTCTGCATGTTTGTAAATAGCCATGTAGGAGATAAAGATACGGGTAGGTGTGCACTTCTAGTTGATCTGGGAGAATATATTATAAAAATCCTTATCCTTAGTTAATTTGTAAAACAAGACATTGATGTGGAGGTTTGAACCGACTACTTCATGGACCTAAGGAATTGATGATAAATGGTCGTAACCAATCAGTGTTTATTCGCACCAGATCTTAACTTTTGTCTCACGCATCTTTTTCTGCATTGAAAATAAGTTGGGAAAGGGGACGGCAATGCTCACATTTGCTCTGTGTGTGTCTTAGTCAAAGTCAAACTTTTTATTTTCAGATGTACCATTGAATAAGCAGTGCATTTGCTTTTTTTCATCAAGCCATCTATCTGAAGAAAAAAAGAGAGAAAAAAAGATAATATAATTATATGCAAACACCTAAAAACCTAATCAATGATAAACCATACAAATCAAACAAGAGAAGACAATAATATATGCATACATAGAATTAAAAGCAAAACAAAAAAACCCTGAACAATATTAAACCATACAAATCAAATAAAAGTGTGTGCAAAAAAAACTAGACGGTCGACGAGTAGGACTATTGTTCGTTTGACGATAAAAAGCGAGCAGCCCCACATTCAAGCAAGCACGTTTTAAGCCAAAGTCTCAGGTATTCAGCTGTAGATTTATGCACTCGATCTCTCTTTATCTCTCTCCTAACTAGTTCATGTGTGTATGCACAGGTGTGTGAGTGTGTATGTGTGCAGGTGTATGAGTGTGCGCGGGTGCATGTGTGTGTGTGTATGTTGTCTGTCTGTAACAGTTACAATACAACTTAGCATCAAATAACAATATGCTAATGTACATGAGTGTGTGTGTGTGTGTGTGCGCGCGTGTGTGTGTATGTGCTTTCTTTCTTTATTTTGCACACACTCCACATATGCACCCACCCACCCACCCATGTACCCACACAAACACACACACACACACACACACCCCACACACCATCACTCACTCACTCACTCACTCACACTCTCTCCATCATCATAATGAATCTTAACAGCAGTTTTCTATTCAATCTTGCAGCGCTGATGGTGATAAGTATTGAAGGACTATCGCCTCGGGCCAGAGACATCCACAGTCGCGTGGGAGCATTTATCCAGGAGCACATACAGCCCGTACTGCCGAGTGCTCTGCAGAAGCAGCTGGATCCAGAAGTCATCATGAAAATGATCAAAGAGTTACAGGTGAGCATTTACCGAATGCATTTGTCTGTATGTGGGCTTGAATGTGTGTGTTGTGTGTGTGCGCGTGTATGTGTGTGTGTGTGTGTTGCGGTTGTGTGTGTGTGTGTGTGTGTGTGTGCGCTGTGTGGTGTGTTAGATGTGTGTGTGTAAGTCAACTTTATTTAAGGGTGTGTGTGTGTAAGTCAAAGTCAAACTTTTATTCCAGATTGGTGTGTGTTGTGTGTAAAGCAAAGTCAAACTTTTATTCAGATTGTGTGTGTAAGTTGAGTCATTTTTTTTCCAGATGGTGTGTGTGTTCACTTTAATGTCTCTTCACTTATAGTGATAATAGACAAACAAGAATAATGTTGTGAAGATAACAAAACTTATGTGGCATTATGATAGTGTGTGTGTGTGTTCATTATTTATTTTTTTGTTTATTTATTCATTTTTTATTTTACTCTTTTATTTCGAGGATAATGGAATGAGCACTCAAATGCTTTTTTTAAAATTTTACATCTAGTCCCCATGTGTATGCAGTTTTGTCAGTTTTGTCATCTGTTCCCACTGGAAACAGTGGCCTACTCTTCTGAAAAGCAGAACAGGTTTTAGCAGGTGTTCAAGATGTTCTGCATGCGTTTGCACACGGGACCTCGGTTTATAGTCTCATCTGAAGGGTTTTGGGGGAGAGAGTGGAGTCGGGGAAAACACCTCCTTGAACACAATAACAAAAAACAAAAGCCCACAGCAAACTAGACTGTCAAACCCAAACAATAACAATTATAATAGTACTATTAATCCCGTCACAAACAACAACAATAAAAGCAACATCCATAGCAAAACCTATTGAATTAGACAAGAGAAAAGGCATGGGGGAAAAAAATAAAGTCACAGTATGTAACCATCAGGTCAACCATTTGCTTTTCCCATCTCCATTGGGTTTTTTTAATTTGTAGATTATACACATAATATGACATATATGACACATGATATGACATGTAGATTACTCAATACGCTTTCATTAACATCAACAATAGCTAAACAAAAATGCTTCTTTCTCTCCCCCACCGTCTACATATATATACAGCATGCAATGGTGTAATATTGCCAGTCACAGTAAACCGCACCTGAAAGTGAAACTTGTTTATGGTATGCAGAAAGTGCTGATGCATTAATTAATCTAAGCATGGCGAATTTGACTTGCAAGTCATTTCCTAGACATTTACGCATTAAATGATTTTTTAGCTTTGTCTTGAACTCTGTGTGTTTGTGTTTTTTGTATGTGTGTGTGTATAAATGTGTGTGTGTGTATGTGTGTGTGTGTGTGTGTGTGTGTGGCATGTGTTAAGGGTATAGTGTAGTGTATTGCTGTATAATGCATCCATCATGTGTGTGTGTGTGTTCTGTTTGTATTTATGTACATGAATATAAATATGTGCCTGTCTCTGTGTGTTGTGTGAGTGTTAATGTATCTGTCTATATTATCAGTATATCTTGTTGTTTTGTTAATTTGTCATTTATCAGCAAGAGCTCTGAGGTTCACCGATGGTGAGATGTTTGCATATGCGACTGTTTTCCCCCCACCATTAAGGTAGCTGCATTATGACTTCAGGGAATATGTATATGTATGTATGTATGTATGTATACACATATATGTATACATACACACACACACACACATACACATATATATGTGCGTGTTTTTGTTCCTCAGCTACAATACCGAGGTTTACCAATGGTGAAATTTTTGCATATGTGACCGTTTCTCTCACCCCCCAACCCCCCTTACCACCACCACCACCACTACCACCATTAAGGTAGCTGCATTCTGACTTCGGGGAATATATAGATATATATATATGACACTCCACCACAAAATAAGTCGCTTAGCACCGAACACAGCTGTCAGTTTCCCCCACTTTCAGCTGCTCTCAGCTGCTATCCATCCCATCCCAGCCCAGCTGGTGCTAGGTATAGCAGGAACTGACCACACTTGGACTTGGTAAAAGGAAGGGGTGCGCTAAATTTAGCACTTTTGACTGAGTGATGTTGGATTTGCGCACTGTGCTGACCCAGTTTTGCCCTAGGTGCCATTTTAGACAGGTGGGGGTCATGTTGTCTATTTTGACATTTTGATGGGATTGTAAAACTACAGCCATTATTCTACCTTGTAATGAAACATCATGGCATAATTTTGTTTCCTTTTGCTTTTAAACGTGTTTTAAAAATATCCAAGCCCTCATTCTGACCACCTATTACAGAGTTAAACTTGTCAGTTTCTCATTTTGTCATGTCCTGTAGTGTGTCATTTCAATTTTTAATAACTTTTAATACAATTGTCCGATTTTCAATCAGGTTTTTTTGGTATTGAATAGCCTTTTTATTGCAGATTGATAACATGGCAATAAAAAAAATTGACCTCTGGTGCGATACGACTCAGAACGTGGTGAAGCATCACGTATGAATACTACACGCTAGCCCAGGCCAAAAGCTGTGTCAGTTATTGATGTCAGCTAATTGCCAAGGCCTACACTAAAATGTTGTTATGTTGTAAAACGTTGTGTTGAGATTGCCTTCAGCCATGACAAGCTCTTAACATAACAACCTGCACTCTTCCTTTAAAGGAGAAAAAAATCCTCTGAAGTCGGAGTATGGCTGCCTGTATGGCGAGGTACTTGAAAATAGTCATACTCGCAAACTTCCATCCGGTGTGCTTCTCTGTCTCACAGTGATTTCCAGGTGGGATGAGTGAGTCAGAGTGCACGTTCTGGGTGACCCCCAGAGTGTAAAGCTGGGGAACGCACAACAACAACAACAACAATACTACACGCTGTGTTGCAGGCCAAAGCAAGACAGCAGGGGTTATGGAATCTCTTCCTGCCTGTGGAATCAGACCCTGAAGGGAAGTATGGTGCCGGTCTGTCGAATGTGGAATACGCGCACATCTGTGAACTCATGGGCAAGTGCCCTCTTTCTCCTATGGTTAGTGTCTTGTTTGCTACATGCCGAGATTGTGTGTGTGTGTACATATACATGTGTGAGTGTGTGTGGGGGGGGGGGTGAGTGTGTTATGTTATGTGTGTGTGTGGGGGGGGAAGTGTAAGTGTGTGTGAGTACAAGAGTGCGTGTGTGTATGTGTTGTGTTATGTGTGGTGTGGTGGTGATGGGGGTGGGGATGAGTGTTTGTGTGGAAGGGTGGAGCGTGTGTGTGAGTGAGTTAGTGCATGTGTGTGTGTGTGTGTGAGCGTGTGCATGTGTGTGTACAGTGTGTATGTGGAGGGGTGGGGGGGGGGGGGGGGGGTGTAACTCAAAAAAGCAATTGCACTGCTTATTCAGTGTACCATCTGAAACTTGGACACACACATACACAAACTACTTCCCCCTTCACACACTCTCACACACACACACATGCATGCACGCACACAACACACACGCTTACACACTACATGCATCATGTGCATGCACGACACACACACACACTCTGTGCCCTTCCCCCCTCTACCACTACTACTACTACTCCCGCTTTTACTCCTACTATTCCTGCTAGTACTACTACTCTTGCTGCTGCTGCTACTCCTCCTCCTGCTACTACTCCTTCTCCTCCTCCTCCTCCCCCTGCTACTACTCCTCCTCCTGCTGCTACTACTACTACTCCTGCTGCTACTCCTGCTGCTGCTGCTACTACTACTCCTGCTGCTAGTACTACTACTACTACTGCTAGTACTACTACTGCTACTACTCCTGCTGCTAACTACTACTACTTCTACTCCTGCTGCTACTACTACTACTACTACCACCACTACCCCTGCTACTCCTCCTCCTCCTCTAACTACTCCTACTCCTCCTGCTACTACTCCTCTTCCTCCTCCTACTACTCCTCCTCCTCCTCCTACTACTCCTCCTCCTCTTCCTCCTCCTCCTCCTACTACTGTGTTACTTACGCACCCTCCTCTCAGGTGTTCAACTGCCAGGCCCCTTTCACGGGAAACATGGAGGTGCTGGTTCGCTACGGGACCGAGGAGCAGAAGAGAACGTGGCTGCAGCCCATGCTGGAGGACAAAATTCGATCCTGTTTTGCGATGACTGAGCCAGCCGTGAGTTTTTAATTTCTCTGCGTTTTGGATCGTACTGCGTGACGGATGCTACTATATACTGCTGAGTGTTAAGATTGTCTGACTTCGATTTCCGTTGCTGAATTTAAAGGTGTAGTTGGTTTTTTTTCAATCTGTTGTTGAATTTAAAGGTGTGGCTTTTAATCTGTTGATGAATTTAAAGGTAGTTTTTAATCTGTTGCTGAATTTAAAGGTAGTTTTTGGTTATTTATCTGTTGTTGAATTTAAAGGTAGTTTTTTTATGTTGCTGAATTTAAAGGTAGTTTTTAATCATTTGTTGAATTTAAAAGTGTAGTTTTTAATCTGTTGTTGAATTTAAAAGTGTAGTTTTTAATCTGTTGTTGAATTTAAAGGTAGTTTTTAATCAGTTGTTGAATTTAAAAGTGTAGTTTTTAATCTGTTGTTGAATTTAAAGATAGTTTTTAATCTGTAGTTGAAAATAAAGGTAGTTTTTTTCTGTTGGTGAATTTAAAGGTAGTTTTTTTATGTTGTTGAATTTAAAGGTAGTTTTTTATCTGTTGTTGAATTTAAAGATAGTTTTTAATCTGTTGTTGAATTTAAAGGTAGCTTTTTTCTGCTGCTGAATTTAAAGGTAGTTTTTTTCTGTTGCTTGAATTTAAAGGTAGTTTTTAATCTGTTGCTGAATTTAAAGGTGGTTTTTTTCTGTTGCTGAATTTAAAGGTAGTTTTGTTTCTGTTGCTGAATTTAAAGGTAGTTTTTAATCTGTTGCTGAATTTAAAGGTAGTTTTTTTTCTGTTGCTGAATTTAAAGGTAGGTTTTTTCTGTGATGAATTTGAATATAGTTTTTTTCTGTTGCTGAATTTAAATGTATTTTTCATCTGTTACTGAATTTAAATGTATTTTTTATCTGTTGCTGAATTTAAATGTATTTTTCATCTGTTACTAATTTAAAGGTAGTTTTTAATAGGTTTTTTTCTGTTGATGAAGTTAAAGGTAGTTTTTATCTGTTGCTGAATTTAAATGTAGTTTTTTTCTGTTGCTGAATTTAAAGGTGGCTTTTTATTTTATTTATTTTTTTTATATCGGTGATAATGGAATAAGCACTTCATAATAATAATGTATGGAATTTATATAGCGCTGAATCTTGTAAAGCAACAAATTAAAGTGCTGTGTGCTTTTTTACATCCAGTCCCTGTGTGTATGCGGTTTTGTAAATTCTGTCATCTGCTCCCACCGGCACACAATAGCCTACTCTTATGAAAAGCGGAACAGGATTTAACCTGTGCGTAAGATGCTCTGCTTTTCAGATGCTGAATAGCTTTCTCTGTTGCTGAATTTAAATGTAGTTTTTTTTTCTGTTGCTGAATTTAAAGGCAGCTTTATCTGTTGCTAAATTTAAATACAGCTTTTACTGGGGCTGAATTCAAATGTAGTTTTTCTCTGTTGATGAATTTAAAGGTATCCTTTTCTGTTGCTGAATTCAAAGGTGGATTTTTCAGATGCTGAATGGCTTTTTCTGTTGCTGAATTTAAATATATATTTTTCTGTTTGCTGAATTTAAATATAATTATCTTTTTCTGTTGCTAAATTTAAATGTATTTTTTTCTGTTGCTAAATTTTGAAGGTGTTTTTTTTCTGTTGCTGAATTTAAATATAATTATCTTTTTCTGTTGCTGAATTTAAAGGTAGCCTTTTATGTTGCTGAATTTAAATATAATCATCTTTTTCTGTTGCTGAATTTTGAAGGTGGCTTTTTCTGTTGCTGTATTCAAGGTGGCTTTTTCTGTTGCTGAATAGCTTTTCCTGTTGCTGAATTTAAATTAGCTATTTCTGTTGCTGTATTCAAGGTGGCTTCATCAGATGCATCCAACATTCGTGCCTCGGTGCGACGAGAAGGAAACGAATATGTCATCAACGGGCACAAATGGTGGACATCTGGTAACAGACATTAACTCATGGTGTTTTAGCTGTATATATGAATATATTACTATATATTTTTAAGTGGATCGGTGATATGTTTGTATATATATATATATATACTGTGAAAACCATGATCAATGCTCATTTTGCTATTTTGCTTTTCTTGTCTGCAATGCCTGATGAATGTGTGCTAACTACTACTACTACTACATGTTTACAGAGAATCTGATATCTGTGTTTTAAAAGGAGTTTTGATCAATGTTTGTTCTGAATGGTTTGTTGTCTGCCGGAGTGTACAACCTTAATGTAGGTGATTTTGTGTGTGTGTCTGTGTGTGTGCGCATGTGTGTGTGTGTGCATACATTAGAATTTGTAAAAACTATTAATTGTAACTGGCTGCATGTGAAAGACTGGGATGAGTGAAAGCGCTTGGATTTGTTTTTTGCAAGATATAGCACTGTATAAATTCCATGTATTATTATTATTAAGAAGAAGAAAAGATCTAGGTCAGGTTTGTTTTATTTACTTATTCTTTTTTTTATTTCGAGGATAATGGAATAAGCAGGTGCTTTTTTTACATCCAGTCCCCATGTGTATGCAGTTTTGTAATTGTTGTTATCCGCTCCCACCAGCACATAAAGGCCTGCTCTTCCAAAAAGCGGAGCAGGTTTTAACATGTGCGCAAGAGATGTTCTGCATGCATTCGCTCGTGGGACCTCGGTTTATAGTCTCATCCGAAGGACTTTAGCGAGGAGTGGAGTTGGCACTGACGTTAACTCTAGGGGAAAAAATCCTCTTGAACGAGATGCGAACTTTGGGGTCAGCAGATCACGAATGCATCACTCTTAACCACCAGGCTATCCCATGCCCCCAGTTTGGTTTGGAAATGACGAGTTTTGAATTGTGTGGTTGTTGCAGGGGCAATGGATCCACTGTGCAAACTGTGCGTTTTCATGGGGAAAACGGACGAATCTGCCCACGCCACAAACAGCACACCATGATCCTTGTGCCCATGGATGCCCCTGGGGTCAAGGTCGTTCGTCCTTTGAGCGTTTTTGGCTATCTGGATGAGCTGAGTATGTATGTGGTAATGATTAATTGGGATAGATGAAGAGAGAGAGAGAGAGACAAACAAACGTAAAATTGATTGTCTGTCTTCTTTTCTGTGGAAAGAAAGAAAGAAAGCTAAAACATAATGAACAGTAGCAAAAACCTCTCCACAGCTGATCCCTTTTTTTTAATAATCTAATGGTAATTTGAGGACACAGATTTAAGTCAAGGGGCAGGATAGCCTAGTGGTTAGAGCATTGAGCTTGCAAGTCTCAGAGCATGGGTTCGATCTACTGCCATGGCAAGATGCCCTGTTCAAAGAGGATTTTTCACTCCGAGTTAACATCGGCTCTGACTCCACTTCCCCAAAACGTCCTTCATTGCATTGTATTGTATTATTTTGTATTGCATTGTATACCACTTTAAGTCACAACAGATTTTTCTGCGCGCAATTCGGGCTGCCACAAGATCAGCGCCACCCATTATTATTTTTTTTCTTCTTCTTTTTCCAGTGTGCAGCTGCATTTGTTTCTCCCTATCAGAGTGGCTTTCAGGCAAGACTATGAAACCCAGGCCCCATGTCAAAACGCATGTTGACATCTTGCGCACATTCTTCTTTCTTCTTCTTCCTTTTTTGTCATGTTTCTCTCCAGGGGAGGTTTGACATTGATGAGCCTTCTCCATCTCTCTCTGTTTTGAGCTTCCTCCTTATTTATGCCCCTTTCTCTAAGATCATCTGCAATACAGGCAGCCATGTAAAAAAACAAAAAAAACAAGTCTGTTCCGTCTTTTGGAACTGAAGCAAAGCATGCAGACTTTGCAACACAGGCTGTCAGTTTTGTTGACGTCAACTTCCAACTGCTGGGGTCTCTGTTCATTTCTGGTTGAACTTACTTTTTGTGTGTGTAACGAATCAGTTACAATTTTTTGTGTGTAAAGATTTATGAGGCAGTGACAGCGATGTTTTTTGTGTGATTTTTACACTAGAGTGGTGATGATAATGAGCTGGGGGTTGTTGTGTGGTGAGGATGGTGGTGGTGGGCATGACTGATGATCATCATCATTATTATCATCATCATCATTATTATATAGTAGTAGTAGTAGTATCATGATCATCATCATTAGCTATTATTATTATTATTATTAACTGATGGTCATTGTTGATTTCTCAGTGGTTTCAATTCAAATGGTGCTGGCTGTGCTGTCCTCCTTAGCTGCATTCTACAGTTGCACCTTTAAAGAATTAAACTGTCTTTCTTCTTCTTCTTCATCATCATCATCATCTCATCCCCCCCCCCTCTCTCTCTCTCTTTCCTCTCTCTTCCTTTTCTCTACCACTCTCTGTGTATCTCTCTATCTCTCTTTCTTCTCTCTATTTACCCTCTCTTTCTCTTCTACTTCTCTCTGTTCTTTTGCTTTTGTTTTGTTTTGTTTCATGTCCATTCACTACATGGTGATTTAGATACACCCGCAGTCATACCAAAGTACCTATTATTACACACCCCATCTCTCTCTCTCTCTCTTATATATATATATATATAGATATAGATATATATGAGAGAGAGATGGGGTGTGTGCTATATACCGCAGCTAATAACAGTAATGGTCTTACAGATGTAAAGAATATATGACTTCAGCAACTGATATTATGAATTGCTGAGAGTCATATAAAACTTCTTGACTGGTGGTATATTTCTTATGAATATCTAAGCCTCTTCTTTTATACATGTCAAAATAATTGGGCACTCAGACAATAAATGGTGGATTGAAAGGGGAATAGAGTAACAATATGTTACATTTTTTGAATATTTAGTATTCCAAGCATTTAATCTCAGTTTATATATTAGAACTTCTAATTTCCGTGGGCAAGGAAACTGCTGATAATGTGGTTTTTTTAATAATCTTAGAGTGATCATTTCATTAACTTAGAATTGAATTTCATAAGACAACAATGCGAGACTAGAAGCAAACACTTCAGTGCTGTATTCAGAGGCACCTTGTGTTGCCAAAGAATCAACCAGCTCATTCGAATAAATTCCACAACGAGAGGGGATCCAGCAAAAAGTTATGCTGATGTCTCTACTTGCAATAGAATGTTTCAGGAATTTAATCTCAACTCTCTCTCTCTCTCTCTTCTTCTCCCTCCCCCCTCTCTCACTCCCTCCCTCCCTCTGTCTCTTCATGCCCTGTATGTATAGATCTCTCAATGCTCTCTCTCAGGAGTTATCACAATTATGGATACACACGGGGACTGGATGTAAAAAAGCGCATAAGTGCTTATTCCACTATCCTCGATATAAAAGAATAATAAAAGAATTTTAAAAAATTTAAGATGAATAAATCTCCCCTCAGGTGACCACGCAGAAGTGATCTTCACCGACGTCCGCGTCCCAGCTACCAACGTCATTCTGGGTGAAGGTCGAGGGTTTGAAATCGCTCAAGGTCGTTTGGGTCCTGGTCGTGTCCACCACTGCATGCGCCTGATTGGAAATGCGGAGCTTGCTCTGGAACTGATGCTGCAGAGGGTGAGGCAAAGGGAGGGAGGACTTGTCTGTGTTTGGTTTTGGGGAGGTTTTTTCTTTTTTTTCTTTTAAAATTAAAAAAAAAAAATTTGTGTTTTAGGTTTGATTTTATTCGCTGAAAGTTGGAATGCGGCTGGCTGCCTCGATGGCGGAGAGAAAAATGGTCGCATATATATATATATATATATATATATATATATATATATGTATATGTCAAAGTCCTTCGGAACACATGCAGAACATCTTGCGCACATGTTAAATCCTGTTCCGCTTTTCGGAAGAGTAGGCCATTGTGTGCCAGTGGAAACAGATGACAAAATTTACAAAACCGCATACACACAGAGACTGGATGTAAAAAAGCACATGAAATATCAGATATTTATCACAACTTCACTCGCCGTGGAGAGTGTATCATATCTTGACACAAAAAATGTGTCTGTCTGAATTTATTAAAGCAGTTATTAAAAATCATTAAGCTTTGAAAAACTTTGTTGTGGATGGAAAGAGACCAAAGGGAAGACCTAGCAAGACCTGGGCTGCCTGTATTGCAGATGATCTTAGAGAAAGGGGTATGAATAAGGAGGAAGCTCAAAACGGAGAGAGATGGAGAAGGCTCATCAATGTCAAACCTCCCCTGGGAGAAACATGACAAAAAAGGAAGAAGAAGAAGAAGAAGAAGAAGCTTTGAAAAACAACATGCACCCCACATTTCAAGACACCCTCCCCCTCCTCCAAACAACCCCACCCACCCTTCCCCCTGAAACACCACCACCACCACCACCACCACCAAAAACCCCAACAGCAAATAAACAAAATGAAACAATCAACCTCTACCAACCAGAAAGAAGTCAGTCGCTGTATATTCACATGATCCCAAGTATGCAAAAACAGCTCACAACTACAAACAGGTTTTAAAAAAATATAGAGAGATATATGCATCTTCTTCTTCCTTTTTTGTCATGTTTCTCCCAGGGGAGGTTTGACATTGATGAGCCTTCTCCATCTCTCTCTGTTTTGAGCTTCCTCCTTATTTATGCCCCTTTCTCTAAGATCATCTGCAATACAGGCAGCCCAGGTCTTGCTAGGTCTTCCCTTTGGGTCTCTTTCCATCCACAACGAAGTTCATTGCTTTTTTACGATGTGGTGGTCTGCTTTCTGTTGAACGTGCCCAAACCAGTGCAGTCTGTTGGTACTAGCTACAGACTTCAGATCATCAACTTTGCACATTCTCCATAGTTCTTCATTCGTGATCCTGTCTTCCCATTTGATCTTTGTCATGTAGCGTAGCATTCGGTTTTCACAGCTCTTCAACAAAGGTTTGACAGTTTTTGTGAAAACCCACATCTCCGAGCCATATATATATATATATATATATATATATATATATATATATATATTATATATATAAAAGGTAAAGGTAAAGGAGTCCCATAACCTATAAGGTCATAGGGGAGCGAGGCGTCAGAGACCTCACTTCTCTAGGGCCAGCATATTGAGGGCGGCGCCCATCTCCTCTCCCTCGCTGCTTTACCTTCCCTGACCCTAAAGAGGGCAGGTACCCATTTACAGCTGGGTGAACTGTACTGAAGCCAAGGCGCGCAAACGGTCGCCCATCCAACTGGTAACCACGCTCGACGCTGCTTAACTTGGCTGGGGGAAAGCGAGTGCTCCGACCACTGAGCTATCCCGTCCCCCATGTATGGAATTTATATAGTGTTGAATCTTGTAAAGCAACAAATCAAAGCGCTCAGGTGACTTTTATTTTTTATTTTTTACTCAGGTTCCTTTTTTTTTAAACATCCAGTCCCCGTGTGTATGCGGTTTTGTAAATTTTGTCATCTGTGCCCACCGGCACACAATGGCCTACTCTTTCGAAAGGCGGAACAGGATTTAACATGTGCGCAAGATGTTCTGCATGCGTTCGCACACGGGGCCTCGGTTAATAGTCTCATCCAAAGGACTTTGACATTCAGTTCGATTCTTTTTTTTTATAGTCCAAACTGGGAAGAAAGGGCGAGGCTGGGAATCCAACCCAGAACCTCACGGTTTACATGTTGGCAGGCGAACGTCATGACCATCCTGCCACCTTCCTTCAAATGAATAAATAAATGTTTGCACGCACTGCTGCTGTTTCAGACGATGGACAGAGTGGCGTTTGGCAAGCCCCTGGCTGCCCAGGGAACGATCCAGGCAGACGTCGCCAAGTCACGTCTGGAGATCGAGCAAGCCAGGCTTCTGGTGTTGAAAGCCGCTCACAAGATGGACCTGTATGGAAACAAGGTGAGTGATGTGGGTTTTTTTCAGCTGTAGGTGGCATTATTGTGTTGTGTTGCGTTGTATTATGTTGTTTTGTAATTTTCTTGTGTGGTATTGTTTTGTGTTGTGTAGTATTATATTGTTGTGTTGTATTGCGTTATATTATGTTGTTTTGTATTGTTTTGCAATGTATTGTTCTTGTGTGGTATTGTTTGTTTGTGTTGTATAGTATTATATTGTGTTGTATTGTTTTGCGTTATATTATGGTGTTTTGTATTGTTTTGTAATGTATTGTTCTTGTATGGTATTGTTTTGTATAGTATTATATTTGTTGTGTTGTTATTGCGTTATATTATGCTGTGTTGTTTGTTTTGTAATGTATTGTTTTTGTATGGTATTGTTTTGTATTGCATTGTATAGTATTATATTGTGTTGTGTTGTATCGCATTGTATTGTGTTGTAATATATTGTGTTGTATTGTAATGCATTGTAATGCATTGTATTGCATTGTATTGTATGCTTTTAAGTCATGGCAGATTTCTCTTCATGAAATTTAAGCTGCTCTCCTCGGGGAGAGCGCGTTGCTACAAGAGCAGCGCCACCCTTTTTTTTTCTTTTCCTGTCTGCAACTGTTATTTGTTTCCCTATCAGAGTGGCTTTTTTCTACATAATTTTGCCAGGGACAACTCCCATTTTGCTGTGGGTTCTTTTATGTGCGTTAAATAATTATGTGTAACGCACGGAATCTCGATTTATCATCTCATTGGTAAGACTAGCACCCAGACCACCACTCATGGTCTAATGAATGGGGGGAAAAGTTTCAGGCCCAAATGGGGGATCAAACCACAGCACACTTCCAACCTGGACTTTTCGCTTTCTAGACAGACGTGTTACCTCTAGACCTTCGATCCACTATATGTAGATGTGTTGTTGTTGGTGTTGTTGCGGCAATTGTATTTAGGTCCCAGTGGAGATTTCCAATTTAGGGAGAATGTAGATGTGTTCTGACATGCACACATGCATGCACACACCCTCATGCACACACACATATACATACATACATATATAGCCTATAAATAAATAAATATATATATATATATAAGAGAGAGAGAGAGAGAGAGAGACATATATCACATACACATACATATCACACACACTCGCACGCACACACACACACACACACACACTCGTACGCAACACACAGAGTAGATCTATCTATCTATCTATCCATCTCTTTCATTCAGTCTCCTATTTTAGGGCCGTCTGGTATCACTTAAAGTGGAAAGACGTTAAAATTGAAGACTTACTTACTTACTTACACACATTATGTTTATATGTTTCCTGACCGGAGCTGCTACTCTCATGTGTGTTTATTTTGTATTTTTATATTTTATTTTATATTTTATTGTTTTATATCGAGGATAATGGAATAAGCACGTATGTGCTTTTTTTTACATCCAGTCCCCGTGTGTATGCGGTTTTGTAAATTCTGTCATCTGTTCCCACCGGCACGCAATGGCCTACACTTACTGTGTTCAATCATTGTGTGCCAGGTGGCTGCCCCAGAAATCGCCATGATCAAAGCAGTGACGCCCAGCATGACACTGCGAGTGCTGGATCGCGCCATTCAGGTATGGCAGCAGACTGACCCCTGCCCTGTCCTTCTTGCTCTTAGTGTACACACCTGTTTCCATCATTCTACTTCTTCTTCTTTACCGTCAAATACTCAGCAATTATTGTTGCCTGTTATATGAGCGAAAATGCGTCACGCTGCCATTGAGGGCCTGACAGCAGTGAGTTTGATTTTGGCTTCAGAGAGAATTGTTATCTTTTAAGTCTTTCTTGAAAAAAAAAAAGGGCAGGAGAATGTACCCAAAAAGGCAGAAAGTAGACAAGAAGGTGGACAGGAAGAAAAAGGAACAAGGCAGAAACAAAGAGAGTGATAGAAAAGAGGAAATTTGCAGCACAGAATTTCCAGAACGTGGGGATGCTGTTCATACTGACAGGTCCCCCCGACATCCCCATTGGGACTTCCATCATTGTACTGTACTAGGTAGAGTTGAAAGAGATAACAAGAAGGAAGGTGGCAGGATGGTTAAGATGTTAACCTGCTTCACGAGTAAACCGTGAGGTTTTGGGAGTTTGATTCCTAATATCGCCCATTGTCTTCCCAGTTTCTTTTTCTTCTTCTTCTTCCTTTTTTGTCATGTTTCTCCCAGGGGAGGTTTGACATTGATGAGCCTTCTCCATATGATCTCTCTCTGTTTTGAGCTTTCTCCTTATTTATGCCGCTTTCTTCCCAGTTTGATGAGAGAGAAAGAAAAAAAGTCGAACTGATTGGCCAAGGTCCTTCGGATTGAGATTAGATGGAGGCCGTTGGTGCAAATCCACGCAGGAACATCTTGCATACATGTTCACCACCTACACCCTTTTGGAAGAGTAGGCGATTTGTTTTTAGTAGGGGAATGGAGGACAGAACTTTAAAACACACCCAAAAAACTGCTGCACACAAGGTGTCTGTTTAGACACCATCCTTGCAGTTGGAATGTGCTACCTAAATTGTGGAGAAAAGTGAGATGGAGGGGGTGGGGCGTGAAAGCTCGCACAAAAAAGTGTTACCATTGATGAATACATGTTGCAATTCCCTAGCGCGAAACTGAGAAAAAAAAGGAGAAAGCGACAATGATTCAAAGTAAAACAATAAGTCAAAGGGTGGGGGAAAGGCAGATTATGGTCATTTTTCCTTTGTAGAATGATTATGTTTGACTTTTAGCATTTGATGTTATATATTGCTGAGAGATCATTGGTTGTATGAATGTGTATGATTAGGTTGAATGCATGCGCTTTGATTTGTCTTTGCAAGATATAGCGCTTTATAAGTTCCATTTATTATTATTATATATCTGTTCGATTTTGACCAGTCCACACACTCTTAATTTTCCAACAATTGCACCCTTGTACAATCTTTTTTTTCTCTCTCTCTCTCTCTTTTTGTTTTTTGTTTAAGATAAGATTTTCAGTTTTTCCTGTCATCAACAACAATGTGATAGACTCACATACTTAGCCTTGGGAGTTACTCTGTTACAATCTGAGCACTTCTTTCTTTTCACCTTGTACACAAAAAAAAACAACCCCCAAAACAAAAAGTACAGTTACACTCCAGTTATATTTGTTCCTTCTTCTTCCCCCCCCCCCCCCCCCCCCCCCCCCCCCTCCCTTCTGTCTTTCCATCTTGTCTCATATCTATTCAAGTTAAATTTATTTACGCTAATGATCCTAAGGATGAGACTGAATTGAGTCCCACTATATTGTATTGTATTGTATTGTATACCACATTAAGTCACAGCAGATTTCTCTTCATGAAATTTGGGCTGCTCATCTGTGAGCACTCGCTTTCCCCCAGCCAAGTTAAGCAGCATCGAGCGTGGTTACCAGTTCGATGGGTGACCGTTTGCGCGCCTTGGCTTCAGTACAGTTCACCCAGCTGTAAATGGGTACCAGCCCTCTTTAGGGTCAGGGAAGGTAAAGCAGCAAGGGAGAGGAGATGGGCGCTGCCCTCAATATGCTGGCCCTAGAGAAGTGAGGTCTCTGACGCCTCGCTCCCCTACGACCTTATAGGTTATGGGACTCCTTTACCTTTACCATCTGTGTGTAAGGCTGATAGGTATGGCCTATATGGCCTCAGTGTGTGTGTGCACATATGTGTATGGCCTGTGTGTGTATGGCCTATATGTGTATGGCCTATATGTATGGCCTATATGTATGGCCTATAGGCCTATGTATGGCCTTTGTAAGTGGCCTACACATATAACCTGTGAGTGTGTGTGGCCTGTGTGTGTATGGCCTATATGTATGGCCTATATGTGTGGCCTGTGTGTGTATGGCCTATATGTATGGCCTGTGTGTGGCCTATATGTATGGCCTGTGTAAGTGGCCTACACATATAACCTGTGTGTGTGTGTGTGTGTAAGGCCATATGTATGGCGTGGTTAGCAGAGTGGTATAATATTTGATTCATGATCCAAGAATCGTGCACAGATCTCATTTACAGCTGCCAAGTTTGAAAAGAACAAGGAAGGAAAAATGCAGAACCCTTCAGTATCAACTGTTCAATTTCTAGCCCAGGAATAATAAAAAATGTATGGAATTTATATAGCGCTTAATCTTGTAAAGTAAACAAATCAAAGTCGCTTGCATTCAAATCATTCACACGCATGCAACCATCCACAAATATCAAGATAAACAAATATCAAATTTATATACACAACACATTTAGGTGGGGGTGGTGGAGGTGAAGGCAGCTATTGAAAAGCAGGAACAGACAACAGGGGAAGATCTAAAGTAGAGTATAAGTGCGTTTTGAGGCTAGATTTGAAAGAATCAAATGAAGGCTTTTGGTGAAGTGGAAGAGGGAGGTCGTTCCATGTGGAGGGACCAGAAACAGAGAAAGAGCAACAGCCAACAGTGGTTTGTTTAAATCTGGGTGTTCGAAAGCACAACATATCTACAGCTGAATGAAGGGAACGGGACGGAGTGTACAAGTGAAGACAGTTACAGAGATAAGAAGGTGCAGATTTGTAGGAGACATTTGAAACAAAGGGTATTAATCTTATACTTTATTCTTTGTGAGACAGGCAGCCACTGAAGAGATCGCAAAAGAGGAGTGATGTGTTCAGATTTTTTCTTTCTAAGGACCAGTCAAGCTGCAGAGTTTTGTATGCGTTGAAGGGAGTGGATGGATGATGTCGGCAAACCAGCCAAGAGAGAATTACAGTAGTTCAGTCGAGAAAGAATGAGAGATGTGACAAGTTTGGAACAAAGGAGATAAACATCATGTATGTATTCGCGAGTAAAATTGAAATTCTCCACTGCTTATTCAGACAAATGTTTGCTCAGAAATCTTCGGCTTAATCTTTTTTTTTCCATAATTATGTTACACAGGCCTTTGGTGGAGCGGGGCTCAGCAGTGATTTTCCCCTGGCGGCCATGTTTGCTGTTGCCCGCACACTACGCATCGCAGATGGGCCTGATGAAGTGCATCTGCGCACGGTGGCCCGCATCGAATATGCACTCCACCATCGTCGCCAGCGGAAAGCAAAACTGTGAACGCTACAACGATAGTCTGTTCATTATCAAGACTTGATGTCTGTTCATTACCAAGACTCTATATCCAACACTTTGTACCCATTATATTTTGGTTCATTTTCTTGGCCTAAATTTCTTTTAAGTTGAAAACATAGATGTGTTGGTGGAAAATGGTGACCATGGACAATTTTAAGACATGGTTTAGCTCCTGCTGCTCCTATGGAGATGCTGGGGGGTCTGTCAGTAAGAATAGCAACCTTACCTTCTGGAAATTTTGATCCAGGAATTCCCTCTTTTCCATCCCTCTCTTTATTTCTGCCTGGTTCCTTTTCTTCCTGTCACCTCCATTTTCAATGTTTTCTGCCTTGTTGGTCTATTGTCCTGCCTTTTTTCCAGAAAGGTTTAAAAGATATAAATTGTCTCCTATGCCAAAGTCGGATGAGCTGGGCCTGACTTGTCAGGCATTTAATGTTAATGCAATGCATTTTCACTCATAATGGCAGACCACAAAAGTTGCTGTCTGAGCGTTTGACGACAAAGAAGAAGAAATGCTTCACAGGGTCGAGTCTTTTTGTCGACATCTACGAAAATTCAAAGCAAGGTAAACAGTTACCAGTTTTAAATGGAAGCATAAAATGTGAAACTAAGAAGGAAAGGAGACACGTCTATTTTGAGAGAACATATGGTCCTTTCGAACAGAGAAAAACCAAGCTGTTAAATCGCCCAATTCCTAAAGCCGTGCTTATTTTGAGTTCTGTAAATAAGATTTTTTTTTTCCTTGTACAGTTTTTGATGATGTTGAAAAGCTTATGATGTTGGAATTGTGAAATTAAAGTCTTAGATATGCCAGTTTTCTTTGTCTCCCCCCGCCCTAACTGTTTGTTTTTAAAACACTCTTGAGATGAAACTGAGTGTAGACAAATAGGTATTCAACTATTTAGATCTTTGTCTGTGGATTAGTGTGACAATATTCATATGGTTCATAGACATTTTGTTGTTCAGATTATCAATGGTTTATAATCATGTTTCAAGACTGTGAATTTGTAGTTAAATGCCTGAAATACTTCAACAACATATCTAAATGGCAAAAAATGAGGGTTTTTTCTCTCTTTTTCCCCGTTGTAAATGTGTTTTTGTTATGTTTTCTGTCGATTTCACCATATCTCAGGGCTTGAAAATGAAAATAATGTGTCAAGGCATATTTGTTTATTGACTTAGTTTACTATTTTCATTTTCTTTTCTTTCATATTTTTCTTTTTCATACCACTTTAAAAGTCATGGCAGATTTCTCTGCGTGAAATTCGGGCTGCTCTCCCCGGGGAGAGGGCTGTTGCCACAAAGCAGTGCCATTTTGTTTTGTTGACGGTATTTTTTCTTTGTTGGGTACCTTTATTTTCCTTCGCTGTAGTTGTTGGTGTTGAATATTTGCAGTTTTCTAAATATTTTGTTGCTCGTGCTGATGACTGATTGCTAGCTTTGAATATAAATGAACATTTTGAAGCGTTTGGATGTTGTTTCATTTGGTATTGATTATAGTGCAGATTGAATTTGATTTGATGTCTTTTGATTTGATATGATTATTGCACAAATTTGATTTGATTTCTTTTGAATTGGTATTATTATTATTCAGATTTGATTTGATTTAATTTCTTTTTAGTTAGAATGATTATCAATCAGATTTGATCTCTTTTCTCAAATCTTTGATTTGATACGATGATACGATATATGGTTTGGTAAATTTACAGATTTAATTTGATACAATGATACAATATCTGTTTTGGTGAATGTGTGTGCACATGCGCGTGAGTATGCGCACATGTGTATATGTGTGAAAGTCAAACTTTCATTTTCAGATGGTACATTGAATAAGCAGTGCAATGAATAAGCAGTGCAATTGCTCTTTTTTCATCAAGCCATCCATCATTTGGTTGGTTGTGTGTGTATGTGCATGTGTGTGTGTGCATGTGTGTGTGTGCACATGCGTATGTGAGTGTGTGTGCGTGTGTGTGTTCCTTGTACCTGTAATTCTCAGTCTGTATGATTTAATGCTGCAAAATTGAATCAGTTCCAGTGGCAAAGTCTTAATATGATGACTGTCAGAATAGTAGTTATAGTACCCAGATGTAACAGGCGCTTATAGCCAAGTGGTTAAGACTGTTTGACTTCAGTCCAGTGGGTCCATGAAGTCGTAGGTTCAATCTTTGGCAGTGGCGTCTGGTGAATTGAGTGTTAGGATTTTTTTTTAACGATATCTCCCAGGTCCAACTTTTAAAGTGCCAAGCTACCAAGTGCCTTAATTCCTACTAGAAAAAGTTGTTCTAAAACAGCTCAACAGTCACCTTCATTCCAATAATCTCCTTCCCCCTTTTCAATCTGCCTATCACCCTAACCACAGCATTGAAACCACCCTAGTCCACACTTTAGATACACTTCTACTTGCTTCTGATGCAGGAAAAATCTCCCTCCTTGCTCTTCTCGACTTATCTGCAGCCTTCAACACTATAGATCACTCAATTCTTCTTTCTCGCCTCCAAAATATGTTTGGTATTAATGGCACAGCCCTCACCTGGTTTAGTTCATACCTCACAAACCGATTCCAGAAAGTTATTGTAAACAAAATTCAATTAGAACCTGTCAAACTGGAATGTGGAGTCCCACAAGGATCAGTTCTGGGCCCTGTTCTCTTCAATGTCTATACTGCTCCACTCTCACATATAATAAACCACAATCATATTGATCATCATTTCTACGCTGATGAACTCAGCTTCAATGCAGTGATACTGTTGAAAACTTGCCTTCCCTCCTGACAAATATGTCCTACCGCCTTCAAGACATTCAAAACTGGATCACTCAGAACAAGTTACAACTTAATGCTGATAAAACCAAAGCCATGCTTATAGGGACTGAACATAAACTTTCCTCCATCACAACAACTTCAATAGAATTCGTCAATATGTCAGTTCCTTTGTCCAACTCTGTGAAATATTTAGGTGTAGTTCTCGACAACACTCTCTCTATGAAAAATTCATCACCCAGACCTGCCAGTCCTGCTACTATCAATTACGGCACATAAGCGCAATTCGCAAGTATCTGTCCACTGACGCAACTTCCAAGCTTGTCACATCTCTCATTCTTTCACGTTTACGCTACTGTAATTCTCGTTTGGTTGGCCTTCAAGCATCATCCATCCACTCTCTTCAACGCATACAAAACTCTGCAGCTCGACTGGTCCTAAGAAAGAAAAAATCTGAACACATCACTTCTCCTCTGCGATCTCTTCACTGGCTGCCTATCTCACAGAGACTGAAGTGTAAGATCAATACCGTCCGTTTCAAATGTCTCTGCAAATCTGCACCTTCTTATCTCTGTAACTGTCTTCACCTGTATACTCCATCCCATTCCCTTCGCTCAGCTGCAGATACTTTGTGCTTTCGAACACCCAGATTCAAACAAACCACTGTTGGCCGTCGCTCTTTCTCTGTTTCTGGTCCATCCACCTGGAATGATCTCCCTCTTTCACTTTGCCAAAAGCCTTCACTTGATACCTTCAAATCCAGCCTCAAAATGCACTCTACCTGACACTTTCCCTTCATATCTGTTCCTACTTTTCAACAGCGTCCTTCATCTCCATCATCACCACCTAAGTGTGTGTATGTGTGTGTGTGCACACATTAAGAACTCGTTCTGCCTTTTGGAAGAATAGGCCAGTGTGTGCCAGTAGGAACATATAATAAAACAAAAAAAACCCACATGCACACAGGAGTCCTGTTTAGACACCATCCCCGAAGTCAGAATGTGGCTACCTAAATGGTGGGAGAACAAAACCGGTCCCATACTCAAAAATCTCACCATTGATGAACCTCAGAGTTCTAGCTGAGGAATAACAAAATTTAATTTCTTTTCTGTAATTAAAAAAGATGGTATGTATAAAATAATAATAATAAATGGAACTTACATAGCACTATATCTTGCAAAGACATATCAAAGCACAATATATTATGCTGTAATGTATACTGCCTAAAATGTGAAGCATGGCATTTGGCAAATTAATACAACTGTTTACCAGAAAAGATAATGCATTTATGGTGGTTTGTAAGTGTGTGTGTGAGAGAGAGAGAGAGACATGGAGTGTTTTGAACTGTGAGGATGTTGGCAGAGAATCAAAATAAAAATGAAAATGACAATATATGTCATACATCGTAGTGGATGGAAAGAGACCAAAGGGAAGACCTAGCAAAACCTGGGCTACCTGTATTGCAGATGATCTTAGAGAAAGGGGCAGAAATAAGGAGGAAGCTCAAAACAGAGAGAGATGGAGAAGGCTCATCAATGTCAAACCTCCTGGGAGAAACATGACAAAAAAGGAAGAAGAAGAATGACAATATATGTGTGAGACATTAAGACTGTATGTTTATGTTGAAAAATTAATAAAACTGTTTACCAGAAAAGATAATGTGTTTATGGTGGTTTGTAAGTGTGTGTGTGTGTGAGAGAGAGAGACAATGTGTATGTATGTATGTGTGTGTATGTATGTGTGTGTATTTGTGTGTGTGAGAGAGAGTGTATAGTTGCTTTTTAAAAATATTTTTATTTTACACTACTTTAAGTCACAGCAGATTGCATGAAATTCAGGCTGTTCTCCCCAGGGAGAGTGCGTTGCCACAAGAGCAGCGCCACACCCACTTTTTTTCTTTCTTCTTTTTCCTGTCTGCAAGTGTATTTGTTTTCGTATCAGAGTGGCTTATTTCTACAGAATTTTGCCAGAGACAACTCTCTTGTTGTCATGGGTTCTTTTACATGCGCTAAATAATTATGTGTAACACACAGGACCTCGGTTTATCGTCTCATTCGAAAGTATAGCATCAAGACCACCACTCATGGCCTAATGGATGAGGTAAAGTTTTGAGCCCAAGCGGGATTCACACCATCGCACACTTCTGACCCGGACTTTTGTTGTTGTTATTATTATCATCATCATCATTACTATTAGTACTAGTATTATTATTATTGTTTGTGGTTTCAGACCTACAAAAACTGCTGAGTGGCTGCCGCTACTTAACTGCCCAGAGAAATTCTTGTACAAAAGTGATACTCCAACAGAATTGTAAATTTTATGTCAATAAAATTGATACTCTTACTCTTTTGCATTTCTTTCTCTCTTTTTTGGCAACTGGATTTATGTCAGTTTTGTCGTGGGTATGCATGTGTAGTAAGGTGCACGCTCGAATGTGTATGTCAATCAATCAATCAATCATATTTATTCAGTTTTTGCTGGCCATAAGACCCATATGAACACAATATGAAAAAAGCAACCATGGAGCAGTGAGTTATATAATACACTAAACACGTAGTGTGAGCCTACTCAGACATCGATCACACACACACACACACACACAGAGGGAAGATGGCGAAAATACTAACGGCTAAGTTGTAATTGTCACAATTTTATGCATTGTACTCAAAATGACCAGAAGTCTGAGTGGTGTCCATACCCAAGTAAGGAGTCAACCCAGGTCAAAACTATCAGCAGGCCTGTCAGCAAAACCTCCCTGACCTGACAAGGAAACCTGACCCTGACTCCAAAAAGCCGTCAGAAGAACGGGGCTGTAGCCTATGGTTGCCTGGGAATTGTGTGTTCAATAACAGGAATCGGCAGAGATAGATCTATCAAAGATAAACTAACAGCATTATTACGTCTCTGTGCACAATTTCTTCCCTGGAAAGGATGATTCAAGGATTGAAAGAGGCAGCGACAAAATAATATTAATAATGTATGGAATTTATATAGCACTGAATCTTGTAAAGCAACAAATCAAAGCGCTCAAATCAGCAGTTTCCAGACAAAGCAGGTCAGTAGATCAAACAGACAAACTCAAACAGACACAAAAGACGCTGTTCATTCTTCTGCAGACTATGTAAGACAATGAGCCACTTACCTTGACAGCAAAAAGCCCCACAAAAGAGGAAAGGTGATGAATATTAACTTTGCTTCATCAAAGACCAGTAAAACGTCAAAAGCCAAGGTAAAAGAAAACGGCTCAATTAAACAAATAACGTCAACGTGGATGGGAAGAACGTCAGCAAACCAATTGACGTAACATCATCTGGTTTCAAATCTGCTCTCTAAGAAACTTTAAAACTAGCAACCTCCAGAAATCAGGATCTGCCACTAACGGTTCATGATTCCTAATGAATGGAGTACAAGCCTACAGATTAGGATGGTTATAGGGGATCAAACGGGATTTCCGAGCTTTAGTATTCAAATAATTATTCAGTGTGATAATTCCAACTTAGTGTAAATGTAAAATATATCCCTCAAATCTTCACCAAAGTTACTTATTCCGAAACTTTCCCATCTATTTGGATAACAGGTAGAAATGGTGGATTAGCGCCATTACTAAAAAGTACAAGGCTAGTCTTTTCAGGAGACAGTAGCATATCATTCTCAAAATTGAAGTCATTAAGTGTGTTTAGCTCAATGTGAAACATAATTTTCAAATAATTTAGATGACTTTGTGGTGCTCTTTTTTCATTGGGACATTCATCCACATAACAATGTCACTAGCCTACTGGAAATGAGTAGCAGTTCGTGAAAAACACTTAGAAAGAGCCTAAAGTAGAATATGGAAAAGATGTGGTGCAATGGCTGATCCCTGTGGAATTTCCATTGTTGGAAAGCCTAAAGTAGACTAGGAATTTCAACCTTAGCCTGCATGCCTCTTTCTGAGAGAAATGCTTTAACATAATGATAGATAAGCCTATAGATTTAAATATATACAGTAATTGTTCATGCCAGACCCGATCATATGAGTTCTTTATTTCGAAAATGTTGCAAGTACGTTTTCCCTACTTGCAAAGTGATATTTAATCTGCATACCAAGCTTAATCAGATGATTTGCTGTGAATCTGCCTTTTCGAAATCCTACTTGACTAATAAGGATTACTTAGCTTTCATAGCAGAAATATATCAGAATTATTATTTTCAATAAGTTTTCCTGTGCTTGATGTTAACGAGATAGGTCTGTAATTGTTTTTGTCACTTTTGGATTTACCCTGCTTTGGGACTGGCACTACCTCCCGAATGTACATAATGACCCCCTTAGAATAGCAGTTTTGGAATAATTTAAGCAACACAGTATCCGATTTTCTAGCAGCTGTTTTGATAAATTATTTGAAATAGCATCTATACCAACAGATTCTTTTTGTCCCAAGAAACAGGAGAGTATCTTTAAGCTCTTGCAGTGTTAGGGGAGCACTGACATACATGATTATTATCTACCAAAGGATCTTTATACTTCCCTTTTGGCGCTTCTTTTTCTCTAAAAAAAAATCTGCATTTGTCTTAAAAAAAACTTTTTTTTTCACTCACTGTATCTGTTAACATATCTATGAGCGTATCAGCTTTCTCTGAATTGGTTGGAAGTTCCTTGTCTAATCTTAATGGGACAGTTAGGAAACTTGATCCCCCTTTTCATATCTTTAAATTTATTCCACACAGATAATTATGAGTGTAAACATCTTGAAAGCAAAAGAAAGACCAAAATTAACGTTTCTTTGTTTTACAGCAAAGTGATTTTGCTTTTTTTTTAAATGAATTTTTGTTATGACCTGTTGTTTCTTGAATATGCTTTACTGGCAGCTTTCTTTTCCTTCACAACTTTTGACAAGCAGGATTCCACGATGATCTATATTTCCCCAGTGCTTTTTGAACTTTAGGGATGAATACTTAGGGATAGAACTATCAGATGCTAGCAATACATGTTTAAAAACAATTTAAACATCAATATCAAAACTTTCAATACTTTCAGTATTTATCCATGTCAAAATATCTTTAAACTTATTCCAGTAAGCATAACAACTTTGTTTGTTGTTTGTGTTTTTGTTTTGAAAAAGGTTTTGTAGGGAATCTGTATGACCCTTTAACTGGGAAAAAAAAAGAAAAAAGATGGCCAACTGTTAAAAATGACGGCACCTGTTCAGAACAGCAGGTGGTCACAGCCACACACTGTGTTTTGTTGTTGTTGTTGTCCACTGTCCCATGGTCACAGAGATAATGGTCAGAAATGCATGTGGTCACAACATGACCCCTGCCCATCAGGCGTTAGGTAAACTGAGGTCCCGTGTGTAACATATTGAGAGCTCCTAACATACGAATTGTAATGCAAGCCATCATCACCAGGATCTTAACAAAACAGACCTATTAAGGAAGAAGAAAAAAAACACCCAAGGTGGCGCTATCCTTGTGGCGACACTATCAAGTACCTGCTCTTTCTTTCTGTCACTCCCTTCCTTTCTCACCTGAATCTTTCGAAGTCTGTGAACTCAACTTCAACACACCTGGCCACTCTATTACTTTCTGCTGTCTTTACCATCCACCTCCAAGCCGTAAGAATAATCTGACATCTTCCATTTTCCATCAAGAGTTTCAGTCACTCCTGGATCACTACAGCCTCTCTCCCAGAAAGCTCATAATTCTCGGTGACTTTAACTTCCATTTTGATAACCAGTCTTCTTCTGATGTCAAACGTCTGTCTCTTTCTTTGTCGAACCACTCTCTTTCTCAGCTGGTAAACGAACAACACACAGATCAGGACATATTTTAGACTGGCTAATTACTGATGTTTCCCAAGATCTGATCACATCTGTATCTATCACTGATGAACTGCTTTCTGATCATTCCGCTGTTCTTTTCTCTCTAAATATTGCAAAGCCTATCAGAAAGAAAAAGTATGTCACCCGTCGCAACCTTAAAGCCATAGATATTCAAACTTTCTCTACACAAGCTGCTGAATGCCTATCACAAACCTCTGACAACAATAACCCCTCTAAACACTACAATGATGTTCTCAGCCAACTGCTTGATGAGCATGCACCTCCCACTGACCATCTCCTTCCTGATAGGCCATGTGCGCCATGGTACACCCATGGCATCCTGGTCGCAAAGCGCAAACGCAGGCAACTAGAGCGGCAGTGGCGAAAATCAAAAACGGAAATTAATAAGCAGCTCTTTCGAAAACAAGTAAACAAAGTCAAATCTTTAATTCTTTCAGAAAAAACAAAGTACTACTCTTCTCAAGTTCTTGATGCCACATCTATGAAATCTCTCTTTTCCCTCTCATCTACTCTTCTTGGATCTGTGAAGGCAAGCCTTCTGCCTTTCATCCACAACCACTCTGAACTTCCATCTATATATTCAGCATTCTTTTTTGAAAAAGTCTACAACATTCGCTCTAAACTGGATCAGACTCCTTTCCAGCCTGCACTTCCTGATCCCCAATTCTCTGGCACTCCTCTCCTTTTCTTTCATCCGACAAGTGAGAAAGAAATCACAATAATTCTGAAAGAAATGACTATAAAATCATGTGATCTTGATCCTATACCTGCTTCTCTTTTCACACATTGCCTACCACAACTCATACCCGCTATCACGAAAATAGTAAACTCATCTCTTGTTTCAGGAAATGTTCCATCAGCTCTCAAAACTGCAATAGTCAGTCACACCTCTACTCAAAAAGGATGACCTTGACCCTAACATTATGAAGAATTATAGACCTGTTTTCAATCTACCTTTTATTTCTAAAGTCCTTGAAAAAGTAGTTCTCAAACAGCTCAACAACCACCTTCTCTCCAACAATCTTCTTCCTGAGTTTCAGTCTGCCTATCGCGTCAACCACAGCACTGAAACCACCCTAGTACACACTTTAAACACGCTTCCTACTCGCTTCTGACTCTGGGAAAATCTCCCCTTCTCACTCTACTCGACTTATCAGCAGCCTTCGATACTATAGACCACTCGATTCTTCTCTCCCGTCTTTAAGAAACGTTCGGTGTTACTGGCACAGCCCTCACCTGGTTTAATTCATACCTTACTGACCGATTCCAGACAGTTGCAGTAAACAAAATTCAATCAATACCTGCCAAACTGGAATGCTGCGTCCCACAGGGATCAGTTCTAGGCCCTGTTCTTTTCACTCTTTACACTGCCCCTCAATAAACCGTCATCAAATCAACCATCATTTTTACGCAGATGACTCTCAGATTCAAAGCAGTGTTACTCCTGAAAATCTGCCTTCTCTCCTGACAAATATGGCCCGCTGCTTTGAAGATATTCAAAACTGGATGACACAGAACAAATTACAGCTAAATGCAGATAAAACTGAAGCCATGCTTGTAGGGACGAAACACAAACTCTCTTCCATTACAACAGCTTCAATAGAACTCGGCAATACATCAGTCCCTCATCCACTGCTGTGAAGTATCTAGGTGTCGTTATCGACAACACACTCTCTATGAAAAAAATTCATCACCCAGACCTGTCAGTCGTGCTACTATCAATTACGGCTTATTAGTGCAATTCGAAAGTACCTGTCCACTGATGCAACAGCCAAACTTGTCACTTCTCTCATTCTTTCAGGTCTGGACTATTGCAATTCTCTTTTGTCTGGTCTGCCAGCATCATCTATCCACTCCCTTCAACGTATACAAAACTCTGCAGCTCGACTAGTTCTCAGAAAGAAAAAATCTGAGCACATTACCCCTCTCTTGCAATCTCTCCACTGGCTGCCTGTGCCACAGAGAGTAAATTATAAGATCAGTACCCTCTGTTACAAATGTCTCCACAAAACTGCACCCTCATACCTCTGTGCATGTCTTAACCTGTACACTCCTTCACGTTCCCTCCCCTCTACTGCAGATACCTTGTGCCTACGAATACCTAGATTCAACCAATCCACTGTTGGCCGCCGCTCTTTCTCTATTTCGGTCCATCGAAATAAAATATAAAAAAATAAGCTCCCTCTCTCTCTTCGCCAGAAACCTAGCTATGACACTTTTAAATCCAGCCTCAAGACATATTTATTTCAAACCTAAGATTTCCCCCCTCCTGTTTCATATCAGAGCTATCCCACCTTCACTAACCCATGTCCTATCACCCTGCTAAAGTATACGACCTGTGTGAGTGTGTGTGTGTGTGTGTGCTTTAGTAAAACATTTGACTATTGAAATTTTATTTCATAGATTATGTCTGCAGCACACCATGTTTGTAAATATCTGTTAAAACTATTGATTATTTGTCATTGGTTGTATGACTGTGTAAGATTAGGTCGAATGCATGCACTTTGATTTGTCTTTGCAAGATATAGCGCTATATAAGTTCCATTTATTATTATTATTAAGTACAGCAGCAACCGCCTCCGCCGTGGGTACACAGGGAGGCCCGTCAGTATAAAAACCATCCCCACCTTCTCAAAATTATGTGCTAAGAATTCTCTCTTTTCTATCCCTCTCTTTGTTTTTCTGTCTCGTTTCTTTTCTTCCTGTCACCTCCTTCTTGTCTATTTTCTGCCGGGGCGGGCCCGCTATTGCGCGGCCCGCTATTGCGCGAACGAAGAAGCGGAAAAGTTCATTTTGTCCAGGTTTTCGGAAAATGCGAAAAATGACTGGCATTTCCTCATGTATTAATTTTGTTCTTCCAAGTTACTTTAGTTGTTGTTGTTTTTTTTATTGAGAAGTTGAGAAGACGAAAGATGATTTCAGGATGCCGTGTTATGTTTTGAATTTATTTTCAAGATTCGAATGAATGCATTATCAACATTTTCTTTGCCAGTTTATTTGTTGGTATCATATTATGACCACCTGAGATTTGTTTATAAGGTAGTGGTTTTGAGCTCGATGCTTTGAATGTTGGGATTGCAAAAGTGATTTTGTGGAATAAAAAAACCGTGACACCTCTTTATTTCCCTTTATTGTTTAAAAATATGCATTGTCTTTGCCATGAAGATTAGCAGCCTAAAGTATAAAACGACAGTGTCGCCTAAGGTATAATATACGTTGCAGCCTTACTGCATCGTACGTAGGCTGCAACGTTTACTACACCTTAGGCGGCCCTATACCTTAGGCTGCATCACATAATTATTATTGTCAGTACAGTATTCCCCAGGCTGCGTCTACACTGTCGTGCAATAGCGGGCCCCCGCAATATTGGGCCCGCGCAATAGCGGGCTGACCCCTTTTCTGCCTTCCTGGTCTTTTCTCCTGCGGTTTTACCAGTAAGACATAATTATAAGATAATAATAATGATAATAATGTATGGAATTTATATAGGGCTGAATCTTGTAAAGCAACAAATCAAAGCGCTCAGATGACATTATATCGAGGACAATGGAATAAGCACTCATGTGCTTTTTTTTTACATCCAGTCCCCGTGAATATGCGGTTTTGTAAGTTTTGTCATCTGTTCCCACCGGCACACAATGGCCTACTCTTTCGATAATAGGAACAGGATTTAACGTGTGAGCAAGATGTTCTGCATGCGTTCGCACAGGGGGCCTTGGTTTAGTCTCATCCAAGGACTTTTCAACAAAATAATTATCTCCCACGCCGAAGTCGGATTGGTTGACCTGACTTGTCAAGCACTTTTAATGGTAGCACAACGCATGTTTGTTCTTATGACAGGCAATAGTTGTTATACGAGTGTTCCAAACACGATGAAGAGCAGCCAGAAATTCATGGCATGAGATCCGCCATAGGCCTTCCTGAAAGTAGTGTAGGGTAGGTCTACCACTCAGACCTAGGGTTACAGGTACCCCCCCCCCCCCTCCCTCCCTACACACAAACAAAACAAAAGCAACACACACACACCCACATCATCACCCCCTCACCACCAAAAAAAACCCCAACCCCACCACCAAACGAATAAGCAAAACAAACAAAAAACCCCAACAAATGCGGCAAGCTTCGTAGTGTTCCTTCATCACACATGCTCATGCACACACACCGTCCAGTCTGTTTTTTGGGTCTGTGATTCTCTATAAAAGAATTTGTCATTGTCATAGTCTAACCCAGGTCTAGGCCTAACAGCAGTGTACCCTAGCCTAGAAGCCTTGCCCTGAAGCTGCACACGGGTATTAATTTGGGGGTCATGTAGTATCCTATAGAGTGGCAGTCAAAATAAAAAAGGTTATTTTCACAGATTTTTTTTTTTTTTTTTAGTATGAAAAAATGGATTGGCACATGTTTTTGGGATTGAGGACATAGAGCAATACCAGGTAGTCATGAAAAAGTTGGAAATAATCATCAAAAGAGGATTGCCTGTATTCCTATAGCGCTGACCCTGCGCATGTATACTGCGGTAAGGAGGCATGCAGACGACCAAGTGTTTGCTGAAAAATGTAAAAAAAAATTCAACCTACCAAATTTGTTCAAAATACCATGAGTTTTGAGTCAGAGGCTAGTCTTTCACAAAAAGTGGTTTTTATTAATTTCTGTGGATGCCTTAGTACGTTCGGTATGAATATGAGTCACATAGATAAACAGAAGGAAAAGTGATTTTTTTTAAATACCAGTGTGCAGCTTGAACCCAGTTGGAAGGCGGCCATTTTACAAACCAAGTTTGTCACGTAGGCTAGGCCTAGCCCATGACCACTCAGCGAATGGAGAGAAGGCAGGGCGATGGGAAGTAGACCAAAGCGAGCTAGCCTATGCTGGAGGCATTGTGTATCAGTTAGAGTCAACAGATCTGGAATCCATCATAGGCTACAGGTTTGGGTGGGGTGGAGAGAGTGTCAAGAGCTAGTTGTAGGATAGGCCACACTTCATCTTTTCTTTTTGTCACTTTCCTTCTGTTTTTCTATATCTTACAGTTATGAAACTTAAATAATTCAATATGTGGAATTTGTATAGCGCTGAATCTTGTAAAACAAACAAATTAAAGTGTATTCATAGGAATGATATTGTATTTGAGATTAAAATTCCTGATACATTGTATTGCAAGCAGAGGCATCGGAATAACCTTTTGCTGGATCCGTTCTCTTGGGGAATTTATTGGAATGAACTGGTTGATTCTTGAGCAAAGCAATATGCCTCTGAATGCAGTACTGAAGCAATTGATTCATATCTTGCAATGTCGCCCTTTGAAATAAATTCTAAAATTATAAACTGTATGCATGACGAAAAAGCACTTTGAAAATATTTCTTGCTCAGAAAAATAGACATTTTAAAACATAAAATGACACTTAATACATCGAATACTAAATATTGTAATAATATAACATGCTGTTGTTCTAGACCCCTTTCAATCCACCATTTATTGTTTGATTGCCCAATTCTTCTTGACAAGTATACAAGGAGAGATTTATATATTCATAAAAACTATTCAACTGTTCATGAAGTTTTATATGACTCCCAGCAATTCATTATAATTATTAGTTGCTGAAGTTATGTATTCTTTTCCTGGGAGGGAGGAAATGCATATATGCATGTATGTATTATATATGTATACATGTAGGTATGTTTGTGTGTATGTATGGATGTGTTTGTATATATATATATATATATATATATATATATATATATATATATATATATATATATATATATATATATTTTAATATACACACACACACCTTAACTATATGACCATAATTGTCCCATGTAAAGTTCCCCCCCCCCCCCCCCCCCCATCTCTCTCTGTCTCTCTGTCTCTGTCTCTGTCCTCTCTCTCTCTCTCTCTCTCCCCTCTCTCTCCTCCCTCTCTCTCTCTCTCTCTGTGTCTAACGTGGTCTCAGTATGATGTTTGATTTACAATGTCATAACGAAGTTTCACAATGAGTATAATTGAGATTTATGTCATTCCATCAGGTCATTATAATACCCCCCCCTCCCAGGAATGCAAAAGCCGAAATATTGGGGAACATCTATATAATATTTTGGTTGTTCTACTTTTACTTTGTGTGGTATATATATCTATTCAGAGAGGGAGAGATATGAGATGTGTATAGGTGTTGTGGAGTGACTGGGGGTGTGTCCAAATAACCAAGTAAGTGAACAGACATTAAAAGAAGCAAACCAACCAAGAAACAAGTGCATTCATAGGGCAGGTACTAAGGCATCCTTACAAATCAGCGACCTTGGCGCAATGCCTAATGCCTTGGATTCAGACTGTAAGTCAAGGGATCAAAACCCAATAATAGTCATAGGGATTTATTTATTTATTTATTTATTTATTTACTCCAGCCAGCTGCTACTCGGAGTGAGTGTACTGTGGGCTCATTGGGAAAGCGGGAACCACGCAGTCAAACTACATCTCTTTTTAGGGGATGCCATTTGGAGATTGTTGTTCAAATTACCTGACCATCACTGCAGGTGTCTGTATATCTCAGGCTCAGTTGATGCAGGGGTAGAATTGTTATGATAGTAAGCATAGAAAACAGCAACTGTCAAGTAGTCTAAAGCCACATACACTGTCACTACGTCACTGTACAGATGACAGAATTTACAAAACCGCATACACACGGGGACTGGATGTAAAAAAGCACGTGAGTGCTTATTCCATTATCCTCGATATAAAAAAAAAAACGCACACAAAAAACCCCAACTCTCATCACCATTGACCATCATGCAATAAGAAAAGTTCTCTGATACTTGCACCAGTCTCACAGTGACCTCAATTTCGATTTTCCCATACATGTCTGTGCCTGTGGTGAGTTGCCTGGGGTTGAAGGTTCACAGGGGAGGGTTGCTGGAGGGATGTTGTGGTGGTTGCCACCTTGTGTGAGGATTCATTCAGTCTAGTTCCGCAGATGAATTTATATTTATTTATTTATTCTTTTATATCGAGGATAGTGGAATAAGCATCTGTGTGCTTTTTTACATCAAGTCCCTGTGTTTATGCAGTTTTGTAAATTCTGTCATCTGTTCCCACCGACACACAATAGCCTACTTTTACGAAAAGCGGAACAGGATTTAAAATGTGTGCAAGATGTTCTCAGAACAGAAACCATTGAACACCAACGAAGTGACCCAGTAGAAGTGCAGGGTCCCTCTGGCTGGTGGCCCCTTGGTGGCCTGACATTTGTGGACCTCCTGTGGACTTCCGACTTTGAGGATGCAACATAACAAACTCTGGGTATGGCTGGGGCGACAGATTGTTCATCAGGACAGAAACAATAAAAGACAAAGCTGCAAAAAACCAACAAACAAAACCCCAAAAAGGCACCCTTGGAAACAAAAACCACTTTCTGTGAAAGTATAGATCTAGCTCCTGACTCAAAACTCTGTGCTTTTGCATAAAAATTATTTTGGAAGGTTTGATCCTCCCCCCTCCTCAGCAAGCATGGTACCCTCTCAGTCCTTTGTCGTCTGCTAACATCCTACCCACAATATGTGTGTGTGGGGTCAACAAATTATTTCCCAAAATTTTTCCTGGTTGATCTGGTATTCCTCTATGTCCTCAATCCCATAAGTAGCCTACGCAGTGCTTAAAAAAAAAAAATTCATACTTTAAACTTTGAAAATCGGCTAACATTGTTTTTGTCTTGCACTTCGCTAAAGGTGGAGTGTAGCTATATATGTTTTTTTAAAGGCATTTAAAAAAAAAAAAGGGGGGGGGGGGAGGGGGGGTCTGCTGGTGTAGCTTCCGGAAATGGTAAGGTGTACGTGTGGTATAATGACATAGACCAGCCAGTTTTGAAACCAAAACGTTCATGAATGTGGGCAGTTTGTATCAATTTGTCGCTGTATATCTGTAGTAAAACGAGTTTGGTCCTATCACAACAACAAGAAAAGCAACTTACGCGATATCTAATACGTATTTTAATGTTTTATTGAATATTACGTCACTGAAAAGTAGCCAACCAGTGTCTGGGTGTGACGTTGCAGAGCGGAGCACGCAAAGTACAAATGATCTACTGTCGCGATGGAGACAAAAGGACTGAACTGCACTTGAAACAAATGAAAGTTGGGGACGTTCAGCATAATGCAACGTTTTAATGATAGCAGGGATCTGTTTGCTCTCAAAGCGAGTGTTGGAATAGTCTGCTGACTGCTAGGCTGCCTTCATGGTCACCATACAGCATTGAATCAATCACAGACCATTATGTGTCGTTACAAAAGCTGGTGAACAGACAAAGAAGAGGTTTCATGAGAGAACTTGTGCAGCATTTAAGTGGACCCCCAGTTGGGAAAGGTGAGACTTGTTTGTCCAGATTTATGGCCCCATTGTGTAGGAATGTATTGGGATTTCCAAAACTGGGTTTTGTTTTAGATAAGTTGTTATAATCATTATTGTTATTTTCGTCATCGTTGTTATTGTTTATTCTTTTATTTCGAGGATAACGGAATAAGCTCTTATGTGCTTTTTCACAACCAGTCCCTGTGTGTATTGTAAATTGGTCATCCAATCCAACCAGCATGTGGACAAAAAACACGAAAAGTCTTAGGTTCAATTCCACCCTAACACACACACACACACACACACTGTCCGTCTGTCTGTCTTGTCTGTCTGTCTGTCTGTCTGTCTGTCTCTCTCTCTCTTCTCTCTCTCTCTCTCTCTCTCTCTCTCCCCTCTCTCTCTCTCTCTCTCTCTCTCTGATTTTTCGATTTCTTTTTTCACTAATTGAATGGGAGTTTGAGTGAAAAATTTCATTGTTATTTGAAATGATCTTGTTTGTTAATCAATTGATTTATAATTATTTGTAACAAGTATGTGTACCATTTGACAATGTGTAAATGTTTATCTTTATGACTTATTAAGTTTGGTTGTGTTATTTTTCTTGGCTCTGTTGTTGTTCTTGTTGTTGTTGTTTGTCTGTTTCTCTCTTTTTTATCATCTTTGTTGGTTTGGTTTTTCCTTCTCTTTTGTTTGTTTGTTTGTTTTGGTTAAGGTTTTTTGGGGGGTGGGGGTGGGGTATTTTTATGGTTTTCTTTTATTTTCTTGCTTGGGGGGGGGGGGGGGGGTTGTTGGGGGGGGGGGGGGGGAGCTGTTTTGAAAAGGGTTATTTCCCCTTGTTTTTATTGTGAGACTGTATAAGTATTGGGTTATTATTATTAAGATGTATCCCTAACGGGCGGGGACTGGATGTAAAAAAGCACATGTGTGCTTATTCATTATCCTCGAAATAAAAGAATTTGTCATTGTCATTCTCTCTCTCTCTCTCTCTCTCTCTCTCTCTCTCTCTCTCTCTCTCTCTCTCTCTCTCTCTCTCTCTCTTATATCCCTAAGGGCTGGGATTGGATGTGAAAAAGCACATGGGTGCTTATTCATTATCCTCGAAATAAAAGAATTTGTCATTGTCATTGGCACATTATGGCCTACTTTTTCAAAAGTGGAACAGGTTTTAATGTGTGTAAACCCAGGACCTTCGTTTTTATGTTTTCCAGTTCAGGTTCACACACACACACACTCTCTCTCTCTCTCTCTCTCTCTCTCTCTCTCTCTCTCTTCTCTCTCTCTCTCTTCATACACACACATAGGCACTCACACATACACACACACACACACACACACACACACACACACACACACACACACACACACACACACACAGAGTTGTTCTTCATGGGAGGATTGAAGTGTATTGACTTGAGACACATGCAAATACACACACACATTATAGTTATGCGCACACACACACACACACACACACACACACACACACACACACACACACACACACACACACACTCAGTAGCATGCATGCAGTGCAGTGGCACACACAGTTACGCACGTGCGTGCGCACACACACACACTTACACACACACACACACACACACACACACACACACACCACACACACACACACACACACACACACAGAAGATTGATAATTATAGCCATTGCACAGTAGTAGAGCTTACATACAGTGACTTTCAAAAGGCAATGTGTGCGGGGGGGGGGGGGGGGGGGGGGGGAGGGGGGGGGGGCTAGAATAAAAGTGTTGTTTTAGATAGACATTCATTTTGTCATTTGTTTTCAAACATATGTAGACATTCATTTTGTCATTTGTTTTTAACATTATCTTTTCGTTAGAAAAGTGTTGTTTTAGATAGACATTCATTTTGTCATTTGTTTTCAAACATATGTAGACATTCATTTTGTCATTTGTTTTCAACATTATCTTTTCGTTAGATGTTACAATGACAGATTGTCAGGATGTTTCCTGTCTATATAGGAGTTCCTCAAGGATTCCTTCAGCTTCCTGTCTTTTTCTTTTCTTGCCTTCTCTTTTGTCTGGAGTAGTATTACTGCTGGTACAATGAAAGCAGTCACTTCTCAGAAGTTGGAGCATTCATATTCTTAAAATTTGTTGCTTTCAAGAATGCCTTTGCTTTTTGGAAATAAGTGGGCATACAGATTCTGGCTTTTTGTCGTCTTGTTTTTGGTTTGTTTGGGGGGTTGTTGTTGTGTTTTTGGTTTGTTTGGGGGGTTGTTGTTGTTTATATATATATATATATATATATATATATATATATATATATATATATATATATATATATATATATAAGGTATAGAATGTGTTGTTATGCATAGTTTTGATTGGTTTTTTTTTGGAAAAGATTATTTCCAGGCAGTTGATAAGTATATTTAACAAGTACTTAGACATAAACAAATGATTTGTGGGGTTGTAAAAGGAGTTATATGATATGATTGTGTTTGAATATTTAGCAGAAATGTTTTTGGATAATTTATTTGCTTTATAATTGAGAAAAAAATATGGAACGCTTCACGAATTTGCGTGTCATCCTTGCGCAGGGGCCATGCTAATCTTCTCTGTATCGTTCCAATTTTAGTATATGTACTGCGTGAACAGTACACTCTGAACAGTTTTAAATGTGTATAAATACTCAACACATAGTGAGGAAGTAGTTTCTTTGTGGTGTTTACCTCCCTTGACTGAATAGGAGAAACACACTTGCTTCAACTTTACCTTTTTCAGCTACATCAGGTTTTCTATAGCATACTGAGCAATTTTTAAAACACTATTCTTAATAGTTGATAAATTAAAAGCAACGTAAAAGCGTTAGCTAAACGGTTAAGTTTGCCTTTCGGCAGGCTGAACACAAGGCGGCGAACCCCTAACTTCAAAGCACGCGCTGAGACACCACTGCCACAGTGTTGCACAGAAACTGATAACTCCACCCCTGCACTTACGAGGTTGGTGGCGGGAAGGGTGGCGAAGGTGATAAGAAAGAACAGGCCAGACTAGGCAACACAGTAATGAGCTAAACAGGTTTGTGATCCCTACAGTAAAATATAAATATTGAGGGTTGTAGCCTAGGGGAGAAAACTCTTTTGAGTTATGTCCCTTAACAAATGTGATCAAGTATATTGAACAAAAACAGGTATCCAGTGTCATACTGGGATGTGTAAATGACACATGCACAAAGATGCTATCTTTATTCCTTTGTTGTGTATCTTTGCGAGCAGTAGCATGGCAGCAGATTTGACAAAAACGATTTAGAAACCAAATAGGAACAAAGTTGAAACGGATCAACCAATCAGAACCTAGAGCTGACTTTGTTCTTCTAAGGTGGACAACTGTGTCATTCTTTGTTAAACTCTTGCAGTGGTGTCTTCCCTTTGTCCAGTATGGTACTTGGGTGTGTGTTTCGTAAGTAAATGTGTCTAAAGTCAAATTGATCTTTTTTTTTTTAATCAAGGGTAAAAGATTAAGTTTACACAACTTTTTTCCATCCCGCCCTCACAACAACAAAAATCAAGAAAACTTACATATAAAAGCATTCAAAAACAATGTTAATTCATATTGAAAAGAGCTAAAATATGAGGATTTTCTTTTTATAGATATATAAATCCAGACTAAGAAAACATGATAAAACAAAACCAAGACAGTATAACATAAGCTCAAGTCATTCAGAAAAATGAAGAAAATACATAACAACAAGTGTAGGAATAACAACAAAGCAGCCAGTAAGATGCAAGGTAACCTGGAGTATTAAAGTGGACTTATTATTTGCCCATCAGATGTTTAATCAAGAGTTTCTTAAACCTTTAAATGTTTGTTTTCAAGGAGCTGGTTTTAAAGAGAGAGGTAGATTATTCCACATTGTTCTTCCTGAATAAGCATGGCTTGACTAAAAGGATTATTATGGGGCCTGGGCAAAAACAGTCTATGAGTAGGGGGCCTGGGAAAAAAACAGTCTATGAGTAGGCTTGTTTTTATTAAGGGCAAAATTTGTCACATTTTCCTTTGGGGCTTTTCTGTTTAATATATTGTACATACATAGACACTTGTTGAAATGCAGACTTCCTTTGAGTGGAAGAATATCTAATTCTTTGTAATTGTTGGTGGTCAATGTTTAGGATTCAATCACATTAGTTTGATAGCTCTTTTATGTAGGTGGCTTGTGTGCTTTAGGTTTGTTTCACTAGCACTATCCCATAAGGTTGAAACATAATGTATAAGAGATAGAATATGTATGTGAAAGAATAGTTTTCGTGACTGTAGGTTTAGAAAATGTTTGATTTTTTCTAAATTGATATAGTCTTACTAAGATTTGTCTTTCCTAAAGTGGTTATGTGTTCTGACCAAGATAAATCATTGTCAATTACTGCACTTAATACTTTGTGTGAAACTACTTCTTCAATTTTTTGTCCTTGATTAAATGTTGGCCCAATGGAGAATGCAATTTCTGTCTTTTTTGGGAGTGGTTATAAACATACATTTTGTTTTGTTTGAATTAAGAGACATATGATTGAGTTCTGTCCAATCAATAACTTTATTGATATCTACCTGCGTATCACTCACAGGCTGGTTAGGATCACTGTTGCTACATTGAATTGATGTATCATCAGCAAACATTTCGCATGAACCATGAATATGCAGAGGTAGGTCATTAACATAAATAGAGAAAAGAAGTGGTCCTAGTATTGATCCCTGGGGTATTCCATATTTCACAGGTAATAAGGTTGATCTTCTGGGCCTGGTTTCAACAAGTTGTTGATGATTACTGAGAAATTAGTCTAAAAATGTTAATGCTTGGTTGGAAATTTATTTTAAGTTTTTAATTAGGAGAAAGTGGCTTATAATGTTAAAAGCTTGAGCAAGGTCTAGAAAAAGGACTCCCATAATTTCACTATTATTGACATTCAAAACACATTGCTGGGTCAGTTGTTTTAAAGCAGTATGACAGGAATGTTTTTCACAAAATCATGACTGGTTTTCATTAATTAGATCATAGGATTTAAAATGAGAATGTAAGTGAAATTGTATATGTTTTTCGAAATGTTTAGATAGGACTGACAGAAAAAGAAGAAGATAGGACTGACAGTATGGATATTGGTCTATAGTTAGACAGATTGGTTGGGTCTCCTGATTTGTGTAAAGGTATTACTTTAGCTGGTTTAAACTTCAATGGAAAATAATTCTTGTCAAGGTGTATGTTAGAGTATGAGTTAAGCATTATTTACTGATTTTTAGTATTTTGCTATCTAAAAATTGTCAAGGTGTCTTGATCCTGACTGTTTTAATTCAAGTAAGCTATTAAGCACTTCTATTATTGTTATTTGGGGTATGATAAATTCAGAAGAAATGCTTTTTGATGAACAGTGATGATTTAATTCTGTTAGCTCATTTGTTTTTGTTCTGTCCTTAGATATTACAGATTTAGCAATGTTTGCAAAGTCAGAGTTATGGTTTTCTGCTGATATTTCTGTTATGAGTTTTTGGGTGTTATGGCATTAATGACTTTCCAAATAGTTTTTGGATTCTGGGCTAAAAACAGCAAATCTTGAAAGTATTTTATTTTGACTTTGCGCTTCATTGAATTGACTTTGTTTCTTTGCTTTTTATATGCATCTTTTTGCTTTGATTTTCATTGATAATCTCAATTTCAATTTCTTTTGTTAACCATGGAGGTTTTATGAAATGTTTTATTCTTTTCTTAGTAAATGGAGCATGTTTATCATGAATAGCTATAAATGTCTCTATCCAATAGTTAATAGAATCATCTGGATTTGTAATCTGATAAACATGGTCTATGTTTGAGCAGAGTTTATCATGAATGAAGACATCTTTATCAAACTGTCTGAAGGAGTCCTAATATATCTCTTTGTGTCCTGATTTGGGTATCTTTATTCCTCCCCCACCCTCTCCATGTAAAACAAATGGAAGAGTGATCACTACAACCTGTCTGCACTGAGCATGTTTCTAGTATGTTGGGCTTTGAAGTAGTGTAATGTGGTCATTGAGGGTGTTAGTGTTATTAGTAATTTGAGTCTTGACAATCAATTATTTGCTCTAAACCATACATGCCTTAATTAGCATTCCACTTTGATCCAGGGGATGTCAGATCAATGTTGAAATCTCCCATAAGAAAAAATGCCTTTGGACTCTAGAATTGCATATCCATAATTTAATTAAAATTGTCATACCAGTCAATTGTTTCAGCTGGGTTCCTGTAGATGAAACCAAGTATGATTGATTTACAGCTCTAAATGTGATTTCTTCCCATATAGATTCTACATGAAACTGTTCAAGATGTGTTGGTCTTTTCCATGACAATGAAGTCGCACAGTACAAAAGCAAACTGTTAGATCTGACAGTTACAGGATCAAGTCTTATAGTGTCATAACCTGACATGTGCATACCTGAATAAGAAATTAAATTGAGTCTGGATTCTGCAACACAGAATATATGTTCAATTCTCATTGGAGAGGATTTTTCCTCTGTAGTTAACATCAGTGCCGACTTCACTCTACCCAAACGTCCTTCGGATGAGACTATAAACCGAGGTCCCGTGTGCGAACGCATGCAGAACATCTTGCGCACTCGTTAAAACCCGTTCCGCTTTTCGGAAGAGTAGGCCATTGTGTGCTGGTGAGAATGGATAACAAAATTTGCAAAACTGCATACACACGGGGACTGGATAAAAAAAAACCCACATGAGTGCTTATTCCATTATCCTCGATATAAAATAAATAAATAAATAAAACTTCGCTAAAAACCTACATTTGATACTTGCAAATCCAGCCTCAAGACATTTATTTCCGACTTAGGATCTTCCTCCATAGTTACACCTCTTATATGTTCCTACTTTCAATAGACATCTCCATCACCCCGCCTAAGTGTGTGTGTTGTGTGTGTGTGTGTGTGTGTGTTGAAATTTAAACTGTTTTTTTTTTTTTTTGGGGGGGGGGGGGGTTGGGGTTGAACATTCAGATGTGTACTAATGATTCGAATGCACGTGCTATGATTTCTTTGCTTTACAAGACTCAGGGCTATAAAAATTCAATATATTATAAGATTTTCAAAATGACTACATTTTTAGCTCTAAGTGGAAGACAAGGTTTTCCACTGCATGCACTCACCCACAATAAGTGACATGTTAATTTCTTACGCTCTTGCATGCTAAGGCATGATTTGAGATCTTCATAGTCTCCAACATCAGCCACTGCTGGTTCCTTGTCTTCTTCCATGACGTTGTCAAGAGAATTGCTGAAAGCTTTGGGACCGTTGGGTGCAATGACCACATTCAAAACAGCATCAACTGGAAATTGCCCCTGAACAGCTCTGGCCCTCCACTTTCGTATCAACTGTGAGTGCTCAATGGCACCATGTGCAAATGTCACTGCCATCCACTGCTGAAGACCAATTCCTGCCATTTGTCGTCCTATGGAACCCAGTAGTCTCATCTCAGTATCTAAGCCACCTAGTCATTGGACACTGGAGCAGAGAGGGCTGTCATCTGGTTCACTGGCAACAATGATCCTGGCCTTCCACCAAAGAGGTTGATCCAAATTAACACCTAGTGTTACATGGTTCAGGCTTGCCAATGCTGACAAGAAGAGCAGAGGTGTGAACACACAGCTCCTGTCATACAGTGGGGTCCATGTCCATCATGGGCAAGAAGGTGAAGCAGCTCTGCATGTCCTGGATGGTGGCCATCACACTCTGCCTGCAGAGGTCCTGACCAGCCTGGTCGTGGGCAGCGCAGTGGCCACAATACTTTCTACAGAAGGTCCAGAAAGGTGTTGACAGCATTGTGGCTTATTTAAAGAAGACTGAAGTCTCATTTTAGCTGAGAGGCGGACGAACTGAGTTTTTAAAAAGAAATTGTAATCCTCCCAATGATTTTCACCTACTCAGCTTTGCAGGAATATCACATTTGGTGGACCTGCTAGTTCTAATGGCAGGAGTAACAGCAGCAATCATCCCCATGCTATGTGCCCATCCCCAGTGCCATCTATTATTTGACGTTGTGCAACAAACAGATTACAGTTGGTTGAAGTCAAGCCGCATGTGCAAATGTCTTGCATCAGTGCTGCAAGACTGTTCATATCTCTTCACCTCAGCATAGGCTGAAGAGAACTCCAGTTTGTTGAAATGGTCAACAAGATATCTGGAGGCAATAATGTGGTGAATTTCCACTCCGACACACAACTGCAATGGTGATATCAACTTTTGGTCTTTCTGCTTGGACAAGACCCTGGCCAATGGAGGTATGTGATCTCTGTTACCACAAAGAAGTGTGCTGAGAAGCAGTGTCACAGATGATGGAGAAAATCGACATTGCTGTCCAGGCTAGCCATGTCAGAATTTGATGGGTAATCCTCTTTTGTCTTATCCATGGTCTTGATGTCTGACAAGAGGAGAAGGGAAGCTGTTCTGCTGATGAGAGGTTTTGTTGTTGTTGTTGTTGTTGTTGTCTTTCTCTTCTTCTCTGGAAAACTCCTGGAGGATTTTCTCTGCAGTTGACCTAAAAGCTACTATATTTGCTTTCCCTGGAATGCATGTGACAAGTATTGTTTCTCCAAATTCTTCTAACTTTTGCCGTAGATGATTTTCAGTGTAAGGTTCTTTTTTCAGCTGCAGCTTCTCGAAGAATGTGATGCATTTTCTGCCTGAGATCTGAAAGAGTAATTTGTTCAGTATCATTTTCTTCTAAAAAACTGTACTACCTTCAAGAAGACTTCTGTTTGGTCTTCATCAGCTGGTCTTCCTTACCATTCTACTTATAACTATCCTGACTGGTGCTATTACCGGAAAAGCAGTTTTACTGTCCTGGGCATGCAGCAGGAAAACGCCAGAATTTACTGCTTGTAAACAAATCCCTGTTACACGCCTTATTGATATAAGGGTCCCAGATTGAAGCTGTTGTAATCTTTAATCCAAACTTGGACAAAGTCTAAACATTCTCCCTATATCTAGCTGTTTGTTGTACTGGAAAACACACTTTTTGCATGTTAATTTCAGTCCATAAGAATCATGTACTCCATGGATTATAATAAATAAATAATAATGGTAATGTATGGAATTTATATATAGCGCTAACTTCTGTAAAGCAACAAATCAACGCATTATAATGCATATGAAATAATTGTTCACACACACACACACACACACACACACACACACACACACACACACACAACATGCCACATAAAGTAAACCATGTTGTTACTATCAGTTTCTGACCAATACAGTGTACCATATATAAATTAATGGTACAGAGCTGAAACCATTTTGCCTGTTATCACTGTTTCTGTCATATGAAATTACTGTATCAGTTTCAACAGTGGGTAAAGGGAGGGGGGGGGGGGGGTACTTGAAAGGATTAATTAGACCAAAAAATTGCTAAAATGCTGTGCAGAAAGCCTAATTCTAAACGCTATACTTTTGAAGTCTTAGCCTACCAGATACATCTGTAGGCCTAGCAGACCACATAACATAGCCTATCACATGCCCACAGTGGACCTGAGTCCTACACTCCACAGGTGGTATTACTCAACTCTAGTCTTGGGTTGGGTGAGTGGGTGTTACTCAACTATATCTGGGGTATGGGGAGAAGACTGGGCTAAAGTTGTATCTTCAGGAAATTATTTATCTTTTACTTAATTTTAGAGCATTTTTTATTTCTAATTCAGTCGATCCTGCTGTACGGAAGTGAAACCTGGACATTGACTGCTGAAACAGCAAAGCGAATCCAGTCATTCGAAACAAAATGCCATAGAAAACTACTGGGCATATCCTGGAGAGAACGAAAGACCAACGAATTTGTCAAGAGTCAAATAACACGGCTGGCAGGTCCACAGGAACCCCTTCTCACCATGTCAAGAAGAAAAAGCTGACATGGTTCGGCCACGTCACCCGCCACAACACTCTGCCCAAAACAGTACTGCAGGGAACACTCGAAGGTGGCAGAAGGAGGGGAAGACAGAACAACTCATGGATGGACAACATCAGAGATAATGGACTAGGATGAATGACTCGGCACTACTGCGCAGAGCCGAGGACCGAGATGGATGGAGGAGGCTTACCACGGCATCGTCTTTCATGTCTCCCCCACGACCGCCAAGGTCACGGGTCTGATGATGATGATGATGAGAGCATTTTCCCCTGGCCTCAACTTTTCTCAACTTTCGATATGTTATTACCCACAATTTTTAGAGTAGAATGAAACAAAAAAAACAAATTGTTGCAATTTTTTCCTTGACAAAACCTGGAGCTAGTTAAGCTTTATCATAGTCTCCAAACTGTCTGATGGTGGCTTTGCAGTTGGAGTAGGGTAGTCTGTTAAACTGTCTGTTAACACTTAAATGTGATTAAAGATGCTGTAAGCGCCTATACCATACCTGAACATTTCAAAGACATCATACCCCTCCCCCTTCATCCCCCCTTCTTCATCCCCCCCCCCCCCCCCCTACTCCTCTCTTGTGGACTATTGGAGGATCTTAGTTTCTAAAAAAATGATTTGTTTGTCAGCTGACTCCAAGGCGTATTTAGGATTGGTTAGTCTCTGTCTCCAAGTAGGTCCATTGGTCAGTGGGAATCAGAGCCCTGCCACAAAACTGTAATATAACAGGATGTGTGGTGTTTTCAAAGACATTCTCTTGTGTGCTGTCTGGTGATAAAGTCAGTGGTGGCGTTGTATTCTCCAAAGTAGATGGGCTGACTGATGAAGTTCTACAAGACGACTTAGAACTGAAAACAGCAGTGGGGGTTTTTTCTGCTTGAGCTGTGTGTGTTCTTTGGTAGACGAAAACAATAAATCGTGTTACCGTAACACCCTGTGTGGCCTCACATCATTCCTTTGAGTGCCAGAGTCCTAACATCTCATATATCCACGAAACCTTCACCCCTTTACACATGCATAGTTTTCTATAAAGTACCAAGGCATAAGAATAAATGTGAGCTGTGATGGGTGAAGGGGAAATAGTGTTAACTCTTTTTTTTAAAAATCAAAATGTTTTCCTTATGTTTTTCTTTTTAATGTAAAGGTGTGATATTTGTATTGATTGTGCTGATGATGTGTTTCACGAGATGAGTTTGAATTATTGTTGTGTTGTGGTTTTGCTTTGCTACTCATAACCTTTACTGGTGTGTGCGTGCGCATGTGTGTGTGTGTTGTGTGTGTGTGTGTGTGTGTTTGTGTGTGTGTGTGTGTGTGTGTGTGTGTGTGTGTGAGTGTGTGTGTGTGTGGATGGATGGGTGGGTGGGTGCAGTGTGTGCGTGTGCGTATGTGTGTGTGTGTGGATGGGTGGGTGCGCGCGCGCGCGCGCGTGTGTGTGTGTGTGTGTGTGTGTGTGTGCGCGCGCGCGTGTGTGTGTGTGTGTGACATAGATTGTTGTGGGCTTATAAAATACTGTGTTATTTCTTAATTAGTAATGTTTAATAATGCATGCTGTGTAATTATAATTTTAAAATGCCACTCATAATTTCTCTAGTTGAGACATTAAAGTATTCTTGAGTCTCGAGTCTCTGTACAAATGGAGCTTTATTTAGATAAAGTCTGTTTTTGAAGGTTAGAATATTACTTTGCTTATAATTGTTGATGGTTAGGGGGCTTGATTTAAATATCACAAGTTTCAGTGCCCTTTTATATAATCAGTGAATTCATTTCAAATTTGTTTTTTCACTGCAGCTGCCCCAAAGATAAGACTAGAGGCAAAATATGGCCACCCCCAAAAAAGTTTGCATGAATGGTTAATCAGAAAGTCTTTAAAGTGTTTTATTTTTGACAATTGAAGTAGCTTATAAGCAAGTCGTTTTCCTAGTGCCCTCACTAAATGTGTTTGTGTGTGTGTGTGTGTGTGTGTGTGTGAGAGAGAGAGAGGCACTGACAATGACAATGACAGATTCTTTTATTTCGAGGATAATGAATAAGCACCTATGTGCTTTTTTACATCCAGTCCCCTCCCTTAGGGATATATATGATAATAAAATAAAATAAAGCCCATACAATACACTCACGCAGTATATGGGGGAAAATATCTACACAAAAGCCCCCACAAAAATCACCCAAAAGAGAGAGAGAAAAAGCAACAACAAGTAATAAAGAAAGCAAAACAGAAAACACAGAAACAACCGAAAAAATGGCAAAGAAACCAAGAGCTAAATAAAAGCTGAGTGTTTTGACTGCTCCATGTTACAGGCTCATGGATATTCATTAGATAATGATCCCTATCTATCTTGTGTGTTCCTGTGACAACTTCGACCAGCCCCAAACAGTTTCGACCATGGTGAAAGTGCAATTTCGACCAAAGGGAAAACGGGACAAACTCGTACTTAAAAATTGGTGGGTTTTATATATTTATTCTAGTTGGGTTTTGTTCATGGATTCCAAGCCAAAGAACATCAGGCTAAAATTCAACCTGGAAAGACTGAAGGACCCTACCATGGCAGAATCACTCCAAGCAAAAATAGGGGAAAATTTGCTGCATTGTTTATACTTGATAAGGATACAGAGACAATAACCAACAGCTTCAATGCATTGATGGTGGAAACGGCAAACAAACTACTTGGCACTCACCTCCTGAAAAACAACCATGGACCACAGATAAAATCCTGGATATGTGTGATAAACAAAGTGAACTGAAGATGTCAAGTACACAACAGGAGCAGGTGCATACAGATATTATTATTATTATTGTATGGAATTTATATAGCGCTGAATCTTGTAAAGCAACAAATCAAAGCCCTTAGATGATATATATATATTTTTAAAAAATTATTTATGCGTGTGTATGCGGGTTAAAAAAAAATTGTCATCTGTTCCCACCCGCACACAATGGCCTACTCTTTCGAACAGCGGAACAGGATTTAACGTGTGCGCAAGATGTTCTTCATGTGTTCGCACACGGGGCCTCGGTTTATAGTCTTATCCGAAGGATATCAAGAAAGACATGAAAAAGGCCACAGAAAAATGGATTGGGAAACAATGGTCAGATATCGAGGAAAATGTGTCTAAGAACAACAGCTGAAGAGCCTATCAAATTGTAAAAGAGCTCACACAGGAGAAGCAGGCAAGAGTCAACAATGAATCTGAAGGGGAAGAGAAGGCAAGGCAGCCCTCCCCCCTCCCCCAACAAAAAAAAGGGCAGACAACATCACTGACTCGACAGGGAAGAGCTTCTCCACAACTCAGGCACTTGCCCACAACGACAGCAAATGGAGCCAGCTGGTGCAACGTTCATCACTGCAGTGCCCCATACGACCCCGAGGGCGTTAGGCTAGGCCTACAGGGAGCAAGGAAGGAGAAAGAAAGGAAGACCAAAAGCAACGTGGAGGAGGACTGTAAAAAGTGAGATGAAGGCCATGCAGCAGCACTCTTGGGGATCAGTGACTAGGTTAGCCCAGGATAGGCAGGAGTGGTAGCGCTTTTTTGCTGCCCTACACACCACTGGGTGTAATGGTTGATGATGATGATGATGATGATGACAGGGAGCAAATGAGATGAGTGATGACCAAGGCAGGCAGTGGAAGTTGCTTGAGGATCGAAATTGGCAAAGGTTTACCAAAGTTGTGCAAAATCACATGAGTTTTGAGTCAGAGCCTAGTCTTTCACAAAAGAGGGTTTTTTGTGGGTATTTTGTTGTTGTTGTTTTAAAAAAATTCTGTGTGTGCCTGTATATAGCAGCGTTCTGTCAACTCCTGCAATGGCACTGGAACCATGTGTATTGGTGATTGCCTTTCCATTGGGCCATTCCAGCGACGTGGAGAGGAGGGGGGGGGGGGGGTTGTCTGCTGCATGGGTAACAGCTTGCCCTCCATACTTACTTACCCAGGCTTTGCGCTGTGGAGAGGTCATTCCAGCTAGCAACACCCAATGCTGTACCAGAATGAATACCTAGAGGGCAATGCCAGACTTCATTTCTGAACACAACATAGATCTAACCTTTCTTACACAAACTTGGCTAAAACCACTGGGTCACGAACCAAAGATAAAACAGCTGATGCCACCTGGCTACAAAACTTTCTTTCCCCCGACTCTTCCATGGAGGTGGCATTGCCATCGTCTACAAAGACACACTGTATCCAGCTCTTTCTATCTGTCCTCCTTTCCTTTTTCACTGAATCTTTCGAAGTCTGAGAACTCGAACTCACCTTACCTGGCCACTGATACTTTCTGTTGCCTTTACCATCCACCTCCCAGCCCTAGAAACAATTTGATACCTTCAGTTTTCCACCAAGAGTTTCAATAACTCCTTGACCATTTCAGCCCCTCTCCCAAGAAGCTTATCATTCTTAGTGACTTTAACTTCCACTTGACAACCACTCTTCTCCTGATGTTAAGCGTCTTTCTCTTTCTTTGTCTAACCACTCTCTTTCCCAGCTGGTAAACAAACCAACCCACCCCCATGGGTCTACCGGGGTATGCTTGCAAAGCAAGCATTGCAAGAATAGGAACCCTGCCCGCCATCCAGGCATGTCCTAAAAGGCGACTAAGGAGGCACCTTTCCCCCTAGGTAAAGGGGGTTGGACACAGGGCTAACAACCCTGCTCTGTAAAAGAACTCCTGTTACAGAAACCTTAAACAGCAAAACTCTGCCAACTCAGTCTTTGGGAGATCTGGGGATCCTTCAAGGAAATCTATGACGCGCTGCAGCCAAACCCCCACCCCCACACACACACACGCACACAGTGACACAGAGTGGCACACACACACAAATCAAAACTGACATATGTAAAGGCATTCAAAAGACAATGTAAATCTAGTTAAAAAGAACAAAAACAAATGAGGATTAAAAAAAAAGTAGATAAATCCAGGCCTCAGATACAAGTTAAAATTGTCTTGATGATCAGTCACTCAGTGTATTGGGATTCAATGGATTATTTTGACAGCTCTTTTATGCAGGCGGCTTATATTTATATGCTTTAGGTTTGTTTCACTAGCACTATCCCATAGGATAGAAAATAGAAACATAATTTATAAGAGATAGAATATGTGCATGAAAGGATAGTTTTGTGACTGTAGATTAAGAAAATTGTAGATTTTTCTGAGTTGATATAATGTGTGCGTGTGTGTGTGTGCACGTACGTGCGTGCATGTGCGTGGTACATGTGTGTGTGTGCTATTAGTAGTATTACAGACAAATTACTAAACAGATTTTGACATTAGAACGTGGAAAATGGCAACTTCTAACCTATTACGGACTAATTATCATAAGTAAAATTACTAAAAATGTCATTAGAACATGAAAAATGCTAACTTCTAATCTAAAGCCAGTAAAGGTAATGGGCAACTGGACTTTAAAGCAGACATTTACAAATTTTGAACATTGATAAAAAGTTGCTGAAAACATTTTCTAATGAATAATCAGGAAGAGCAGGCAAAAATTATTTTAAGGTCTGGCATTCAATTATTAAACAAAATAAGTCATCTAATGGGGATGGGATAGCTCAGTGGTCAGAGCACTCGATTTCCCTCAGCCAATGTTAAGTAGCATCAAGTGTGGTTACCACGTGGATGGGTGACTATGTGCACACTTTGGCTTCAGTACACTGTGCAGTCCCCCAGTTCATCCAGCTGTAAATGGGTACCTGCCCTTTTTGGGTCAGGGAAGGTAAAGCATAGAGGGAGAGATGGGTGCCGCCCTCAATAATCTGGCCCCTTGAGAAGTTGAGGTCTCTAATGCCTCGCTCCCCTATGACCACATAGGTTATTGGACACCTTTACATTGTAATACATTGTCTACCTTAAAGAGGAACAGATGTTAGCTTTTGTTGGGTTCCATCTTTATGTTAGCTTTTGTTGGGTTCCATCTTTTCTCAGATTCTATTAGTGGGCTGACCGAGCTGCCAAAAGGGGCGGAAAACAGGAGGAAGGATCTAGTGATTTGATTTATCCAGTTTTTATATATCTATATATGAGACTTGCAATTTATTGGAAAAGGAATCGGAGTCAAATGAAGTTTTTGGACAAAGTCTTCGGTAACATTTCCAGTAAACACGTTATAAAGACTTATATAGTTATAACCTAAAACATGTATAGTTTCAAATTTCCCCCATTACAGCATAGCAAAGTTCAGACATATTATTTCACTTCTTTATCAATTAAAGCTAAGTGTGTTAAAAACAAAATTTGTAACAGGCGTTACATGCTGTTGCGGAGAAAAACTGTCAATCCTCATTAAAGTGAGTGTGTGTTGTTGTTGTGTTCAGTTTGTTCACGATTAGTGATATTAGATGACCAGAGAGGAAAGTGTCATGGAAATGAAAGTAGGGATTGATTGATAATCTTTAATAGATTTTATTCCCAAGGGTTACAGACAAGTATTGACATGTACTTTTTTTTCATGTGGCCCTTGCCCTGAGAAGGGACTATCATTAAGAACCACAACTGATTTCAAGTAAACATAAAAACATAAATGTTATTTTAATATAGGGAAGGACAGGATAGGAGAGGGAGCGAATGAGAGAGAGAGGATAATTATATTCTCACTCTAAATCTGTCATCAACAAAATCAAACCATGAGGAAGCTGTTATATAATACTAGATATACCTCCCCCAAAAAAACACCCAACCCCAAAACAACCAACCAACAACAACAAACAAAAAAACCAAACCAAACCCACCAAAAACAAACACCAAAACCAAATGGTTGTTGCAAAAGTGAGCATTTTGAACATTACATCAAATAAGAGCTCTGTGTGTGTGTGTGTGTGTGCATGCATGAGTGTGGTGTGTGTGTGTGCATGTATGAGTGTGTGTGTGCGTGCATGTGTGTGAAGTCGAGTCAAATTTTTATTTCCAGATGGTCCATTGAATAAGCAATGTATTTGCTTTTTTTCCATCAAGCCATCTAGGAACAAAAATTTCATAATGATAATATTGAACTACACATTATTATAACTCTTTACAATAAAATAAAATAAATGTTCTGGACAGTAAAAGGGCCCCTCCCCCTCCCAGTACAATAATACACTGCAAAACACATGCGCATGCACACATGCGCATTATATGTACACGCACACATGTGTACACATCTCAGTGGTTGGCATATATTTCAGGTGTGGAGACGGTGATTATTGTGAACAAAAATCAGTAATCTACTAGTTTTAAAAGTTGGTTTTACTATTGATGTTACCCATGCAGCCTGAGGAAGCTTCAGAATAGAAGCGAAAATTTGCTGATATGAGTAATGAAAAAAGAGATGAAGCTGAACACAGTTTTGTTTTTACTGCTATTTTACCTCAACTGTGTGCTATGGGGAATTGGTGCCCAGCAGAATTGTGGGTTTTATTTTATCAAGACAAATATATATATATATATATATATATATATATATATATATATATATATATATATATATATATAATATAATATGATATAAAGGAGACAAGTAAAAGCACAGCACCCAAGTGTTTGGCAGAGCAAATTTTCAGTTTATTTTAAACCTTAAGGTTAAAATATTGGCCAACTGACACTGTGACAGTAAAAACCAAACACAAACCTATAATATATAATAGTGTGTGTGTGTGTGCACTCACTGACTCAGTGCACTGATGTATATTTGTAGTCCAATTTCTCTGCTTTACATTGTGTATAAGCTTGCTTCCCTTCTTGAGTTTCATGTATACCAATCTTCTTCTTCCTTTTTTGTCGTTTCACCCAGGGGAGGTTTGACATTGATGAGCCTTCTCCATCTCTCTCTGTTTTGAGCTTTTCATGTATACAAATATGACTACAAAATTTTAAAGAGGGTAATAGATTATAAGTACAATGACTTTTTACATCCAGCCCTCAAAAAGAGAAAAAAGTATAAACACCAAAGCAAAGCAATATGTGGAAAGAAAAAATACATGGAAAGGAAAAGAGTAAAGGAAACGAAAAAAGAGAAAATACACCAAGAATATAAAAATACACCAAGAACAAGAAGGTAGTAATGCCGTCACTATTGTCAAGGCCAATGTAGTAGTATTAGTAGTAGAGATGATGATGTTCTATGCGGCGCTGGTGATGACAATGGCAGTGCCATTGATGATGGTGATAATAAAAATGACAGCAATGAAGATGATAAGAGATAGTGGAGAGAGAGAGAGACAGACAGATAACAGAGAGACAGACAGAGACGAGGGAGAGTTTCCAGGTACAGGATTACATAATTATGTAGAAATAGCTCCAGTGCAAAATCAAGTATAAAAAAAAATTGGTAGGAAAGTACACGCAACAAATGCTCTCTACAAATGTCGCACAATTGGCTTTGTATCAGATCAGCTGTGGTGAGAAATATGGGAAGTAATGCACTTGTGTTTGTTGTGTATGCTGTTTTTCCTTTTCTGTGTGTGATGCAAGAATGAGTGAGAGTAAGAGTGCTGCAAGAGTTAGTGATATTCATGTATTTATTGTAAATATATGATGAGAGGGTTTTCAGTGTCAACTTTGACAAGGACATATGTGAAGTGTTAACTTATGAAATGCAAATTTAAGCAAGGAAGGCTGAATGTGTGGAATGTATTTTAAGTCTAGATTTAGCATTAGTGTGACTAGTAGTATACAGTACTCATGGGATATGTGCCATGTATAAATATATATGAAAATAGTAACATTGCAAAGATATGGTACTAGTATGATTTGCCATTTTCATCCACCTCAGTATGTACAATATACCCGTAATGGGTGAAATTCTCTGTCTGATAGAGGTAAGCTTGGTTTTCTCTCCATGCTCAGATCAGTGCCTGCTGCCTCAAGAGCTGCACAGAGCTCTGCCACCCCAGGACCGGCAGTGGATTGCGCAAGCTCTTTTCCGCCAGGGACCACGGGGCCAGCCGCAGTTGGATGTGCAGAAGCTGGATCGGATGTGGTGGCATCCTCCTGGTGCACCAGCGCCTCATCACAACATGCCACAGCCTGATCCCTACTTTTCTCACCGACTGTGCCTGTGGTTCCCCCGGAAAATGTGGAGCTGTCACTTGGTCTGTCCGCATGTCAACTGCCACGGTTACAGTTTGACGTCGGCAGGGATCTATGGAAAGACAGTGAGACAGGTATGCTACACATAATTATTATGATATATGCCCCTGTGTTGTGACTTGTGTTGCCTATTGAGTATTGTAATATGTGACATTCCATTTTGAAATGAGTTGCTTGTCACCTCCAGCCTTTTCCCACTAGAGCCAAAATATGCAGTAGGGTTGTTAGGTTCAGATTTTGGATAAAATGATATTTCTGAACTGGAAAACATCAATAAAATAATGATGTCTAGTTTCTTTCCTTACCAATATCGCATTTTAAAACACATACCCACTTCAGAAGATGAGCGGTTTTGATGAATAAGACTCAGAGACTTTTCGTAACCTGTATCCCCTCGAGATTTACAATAGACCTGCTGAGTGACGGCTGAAAACTTTATCCAGTGCTCATAATAGGGAAGCAATTGTAAACAAAACATTGCTGGGGGTGGGGGGGATTTCATTCATCTCATTGGCCCAAGAGAGCATGTGAACCAACGAAGAGATACCTGTAACAAAAATGGCGTCATCCACTTCAAAAGAACAATCAATAGTAATACCTCAAAATTCTGCTAGTTCTGCCTATATTCTGGATGGATAGACCCCAGAATGGCTTTAGGAATGAAGTGAGGACTCTGTTACAACCGATTGCAGTCAATGATCACAAATAACTGATGTGACTGAATTGAACATGGAAACAGATTGCTGGTTCTTTGTGAACAGAAAACTTACAGTGCTTCTGATTCATGAAGATAATATTAATAACAAATTATATATTTTGCCAGTATGCTTCATCTCGGCATCATTGAGGCAGTCAAACTGAATACCGAAGTTCTCAGACAGCAAAAAAGTGCGGTGTTTTGACTGCAAATGCCAGGTGCTAAAAGTAAAACAGGCTGAAAAACAAATGAAAACTGATTCTGGTGAAGGAGTTTAGTGAAATACAGTACACTTGAAAAGAGCTTGCATTACAGGTTTCATCAGATGAACTATGGGCAGAAACTGAATAAGGCAGATTGCATTAAAGGTGAGAAATTATGTTTATGGTTTGTGTGTGTGTGTGATATTTTGTGTGTGTGATATTTCATGTGTGTGTGTGTGTGCATGCATGCACATGTTGAATTTCATGTATGTTGGGGGTAGTGTGTGCGTGCATGTGCGCGCATGCTGAATTCCATGTATGATGTATGTCGGAGTAGGGGTGTGTGTGTGTGTGTGTGTGTGTGTGTGTGTGTGTGGTGTGTGTGAATCAGATCACTGCCTTCAGGTTTTCAATTTAAAATTTGTAATACTTTTTAAAAAATTTGAATCTGGAATTTTTTTTTTTAAGATGGAGAGGAAGGGGATTCAGAGTAAATGATTATGCACCCACTGTACATTGTGTGTGTGTGCGTGTTCTGCCCTTTCTTTTCCAGGGGTGAAAGGCAACATCTTATTTTTCATATTAATGGGATTGCCTAGCAGCACTAGTAAACTTACCTTTTTGAAACCTCGTCAAAACAGCGGAAGCACAGCAGAGCAAGAAATCTTCATGATTATAATACAATATGCAGAGAAGCATAAATTTACATTTATCTTTGTGTGGGAAATATATTTTAGGCATAAACAGGGAAAATATCAGCAAATATTAAGTTCTCTGTTTTTGTTTTGAATTGTTTGTATTTTTTGTTCTCCTTGGTGCTGATTTCAGTTTTTATTTATCCTTTAATCGAATAAGCTTAGATGTTAATTGGAAAATGGCAGTGAATAGTAAAAGCTTCTGATTTGAATCTTAGTGGCAAAGAGTCTGCTGCAGTGCTTATAAATTTATAATTAGTTAAAAAAGTAAAGTGTTGATATCGGTTTCAAGGTTTTCTTAATTAAACCATAGACCTAGAGTACCAGCAACACATCTCACACTGACTCTGTGTCACATTCATGTACACACACACACACACACACACACACACACACACACACACACACACACACAACACACACACACACACATAAACACAGAGTGATATATATATATATATATATTCAATATACACATGTATACATGTGAAATATATTAAGAATATGCCTCAAATGCACTTTGGATTTTCACCATCTTTCTCTTGTTTCATGTCAGACAGTACTTGTTCATCATCTTAACTGGGTTTTTATTTTATTTTATAACAAACCTTTGATTTTGGTATTTATATTGTTTTTATTGTGTTTCAGCATCAGCCACAACAAGTTGACTGTACTGACCAAACATTATCATGAAAACGGAATGATTTCAAGGGTCAAGAAGGGAAGAAAGTTTAACACCAAAGCCCTGATACCAGAAGACGGAGACTTATGTTGTCTATAATAAATAATGTTGCATGTCAGTATGTGTGTGTTATTTAGTGGGTGTGGGACACACTGTGTGATGAAGTATTTTTTGCAAAATTGTGTGTGTGTCAAGTCAAAATGATCTTTATTGAGGGTAAAAGATTTGAGTTTATATAGCTTTTTTTCGTCTTGCCCTCACACACACAAAAAAAAATCAAGAAAATTGACATATAAAAGCAATCAAAATACAATGTTCACACATGTTGACGACAAAAAGCTATGGAGATTTCTTTAAAAAAAATATAAATCCAGACTAACAAAACATGATAAAGCAAATCAAGACAGTATAACATTAGCTAAGCAATACAGAGAACTGAATTTCCAGATGAAACTTTCAAAAACAGATGTTTTATGTAGAACTAAGGAACTGATTGTTCTTAAGAAAGATTATAATGACATTAATTTCCTCATATTACTTGGCAAAGTGTATATTAGTATATATTAAAAAAATGGAGTCAGTAATTCCTCATAACATGATTTTTGAAAAAGAATTGGAAATTAGAAGTTCACAAAAAAATGTATTTAGCTTTGACAAGCCCTTCACCTAAAACGAAAACATTGCAAACAGGTGCATACACACATACATATGATCACACCCATGAACCAATGCTCACACATTTGATGTGAATGTGAATATGGTTGACTGGTGGATTGTGTGTGTGAGGGGGGGGGGGGGGGGGTCTGCTTGGTTGAGGGGTACAGTTTTTGTTTTTCCTTTTTTGTTTTATTGCTTTTGTTTTGTTGTTTTGGTTTTTCTTTTGAGTTTGATTTTTGCTTCTGGTTTTTTCTTTCTTTTTGCAGGATATTGACACTTTGTATCTGAGACTTTTTGGGGGTTTATTTTTGTTGACTTGAGTTTTTTCTTTATTTTTTGGTGGTTTTTCTTTTTGTTTCTGCTTTTTTCCATCGTTTTCTCAGCCTATGAAACATGACATGTAAATCTCCCAAGAAAAACAAAAATAATGGAAAGGAAAAAAGCAAAAAAGCTCAAGTCATACAGACAAATGAAGAAAATGTGTGTGTTGTATTGTATTGTATTTTTTATACCACTTTAAGAGAGAGTGTGTGTGTGTGAAGTCAAATCAAAGTAATATATTCACTGCCAAAATAATCAAGTTTATCATTGCTCTCTCTCTCTCTCTCTCTCACGCACGCACACACACACACGCACACACACACACACACACACACAAAATGTTGTGAGCAAAACTGCTTCAGAAAGTCCAACTATTATAAATCATATCAAAATAAAACATTAAAAGATAAAAACAAGAACAACAGTATCAGTTAACTTGTGAGACAAGACAAGATGAACGACTTACCTGGAGATAAGAAAAAAGTAAACATCAGTTGAATGGACAGCTAAACATGGCACACACATACATGCACATTCATCAGATAAACGGACATAATTATGAATTATAGGTAACAGAATTACAGATAGTGAAAATATTTTGCAAAACATGACATAACAGCTAAATATTTAATTCTAGAAAAATGAAAAATGGTGTACACTCTTCCACTGTGTGTGTGTGTGTATGTGAATTTGTGTCTCTGTTTCAGATTGTGTGTTTGTTCACTGTGTGTTTGTGTGTGGTGTACCAGTGTGTGCACATGTTCTACGTGTTTTATACAGATGTAAGTTAGTGTTATACAAAGCTGTGGCTAAAGAATTACAGTGTAAGGATTATGTGTTTTCAAAGTCTAAAATTGGCTGAGGAAAGAGAACAGTGTTTTGTACATGTTCATATTATGTTAAAACTTTGGAATAGTTTTCATTGTCTACAATACTGCCTCATTTACTGTGAAAATTTTATAGAAAATATTGCCCTGAAACCTTGCATGTAGATGCAAAAGTGGCTTCTAAGAACAATGCAATCATTTAAAAATGTATGGTCCATGAAGTATTTAATTTTAAGCCAGGTTAAATTTGGCAATGTAAATTTGTTGATTTTAAGCAAAATCCATATTGGTGTTGTCCACACTTATGTAAATTCACACTTTCAAATTTGTATCCATGGCACCTTTCTATTCATGTCCTTTGGCTTTGTAATAATTTTAGCTTCAACACTCCATACTTTAGCTAATTGCAGATAAGGTGGAGATGTACCTGTTTTTCACAAAGTAAATATGTATTTTAAAAAATCACTTAAATGTTCATGATATTAACTGCTGAAACTTAGTATTCTAACTTTGAATAATGTGTTCTCTTTCCGTGTAAAATTCATTAGAAAATCTGTTGTGGAACCTGAGATACAATAATCAGCCAAAATGCATAACGAGGCCCTGGATGGTCCCTCGTTAAAATATATCTTGTATTTGAGACAATCCACATATGACCACAAAAATGTGTAAGCATGTATTCTGTTATGTACTCAATCAGCATGCAAAGTTTCATAAAGTTCGAACATCAGTTGCTAAGGAAAATCTAACATTGAAATTGTGATTCAGTTTTCCTTCATTTTCTCAAAATGGCCACTTAGAGGCATACCACATTCTAAACCCCATATATCAGAAACTTAACATCCGATTTGAATGGAGTTTTTACCAGTAGAAAGAGCATTCAAAGTACATTCTGAATCTCATAAAACATTAAAAAAAAGCTGGATCGTGAGAAAAGACTCATTATGTACTGGAAGGTCACATTATTATAGTTTGTTGTGAAGAGTGTGCTTTATACTTGCAAGAAAGTGTAGATGAAAGTACAGGCGGTAAAGAGGCATTCTTTTGTGTGACAGGTCCTGGACATCGAGAGTTTTTATCTGTTGATGGGGGAGTGTCTGGAGTGCCGACGCTGCGGCAGAAAGGTGCTCAGCTGGAACGAGTCTGTGCTGTCGCAGCTCGACCTGGGACACCGTCGCCTCTTTCCGGCCATCCTGACATACCGGTATGCAGCCGACAAGCGGGTAATACGATTACTCCGCCAAAGAGGGCTGGGTAATGGACCTAAGCAGATCTGGAGAGGACTCAGGGAGCAACACAGTGAGGCCTGGCTGGAGTCATCAGCCTTATACATGACTGATGTGAAGGCTTTTGTAGACGCCAGCTCTCAAGGCCTCATCAGTCCTGTGCAGCCTGAGTCCCCCCCAAACCAGCTGCGACGCCTGCCCAGTTTCTCGTGGCTGCAGACGCTGTATGTTCGGGATGTGCTGCAGCGTCTGGACGACATCCGGGCCTCTGTCACGTCCACCTTTGGCAGCATTTTGAAAATGGATTCCACCAAGAAGGTAATTGTGTTTGTGGAATTGTTCATATGACACACTTGCGTGACATTGCCATTGTTTGGGGGTTTTTTGGTTGTGTTCTTGTTTTTGTTTGTTAGGGGGTGGGTTTTTTTGGCTTCCTCATCTTTAGTGACTTTCCTCTCCTGCTGTTCCCAGGTTCTCATTTCAGTCCCGCCGCCACAGCCATACTCTGATTTGTTATGTCACACCTTTAGGGTCAGAAGTCCTTGGGGAGCCTGTCAATGACAGGCTGCTGTTTGGCCACCAGTCAGAGGGGCCATGCACTGCTGCTGGGTCACTTAGGTGGTGTCCAGTCGTGCTTGCTCTTAGCTAACATATGAATATGCACGAAACCGTCGACTAAGCCCCCTTCATGACGACATAGCCAGGAAGGAACCCAACACACTAATCACTGTGGCTGGTCTATGTTCTATTAATACTATACAGTCCCATACTTGTATGTATGTTGACATTATGTACATGGATATTGGCCAAAAAGGTGGTAACATTCTGCTGTTTATGTTCATCTTGCAGATTGTGAAGAAGATGGCCAGTCGTGCTCAACACACTGCCTCGTGGCACACCATCGTGGGCAACGAGCATGGACAGGTGCTCATGAGTGTGGTGACGGCCCAGGAAGGGCGGGGACTTCAGGCCATGATAGACGGACTGGTCAGGAGGTACTCTGAAGCGGGGGAGCAGCCTCCTGAAGTGCTCTATGTCGATCGGGATTGCTGCAGCAACATCCCAGGAAGGAAAGGCAAAACGAGCAAAATGTTTGCAGCTTGGCCTTCCCTGCACGTCCGGTTAGACATATGGCACTTCATGAGGTGCCTTGCTTCAGGAGTGACCACCGAGTCTCACCCCCTGTACGCTCCCTTCATGAGCGCCTTGTCGCTGGCCATCTTCGAGTGGGACCGAGATGACCTGGACGCTCTCAAAGCTGCCAAGAGGTATGCTGTTGTTAGTTGCATTACTTGATGATCATATGGTGTCTATGGCATTGATAAGTAGAGGTGAAGAACTGGTGTTGCCCAGCAGGACTTGACGTGAGGAGACCTGTGCTTGGTTAAGGCTTTATCCTTTTTGGTTTCATTTTTTAATAGATTAAAAAAAATCATTTTGTTGTAACAAGTACATACATGCATGACAAGCATTATCAATAACAATAAATGTTAACCATTTGCATTTGCATGTTCATGAATGCACATAAATATTGTATATAATGGAAATAGGTAGCGTGTATGCATGCATTCATGCATGAATATATGTATGTATACATACATATATACTTGTATGTATACATACATACATACATATATACACATGGGCATTTTCTTTATTGCATCATTACCATGCCATCTGAAGGATATTGCAAGTCTTTGTCAGTTGCCTTTTCTCCCTCCCCCCTTACACAAAGGCTTTTTACACCCCCCAAAGCTGTATGTCTCCCGATGGTTTATCCATCCTTTATGTGACTAGAAATAATGATTTGTAGTGACTCCATTCTATTCCAAAGTTCATGAAGTTATTTGCAATTCTTGCATTATACTGCTCGGTTTTAATTCTATTATGTAGCTGTGCCTGAAAAACAGAAAGTGTTGGTACTTTATCAATTTTGCATCTGTAAATTTGCAAGCAACATTATCAAATCAAAGGTCTTACCTGTTTTTATGTATCGATCTACTCCCAAAATGACTAAGTTATGGGAAAATGTTATGTTACAGGCATTTGTGCATCGTTCTTTACATACATTTTCTAAGCTTGTCCAGAAAACTCTAATATATTTACAAACCCATAAGAAGTATTCTATTGAGTCTCTGGCCCTATTACACAAAGTACAGAATGTTGTATTTACTAAACCCATAGCATTCATCACTACATTTGTGGCAGTGATGTGAATTATCCTTATCTGCAGCCGTTTTAGTTTTGTATCTCTGAGTTTGTGTGTTTTTGCAAAAATATCTTTCCAGTGAAAATTTTTATGTAGTTTTTCTACTTTTTTTGCAACAGTTTGGAAGTTGTTTGTCTGATACCAAATATTCATCATACTTTTTTTGCCTCCTTACAGACACAGTCAAAGATCCACAGTACTGAAGGCTTTATCTCTTTTTTTTTGGTGGGTTTTGTTTTTGTTTTTTTGTTGGTTTTTTGTTTTCTGCATTCCTTTCCCAGTTCCTCTTGCGAAAGCTTTGGTGTGGACAGACCAATGACATGGACTCTCGTCCAAGTTACTTTCCACAGTAATGTCACTCAGAAGACTTCACTTGTGCCACAGAGAGTAAATTATAAGATCAGTACCCTCTGTTACAAATGTCTCCACAAAACTGCACCCTCCTACCTCTGTGAATGTCTTAACCTGTACACTCCTTCACATTCCCTCCACTCTACTGCAGATACCTTGTGCCTACGAATACCTAGATTCAACCAATCCACTGTTGGCCGCCGCTCTTTCTCTATTTCGGGTCCATCGACCTGGAATGAGCTCCCTCTCTCTCTTCGCCAGAAACCTAGTTATGACACTTTTAAATCCAGCCTCAAGACATATTTATTTCAAACCTAAGATTTCCCCCCTCCTGTTTCATTATCAGAACTATCCCACCCTTCACTAACTCATGTCCTATCACTCTGCTAAAGTATAGGACCTAAGTGAGTGTGTATGTGTGCTTTTGTAAAATATTTGACTATTGAAATTTTATTTCATAGATTTTGTCTGCAGCGCACTATGTTTGTAAATATCTGTTTGTTTAAACTATTGATCATTTATCATTGATTGCATGACTGTGTAAGATTAGGTTGAATGCATGCGCTTTGGTTTGTCTTTTCAAGATATAGCGCTGTATAAGTTCCATGTATTATTATTATTATTATTATTACTTCACTTCACTTCTCGTGTCTTCAGGTCACAGATGCAGGAGCAGGGTGTTGCTGCGCCAAGCGACCGAGATGTGTTGGCACACGTCACCAAGCAAGAGCTGGCCTTGCACTGCAGGCGCGCAACACGGGGTGTGGCGGAAACCACTCAGCTGCTGGAGCAGCTTCTGCGCTTACATACGCAGCCCCGTGCCACCGACATTTGTTGTCTGCCTCTCCTGGACGCCTCTCGGATGTGGCAGATCTGGGAGGAGCAGAGGAGGCACGTGTCCTGCATACAGGACCCTGAGGGCGTGCTCCTCTACCAGGAGACGGCACCACGGACGAAAGGGGGACACGTCCTCAAGTCGTACCGGTGCGCACGGGGATCAACGTCCCTGGAATCGTTCCACCTACATCTAAGTAGGTTTATTCCAGGTAAGCAGCGCTCCGTGCCATTGTCTGTACACGAGAATGCTTAGAGTTTGCTACTTAGATAATGCAGTATGACAGTGTAGTGCTTATGTGTTCCTACTTGTTTTTCTGTTTTGGTTTTTTTCTTTTGTTTGGTTGGGTATTTTGCTGCGGCATCTTCTGTGACGTTCCTGTCCTGCTGTACCACACTGCTCTGTTCAATCTCACTCCCCCCCCCAGCCATACACAGAATATCTCGCATCCTCAGGGTGCCTGTAAGTGTCAGGCCACTGTTTGGCTATGAGCTGGAGGGGCCCTGCACTGCTCTAGGTCACTTTTGGTGGTGTCTAGTGATGCCTGTTCCACAGGGTACAAATCTAGCATAACTCAGTTATGGGTCTACCAATAAGCTCACCCCTTCTTTTTATGAAGCCCAACTGCAGTCGGTTCCTGCTATAATTAGCACTAGCTGGCTCCAGCTGGGCTGGGATGGGATGGAATGGACAGTAGCTGAAAGTGGGTGAAACTGACAGCTGTGGTTCTGAGCTAACATGTGCAGGACACCACCCACTAAGCCTCATGACGGTATTAGCTCAGTCGCCAAGCCAGACTGGAGACATACTGTCATGCTATCAGTCGCACGCATTTTTACACATATACTCGCAGCAACCTCCAGCACACACATGCTATCTCAACTAGAGGCCACACAATCTTAAGTTCCCTCTCCCTCTACAAAGAGATGTATTTACTATAATTTTGATCGATTAATTTCATACGAAAAAGCACAATTCAGTGTATCACATCAATATCATATGTTCAAGGATGGGGGATAACTTCACCATTGTTCAATAATCCATTCAGAAGATAATCAAGGAATTTTTCTCAAGTTTATAACAGCCTCCTGTATCCTTTTGAGGCGTAACCACCAAAACACTCGTGCACAAATAAAACTGTTCAAAGTTATGCAATTCTTTCTTCTTTCTGAATGGGTCACCCTCTGCTACTGTAGACGATTCAAGATTCTTCAAGTTACTTCTGGGTCAAAGTTTATTCGCGTTAAGGTATTCATCTCGAAGTGAAATGGATCGTAATTGTGTGACAAGACAACAGGACCATGTAAGTAAAAGAATTGAATTAATTTTATATTCGATTTTGGTACTCGCCCAGTATTTCCGATGAGTGTCCCTTCCTTTAAGGTCACCGTATCGTTTTGTTAGTTACACTTTCCTTCACAATCATCTCTTATTTCCATCCATAGTTTTTACCTTCTTTTACCACTTCCTTTTATTTATTTTTCTTTTGGTTTTCTTTATTTTCTTTTTTCACTTGTTATTTCTTTCCTTAGTTTCCATCATAAGTTTAACTTTGACAAGTTCAAGTTTCAGTACAAAATTGTAACTTATTACCTCTCCATCCCAACAGCCTAGCTGAATGCAGTTCTGAGGTTCCAGACCTGCCCTGGCCAAAGGCAAAAGTGATGTTTTTATTTTGACTTTACAGTGTTAACTATGGTGAGAACTATTTATTTCTTCTAGCCAGTCACTACCAAGTAGTGATGAGAGGATACAGGCCATCCTATCTAGTGAGTTACAATCACATCTGGGACCCTACTACATAATTAGGGAAAAGGCCCCAACCTTCACTTAGAAAAAAACCTTGTAGTAACAATAATAAATATGCGCATGACCCCTACATCCACACATGTGCGTAATTCAACATTTGTACACCTGACACATCCACTCAAAGCAAGATTTTGTGTAAGTGACAATTTTTGCCCACCGTGAAGCTAGCCACATTCCAACTTCAGGGAAGTATTAAAATCATTGCCATTTCTTATTCATGACTGTGTCTTTGACAGGGACCACTCTAAGAGACTGGCAGTACCAGGTATACCTCCTAGATGGCCTCCTGCGGTGGAACCAGGACAGAGCCCAGGTTGTTGCTGCCACAGGGGTTCACAGGGAACCTCTTGCCAGCAGCAGTCTGCTGGCACATGCAGTGAACAAACTGTCCATGGAGGTATTCCACCAACCAGTCTTCAGTGGCCTGGGCAAGCCTGCCAGATACACTGGTTAGTGTTCACGTGTTCTTGTGTGCTGCTGTGTGAGAAGTCAGTTGTTGCCTGTATGCTGTTGCATGCTGCATTTGTAATTGCATTTCTGTTATCTGTAGTGTTCAGTGCTATTGACTGTGATGATGGGTTCCTTCCTGTGATTCTGCACAGATTTGTCCTGCATTGCCTCTCAGTTGTATCCCACAGTCTGCTGTGGCTGAGCTGCTAGCTGTTGGCTATGATGATGATGATGTGATGTACGTGGTGTGTGTTGCTGTCAGGAGAGCTGATTGGCATGGAATACCTCTACAACCAACCCGCAGGCTGTGACCTGTACAAAGTGTCACAGTCTGAAGAGAAAGAAGGAGAAGAGGAGGCAGATGCTGACAGTCCCTTGCTGGAAGATGAGGGGGTTCAGGAGGAGGACCTCGTTGACTGGACCCTGCCCTGTCCATATCAAGTCTGGGATGAAGAAGTTGTCCAGCCTAGGCACTTGGACACTCTCCCCACCCAGTGTAAGTTGGTATTTATGTTGCCCACTTTCTGCAGGTAGGGCTTTTTTGTTCTTGACTTTGGTCGTTTTTTAAAAATAGTTTTTTTGGGGTTGACATTTGATTTCTATGACATGGCAGATTGGTTGGTCAATGAAGTGTACATGTGAACTGAGTGGCACTGTCATCAGGTGTGCTTGTAAAGAGGGAACGAAGGTAGTGAAGAAGGGTACTGGTTTACCACACCAAGTCCTCAGAAAGGGAACCCCTTTCAGTTTTGCGTTCTGTCCACTCTTTCTCTTTTATTGCAGTCTTGCCTGGTGCAGTGCGTCCTCAACAGGATCAGTCTGTAGATGCCCAACTGCCTCCTGCACAGGTCAGGGGTGAAACGGTTACAACCACTGCCACCGCCACTGTCACTGCCACCGCCCCTGCTACCACCTCTGCCACTGCCAGTGCCACTGTCGCTGCCACCACTACTGAGCCATCTCATTCAGTGGACATTGCTGAAATGGCCCTGTCGTCTGCTGCTGAGGAAGATGTAAGTGTCATTTTTGAGAGTGAGTGAGTGCACATGGTTGATGACTTGGTTCTTCTGTTTTCAAAGACTTTCTCTCTCCCCCGTTGACACTGTCCTTTCCTTTCCTGGTCTGACAGGGAGAGGTGGGCCCAGACAGTGTCCCAGGCCACAGTGCTGTCATCCAGCTGGCAGCCTACTTGGTGACCCTCCGGGACAACTGGGCCATCACAGAGCAACAGGCCGCTGACATAGTCGCTTTACGTCAAAAGTGAAGTGACTGTGATCGGCAGCCCACAGTCTTCCCGCCTCGCTGCAAGGGCCGCTTCAGGAGAAGCAAGTCGGCAACAGCTCCCGGCATTGACAGAAGAGGCAAGCGGTAGGTATCACAGTTCCAGCTCCTGTCGTTCTTTTCTTCCTTGTCATACGTTGTCCTCGTTGCTCTGATACCACTTTTTCACCTTCCAGCTGATGTAGGCCACTTTCATGCAGTCATTGTTGCAGTACTGTCGTAGGCTCATTTCATTACTGCTACTGTTCAAGGGCAGGACAGCCTAGTGGTTGTTAATGTGTTGAGCTTGCGAGCAGATTGGATAGTCTGGGTTTGTGCCTCCACTGAAACATCGGTACTGACTCTACTTCCCTTAGTGTACTTCGGATTGCTCTGTAAAGCAATATCCTGTGTGCAAGTGCATACAGAACATCTGCACACACGTCAGCTCCCGATCTGCCTTTACTAAGACTAGGCTGTTGCATGGCAGTAGGAACGGATGCCAGAATTACAAAGAGACATTTAACACTGCTGTCATCCTTGACATCATCCCCTAAGTTGGAATGCAGCTATCTTTGATTCCATGCTGGGGAAAAACACAACCAAAATGTCACCATTGGTGTAGCCTGGGAACAACAACAACAATTTCCTGTTGTTGTTGATGTTACTGTGGCATGCTGCTTAGTCCTGTCAAACATTTCCTGTTGTTGTTGATGTTACTGTGGCATGCTGCTTTGTCCTGTCAAACATTTCCTGTTGTTGTTGATGTTACTGTGGCATGCTGCTTTGTCCTGTCACGGACTTGTTGTACAGAAGTTTCCTTGGCTTCAGGCGAGGGCGTGCCAAGTCACCGGGTGTGAACTGGATCTCCGAGGCAATGGCGCGGATGCTGCTTGATATTTTCCCAGGCGGCACGTCCACCGCAGGCCACAGACGAGACCGGTTCAAGCTTGTGGAAGAGGCCTTCAACCGGGTGCAGGCCTGTGTCTGCGGAAACCCAACCGTCCGCACACACACTGGCCTGCAGCTGCCCATCGTCAGTGTTGCGACATTGCGTTCTTGGTGAGTCACATGTACGTTGTTGACTGATGTCAGTTGATAACATTGCTCCTTTTCATCTCAGGACATGGATTACAACGCTTCTACCCTCTGTATTCGTGACAACATTTTCCCATCAGCCTATCATTTCTTCCCTTCTGTCTGTTCTCCCTTTCTAATCTTTTTCAGAACTACAAAACTGACAGTACTTCTGTCCCTTTTTTTTCTCTACTCTCTCTCTAGTTGACGGGGGCATGTGAAGGGAGTGTATTGTTCATTTTGTTTATTAACCACACTTATTCAAGTCCTGACAGGATCTCCATGACATTTCAGTGCTGCTCTCCGCAGGAAAGTGCATCTGCACAGGAGCACAACCACATGTTTAGTGCTATCTGTACAGACACTATGTTTAGTTTCCATGGAGGCTTTTTTGTACACATTTTGCCGCAGGAAAGACCCTGCTTGCCAGGGGTCTTTCCTATGTGTTAATGCATGTTCAGAGACAGGAACCACTGTTAGTACATCTATGACAAGATCACAACCCATGACCACTCAGCAGTAGGCACAAGTTTGGCAGCAATGGGAGGAACCTCACATAGTGTACATGTTTGCCCAATCACGAGGCGTTTTTTTTGTACACAATTTTTGGGCCCGGGAAACGGACCCTGCTGTTGCCATGGGGTCTTTCCCATGTGGTAAATGCATGTTGCTGGAGACAGGACACAGGAG
>CM054156.1:27663589-27671089 GCA_028751875.1 Rapana venosa
AAGCCCTGAACACCCCCAAAAAACAAGATCAGACTAGGACTTGGGAACGTGAGGACGTGTTGAGGGGCAAGTGGCCGGTAACTTAGAGGGGAAAGATTAAACCCCCAGTCCTAGGAGTAGCGAGAGTAGATGGACTGGATTGGGAGAGTAGAACCACCACGGAGAAACCCCGTCCTTATTGGAGAGTGACGACCAGCCCCGAGGGAGTTGCCATCCCCTAAAGAAAGGCGTTGAGCGATCCCTTTTGGGGTGGGCCCTAAAAGCAGATAATGAGTGCGAGACTAAAGGGAAGACCATCAACCCCCTATCCAGTGTACGCACCAAACCCAAAAAGCAGCGATGGAGCAAGTGACTTTTACCCCCCAGCTGCAGAAGAGACAGAAAAAACCCCCACCCCATGACCTTCTCATATGGGGACCAAAATGCCAAGGTCGGAAGTGAAAACACCGCTAGAGAGGTATGGAAAACGGGTTTGGGGAACAGAAATGACAACGGGGAAGACTTGTGGAGTTCTGCCCCCAAATAAAAACTTAGTGGGGGGGGGGCCCTATTCACCCCCGGGAATCCAAAGCTGACTTGGGCGTCCCCAAATGGGGAGTATGAACCAGTTTTGCCCCATCTGATGATCAAGGGTAAGGGGACGATCTCCCCGGGTGTGAAAACCCAAGCGAAGTGCGGATGTCGGGAGCGATCAACCTGGTGACAGACACATCCAGATGAAAGAAGAAGAACACAAGACCAACCACTAAAAGCGCGTTTTGATCCCCGGGGATTGGAGACACAAAGGAAGTCGATTCGTCAACGATTGAGGAAAAGATTACATCCCGCAGAACGAAGAAAGCAGACATAGATACGAATGGAAGCAGATCTGTAAACGTACACTGGAGGCAAAGGACAACATGGCCATCAAAGAAGAAGACAACAATGATGGATCCCAAAAAGGACCCCCAAAGCCATCAAAAAAAGAAAAGAGCCAAAAAGGCTTCTGCAAGTAAAATCTCCCGGTCGAGAGGGCAGGAAGAGTTGTACAGAGGGCACCGGAAAGTGAAGGACTCGCACCCCCGTGACAAGAGAGAAGCCCGGACCCCTGGCAGCTGAGGCGGGGGCGGGGGCCCAAGGAGACAAGGGAGAGTCTAAAAAAACACCCAAAAAAGTTGCAACAAATTAAGAGGAGCGTGGGGGCAATCAGGGCAGACAAGGGAAAAATTTACCCCCAGAAAGGGCAAGAAGATAAGATGGGTGAACACTCCAGGAAGTTCTCAACACCACCACTGACGAGACAGCCGACATCCCAGAAGCTACAAAGACTTATGCAACATTGCCGTCACTCCAAACACAGGAGGAGATAGTGGTGCATCAAGCCCCTCACGAACGGCAAGTCACCAGGCCGGACAAACTTGATGCCGAACTGTTCAAGGCAGATTCTGAACTAGCAGTGACATACAGCAACCACTGTTCACTGTTGCATGGGAAGATCGAGAAAGTCTGATGATTGGACCAAGGGAGTGATAGTCAAAAATCCCCAAGAAAGGAACCCTGAGCCGACTCGCAACGATGGAGGGGATCACTCTTTTGTCTGTGCCAAGCAAGTACTGGCCCAAGGTATATCAGAAAGAATATCAGACGTGTGGACGATGCTTTGAGGAAGGAACCAGCAGGGTTCAGGAATGCAACGAGGATGTATAGACCAGATTTTCTACGCTCGAAACGATCATCGAAACAGTGCACAGAGTGGCAAAGACAACTGTATGTGACCTTTGTGGAACTTCGAAAAGCATTTGACAGCATTACACAGAGACAGCCTTGGAGTATCCTTCCGCCATATGGATCCCATCGAACTGGTACACGTATCAAAAGCTTCTATGACAACTTCAGATGCTCAGTTGGGCCATAGCACACTGGTCTTCGAAGTCAAGGGACGGAATTAAGACAAGATGTGTGATGTCAGATGTTCTCTTCAATCTGGCCATTGATTGGGTGATGAGGAAGACGACAGAAGACCCAGCGGGATTCGCTGGAGCCGTTCTCTAACACTAGGACGACTTGACTTTGGCGGATGACCTGCGCTGCTTGTCCACACACAAACATATCCAGGAGACAAGACCCAGCGAACTCCAAACATGCGAACAGCAAGTGGGCGTCCGTATTGCACAGGAAAAACAGAGGACATGTCCTCAATGTGAAACACACCAACCCCTGTGAAAGTGAATGGAACGGACCTGCGCCAGACAGGACAAGTTCACATACCTTGGCTAGCAGCATCAAACCAGGAGGGCGGCACAAAGGTAGCCATTCCAAACAGACTGGGCCAGGCCAGGAATTGCTTAGGAGATGAAAATCTTGGAGATCAAATCAGTACCAGCACCAACACCAAGCTGAAGCTAAACCAGAGATGTGTTGTGTCTACGCTCCTGTACGGTTCTGAGTGCTGGAGATGACGAATTGGATTTACACCTTCGATCCTTCCACACCATATGCCTGCGAAGAATTCTCCGGATTTTGTGGCCAGAGAAGATTTCCTATGAAGACCTACTACGGAGATGCAGGCAAGAAGACCTGGAACCATTCAACACAGGAAGACGTGGATTGGAAGTGGATTGGGCACTTTTCCTCCGAGAGACCCACAGTCAGTCGCAAGAACAGCATTGCATGGACCCCCAGAAAGGAGAAGGAGAAAGAAGGATGACCAAAAGCAACGTGGAAAGAACTGTAGAAAGTGCTTGATGCCATGTCAGCACTCTTGGGGTTCAGTGACTAGGTTGGCCCAGAATAGGCAGGAGTTGGAAGCGCTTTGTTGCTGGCCTACACACCGTGGGTGTACTGGTTAATGCTGATGCTTGATACACACGGGGACTAGATGTAAAAAAACCCCACACAAGTGTTATTCCATTATCCTCGATATAAAAGAATAAATGAAATATTTTTTAAAACACACAAACACACACACACACTCACCACAGACACTTTACAACACACACACAATACACACACTATACAACACACACACTCACCAAACAAGACACACAATACACATCACACACAACACATACACACACACATACACGCCAACACACACACACACACACACACAAACTACACACACACAACACACACACATACAGTCTTTTCGGATGAGACTAAACGAGGCCGTGTGCGAACAAACACAGTCATCATTGCACACACTTAAATCGTGTTCCGCTTTTCCGTAAGAGTAGCCATTGCGTGGCTGGTGGGAACAGATGACAAATTTACACAACCGCAGTACACCACGGGGATGGATGGAAAAGAAATACACAAGTGCTTATTCCATTATCTCGATATAAACCATTTAAAATAAAAAAAAATTTTATTAAATTACACGGTCCAAACACACACACACACACCACCACGCACACACACACACAACAGTCTTTTGGATGAGATTATAAACCGAGGACCCGTGTGCGAACGCACGAGCAACATCTTGCGACAGTTAAATCTGTTCCGCTTTCGTTAAAGGTTGGCCATTGACGTACGTCGGTGGGTGGGATGCCAAACATTTACAAAACTGCATACACACGGGGGACGGATGCAAAAAAGCACATGAGTGCTTATTCCATTATCCTCCGATATAAAAGAATAAATAAATAAAATAAACGCGTGCGTGCGCGCGCGCACAACCACTCACACCACACACACACACACCCAGTGTACAACACACACAACACACCCACACACACCACACACAAACACAACCACACACCACACACACCAACAGCACAACAATTTACACACACACAACACAACACCACACACACACCCACACACACACACACACACCAAGGTCAAAAATCAAAAAGGACACCCCCGAATAAGGTAAAGCAAGGAAAGAAGAGATGACGCTGAGAATAGAAACAAGGGCAGCAAGTCTCTCCAACGAACCTCTCTCTTGATTGACAGTATCCATTTCTAGAAACCTGTCTTGAGCCCTGAATAAGCCACAAAGCAGCCACCACCTTCTTCTTCTTCATTTCTTTTTTCTTTTTTTAAAATTTTAAATCTCTCTCTCTCTCTCCCTCTCTCTCTCACGTGTGTGCAGGTGGGCCTATCGACAGTGAGCTAAAATACTAAAAAAAAGTTCTCTTTGTAGTCGTAACACAGTCGTCATAGTTGGCTGTCTCTGACTCGTTCGAGGACAACGAAGTAGAAGAATAACTGTCCTTTATTACTCTCTAGTCAAAAGTCCCCAACAATGGCTTTGAGGTTTTCTTTTCTTTCTTTTTTTTGTGTTTTTTGTTGTTGTTCCTTCTGGGTTTTTTTTCTTTTTAAAAAAAATTCTTGTCTGGGCTAGAGCTCCAAGGTTCACTAAATGGTGAGATTTTTTAGTATGTGACAGTTTTTAAAACCACCATTATAGGTAGACCGCATTCTGACTTCGGTGGTGGTATATGATTGTCTAAATACACGTCAGATGTCGTTCGGGTTTTTTGTTTGTTTTGTAAAAATATAATTTTGTCACCTGTTCCTACCATCCCACTATAGGCATAATCTTTCCGAAAAGCGGACAAGGCTTTTCACATGTGCGTCTGTGAGCGGTCTCTGTGGTCCTCACGCGGAAATTTTGGTTTATATAATGATAGTTTCTCGATGGACCTTTTGGGGGACGTGGGATTCATGATGTGTTAACCCTAGAGGAAAAACAAGGTGCCGTGGGCTCGCACTCGAACCGTCAGTTCATGAGCTCAACGCTCTAACCACTCTGGATCCCCCCCCCCCCCCTAACCCCCCCACCCCCCCCCCCTTCCCCCACCCCCCCCCCCCCCCCAGCCCCCCCCCTCCCCCACCGCGGCTTAGTGTTTCACTTCAAGAAGGACTTTTCCTATGGAGTTAACATCAGTGCCGACTCCACTCCCCCTACAATCCTTCGAGGATAATAATCCAGGGTCCTGGGTGAGAACCCCCCAGAAACATCTGCGCTCATTTTAAAAACTCGCTTTTCGAAAGAGTAGGGCATTGGTGCGGTGGAAGTGATTAACATTTACAAAAGTGCATCCCACAGGGGACTGGGGGTAAGAACAGCATATGAGTGCTTATTTCTATTATCACAAAATAAAGAAAGAATATATAAAGTGAATAAATAATTTACATCTGACGTAAGGATGTTCTTTTTTTTTTAATCAGTAACAACAACAACATAAAGCCAAAAACAAGTATTTTGTATTTCATGCAATACATCACTAGTGTGTGCAAAAGAATTATTTGGGTAGGCTTACAAGCACTTTGTTTCTCTTTTTTTTTAAATTATAAAGATTGAGCACTATGGAAAAAATTCATGTATAATGAAGACGATGACGATGATGATGGTGGGGATGATGGTTGTTGTTATTGTAGATGTTTGGTGCATGTCAAATGTCAAATACCATTGATTCAGGACAGTGAATTTGCAGTGTATTGTTATTGGGTTTTTAAACCTTTGTGATGAGTTCTTATTGTATTGTATTGGGTGTTCGTAATAATGTTTGTAGTTAAATATTATTAATGAAGTTGTGGGGAGGGGCATGTGTGTTTGTTACTAAAGAGATGGCTTGATGAAAAAAGCAAATGCATTGCTTATTCAATGCACCATCTGGAAATTAAAAAAATTGACTCTGACTTTTGACAGCGATCAGTGATTTGTGAAATCATGAACCCGTGGATTTACCAACGTAAAAAGTTAATCAACGATCTCCTAGGCCAGTTCCTGTGTAGATCTGAGAACGCCTGACTCGTCTTCGTCTTTACACACCCATGCCAAATTACAAAATATTTACATCAGTTGAAGATCCCATAATTCATGTTAGCGTTATTGGCCCAGGCCAAAAGCTGTGTCAGTTACTGATGTCAGCTAATTGCCAAGGCTTACACTAAAATGTTGCTATATTGTAAAATGTTGTGTTGAGATTGCCTTCAGCCATGACAAGCTCTTAACATAACAACCTGCACTCTCCTTTTACAGGAGATAAAAAAAAATCCTCTGAAGTCGGAGTATGGCTGCCTCTGCGGCGAGGTACTCAAAAAACAGTCACACACACAAACTTTTCATTCAGTGTGCAATTTCAATCTCACAGTGATTCTCAGGTGGGGTGAATGAGTGAGTCAGAGTGCACATTCTGGGTGACCTCCAGAGTGTTAAGCTGGGGAACGCACAACAACAACAACAACAACAACAACGTGTTAGCCTTACATGGTTCAACAATGGACGCTATAGCCGAGTGGTTAAGACCGTTTGACTTCAATCCCATGGATCCATGCAGGTTCCAGTCTCGGCAGCTGCCTCTGGGGTCTTTTAAGTCTTTCTGGGAAGTAGAAAGGCAGGAGAATGGACCAAGAAGGCAGAAGATATGTTTTTTATTTTATTCTTTTATATCGAGGATAATGGAATAAGCACTTATGTGCTTTTTTCCATCTAGTCCCCGTGTGTATGCGGTTTTGTAAATTCTATCATCTGTTCTCACCGGCACACAATGGCCTACTCTTACGAAAAGCGGAACAGGATTTTACGTGTGCGCAAGATAGACAAGGTGGAGGTGACGGGAAGGAAATCAGCAAGGCAGAAAAACAAAGAGAGGGATGGAAAAGAGGAGATTACTAGCACACACATTTTCCTGAAGGTGGGGATGCTTTTAAAAATAATTTTTTAAAAAGATATATACTGATAGGCCCCCGGCATCCCCACGGGGAAAGCGCAGACATGAGTTAGGAAAATCTTTAATGTGCATTTTTAAAAATCTTCTGTCTGTGTGTATATAGCAAAATTGACAAAACTGCATACACACGGGGCCTGGATGAAAAAAAAGCGCAGGAGTGCTTATTCCAGTATCCTTGAAATAAAAGAATAAGTAAAACAAAAACAAAACAAAAAATATATATATATACACCTGTGGAATTAAAGCACTGGCAGGTATACACGTTAAGTTGACCTGGGTGGTCATTATGTCAGCAGATTACAAGTACACACTGGATGAGAATTCAGCGTGCATGGCTCTTTTCAAGTACCTACCTTGGCACATAGGGGACGGGATAGCTCAGTGGTCGGAGCACTCGCTTTCCCCCAGCCAAGTTAAGCAGCGTCGAGCGTGGTTACCAGTTGGATGGGTGACCGTTTGCGCGCCTTGGCTTCAGTACAGTTCCCCCAGTTCACCCAGCTGTAAATGGGTACCTGCCCTCTTTAGGGTCAGGGAAGGTAAAGCAGCGAGGGAGAGGAGATGGGCGCCGCCCTCACTATGCTGGCCCTAGAGAAGTGAGGTCTCTGACGCCTCGCTCCCCTACGACCTTATAGGTTATGGGACTCCTTTACCTTTACCTTTTTTACCTTGGCACATAAGCAACCATACACCGACATCGAAAACTTTTCTTTTTCTTCAAAGGAAAGTAGATGTTGTAATACAAGTTTGTCATGGCTGAAGACAATCTTGACATACCATTTTACAACAAAACAGCATTTTCCTCTCGTTCACTTTTTTTTTTTACACTGTCAGATGT
>CM054156.1:27678589-27681089 GCA_028751875.1 Rapana venosa
CTCTCCTCTCTCTCTCCTTCTCTCTCTCTCTCTCTCTCTCTCTCTCTCTCTCTCTCTTCTCTCTGTGCACAGTTAAAACATTTTCTTCAAAAGCCTAAAACTTTGTTCCAAAAGAAAATCAGTATGTGGAAGAGTGATGTATTGGTTACCAAAAAACAAGGAGGATGTGTGGATGGACTCTCATTGGACCACTGTTGCCAGGTGGAAAATACATTATAATTATATAAATGTGCCTTCAGCAGCTCCTGGGCTTTATCACAGTTCTTGAGTAAACCATTGACGCTGGGGGGCAGCAGCAAAGTGAGAGGCTGTAGTGTGATCAGTGGCTTTCCCTCCCAGTCATGGAATTCCACTTTGCAGCATAGTCTTTAGTGATGGACTATGACAGGTTTTTTTGATAAACACACAGTTCTTACTCTCGTTTAGAAACACAAGTTATCTTGTCTGTTTTGAGAGAAACACAAGTTATCTTGTCTATTTTGGGAGAGAAGCACAAGTTATCTTGTCTATTTTGGAGAGAAACACAAGTTATCTTGTCTATTTTGGGAGAGAAACACAAGTTATCTTGTCTATTTTGGGAGAGAAACACAAGTTATACTATTTTGGAGAGAAACACAAGTTATCTTGTCTATTTTGGAGAGAAACACAAGTTATCTTGTCTATTTTCGGAGAAACACAAGTTATCTTGTCTATTTTCGGAGAAACACAAGTTATACTGTCTAGTTTGGAGAGAAACACAAGTTAGCTTGTCTGTTTCGGAAGAAACACAAGTTGTCTTGTCTATTTTGGGAGAAACACAAGTTATCTTGTCTATTTTGGGAGAAACACAAGTTATCTTGTCTATTTTGGAGAGAAACACAAGTTATCTTGTCTATTTTGGAGAGAAACACAATTTATCTTGTCTATTTTGGGAGAAACACAAGTTATCTTGTCTATTTTGGAGAGAAACACAAGTTATCTTGTCTATTTTGGAGAGAAACACAATTTATCTTGTCTATTTTGGGAGAAACACAAGTTATCTTGTCTATTTTGGAGAGAAACACAAGTTATCTTGTTATTTTGGAGAGAAACACAAGTTATCTTGTCTATTTTGGAGAGAAACACAAGTTATCTTGTCTATTTTGGGAGAAACACAAGTTATATTGTCTATTTTGGGAGAAACACAAGTTATCATGTCTATTTTGGGAGAAACACAAGTTATCTGGTCCAGTTTGGAGAGAAACAAAAGTTATCTTGTCAGTTTTTTGGGAGAGAAACAAAAGTTATCTTGTCTTTTTAAAAAAAATAGTTATCGAGTCCATTTTGGAGAGAAACCAGTCTAGTTTTGGGAAGAAACTTCAAGTGACCAAGTCTAGTTGTTTTGTTGTGGGTTTGTTGTTGTTGTTTTTTTTTGGGGGGGGTTGAAAAACCACCACTTACCTGGTATATATTCTGGACATAAACAGGACACACACACACACACACACACACACACACACACACACACACACACACACACACACACACACACACACACACACACACACACACACAGATATTACATTAAAAGCATTATGTATACTAAAAACAACAACAACAACAACAACAAACCAAAAACTTTGTCAAGTCCAGTGAAAATTATCTTTATTGATGGTAAAAGATTTAAGATTACACAACTTTTTTTTCCATCTTGCCCTCACATCAACAACGGCAACGAAATCAAGAATATTGGCATATAAAAAGAATTTCAAAAGACAATGTTAATCTCTGTTGAAAAGAACAAAAATTGTATTATCATTTGTTGTTTCGTTGTTATTGTAAATGTTGTTGTTTTTGGTGGGTCTAGGTCACAAAATTGTATCATCATTTGTTGTTGATGTTGTTTTTTGTTTTTGTTGTTGGATCTAGGTCACAAAATTGTATTGTCATTTATTTTGTTGTTTTGTTGTTTTGGGCAGGTCTAGGTCACAAAATTGTATTATCATTTGTTGTTGTTTTTGGCGGGTCTAGGTCACAAAATTGTATTATCATTTGTTGTTTTGTTGTTGTTGTTGTTTTTGGCGGGTCTAGGTCACAAAATTGTATTATCATTTGTTGTTGTTGTTTTTGGCGGGTCTAGGTCACAAAATTGTATTATCATTTGTTGTTGTTTTGGGCGGGTCTAGGTCACAAAATTGTATTATCATTTGTTGTTGTTTTGGGCGGGTCTAGGTCACAAAGTTATATCACCATTTGTTGTTGTTGTTGTTTTGGGCGGGTCTAGGTCACAAAATTGTATTATCATTTGTTGTGGTTGTTTTTGGTCCTGTCTAGGTCACAACATTGTATTATCATTTGTTGTTGTTTTTTGTTTTTGGTGGATCTAGGTCACAAAACTGTATTATCATTTGTTATTTTTGGCAGGTCTAGGTCACAAAATTGTAAAGGATTTTGTTGTTTTGTTGTTGTTGTTTTTCGCAGGTCTAGGTAACAAAACTGCATCATTATTTGTTGTTGTTTTTTGGCAGGTCTAGGTCACAAC
>CM054156.1:27688589-27699120 GCA_028751875.1 Rapana venosa
TTTTTTCTTTCTTTTTTTTAGATAAGATTTTCAGTAATTTCCCATTGTGTAACTACGGAAGTGATGAGATCGCATTTGTAGGCTAAGGAATACTGAAGTGGGAATCTTTGTTTTCCTATTGCTGTTGTAATGGATATGAATCGAGCGTGCATTACTCTCTCTCTCTCTCTCTCTCTCCCCCCCCCTCTCCCCCCTCTCCCCCCCCCCCCCCTTCCCCCCCCCCCCCCCCCCCCCCCCCCCCCACCCACTCTCTCCCCACTCTCTCTTACTGACGAAAAAGTAACCACGAATGGTTGATACATACATACATACATACACGTATCCATATACACACATGTACGGATGGATTCGCGCAGATCAGACAGCGGAGCTGAAAGATTTCAAGCTGTCTGAGCTACTGCCGGAGAAGCCAGGGAGCGGGAACTACTACCGCTACCAGGGCAGCCTCACCACACCGCCCTGCAGTGAAACCGTGCTGTGGACCGTCTTCGAAGAGAAAATCGAAATTTCCGAAAAACAGGTACGTGTGGTCGTCGTAAGAAAGAGTAAATAATAACGATGATGACCTGCTAACTAGTACCGTTTTGTGTGGGTGTGTGGGTGTGTGGGTGGGGGTGGTGGTTGGGGGGGTGGGTGTGGTGGTGGGTGTGGGTGGTGTGGTGGATGGGTGGTGGTGTGTGGTGGTGGTGGTGGGGTGTGTGTGTGTGTGGGTGTGGGTGGGGGTGGGGGGGGGGGGTGTGGTATGGGGTGGTGTGTGGTGGGGGGGGGGGGGGGGGGGGTGTAGTGTGTGTTTTGTGTCTGTGTGGTGTGTGTGTGTGTTGTGTGTGTGGTGGTGGTGGTGGTGGGGGTGGTGTGTGGTGGTGTGTGGTGTGGTGTGTGTGTGTGTGGTGGTGGTGGGGGGTGTGTGTGTGTGTGTGTGTGTGTGTGGTGGTGGTGTGTGGTGGTGTGTGGGGGTGTGGGGTGTGTGGTTTTGTGTGGTGTGGTGTGTGTGTGGTGTGGTGGTGGTGGTGTGGTGGGGTGTGTGTGTGTGGTGTGTGGTGTGGTGTATGTGTGTGGTGGTGGTGGTGATGGTGTGTGTGTGTGTGGTGGTGGTGGTGGTGGTGGTGGTGGTGGTGTGTGTGTGTGTGTGTGTGTGTGTGTGGTGGTGGTGGTGTGTGTGTGTGTGTGTGGTGTGGTGGTGGTGGTGGGGTGTGTGTGTGAGTGGGTGGGTGGGTTGGTGGTGGTGGTGGTGGTGGTGGTGGTGGTGTGTGTTGTGTGTGGTGTGGTGTGTGTGTGTGTGATGATACGAAACTGCATAGACACAAGGACTAGATTTTTTTTTAAAAGGGAGGGGGGGGGGGGGGGGGACATGACGGGATAGCCTAGTGGTTAGAACATTGCGCTCGCAATCTGACGACCTGGGTTCGACTCCCATTCAAGGGGATGTTTTCCCCTGGAGTTAACATCAGTGCAGACTGTACTCTCCCCAAAAATCCTTCGGATGAGACTTTAAACCGAGGTCCCGTGTGCGAACGCACGCAGAACATCTTGGGCATACACTAGATCCTGTTCCGCTTTTCGTAAGAGTAGGCCATTGTGTGCCAGTGGGAGCAGATGATAGAGTTAACAAAACCGCATACACACGGGGACTGGATGTAAAAAACCCACATAAGTGCTTATTCCATTATCCTCGATATAAAAAAATAAAAATAAAATAAACACACACACACACACACACACACACACACACACAGACACACACACACAGACACACACACACAGACACACACACACCTCATTTAGGCAGCCTACATTCCACACTTCAGGGATGAGTTCTAGCCTACTTACTTGTTCTCCTTTATTTTATGGAGGTTTTGCTTTGTTTGGTTCTGTTTTGGTTTGGGTTTGGGGTTGGTTTTTTTGTTTTTGTTGTTGTTGAGGGGGGACTATTCGGTTGTCCCCTCTCCCCTTGTTGTTGTTGCCGCTTTTGTTTTGCTCTTGGTTCTTGCTATTTTTTCGGTTGTTTCTGTGTTTTCTGTTTTGCTTTCTTTCTTTCTTACTTAATGCTACTTTTTTTTTTTGTCTCTCTCTTCGGTGATTTTTGTGGGGATTTTTGTGTAGATATTTTTCCTCCATATACTGTGTAAGTGTATTGCTATGGGCTTTATTTTATTTTATTATCATATATATCCTTAAGGGCGGGGACTGGATGTAAAAAAGCACATGGGTGCTTATTCATTATCCTCGAAATAAAAGAATTTGTCATATTTCCTGACTGTGACTTTGCAGTTGGAGGCATTCCGCAGTCTTCAGGCAGAGACCAGACGGGACTCTCCGCACGGCGACCATCCCCTCTGGGACAACTTCCGCCACACACAGCCCGGGAATGGACGCCAGATCTTTTACAAGGGGTCCAGCGCTCAGGGCAGTTACAACCCAAACTACGGAGGATCTCCCCACTATCACTAGGCTACTAGGCCGAACTTGATCTTGTAGTGTTGTCTCACACTCACATACTTCCCTTGGTTTTAAAAAAACAACAACCCACCAACATTGCTACTTACACACATACACACACACAACACACACACACACACACCACACACACCACACAGTGCACCACAAACGCACACACACACACACATTCATGCATTATTAAACAAGCCGTAGGCATACCAAAAACTCTTTTAAATAACGGTCACCGCTCGCTCAAATACTCTATGAAGGTCTCAAGGAACAAAATAATTTTACATCCTCACAATTCTAAGGTTCTGTTTCTGCTGTACAGCTTCAAGTAACCCCTGGAGTTGCCAACAGGTTCTATCTATTAATTCTCAACAAAAACAAAACAAAACAACAATTACAACAACACCACCAACAATAACATCAAAGATGAAAAAAGAAAAGAAAAAAAAGATTGTAGTATATTATGCTGAAGTTTGGTCCTCCAAACTACAGGAACAGTATAGAAATAATGTGATTTTGTTGTGTTTTTTTTTTAATTTCTTCTTTCTACTGTCAATATGATATGGCATAGAAGATAAGTATGTTAATGGTTTTATTTTTTATGAAAATGCTTATGCTCTCTTTGTTATAATTCTTTAACCTGTCAGAACATAATATTGAATTGCAAGAAAAAAAAGATATCTCTAAATTGAATGATACATCAATAAAAAAAAAATTTAATAAATGAAAGAACTAATATATATTTTATTTCTCAACAGTAATTAAAGAAAAAGTCAAAATAAATGAAACAAATAATCTAACACACACACACACATACACTATGGAAAACAATTTGTAGCCTCATGAAATAAAACTGTCTTTGCAAATTCAGAAATCTCAACTGTTTTTATTTGTGCTCTCTCTCTCTCTCTCTCTCTCTCTCTCTCTTCTGCTGTCTGTCTGTCTCTCTCTCTCCTATGTGGTGATGGTGGTGTATTGTCTTCTCTTCTTTCAATAGTTTACTTGTGTAGTACCAATACTTAAACCCTGGAATAACACTCCCTCTCCCACTGCCCCGCACGCTTAAATAAATGAAGAGGAAAATAGCGCCCCCACTATGGCGTTGCAGTAAATTGAAAAAAACCAAAAAGTTTCTTTTTTTAAAAAAAACCCAAACCCAAATTTTCTCGGAAAAGGGTTTTTTCCCCCGGGAAAATTTTACCACAAGCCCCCAAAATTTTTTTTCTTTTTTTTTAAATGGTTTTTCCACGAGGGCCTAAAAAATTTCCCGGGCAACCTTTTTTTTCTTTTTTTGCCTTAAATTAATTTTTTTTCCACTGGGGCTTTTTTTCCCTTTAATAAAAAATTTTGCAAAAATATGGTTTTGGTGGTTTTTTTGGGGGGGGGGGGGGGGGCCCCCCCCCCGGGGGTTTTTTTTTTTCCAAAGGGGGGGGAAAGGGGGGGGGGGGGGGGGGGGGGGGGTTGTTTTGGGTCCAAAGGGGTTTTTCAAAACCACCCACATTTCCGCCCGGGACTTTTTGTTTTCTGACAGGGTGTTACCTCTAGCCACCGATCCACCTAACAAGTCTTTTCCCCCATTTAGCAGCTTTGATGCATTTAGTGCCAAAAAAGAACCAAGCAACAAGAGAGTTTCCTTATCAAATTTGTAGAAAAAAAAAACCCCTTGATAGGGGAAAAAAAATTCCATGCAAGAGAAAAAGTTCCCCCCCAAAAAAATAATGAGTGACCACTCTTGTGGTGATGCGTTTACCCAGGGAGAGCAGCCCTAATTTCACGAGAGTAATTGCCGTGATTGAGGTGGTATACACCTGTTAAATCAGTGATGTGGTGTGAGGGAAAGGGGGGGGGGGGGGGGTGGGTGCAAAAGGCCAGTGGTTTCAGACCTGGAATCGTGGCTGGCAGGAAGTAAGGCTGTGATGTTGGGATCTCTGCTGAGGAATCCATGAATCGGGCAAGGGTCTGGGGGGGGGGGGGTGCGAGGGGGGATCCCATTTCTTTGGACTGTTTTGGGTTTTGTGCTCTCGGATACAAGCTCTGCTGTTCACAATGGTGAGATTTGCGTACTTGACTGTTTATGCCACCTTTTGAAGGTAGCTGCATTCTGACTTCTGGATGTATACTGGATGTGACTAAAATACGAGGCCCGTGTTCGAAACGCATGCAGAATTCTTGCGCACACGTTAATCCTGTTCTGTTATTGAAAAGAGTTGACATTGTGTGCGGTGGGAAAGATGACGAATTTACAAAAACCACTAACACGGGGGGACTGGATTGTAAAATAAGAAAATGAGAGCTTATTCCATTATCCTCGATAAAAAGAATAAATAGATAATAAATAGATATGTTCATGTTCTGTAAAACACATCAAAAGCTGACATGAATTATGGATCTTTAAGTGCATTTGTTTGATATTCCGCATTGTGTACATACATGAAGGATGAAGGCACTGGCAGGTCTGAATTTGAAGCTGCCCTAGGAGATTGTATAAATTGCAACCCTGCATTCTCCAGATGAGGCTGAGTACTCATAACACATCTCTTAATGGACCCTTGGGATGAAGGCAATTGGTCTAAACCTCTCGCCTTATAGCGTAATTCTATTGAAAAATCATGAGTGTTAGTAGTAATTTGCATGGGTTCTCTCGCTACTTTCTCATCACACATCACGCACAACACAACTTTTGCTACCCCCCCCCCCCCCCACCCAACCAGCCCCACCACCCCCACCCAACCCCCCAACACACCCCCAAACCCCCCCCACAACCCCCCCCACCCCCCCCCACACCCCAAATATAATGTTACTAGATATAGCAATTCATACCATACTTCGGGTATTACATTTTTATTTAATAGCGTCGTCATTGTTATTTACACATTTGTATTATTAGTTATTGAGCCACATTTAAACTGTCTAAAGTCTTTATTCCTACAAAATTTTTATTGACATCTAAAATACAAAATTTGCAAATTTCGCAGATCATATTTCTTTTTTAAACACGACTACTCACACTCAGTGCATGCACCCACACCACTCTGGCATGCACCCACACACTCATGCTTGCACCCACTCACTCAACCTCACAAAAAACATACACAAAAACAGTGCTTGCTTGGCTGGTGGCATTTGTATTTCTCAATCACGAAAGGGACGTGAAAGCTATTACACTTGCTTGCCATGCTAGTGTTTCTGTCACTTTCAATTTGTCTGTTATGAGTATGACTGAATCTCAAGGATGTAAAATGGAAAAGAGTTTCTTGCAAAACACATATTAACAGTCATTCTACCTCTGTGTCCGTGAATGCTTTCCTAAGAATTCAGAGTCCACACACATCAAAACGCAAAGTGGCACAGAGCGCATGCATGCGCACAACACACCACACCCACACCTTCAAACCCAATCCATACTCTAGAAAACACCTATACTAGATCACAGAAAAAATAGATACAGAAGAAATGCACCTGAAATATAACTTGCTATCTTTTCTTCACTATATGAAAGATAACGCATAGCCATTTTGAGAGAAACTAACAAAACGCAGCACACCATTGAGAACATGTACTTCTTTAAACCATCGGCTGCGCCTACTATACTTTGGAATTAAAATTGTCACGGGACTATTTTTCCTGGCAAAAACAATAAAAAAAATTAATAAATAATGATCACTGTAAATCTTACAATTCAGTTGCATGCCCCACAAATTCCTGGAATGTTATGGGACGGGAGTGAGATGAGAGTGAGTGAGAGGAGGTGGTGAGAGAGCGAGACAAGACAGACAGGACAGTGTACCATGCAATTTAAAAATAACAACACATAAAAAAATTTGAAAAACATCATTTTCATTAAGTTTGAAATAAATTAATTGTACAGCTCTGTGATGTTACAAACAGAAATATCTAATACAGGACATGCAAACAAATGGGCATACATACATCCATTTACATGCCCAACCATGATTTTTACCATACTCTCAGAATAAACATCCCACTAATTCCTCTTACACACACACACAACACACTCACAACACACGCACACAAACACACCCACACACAAACACACAACACACACAACACACAGTGTTTGAATGTCAATAATGGAATCACTTTAAGTAGGAAAGACGGTTTTTAAATTGATAGACTTTGATAGACATCATAAAATTTTTCTTCAATCCACATACTTTCTAACCCCAAAATCCACAAAAGTTCAAGACAACTGTAGTTGTCCAAGCAGAATCACATGCTCGAATCATCATCAAAACTGCACTACGCTGTATGCAGAGAATGGGCCTGTACTCCTTCTTCTTTACCTGCGCCAAGGTCTGTGAAACTTGCTAGCAGATTGATTGACTTGGTGATCTGGTAGTTGACCTTGGTCAGGGATGGCGATAATAGCCCACGATCACTTTTCGCACACGTTGAACAGGGCGTGATGATGTGAACGACTTCCATGGCAGCTGCATGGCTTCGTCGTTCAGGAGAGGAGAAGGTTGAGGGGCTGGGCAGCAGCAGAATCATCGTCAGCAAACCAGAAACCAGCCAGTTCTGGCACCTGGAAAAAAGGCAGTTGAGGTATGGTTTAATCTTGACATGTGGCTTACGGAGTCTTCTTCTTTTCTTTGAACACTCAGACGCAACTATTGTTGTCTTCTTATGAATGAAAATGCGTTTGTGCTGTGTTTAGCACTGCAAGGCCAACGGATGGATTTAATTTGTGTATTGACATGGTGAAGGATCTCTTCTCCTCATCAAAATCAACAAAAGTGATCAATGAAGTAATTTAGAGAAACAAAATTCCATTTTTGGAACACTTAAAAAAACAAAAAAACCGGATATTTGAAATTTTAACAAGGTATTTAATTAACTCTGATTCCCCGGCCCCAACCCCGGGATAGAAAGGAGGGGGTTGGGGGGGGGCTAGAAACCCCCACCCTGTAAAACAAAGTTTGTACAGAAACGCCAAAACAACCAAAGACTACTCCCCTGGGAGAGGAGGGTCCTCCCCAAAAGGGGATGTTGACCCATGGGGTGGAAACCCGGAGTTACAACCCCAAAAGGGCGCCCCCCCTTTTATCGACCAGGCCATCAACGTCGAACAGGGAAAAGGTGGGCCATGTATGAGAGGGGAAAAAAACACAAGAGCAGCAAGAAAAAAGCTAAAACCCACTTTGTTTGGGCACAGTGAACCCATTGGACACAGTCAGGACAAAGGGAGATCCACGGAGAGATGCTGCTTTTATTCTGGCCACGAAGAAGACAACGTCCACACACAGAAGGCGTGCGTCTTTTGTCAAGACCTGCGCACAAGCCTGATGGGATGGAAGCACACGATCAAGAATCATTGCGCACCCTTTTCAGGACTAAGAAGAAGAAGATCAGAATGAACATCACCATGTTTGCGCCAACAATGACGGAGATAAAAGAAGCCAAAGATCAATTCACGACAGACTGCAGAACGCATTGCCAAAACCCAGAAAAAGAAAAAACACCCAGGGGTGTTTTTCAATCCCAAAAGGACAGACAAAAAGGGAAATCGGGGAAGTGAGGGGAAGACACGGATTAGAAGATGAATGGAATGGCGAGAGTTTTCAAATCTGTGCTATCAACAATCTGGTAACGGTGCGCTTTTTCCCCCAAAAGAAGAGTCAAAGGCCCCCCGGGGTATCCCCAAAAACTGTATGAGAAAAATCGCCAATCTGCATGGCCAAAAATTCAGGGATCAAAAGGGAGAAAGGGGTGAAAAGAGGGGGGGCAGACGTTGCATTGACCCCCCCTTTTGGTAGCCGGGGAAAGCTAAAGCTGAAGGGGAACGGGATAAAAGAAAACAACAAAGAGGCAGAATTTAACCCGCCTGCTGAAAACCGAAGATAAATAAAAGAATTCAAGCTGTCCCTCCCAACAAGTCCCAAAGTACACAAGAACTGCTTGAAGAAGAAAAGACATCGAGACCCGTAAAAAAGGGTGAAAGAGACACTAAAAAAAAATTGTCAGGAAAGTGGGGGCCCCAAGAGACCCCAACAAAGGAATGGATATGGGGCAGCCACAATGGGCAAGATTGAAAAGAAAAAGCAGAAAAAAAGCATAGTAAACAAACAGCCGGACAAGACAAAAAGGCCGGGGGCACAAGCAGTTTTCACAGAAGCCAACAGAGAATCAAGAGGAGGCAAAACAGAAAAGGAAAGTACATGACAGCCTGCAGGGGAAACCGAGAAGCAGCAGCCATACAACATGAACTGCTGTATGACCCCCTAAGAAACCTCAGGGAATCAGCGGCCTAGCGACCAGTCAAAGAAAGAAAAAAAACACCATCCTGGAAAAAGGGGGGGCAACGAACAGAGGGAAGCATTGGGGAACTCCTGAACCCCCTCCCTTCAAACCCCCCGGACTCCCCCGCTGATAGAGCCCTAGACATCAACTGTGGAAACCCAACCAGGGAGGAAAAGGGAAACCATCAAAATGCTGGAAAAAGGGAAGGCAGCAGGACCCGGGCAACATCCCCGCAGAACACCCCAAAGGGAGACCCGGAGACCCCGGTAGAGATGCTTTTCCCTCCTTTGGGGAAATTTGGGAAAGGGGGGAAGCCTAGACGGAAGGAGGCTACCTCATCAAAACTACCAAGAAAGGAGACCCCGTAAATGTGCCAACTAAGAGGGGTAAAAGCTTTTTTCGGGGCAGGGAAAAATCTTTAAAAGGATCCTCCTCGAGAGAATGAAAAATGCGGAACCCCCCTCCTCCGGACCAACAGGGGGCTTGCCAGAAAGTCATCCCTAGCAGATTGCCACCTTGCGCATATCGTTTTAGCAATCTTTAAGTGGAATCATCTTTATACTCAAATTTTTTGATTTGAAAAGCCTTTTTCATGTGGACCGCAACACCCCCTGGGAAAATTTCTTCGCCACCATGGGGGTGCCAACCAAATGGGCAAATTTTATCAAGAACTCCTATGAAAGAATGACCCCGGGTGGTCCATAGACAACACCAAAAAAAGCTTTTAGGGGAAGACCGAGTCAGACAAGGGTGTCCCGTCCCCTTTCCTCTTCCCGGCGTTGATTGGACCATAAGACTTTTAACGGCATACAGAAGAAATGAATCCCGTGGCATTTTGGGGGCGCTGGAGAACTCGACTTTGCAGACGACCTGGCCCTTTTCCCCCCCGCCCCCAAAATCAGGACAAGCTACGAACTAGCAGCCACCTCATTACAAATTTGGTCTCAAAATCCAGAAGGCAAAACCAAAATTCTCAAATCAACGCAGTGAGTGAACCAGTCACACTAAAGGAAGGCTGGAAGAAGTGGAACATTCACGTACCGGGGGGGCATCTTAACATGCGGCGACGACGCAGACTCAGGAGAATTGGGAGGGAGGGCAGCTTTCTTGCAGCTGAAGAACTCTGGGAGCTCCAAGGGTTTTTCGACCCCCAAAAAAGATCAGGCTGTTCAACTCCAACGCAAGTCATCCTACTATATGGACGGAACATGGAGGCAACAAAGCCAATAAGAAAGTGCAGACCTTATCAACACTGCCCGAGACAATTCCCCCGCCCCTGGGGCCCACACCATCACAACCAGACCTGTGGGGAACAACCAAACCCCTGCCAGCCGAGAATAAACCAGGCAGGGATGGGATGGGTTGGGCACACCCCCAAAACGCCGCAAATCACAAGGCAGGGACTACATGGGAAACCCCCCGGGAAAACGAAAAAGAGGAGGGAAGAAACACCCGGGGACGCGACCTGAAAAAAAAAAACCAAAAGAGGGGGTATACCGGGGAAAAGCTGAGGAAAAGCCCGGAAGAGGACTTGGCGATGTTGTCGGGGGCCGCTCCCGGGGGAGTGATGGGCCCAAGTAATAATATTTATAAAATTTTAATTAAAAAAAAACACCCTTTTTAAAATGTTTACATGTTTATTAAAATCATGCCGTAAAATTTTAAATAAAAAGAATAGGATTTTTACAAACTTCATTTGAGTCCAAAGGGTTTTTTTTTTTTTTTTAAACCCCGAGATGTGTAGTGCCTTTTTCATGGGCTTTTAATTTTTTAGGGGGTCTGCCGCTGCCCCCCGCCACAAATTTCCAACCCAAGATCTTCCTTT
>CM054156.1:27699620-27744620 GCA_028751875.1 Rapana venosa
TTCTTTTTTTCCTTTTTTTCCCCTTTTTGCTTCTTCTTCCTTTGGTTCTTCTTATTTCTTGTCTTTACTTCTCCTTCTTCTTCTTGTTCTTCTTGGTTCTTGTTTTTTTTCTTCTTGTTCTTGTTCTTGTTCTTTTGTTCTTGTTCTTCTTCGCTTCTTCTTCTTCTTCTTCTTCTTTGCTTCTTCTTCTTCTTTTGCTTCTTCTTTTGCTTCTTCTTCTTTTCTTCTAATGCTCAGACAGCAACTATTGTAGTCTCTGTGTCATAAGAGCAAAATGCGTTGCGCTGCTGTCAAAGTGTGTATGTAACAAGAGTCGGGCCAAGCGCATCTGACTTTGGCACGGGAGAGAATCGTTATCTTTGACGTCTTTCTGGAAACAACAACAAGAAGAAAAACAAAAAGGCAGGAGAATTAGACCAAGAGGACAGAAAACAGACAAGAAGGAGGTGACAGGAAGAACAGGAAACAAGGCAGAAGAAACAAAGAGAGGGATAGAAAAGAGGGAATTATTGCTGGCACAGAGTTTCCAGAAAGGTGGGGATGCTATTTATACTGACAGGCCTCTGGCATCCCCATAGAGAGAAGGAGGCAGCTGAAAGCCGACCTCTTCATGCCCTTTATGGCAATGATTTGGTCACAGTCCTGTATTAGCCTGTGGGTGATGTAGTATCTTGTATGGAGTGCTAGTCGGAAAATTTTTGGAGTTATTTTCACAGATTCTTTAAAGTATGCAAAAAAGCACTGTGTACTGTGAAGGAAGGTGGCAGGATGGTTAAGACGTTTGCCTGCCTACAAGTAAACCATGAGGTTCTGGGTTCAATTCCCAGCCTTGCCCTTTCTTCCCAGTTTGACCAAAAAAATCGAACTGAATGTCAAAGTCCTTCGGATGAGACTATAAACCGAGGCCCCGTGTGCGAACGCATGCAGAACATCTTGTGCACACGTTAAAAATCCTGTTCCGCTGTTCGAAAGAGTAGGCCAATGTGTGCCGGTGGGAACAGTTGACAAAATTTTTTATACCGCATACACACGCATAAATTTAATATAAAAAAGTCATCTGAGCGCTTTGATTTGTTGCTTTACAAGATTCAGCGCTATATAAATTCCATATATTATTATTATTTTTACTTGTTTTGGGAATTGAGGACATAGAGCAATACCAGGTAGTCACGACAAAGTTGGAAATGATCATCAATTGAGGATTTGTTCCTACAGTGTTGACCCCGAGCATGCATATTGCTGTAAGGAAGCTAGCAGACGACAGCCTGAGGGGGTACAGTGTTTGCTGAAAATTAAAAAAAATTAAACCTACCAAATTAATTTTTTATGCAAAATCACATGAGTTTTGAGTCAGGGCCTAGTCTTTTACAAAATAATAGTGGGTTTTTATTTCTGAAGATGCCTTAGTACGTGCGGTATGAATGCAAGAGTAACAGAAAAAGGAAAAGTGGCAACAGTTTATTGTGGTGTGTAACCTTTAAGTGTTTTTTTGACTTGACTTGGACTTCTAATTCGGCCCGGGACAAAACCTGTGTCAGTTATCTAAGTACGGAGGCCTACATTAAAATGTTGGTTTAGGGAGATAATCCTTCAAACCATGCTGTACGGCCCACGAAGTCCTTCGGATGAGACTATAAACCGAAGCCCCGTGTTCGAACGCATGCAGAACATCTTCCGCACATGTTAAATCCTGTTTCGCTTTTCGAAAGAGTAGGCCATTGTGTGCCGGTGGAAACTGATGACAAAATTTACAAAACCGCATACACACGGGGACTGGATGTAAAAAAAAAGCACATGAGTGCTTATTCCATTATCCTCGATATAAAAGAATAAATAAATAAATAAAAACGAGAGGAGTTGGAAAGGACACGTTATTATTTTCCCCAAACACATCTGACAGTGTAAAAAAAAAAAAAGTGAAGGAGAGAAAAATGCTGTTTTATTGTAAAATGGTATGTCAAGATTGTCTTCAGCCATGACAAAACTTGTATCACAGCTTCTACTCTCCTTTGAAGAAAAAGGAAAGTTCTCGAAGTCGGTGTATGGTTGTTTATGTGCCAAGGTAAAAAAGGTAAAGGAGTCCCATAACCTATAAGGTCGTAGGGGAGCGAGGCGTCAGAGACCTCACTTCTCTAGGGCCAGCATATTGAGGGCGGCGCCCATCTCTCTCCTCGTGCTTTACCCCTGGCCCTAAGGGGCAGGTACCTTTAAATTTACAGCTGAGAAAGGAACACTTGGAATGGAGGCAAAAACCGGTCACCATCCCCTGTGGTTACCGCTTGACGCTGCTTAACTTGGCTGGGGAACCGACTCTACCGAGCTATACCGTCCCTATGTGCCAAGGTAGGACTTAAAATGAGCATGCACGCTGAATCTCATACAGTGTGTCCGTAATCTGCTTGACATAATGGATCACCCGGTCAAACTTAACCTTTACCACCTGCCAGTGCTTTAAATTCCAAGATTTAAATAATTTTATTTCTTTATATATCTTATATTTATATTCATATATATATTATACTTATATATTTTTTGATTGGTTTTGTTTTGTTTTGTTTTTTTTGGTTTCACTTATTCTTTATTTCGAGGATAATGGAAATAAGGTTTTTTTTTTTCTCCGCCCGGGATTCATTTTGGATTTCTATTCACACAGACAGAGATTTAAAATGCACGATTGTAAGGATTTTCTGAAACTGTATGTAGCGTTTTCCTCGTGGGGTTGGAGGCTCGGCAAAGTATATCTCTTTTTTTTTTTTAATCCCCCCTTCAGAAATGAGTGCAGTTATGTTTGCTTTTCCCTGGGATTTTCACTCCTTTTACCCTATAGCACCTTGTTATCTTGGCCCTAAATAGCTGTCCTTTTGTAAAGTGGCCATGTGTGCCGTGAGAACATGATGATGAATCTTAAAACCGCATACACACGGGGACTAGATGAAAAAAAAAAACGCACTAGCGTTTTTCATTATCTCGAGGTAAAAGAATAATAAAACATTCTTCTGCCTTCTTGGTATTCCCCTGCTTTCTTTCCAGAAAAAACTTAAAGACCCAGGGCAGCTGCGAGATGGAATGCATGGTCCATGGATTGAAGTAAAACGCTTTTAACCATCGGCTATGCTTCCATGTGAACAAGTAACAGGTCTTTTTTGTTGTTGTGCGTTCCCAGTTAACACTTGAGCACCCAAGAATGAGCACTCTGACTCAAACTATCAATCACCAAAAAATCGATTAAATTCACAACTGAATGAAAAGTTTGCTGTGTTGACTTGTATTAAATACCTCGCCATACGCAAGCCATACTTCGACTTCAGAGGATTTTATATTAAAAAATTTTTTTAAGGTGAGTATGCAGGTTGTTTTTAATATCCAGGTGGTTAGAGCGTTGAGTTATGATCTGAAGGTTCGAGTCGAGCCACCACCAGGGGATTTCTTTCTGGGTTTTTTATCACTGATTTATCCCCAAAAATCCTTGCGGAGAGACTATATTTATCAACCTCAAAATTTTTTTTGAGGACGCACGCAGAATCACAATGTGAAAGCTTTTTCACCTTTCGGAAGATTTGCATTGTAATGTTGTTCTGTGAACAGGCGACAAAATTAATTTTTAAAAAACAAAAAATGACGGACCTGGTGGTTTTAGACATATTACCCGAAGTCAGGAATGCGGATTAATGGTGGGTTAAAAATGTCACTACTAAAAATCTCACATGGGAAACCTTGGATCTCTAGCCCAGAAAAAATTTTTTTTTTTAAAGAAGAACCGGAAGGAACCAAAAAAAAAAGAACGAAAGAACCCAAAGCCATGTTGGGGACTTTTGACTAGAGGTATTAAGACAGTTATTCTCTTACTTCGTTGTCTCGAACGAGTCAGAGACAGCCAACTAGACTTGGTAGACTAATATAAAAAATTTTTTGTATTAAGTCTCAACTGTTGATAGGCCCCTGCACCACGTGGAAGAAGATAGTGTAGAGGAGAGGAATTATATTAGAAGAAGAGAGAGGAAAATTTTTTAAAGAAAAAAAATTACAGAAGAAGAAGGTGGTGGCTGCTTTGGGCTTATTCAGGGCTAAAAAAGGTTTCTAGAAATGTATGTCAATCAAGTGAGAGGTCGTTGAGACTTGATGCCTTGTTTCTATTCTCAGCGTCCATTTTCATTTCTTGCTTTACCTTATTCGGGGGTGTCCTTTTTGATTTTTACCTTTGGGTGTGTGTGTGATTGTGTGTAGTACATGTTTTGTGTGTGTGTAATTGTGGTTGTGTAATTTGTGGCTTGGTGTTTGGGTGTTTTTTGTGTGTTGTAGCTTGTGTGTCCATGTGTTGTGTGTATGGGGTGTGGTGTGGTGTGTGAGTGTTTTTGGAACGCAACGCGGTTTATTTAATTATGTATTTATTCTTTTTTGGGTTATGGAAAGAAAGTCTAATGGTTTTGCACTCTACACGTGTGTTATGAGTTTTGAATTTTGGTATCCCTTCCCTCCCCATGGCCTTACTTTACGAAAGGGAACAGGATTTTATCGTTGGCTTTTTGGTGGCGTCGCACCGGGCCTCGGTTTATGATCTCATCCAAAGGACTCTGTGTATGTGTGTGTGTTTTGTGTGTGGTGTGTGTGTGTGTGTGTGTGTGTGTGTGTGTGTGTGTGTTGTGTGTGTGTGTGTGTTATCTTTTATTGTTTTTTTTTTTGGTTTATATCGAGGAAGGAATAAGCACTTTGTGTGCTTTTTTTTTATCCAGTCCCGTGTGATGCGGTTTTGTGTATTTTTGTCTCGTTCCACCAGGCACGCAATGCTTACTTTACGGAAACGAACAGGATTTAAGGTGGTAGTTTAAGTGTTCTGGTTTGTTCGCACACGGGCCTCGGTTTAGTCTATCAAAAGACGTTGTGTGTGTGTGTGTGTGTGTGTGTGTGTGTGTGTGTATGTGTGTGTGTGTGTTTTGTTTGTGTGTTGTTGTTTGGTGTTTCAGTGTATGAATGCTTGTGTGTGTGTGTTGTCTGTCGTGTGTTGCGGTTTGTTTTTGTGTTGTGTTCTGTGATGTGTATGTGTGTGTGTAGTGTGTATGTGTATGTGTGGTGTGTTGTGTTGAGTTGGTGTTGTGTTTGTGTGTATGTGTGTGTGTGTGTTGTGGTGTGTTTGTGTTTGTGGGTGTTGTGTGGGTTATGTTGTGTGTGTGTGTGTGTGTGTGTGTGTGTGTGTGTGTGTGTGTGTGTGTGTTGTGTGTGTGGGGTGTGTGTGTTGAGTGTGTGTGTGTTGTGTGTGTGTTGTGTGTGTGGTGTGTGTGTGTGTGTTGTTTTAAAAATATTTCTTTTATTCTTTTATATCGAGGATAATGGAATAAGCACTTGTGTGGGGTTTTTTTTACATCTAGTCCCCGTGTGTATCATCATCATCATTAACCATTACACCCAGCGGTGTGTAGGGCAGCAACAAAGCGCTTCCACTCCTGCCTATTCTGGGCCAACCTAGTCACTGATCCCCAAGAGTGCTGCATGGCCTTCATCACTTTCTACAGTTCTTCTCCACGTTGCTTTTGGTCTTCCTTTCGTTCTCCTTCTTTGGGGTCCGTGCAATGCTGTTCTTGCGATTGACTGTGGTCTCTTCGGGGATGTGCCCAACCACTTCCACGTCTTCTGGTGATGATGGTTCCCATGTCTTCTTGCCTGCATCTCCGTAGTAGGTCTTCATTGGAAATCTTCTCTGGCCAAAAGATCCGGAGAATTCTTCGCAGGCATATGGTGTGGAAGGATCGAAGGTTGGTAAGATCCACTTCCGTCATCCTCCAGCACTCAGAACCGTACAGGAGCGTAGACACAACAAGCTCTGGTATAGCTTCAGCTTGGTGTTGGTGCTGTACTGAGTTGATCTCCAGATATTGTTCATCTCCCTAAACACATTCATGGCCTTGCCCAGTCTGTTGTGGATGTCTTCTTTTGTGCCGCCCTCTGGTTTGATGCTGCTGCCAAGGTATGTGAACTTGTCTGTCTGGCGCAGGTCAGTTCCATTCACTTTCACAGGGGCTGGTGTGTTCACATTGAGCACATTGTCTCTGTTTTCTTGGTGCTAATACGAGCCCCACTTGCTGTCCGAATGTTTGGAGTCTGCTGGTCTTCTCCTGGATATGTTGGTGTGTGTGGTGACAGAGCGCCAGGTCATCCGCAAGTCAAGGTCGTCTAGTGTTGAGACAGGCTCCAGCGGAATCCCTCTTGGGGTGTCTTCTGTCATCTTCCTATCACCCAATCAATGACCAATTGAAGAGAACAGCTGACATCACACATCCTTGTCTTACTCAGTCTTGACTTCGAAGACAGTGTTGCTATGGCCACAGAGCATCTGAGTTGTCATAGAAGCTTTGATAAGGTGTACCAGTTTCGATGGGATGCCATAGTGTCGAAGGATACTCCAAAGGCTGTCTCTGTGTATGCTGTCAATGCCTTTCGAAGTCCACAAAGTTCACATACAGTTGTCTTTGCACTCTGTGCACTGTTCGATGATGTTTTGAGCGTGAATATCTGGTCTATACATCCTCGTTGCTTCCTGAACCCTGCTGTTCCTTCCTCAAAGCATCGTCCACAGCGTCTGATATTTCTTCTGATGATGACCTTGGCCAGTTCTTGCTTGGCACAGACAAAAGAGTGATTCCCTCCAGTTGTTGCAGTCGCTCAGGGTTCCTTTCTTGGGGATTTTGGACTATCACTCCCTTGGTCCAATCATCAGGTACTTTCTCGTTCTTCCATGCAGCTGTGAACAGTGGTTGCAGTATGTCAGCTGCTAGTTCAGAATCTGCCTTGAAACAGTTCGGCACTCAAGGTTGTCCTGGCCTGGTGACTTGCCGTTCTTGAGGGTCTTGATGGCAGCCACTATCTCTTCTTTGTTGGGGGGTTGACGTCAATGTCTAAGTCTTTTGTAGCTTCTGGGATGTCGGTGTCTCATCAGGTGGTGGTCGGTTGAGAACTTCCTGGAAGTGTTCAGCCATCTTTCTTCTTGCTCTTTCTCTGTTGTCAACAGTTTCCCTTGTCTGTCCCTGATTGGTCCCCCAGCGCTCCTCTTAAATTTGTTGCATACTTTCTTGGTGATTTTGTAGACTCTCCCTTGCTCTCCTTGGGCCGCCGCCTCTTCTGCCTCAGCTGCCAGCTGGTCCATGGCTTCTCTCTTGTCACGGCGTGCGAGTCTCTTCACTTTCCTGTGTGCCTCTCTGTACAACTCTTCCTGCCTCTCTCGTAGCCGTGGAGACTTTACTTGCAGAAGTCTCTTCTTGGTCTCTCTTCTTTCTTTGATGGCATTGAGGGTCTCTTGTTGGATCCAGTCATTGTTGGTCTTCTTCTTTTGATGGCCGATGTTGTCCTTGCTGCTCTCAGTGTACAGTTTACAGATCTGCTTCCATGTCGTATCTATGTCATGCTGTTCTGTCATGTTCTGCAGGATGTGGAATCTGTTCCTCAGATCGTTGACGAATGCAGACTTCACGTTGGTGTCTCTCAATCGCTGGGTATCAAATCGCGCTTGAGTGGTTGGTTTGTGTTCTTCTTCAGTTTCATCTGGATGTGTGCTGTCACCAGGTGATGATCGCTCCGACATCCGCACTTCGCTTGGTTTCACATCCAGGAGAGATCGTCTCCACTTACCATTGATCATCAGATGGTCAATTGGTTCTATCTCTCCATTCGGCGAGCCCAAGTCAGCTTGTGGATGTCCCGGTGCGTGAATAGGGTCCCTCTATCACTAAGTTGTTCATGGCGCAGAACTTCAAAGTCTCCCGTTGTCATTTCTGTTCCCACCCCGTGTTTTCCCATGACTCTCTCATAGTCGGTGTTGTCACTTCCGACCTTGGCATTTAGGTCCCCATGATGACGATGAGGTCATGGCGTGGGGTTTTCTCTGTCTCTGTCTGCAGCTGGTGGTAAAAGTCATCTTTGCTCTCATCGCTGCTGTTGTTGGTTGGTGCGTAGCACTGGATGATGTGATGTTGATGTGTCTTCCTTCAGTCTCGCACTCATTAGTCTGCTTTGATGGGCTTCCACTCCATAAGGCATCGCTCAACGCCTTTCTTGAGGTGATGGCAACTCCCTCGTGGTGCTGGTCGTCATCTCTCCCAGAGTAGAGGACGGTTTCTCCGGTGGTGGTTCTACTCTCCCAGATCCAGTCCATCTACTTCGCTTACTCTAGGACATGGAGGTTGAATCTTCTCATCTCTAATGTTACCTGTGCAGCTTGCGTCTCATACATCGTCCTCACGTTCCAATGTCCTAGTCTGATCTTAGTTTTGGTGGTGTTCAGGTCTTCCCTTATCCTGCTGGTAGCTTCTCTCGGCTTTGGCCGTCAGCATTCATATGGTCTCACTGGACCCGGGAGGTCCTTCGCACGCAAAAGTATAAGTTTTCTCTGTTGCTGTTCTGTAACTGCTCTTTTTTTTACGGGACAGGGTTGTTAGCCCTGTGCCCAACCCCCAACCTGGAGGAAGGGTTCCACCTTAGTCGCCTCTTACGACATGCCTGGTTGGAGGGCAGGGATCCTATTCTTGCAATGCTCACTTGTAAGCATACCCCGGGAGTCCCACGGGGGCCCGTGTGTATGCGGTTTTATAAATTTTGTCATTCTGTTCCCACAGTGCGCGTGTGTGTGTGCACTGTCTTTGTGTGTGTGCACACAGGTGCACATATATATGTATACACACGCGCAGACAACACACATGCATGCTTGCACACACAGAGCAATCTGACGACTCGGGTTCGATTCCCCGTTCAAGGGGGATATTTTTCCCTGGAGTTAACATCAGTGCAGACTCCACTCTCCCCAAAAGTCCTTCGGATGGCTAAAAACCCGGGGCCGTATCCCCGCTGCAAAACATCTTGCGCCGTGTTAAATCTTTCCCGTTTTTTGAAAGTGCCATTGTGTTGGGGGGAAGGAGACAAATTGGGTAAAACCCATAAACGGGGGACTGAAGTAAAAAACAACAAAACACGTAAGTGATTATTCCTTATCCTCGATAAAAAGAAAAAAAAAAATTTTAAAAAAAAAAAAATTTTAAAAAACTACAAAACAGCGCACCACAAGAAAAACCCTCGGCACGCAGCACACACACGCGGGCGCACAACACGCGGGCCTCTCTCTCTCCTCTCTCACCCCAACACCACACCGCGGGCACTTTTTTTTACCACACGCCACACACAAAGTTCTCCTCTCTCTTCTCTCTCTCTTTTCTCTCTCCTCTCTCTCTCTCTCTCTCTCCCCCATTTTTTATATTTTATATTTTGTTGTGTGTGTGTGTTGTGGGTTAAACCCCATTTTTTTTTTCACTTCTGTACTTTTATTGCCCGGGCTTTTGAAGTATAGCTGCATAAACTTCAAAAAAAGGGATAAATATTATGGTCATCTATTAATATGATTACAATAACAATGGGCTTAAATTTTAACAGCCTTTCCCTGCTGGGGGGTTTTTTTTTTTTTTTGGGGGGGGGGTCTTTTTTCTCCTCTCTTTTTTTCCCCCCTTTCTTTTTTTTAGTAGGGGTGGGTAGTGTAAGTGATATTTTTTTTTTTAAGAAAACAGTTTTACTTTTTTAAAAAATCACACACGTGTTGGCATAAATTTTAAAATATTTAGTTTTTGGGGGGAAATTGCATTCGGGTAAATGATTTGATGAAAGCGTTTTCGATTCGTTTTTTTGGACAAAATTTAGCGCTAAAAAATTTCCATTTATTTTATTTTTATCATTTTTATTAATTTTTTATTATTATTTTATTACTTTCAAAGGGCACAATTTTTACCCCTTTCCAGATAAATGCAGTCCCCAAGGGGAAAAATTACCGAGGACCCCAATTTTTCCCCCCCTTATTTAAAAAAAAATGGTTTTTTGGGGAGGGAGGGGGGGGGGGGGGGGGGGGGGGGGGGGGAGGGGGGGTAAGGAGTTTGTTGAAGGGGGGACGGGCTTTTTTTCTTCTCTTGACCACCTTCCCGATTTTCCCCCAGGTGGTTTATTTTTTATTTTTTTTTTCTTTTATATCGAGATTATGGAATAAGCACTCATGGCTTTTTTAAACCATCCCCCCCGGTGTTGCGGTCATTAAATTTTGTCATTGTTTCCCCGGCCCAATGGGGTACTCTTCCGAAAAGCGCAGGGTTTTAAAGTTGCACAAGATGTTTTGCATTTTTCAACATGGGGGCCCCGTTTTAGTCTCCCGAAAGGCCGGGGATCTAGGGTGCGCCTGCCTAAAAAACGAAAAATCGCTTATTCCCTTCCTCAAAAAAATTTTTTTAAAAAAAAAAGCCGGACTTCAATCGCCAAAGAGCAGCGCCACCCACATTTTTTTTTTTTTTTCTATCTGCAGGATGTATTTTAATTTTCCCGTCGGGTGGCGCTTTTTTTTCCCTTTTCAGATTGTTTCCCGGGAGAAATCTTTGTTGCCCTGGGTTTTTTTACGTGCACTAAATGAAAATTTCCGCGGGACCTCGGGGTTTGTTCATCTGAAAGAATACAACTAACCCCCCAAGGTCTGTGCATGGGGAAAAAGTTTCGGGGCCAAAGGGGTCGAAACCCCCCCGCACTTCAAAACCCGAAATTTTTGCTTTCTAGGCAGGGGTTACCTCAAGATCACCGATCCCCTGAAATTTTTTGTGTTGTGTGGGGGGGGGGGGGGGAAAAAAGGGGGGAGAGGCTAAAATGGATGTTCTGTGACAGCAAGCGGGCAAATGAAGGGGAGGGAAAAAGACTGCTTATCATAAAGAAGAGAAGAGCAAAGAAAAACTTTAAGAGGGGAGAAAACAGAGACAGAGAGAGAATGACAATGGTTTATTGTGGTAAGTTTACTAGCCCATTCACAAGGGGGACAGTGGGAAGAGGACTGGGCACAAACACATATCAACCAATAAGTAAAAACAAAATACACAACTGCCCAAATAATCATCATGACATGGATTCCATATCGTGGTTTAAACAACTGCAGCAAACACCCCTACAATGTAAACTATGATGATTATAATTTTTAGCAGAGCGAGAAACAAAGGTCAAAATTTATTCCTGCAAAAGCTTTACCAGACGTTCAGCCGGACCTCACATAATTCACTGATGAAAGCGTTTTTGTTTTGACAATTTACTACATGTGTAAAACCAACTGTGGATAGGGCCTACCAGGGACTTCACCAGGAAACCACGTCGGCACAATTTATGTGTAAGAGGACTTGGCCTAGCCTAGGCCTATTGGAGAGAAAGAGGCAGGCACACGCAGCCAGTTAACTACTACAGATGACTGCCTAAGATGTGGAAATGCTGTGATAATGCTGCTTCCTGGGTCTTTCCTTGAGGGGGAGAGAGAATCGACTGCCTTTGCAACAGGTACACGTTGACATACTTTTCATCCAGTCCCTGCCATGAAAAAATAAGAAAAGGAGATGAAACTGGATAGAAGGAAGTACTTAGAGAAGATACCAGGAAGCTCAGAGAGAGAGAGAGAGAGACGAGAGAGAGAGAGAGAGAGAGAGAGAGAGAACGAGAGAGAGAGAAGAGAGACGACAGACAGACAGACAGACAGACAGACAGACAGACAGACAGACAGACAAACAGACAGACAGACAGACAGACAGAGAAAGGGAGAAGAGTCTTTATAAATGAATGAATCTTTATTTTTCAAGGGTAACAGAATAAGCATATGCATACTTTTTTTTTTAATCCAGCCCTTGCCCTGATTAGGGACTATCAACAAAACAAGGGAAAACCCTACTACAACAGCAACAACAACATGATTTAAAAAAGATAAATGTATAATAATCCCTAACTGACCTGAACATCAATGCCAAGAGATACATATATTATATTTTTTCTTGAGATAAAGATATGCGTTAATCAACACATACATCTCAAATGAATTGAACATTAACATGAAAACTGATACACTTATTATGGTTAAGTAATATGGATAAAGTTTACCCTTATTAATGACTTCTATGGCTAACTCATTAATGAAAACCAAAAACAGAAGAAGGCTACATACATCACCCTGTTTGACCCCCGTGGTGCAGTATATGATGTCCTCAGCTTAGATCCACATCTTATTCTGCTTCTGACATTCTGATACATGGCTCTCAAACAACGTAATAATTTACCCTTTACACCATTTTTCAGGAGGATAGGCCATAACAAGTTTCTGTTAACAGAATCAAATGCCCTTTCAAAGTCAATAAATGCTACAAAGAGCTTATAATTATGAGCAAACTGTTTCTGGACAAGTGCAAGTAGCATAAGCATATGATCTATAGTGGAATACCCTCTCTTAAAACCAGCTTGGTGTTCACTTGTAATGTTGTTTTTCTTAACCCATTCCGGTAACCTATTATTAATGATGGTACTGTACAGCTGGGGATGGGATAGCTTAGTGGTCGGAGCACTCGCTTTCCCCCAGCCAATGTTAAGCAGCGTCGAGCGTGGTTACCAGTTGGATGGGTGACCGTTTGCGCGCCTTGGCTTCAGTACAGTTCCCCCAGTTCCCCCAGCTGTAAATGGGTACCTGCCCTCTTTAGGGTCAGGGAAGGTAAAGCAGCGAGGGAGAGGAGATGGGCGCCGCCCTCACTATGCTGGCCCTAGAGAAGTGAGGTCTCTGACGCCTCGCTCCCCTACGACCTTATAGGTTATGGGACTCCTTTACCTTTACCTTTTTACTGTACAGCTTACTACTTATATCAATGAGATTCCCCTGTAGTTATTAGGGTTATCAACATCGCCTTTTTTGTGTAATGTTAGAATGATAGATTCAGTCCAGTTATTTGGAAAAAGACCATTATCAAAGATTTTTTTGCATAATTTTAACAGAAAAAGTACATTTTCACCTCCATTTTTTAGCAATTCTCCGATGATTTGATCAGGACCAGCTGCTTTATCATGTTTAAGTTTTCTAAGTGCCAATAATATTTCATCTTTAGATATGGGACGATCAAAATCTTCCTCAGTTTCTTCATAGTCGCCATCAGTGTTCATGGAGTTGTCTTCTGAGTCTGTCTCTAGCAGGGTTTTGAAGTGCTGCAACCATATGTCGACAGATATATTATTCTTTGGTTGACTCTTTCTAAAGAAAGCCTTCTTAATATTCTTCCAGAACTGAATTTGAGAAGTGATGGAAGACATCATATCTGCAAGTAATATCTTATTATACTCTTTCTTTTTCCTTTCAAGCATGTATTTATATTCCCTTCTTGTGATACAGTACAAGTTTTTGTCTTCATCCTTTAACGTTTTTCGGTAAGACGTCAAAAGTTTTCTGACCCTACATTTCATTCTTTTACATTCATTATCAAACCATGTATCATTTGATAGACTTTTATTGATATGAACCTGTTTGTTCATACTTACAGCACTGGTTTTTATGAGATCATTAAATAAATCTAGAGCTTCATCAATGTTCTTATCAATCATCTGGAAGGCATTTAGAAATTGTTCACATATGTTCTCTTCACAGAGATTTTCTTTATAAACTGAGAGTTTGATTTCATCCCACACAACTGCTGGCTCCTCAGTTACTGCACATGTATCATATACTGGATTAATATGTAATTCAACAGGAAAGTGATCAGAATCAGAATGCTAGGCAACAAACGACATGAGTCAAAAATCTGAGAGAACAAATCATCTGACACTAAAAAATAATCATTAACACTGCATCCTCCATCAGAAATGAATGTATAGCATCCTAGCTGGTCACCATTACATACACCATTTATAATGTATAACCCAAGAGCAGTGCACACATTCAATAATAATTTATACCATAATTATTGGTAACAGAATCTTCAGAATTACGATTACCACTGAGAGACATACTTTTACTATGGGAATCTGAATTAAAGTCAATCGCTACATGATAAGAAGAAAAGTTTGATGTCTTGCTGTTTAAGTCTCCACACAGTATTATATCTACTTCATCCAATGTCACAACACAATTGACTAAACATTCATCCAGCAAAGCAATTCCATTATCATTGTCAAATATGTTATAAAATGGTGAACCTTCAGGTGGGATACATACACATGCACGTAATACATTCCTTGAAGTACACAGCAAAGATTTGTCAAAGAGAAAAACACAAATGTTAAAATATGGAACATATAAACATTTCACAAGGGCAGCTAACTCATACTTTATTAAACAAACTAACCCACCGAATCGTCTCCCTTGATGACTAACTTTAATTGCCGACTTACAAAAGGCCTTACAGCCACTAAAAACATCTGGCTGGATATTTTCCAGGAACGTTTCTGTCAGACATATAAAATGAAGCTACCCACATAAGATACAAAATCCCTGTCAGTGAGTTTAGAAAGCAACCCATTTATGTTCCAAGATTTAAAAAAAAGAAAAAAAAGAAAACGTTTTATTTGTTTCATTTTTCTAAACTGACACTATCACTATTTATATTGATGAGACTAGAAACTAAGTTAATGCTATCATCATTACTACCATCATCATTTATTAACAAGGGCTCTTTATTGGAAGGCCACCTACAACCAGACAAATCCTGGTGGACAGATGTTAGGCCTAAGCCTAGTAAACCTTTGTCAGACCTGTCTTTGTCTTGCTTCTTGAAGCCAGTTGTGTCTCTGTCATGCTCCACAGCACAAATCGGTATTGGTGTGTGACTGACTCAGGCCCACTTTGACCAGCAACTTTGAGAGAGAGAGAGAGAGAGAGAGAGAGAGAGAGAGAGAGAGAGAGAGAAGAGAGAGAGAGAGAGAGAGAGAGCACAACACACACACACACACAGAGGGACACACACAGGGACACACATACAGGGACACACACACAGGGACACACACACAGGGACACACACAGGGACACACACACACACACAGGGACACACACACAGGGACGCGCGCGCACATGGACACACACACAGGGACACACACAGGGACACACACACACACGCACACGACTTTGAGAGAAAAAGAGAGAGAGGAGCACAACACACACAGGGACACACACACACAGGGACACACACACACAGGGACACACACACAGGGACACACACACACACACGACTTTAGAAGAGAGAGAGCGAGAGAGAGAGAGAGAGAGAGAGAGAAGAGAGAGAGGAGAGAGAGAGAGAGAGAGAGAGAGAGACAGCACACAACACATACACAGAGGGACACACACACATACAAAGAGGGACACACACAAGCACACACACACACACAGGACACGCACTCACAGGATAAACACACACACAGAGGGACACCACACATGGACATACACCACACACAACACACACACACAGGACAAACACACACATAGGGACACACACACACAGAGGGACACACACACACACACATACACACACACAGAGGGACACATACACACAGGAGACACTCATACAACTTTAAGAGAGAGAGAGAGAGAGAGGAGAAGAGAGAGAGAGAGAGAGAAGAGAGAGAGAGAAGAGCACACAACACACGCACAGAGGGACACACACACACACACACACCACACACAAGAGGGACACACACAAAGAGGGACACGCACTCACAGGGATAAACACACACACAGAGGGACACCACAGATGGACGGAACACATAGGCACCCCCTCCACACACACACACACACAGGGACACACACACACACACAGGGACACACACACACACACACCCACAGGGACACACAATCTCTCTATCTGGGCATGTTTATTATTATATCAAAAGCTTTTTATGTAACAGAAGTATACAAGTGAGAGTAGGGAATACATATTCACACTCTAGGTCTCTCCATATGGGTTTACCACAGGGTTCTGTTATAGCCCCTTTTCTGTTTAATATACTGTTATATGATCTACCCACAAACATGTCTAAAGATATCATCCTAGTACAATATGCTGATGATATATGTATGTGAATGAATGTCGCTATGAAGCGCAGTACAACAAAGAGGATGATTCATTATACCAGAAAGATCTATCAAAAAGAGTTAGATAATTTATATAAATATATTTTTGAAAATGGTCTGACATTTTCCACAGAAAAAACGCACATTATGCTTTTTAACAATGGCAGTGATCCAGATACACTACCACAGTTTAGGATTGGAGGGGAGCTAATTCAGTACACAAATACTGTCAAATTTTTAGGCATCTTACTTACATCAAAATTGACTTGGAATGCTCATATTGGATACATTTTAACAAAAGCGAGAAAATGTATTAATTTTCTTAAAATGGTTACCAGACAGTCTTGGGGACAAGATATGGTCACTCTGAAATGCTTAGCTACGTCACTTGTACGGTCCAAGCTGTGTTATGGACAAGAAGTCTTTTTTAGTGCTCCTAATTATTTATTGAAAAAAACTCCAAAGTGTAGACTGTAAAGCATATAAACTTGCACTCGGTGTACCATTCCACACCTCCACCGTAGCAACTTATAATGAAATTGGGGAACTTCCCCTAGCTGAATACCGACAACTTTCATGTGCCAGATATGTTTTACGCAGCACAACAAATGAAAACTTTGTTTCTAGTGAAATAGAAGTCGAAGCAAAAACAAATTATCCTAAAAGGGCTAGAAATATTTCGTGTTTAACGCCTATTGGTACTTATGTATCAGACCTTTTTCAAAAGTCTGAACTTAATCATTATAAATTAGAAATGCAGAAAGAAGTTGTGCCATGTCCTTCGTGGGAAATAAATAAAGCAAATTTTGATATAGAATGTACTAATGAAAGAAAGAACGAAAACCAAAATATCATGGTTGCAGATATCCAATCACATATTGAAAATACGTATTCTGACAACTTAAAAGTATATACAGATGGGTCAGCTTTAGAAAATAATGAAGCTGGTTCAGCATTCGTCATACCAGCTCTAAAAACATAGAAATCATACTATCTTGGTAAACATCATTCAATATTTACAGCTGAACTTGTTGCAATTCTTATGGCTCTTAACTATATTCTTGATTTTGTATTTCCCATCATTCCTATCTTACTTTGTGTAGACTCCAAGTCGGTACTGTATGCTATCAAATCCCCAAATTCCAAGAAAGTATCTAGAATCATTTTTGAAATTAAATATGTCATACACCTTTTAAGTTTAAGAGGTATTCCTGTCTCCTTTTGTTGGGTACCTTCGCACGTTGGAGTTTTTTCAAATGAGTGGGCTGACAGAGCTGCAAAAAGGTGGGCAAGACATCATTTGGAATCGACAGAACTGCATGTTCCATTATCTCTACAGGAGGGATACCGTTTGTTAGAACAAACATCGTGGAGTAAGTGGAGAGAATCAGATCAACTCAAGGAACGATCTTTAAAGAGTTGCCAGACTAATGGCCTTATTTCATGTTATCCTTCTCAAACACATTTAAGTATCGCAACTACGAGAAGAGTTAATACACTATATTTTAGAATAAAATTAAATGCATTTATAACAAAATTTTGTAAAAATGTCAGGTGCCTCTGTGGGGAACATATTTCCAACACTCACATCATATTTGAGTGTTCAATTGTAAAACCTTTTTACCCACATTTTGTGAGCAGTCTGTGGAAACAGTATTTAAAAATCCAAAATTAGCCTTTGCCATTGTTAAATGTCTATTGCACAGCCCATTAGAGTATATGTTGTAGTTACTTTATAGTTATTTCATGTTAACAATTTGTTGAATTTAAATTTTTACTCATGTTTAAGATCCCCCCCCCCCTTTTTTTTTTTTTTAGTTGCATGAAAATATCAACACACATGTTACCTAATCATTCTTTTCTCTTTCCATTCCCTTCTCTGTTTTAACTTCCTCTTCATTTTCCACATCCCTTATCTAATATCACTAAGAGTGAACAGACGTTAAATTGAAGACAACAACAACAACACAATCTCTCTATCACACACACACAGGGACAACACACTCTCACACACACAGGGACACACACACACAGAGGGACACACGCAGGGACACACACACACACACACACACAGTGACACACACACACAGGGACACACAGGGACACACACACACACAGGGACACACACACACACAGGGACACACACACACACACATACAGAGAGAGAGAGAGAGAGAGAGAGAGAGAGAGAGAGAGAGAGAGAGAGAGAGAGAGAGAGAGAGAAGAGAGAGAACGCATTTCTTTCACTAGAGAATATGCTGGTCGAGGTCGGAGAAGCAAAACGAAATTCCAAGGTCAATCGCGTTCCCATGGCAACCAAAGGAACCCAAACAGAAAACGAAAAACCAAGCCGTACTTTCGCTGAGGTTGCTGGCTTCCCCTCCCCCCCCCCCCCCCCCCCCCTTGAGGGGCAGGACAGGCGACTGCTGCCAACACAGGGAAAAAGACGCCTGGCCCCCACAAGGACCTTGGTCTACAGCTTTGCAGAAAGGCAAGGTAAGTACGTCTTTGGGTTCTGACATCATGGCTAGTAGTGACGTCAAAAAAAGAATAGCACATCAACAGCAAATTCCAAGCAGAACAAAGAACACTTTCGGCAAGTCACCATCCTGCATGACTCAGTCCTGAATGGAGTGAATGAAAAACGACTTGGGCGGTCATATAACATTGATGTCTGCATGCAAAATACATCTGATTTGTCCAGTTTACAAAAAAAACAAAAAACCTGCAGACTGTAACATCATCCATGATAAAGCCTGATGCAGTGGTGATGCACAGTGGAATTAATGACCTTAAATCTAAAGATGCCCTCGACCTCAGCAAGAGCTTTGCCACCTCTCTTAGAGAAGTTGCCAAGAAAAATCCTCAAATACGGTTCGTCGTCAGCAAAACTACTACTGTGAAAGATCCAAAACTAGAAATGAAACGTCAGCTATTCAATGCAACGGTTACTTCCGAGCTATACGAAGTAGAGAACATCACTTTTGTTCGGAACACCAACTTGCAGCTCTACCATCTTAGAGACAGCACTCATCCTAGTGCAAGAGGATCGAGCATCCTTGCTGGCAACATAGGGAGGCACGTTCGTCATCTTCTGTGCAAATCTCCCCTAAAACCATCTCCTCCACACAGATCCCACCACCACCAGTCATACCCTGTGTACCCCTGCAGAAGTCTGTATTCCAGTTTGGATCCCTTTAATGACTGGTCTGTGTACTACTAACTGGCACTGCCATGACTTGACTTACTTTGACTTATGCCTCTTGGTTCCTTGGGGAACATCACACACCCCTCCAACGAACTCGGTTTTGGGAGATCCTCTTCAGCTCGGCCCATGTCATTCCGGCTGCCTTTGTTTCTTCGTCAACACTTCTGCGCCAGGTCTGTTTTGGTCGACCAACTTTCCGCTTCCCTTGTGGATTCCAGTCAAGGGACTGCCTGGACTGCCATGCACCAACCTTATCTGCACCTGAGAGAACTCAACAGACTACTATCACATCTCCAGTCTTTTTCCGCTGCTGAAGATGTTTATGTTCTCAGTCATTACTGACTTTTCAGTTGTGCCCAGTTTAAAGTTAAAGTTACTTTAATTAGTTGTTTCAGTGTTTTAGATCAGTGTGTTTTCTCTGTAATAGTTTATTGACATATTCATAGATTGTGTATTGATTATCTAATCTGTTACCATAAGTTCGTTGTTGTTGAGTTTTTCAGTCAGCCATTTCTCCTATTTTCTCTCTTATATCAAACGCCAAGTGAATTTTGATTGTGTTTCTTCACTAGCACTGATAAGCAATAATTGTATCATGGTAAAAAGTAGTAGAATATCTCAGTGGATTTCTCGATCATTATTCAGAAACAGCGATTATCTTGTTCAACATCTTTCAGAAAACGACCATGACATCTTAGCAATCCAGTCCCTAAACATAAAAAGAGAAAAATTACCCAGAATCACTGGTTACTACTTCCCACCAATCCATCAGCAGGCTGATACCACTGGGAGAATCAACACAGCCATTTATGTGCATAATGGGGTGACATACACTGCATGCCCCAGTCCTGCCCCACTCCACATTTCTAACTTACATTCATGTGCTGTGTCCATTCCTTTTCATACCTCTGTTGACAATAGTATCTGTTTATTTGCCTCAAGACCGACTGATGTGAACACTGAATGGCTTCGTACATTACAGGAAGATCATGGCAAGAAGTATATCATTGTAGGTGACTTTAATGCTCACTCACCTTTCTGGGGAAAAGATTGTCAAATTATCACAAGCAATCGTTTTGTTGAAAATGTAGTTGATTCATCTTTATGTCTTTTAAATGATGGACGTGTAACACGCATACCTGATAATTCTAATCACAGGGCAACTGCTATCGATCTCACTCTAGTTTCACCTGAGTTGGTACCAGAATGTGAATGGGATCCATTAACTGATTCCCTCAACTGCCACCATTTGCCAGTTGTGACTAGAGTGGATCTCGATAGATTATTGTTAACCAATTCAAAAGAAGATAAAGTTCCCAAATATAATTATAAACGTGCTAACTGGGAAAAATGTACAAATCTTCTACTATCATATAACACGCCGGACATGGACAGCCAGTATATTGATAGTCTATATGCATCTTTCACAAATGCAGTGCTATCAGCTGCCACTGATTCTATTCCTAAATATAGACAAATAACAATTCATAAAAATATTGGCAATGTATGGTGGAATGATACCTGTCAAAAAGCAAGAGAAGAGAAAAAAGTAAAACTAATAGCTTATCTAAAGAATAGATCTGAATCAAATCATGCAGAAATGAAAAAAGCCAAAAATAAATCTAACAGAATTATTGCCAGGCAAAGAAACAATACTTGTCATCATTTTGCATGTCTGAGGTATCCAACTATAAAGATTTTGCAGAGAGTGTGGGGAAAATAAAGTTATGAAAAATGGGATAAACTTACCTCAGTACCCCATTAGATTAGAGAACTCAAATCTACCTTCCAATTTTGAAAAAAACTGAAGCTTTTGTGAAATGTTTGCAAACACACCAGTTGTAAAACTGGCCTGTCAGAGAAGAACAGAAAATTTAGGAAAAACATGAGTTGAGCATCAGACACATACAACAAACCATTGATAGACAACAAAATCATTTGTTAACAGCTCCACTCACGTTAGAGGAGGTAAAAGCATGTATTAATAATCTATGTGTCAAGAAAACAGCAGTAGGTCTTGACGGAGTTTCTAATGAAATGTTACGTCATCTACCACCTAATTGGGTCAACTTTTTATCTCTTTTTCCAAAAGTGCTGGACTGAAGGTCAGCTCCCACTCATTTGGAAACAGTCGATCGTTGTACCAGTTAATAAACAAGGAAAGCCTAGAACCGATAAAAACAGCTACAGACCTATTGCACTTACATCTCATACATGCAAACTCATGGAAATAATTATTTTAAGAGGGTTTATTCATCTTTGTGAAAAAGATAAAACCGTTCCTGTGAATCAAGCTGGATTCAGGAAAGGTCGATGTATGCATATATCATTGTCTTCTCTTGTTTGATTTGTATGATTTATCATTGATTAAGTTTTTTATTCTATGTTTGCATATATATTATCCTTTTCTCTCTCTTTTTTTTCTTTAGATAGATGGCTTGGTGAAAAAAAGCAAATGCACTGCTTATTCAATGTACCATCTGAAAATAAAAGTTTGAATTTGACACACACGCACGCAGCACGCACACGGCGCACACACACACACACACAGGGACACACACACACACACACACACACTCACAGAGGGACACACACACATACAGGGAACACACACACCCCCACACACACACACACACAACCAGTGACACACACACACACAGGGACACACACATAGGGACACACACACAGGGACACACACACAAACAAACACACACAGAGGGACACACACACACACACACACACACACAAACAAACACACACACCACACACACACACACACAGATAAAGGGAGAGGCAAGAGCGCGTGCGAACACACACACACACACACACACACACACACCTCAGCTAGACAGACAAGACAGGAAGACAGGCAGAGATGTTATGTATATAACATCTTGTTGGACACAGCTTGCCAACTTTATAGCTTGAACCTGTAAATAATGTACTATCTACACGGTGACAATATACATAAAACATCCTGCAAAATACTCCATCAATAAAGACTACACCTACATATATCACAACAGGTTTTTTTATTTTTATTTCTTCTTCTTCGTCGTCGTCGAACACTCAGACAGCAACTATTGTTGTCTGTCATATGAGCGAAAATGCGTCACGCTGCCGTTAAGCGCCTGACAAGTCAGGCCCAGCGCATCCGACTTCGGTACAAGAGAGAATAGTTACCTTTTAAGTCTTTCTGGGGGGAAAAAAGGCAGGAGAATGGACCAAGAAGGCAGAACCTAGACAAGGAGGAGGCGACAGGAAGAAAAGGAAGAAGACAGAAACAAAGAGAGTGACAGAAAAGAGGAAATTTCTAGCACAGAATTTCCAGAATGTGGGGATGCTATTTATACTGATAGGCCCCCGGCATCCCCTCGGGGGAATTTATTTCTTGTTATCCCGTTATTTCGAGAATAATGGAATAAGCACACATGCGCTTTTTCTTTTCTTTTTTTAAAATCTAGTTCCCGTGTGTATGCAGTTTTGTAAAATTTGTCACTCGTTCCCATCGGCACACAATGGCCTACTCTTCCGAAAAGCGGAATGGGTTTTAACGTGTGCACAAGACGTTCTGCGTGCGTTCGCACACAGGACCTCCGTTTATAGTCTCATCCGAAGGACTTTTGGGGGCAGTGAAGTCGGCACTGATGTTAACTCCAGAGGAAAAAATCCTCATGAACGAGATTCGAACCCGGGTCAGCAGATCACGAGGGCAATGCGCATCACTCTAACCACCAGGCTATTCCGTTCCCTGTAGTGTGTGTGTGTGTGTGTGTGTGTGTGTGTGTGTGTGTGTGTGTGTGTGTGTGTACGCGCGCGTGCGTGCGTGCGTGTGCGTGCTGCGTGTGTGTATGTGTGCGTGTGTGCTTGCGTACGTGCGTGCGTGCGTCACGTGCGTGCGTGCGTACGTGCGTGCGTGCGTTCGTGCGCGCGCGCGCGCGCGCGCGCGTGTGTGTGTGTGTGTGTGTGTGTGTGTGTGTGTGTGTGGTGTGTGTGGTGTGAATGTATTATTGTCTTCTATTAAAGGAAATTTGTTTTTGCAATGATTAAAAACACTTTTAAACAACAAATGAGTTTTGGGACATATCAATTTGACCGCTTTTCTGATAAAGAAAACTTTGGGTTTTTTTAAAACCCAAAATCACACACACAACACACCACCCCACACACACACCACCCCCCAACCACACACCACCACCACACGCACACACACAAACACTCCTCAAAAAAAGGAAATTTGTTTTGCAGGGTTTTAAAAAAACATATCTAAACAACAAAACGTATTTGGGCCCAAATTATATTAAATTTGAAGGCATTGATAAATGGTAACTTTTTTTAAAACCACCCCCACCACACAAACACCCCAACCCCACACACAAACACACACACCAAACACCCCACACGCGGCCCCGCGCACGCACCCCACGCACGCCCCACACACATTACACACCCCAACATCAAAAAAATAACATTTATTTAGCAATTTAAAATTTTTAAAGGCACTTGTTTAAATGGTTAAATTTGTTACACAACACACACACCCCACACGCACGCACGCACGAAATGACACCACACGCGCGCGCCCCGCGGGGGCGCGCACCCCCCCCCAAAACACACACACAACACAAAACATCTAAACAACAAAACAGTATTTAGACAAAATTTAAAAAAATTTAAAGGCCATGAAAAAATGGTAACCTTTGTTCAACACACACACACACCCCAAGGGGCGCACGAACACACAAAACCCGCACGCACGCACGCACGCCCCACCCCACGCCGAACACACACAAAACCTTCGCAGGGCCGCACGCGCGCCCCGCGCGCACACACCACACACACAAAACACACACACACCCCACGCCCCGCCGCCGAACGCCCACACCACACAAAACCACCCACACACACACACACACACAACCATCGCTTAAACTTATCAACCCGTTTTAAAAAAACCCACTCCCCCGGGGAGATCCCGGGGGCCTGTCCGTATAAACAGCATCCCCACCTTCTGGAAATTCCGTGCCAAAAATTCCCTCTTTTCTATCCCTCTCCTTGCTTTTGCCTTGTTCCTTTTCTTCCCGTTACCTCCTTCTTGTCTGTTTTCTGCCTTCTTGGTCCATTCTTCTGCCTTTCAACTTCTCCAGAAAGATTTTTTTTTTAAACAGATATCAATTCTCTCCCATGCCGAAGTCGGATGCGCTGGGCCTGACTTGTCAGGCGCTTAACGGCAGCGTGGCACATTTTTCGTTCATATGACGGACAACAACAATAGTTGCTGTCTGAAGCGTTCGACGACAGACGAAGAAGAATGATTACAGTAGAGTACAAAAGGAGTCAGACAACCAAATGTCAACTGACACAGCACAGCAACCACAGTGAAATCCCTTACTTCCTCCCTAAGTCAGCAAATCCAACCATCCAACCCACGGCCCCCCCCTCCCCCACCTCCCTTCCCCCTCCGCCCTCCCTCCCACCCCCCCCCCCCCCCCCCCATCCCCCCCCCCCCCCCCCCCCCCCCCACCATCACCACCATGCAAGCGGCCATCACAACAAGTATATGCTACAGTGTGGGTATGTATGTGCTCATTTGCATGCCCACTATCTCGTGGGCGTGCGCCGCGAGTGCGCAAACACACACACACACACACACACACACGTGAGTGTGTTTGTGAATGTGTGTGCATGCGCGTACGCATACGCAGCGTGCATGCATACGCAGCATGCATGCATAGGTGTATGCGTGTTCTCTCTCTCTCTCTTTTTTATTTTTTTTAAATTTTAAATCATTATCATTTTACAGCCGTAACTTCTAGATCTTATCAATTCTCAGTCTCTTTTGTTTTGTTTTTCTCACACTTTAAAAAAAAAAAACCAACAAAACGCTGAAGAATCAGATTACTCTTTTTTAATGGTAGGACTTTCCGAACAAACTTCCTTTTCGGGTATTGTATGACTGGAACACAAAGAAGACAGAAGCGGGGGGAAAGTCTTTGAAGAAGACCATGAACGTTGATGATTGGCAGATAGACAAGACAAGACAGACTGATAGACAGACAGTCTGCCACGTGTACACTTGGCTGCAGAATTTGCTTAGGTGGTAAAAAAAATGTTGATAATATTCTGAAAGAGCGACTTCGCCATTGCTGCTGAAAGGGAAGAAGAGGTAAGTTCTGAACACACGCTGTGTTTGTAGGTTGTTGGTTTTTTTTTTTCTTTGTATTTCTTCGTTGTCGAACTCTTCAATAGCTAACTATTTGTCTGTAATGAGCAGGAATCCGTTGCACTAGTTGGGACGGGATAGCTTCGTGGCGGAGCACTCGCTTTCCCCAGCATGTTTAAGGCTCGAGATGTTACCATTTGAATGGGTGACCATTTGGGCCTTAGCTTTGTACAGTTTCCCAGTTCCGCTGTATGGGTACTGCCCTCTTTTGGTCAGGGAAGGTTAAAAGCAGGGGGAGGGATGGCGCGCCCTAATATGCTGGGCCTGTAAATGAGGTCTCTGACGCCTCGCTCCCCTACGACCTTATAGGTTATGGGACTCCTTTACCTTTTACCGTTAAGCGCCTGACAGCAATTCAGGCCCAGCGCATCCATCCATCTATCCATCCGACTTTAGTGTTGGGTGGAGAATTTTTGTTATCTTTTAAGTCTTTGTTGGAAAAATGGCACGGGAAAAATGGATTTAGAAGGCAGAAAAATAGACAAGAAGGAGGAGATGGGGGTTGGGGGGTGGCAGGAAGACAGGAAGAAAAGAAACAAGTCAGAAACAGAGAAAGGGATAAAAAAAAAAAAAGAGGGAATTTTTGGCACAGAAGGTGGGAATGCTGTTTTATACTGACAGGCCCCCCCGGTACCTCCACAGGGGGGTGTTTGTTTGAAATAATTATGAGCTCTGACATGAACATTGAGTGGCTTGTGGAGATGCAATGTTGATGTTTTAAAGTGTTTTTGACTTGACTTGACTTGACTTGACTTAAGGGTAAAGTCGGTAGGATCTTGGGTCTAGTTCAGTGAAGGATAGCTAGAGACATTGATCATAATAATTATGGTTTAAACAAGATGTTTATTCAGAAAAAAAGAAGACACACATCGTCCTCAAATCATTTGGAGAAGCAGCAACAACAAGCTACTAGCTTATAATATAGTATACTCCTCCACCATCAAACAAAACCGAAATTTGTTATTTTGGTAGCTGAAAAAAACCCATTGTCACAACAAATCAGTCCTTTTGAAAAAAAAAAAACAAAAGTCATTACTAAAGATTTTAAAATGAAGAAAATTCTCTTGTGCGAAGTCGGATTTGGTGGGCTGAATGTCGGGCAGCATGACGCAATTTTCGCTCATATAATTATAACACACAAGCTTTAATTTTTAAACTGCTACCTTCAATCTGTGAAACCTGGAAACCTATAATATTTGATATTATTGTATTCCATTTTTATTATAGTCGGAAGGAAAAAAATATATAAAAGAAGGACTAACAGTTAGAAAAAGAAAAAGAACACCCAAAAATCAATTCGAAGGGGACAGGAAGAATAATTGTCAGGGGCCACGGCATTATGGCTTTTCCCCCATGTTACTTAGAGAATTCCTTGAGTCGGGTTTTGGTTGCCTAAGGCGAGGTAACTTAAAAACAGTCTATATACACGCAAACTTCTCAGTCAGTGTGCAATTTCAACCTCACAGTGATTCCTAGGTGGGATGAGTGAGTCAGAGTTGCACATTCTGGGTGATGACCCTCAGAGTGTTAAGCTGGGGAACGCACAACGACAACAACAACGACAGTTACAGAATTATCATATAATGAAAAAATCCCGTGTTACCTGTATCAAGTTTCACTTCTCATAGATCTAACTTTGCAAAGAGCAAGAGACCAAAAGTTGTTGGGTTGTTTTTTGTTTTTGTTTTTGTTTGTTTGTTTGTTCGGTTGTTTTGGGTGGGTTTTTTTGTTTTTTGTTTTTGTTTTTTGGGGGGGGGATTGTTATAATGTACGATAGGTCTTTAACTGCTTGCCATTAACAAAGTGGGGGTTTTGTCAGTTATTCTTGTAAAGTTTCTATGATTTAAAAAAAAATTTACGAGAGGTTACGATTTGCTACGGAAAGAGAGGACCGCGGGGAGTGGGAAGTGGTTGCAAATCTTCAGTGGTTCACCCACGGTTAAAAGATTTAAGGGGCAGGTGAAGGTTGAAAAAACTGATGTAGGCCAGATTCACGGACTACGTTTAAAAGGTTTATATGCTTTGAATATTGAGATTGTCTTCAGCCGTGACAAGCTCTTCAGATAACAACCTATATTATACTCTGTCTGCATTAAAGTGGTATTATACTTTCAAATGTTGAAATTATTTTATTTATTTATTTATTTATTCTTTTATGATCGAGGATAATGGAATAAGTACTCATGTGCTTTTTTACATCCACTCCCCGCGTGTATGCGGTTTTGTCAATTTTGTCATCTGTTTCCACCGGCACACAATGGCCTACTCTTTGAAAAAGCGGAACAGATTTAACGTTGGGGTGCGATGTTCTGCTTTGGGCGTTCAAAACCAGGGGCTGGGTTTATAGTTTTATCCAGGGAATTTGACATTTCAGTTCGATTTTGGGGGGGGTCATATGGAGAAAGGGAAAGGGCTGGGAATCGACCAGAACTCAGGTTTACTTGTTGCAGGCAAAACGTCTTTCCATCCTGCCCCTTCCTTCCTTCTTGATCTTTTAGTTATAAAAGCTCTTAACTTAACAATTATACTCTTCTCTTAAAGTGTTGTTATGTTTTAAATATTGAAAATCGGGTTTTACCCTAAAAAGGCTCTTTTAAATTTCAGCCTTGAAACATTTTACCTCATCCTTATTTGTTACTTTTTAAAAATGTTTTTATGCTTGATATATTGACACAGGGGTGTGTGCGTTTTGTTGTTGTTGTAGTTGTTGTTTTCTTTCTTTTCTTTTAAAAAAAATTGTATTCGCTCCCAAGGCTGTGTGAGGATGGCCTACTCTTCCGGAAAGGCCAAGAACGGTTTCAACGTGTAACGGCAAGATGTTCTGCATGCATTCGCACACGGGGCCTTGGTTTATAGTCTCACCGAAGACTTTGGGGGAGGAGGGGAGTTCAGTTCATTGTTAACTAAGTCCAGAGGAAAATATTGTTTCCCTTATGGGTTTGTCCGGTGGGTAGTCGTCGAACCTTGAGTGTCCCAAAGCAAAAATCTAAACTAGTTATTTTTTATTTTTTAAGGGTGGGGGGGGCGGGGGGGGGGTTGGATGGGGGGGGGTGGGGAGTGGCGGGCGGGGGGGGGGGGGGGGGAGGGGTGTTTTCCGTGCTTTTGCTTTGCTTTGTGTGGGGGATGGGGGGTGGGTGGAAAAATGCGTCCCACTGCCTTTTAAAGCGCCTGACAGTTAGGCAGCACTTCGGCATGGTAGAGAATCGTTTTGTTTTGTTTTCTTTTTAAAAAATTGAAAAAAAATTGTCCCCCTTTTTTGGGGGGTAGAAAATTGTTATCTTTGAAGTCTTACTGGGGAAAAAGGCAGGAGAATGAATCAACAATGCAGAAAACAGACAAGAAAGAGATGACAGTAAGAACAGGAACAAGGCAGAAACAGAGCTAGAGAAGGGATACAGAACAGAAGGAATTCGTAGCACAGATTTTCCAGAAGGTGGGGATGCTATTTATACTGACAGGGCTCCCCCCCCCCCCCCCCCCGCAATCCCATGAGGGAAACTGATCGACCAGTTTTTATCGTTGTTGTTGGGTTTTATTTTAAAGGTTTTGTTTTACTCGCAACTATAGGATTAAATTCAACCGACAGAACACTTTCAGTCGAGAGAGAGAGAGAGAGAAAATTTTATATTTTACTTTGACTTTTTAAGAGCATCGTTTTGTATCATTTTAGGGTGTGTGTGTTTTTTTTTTGTTTGTGTTTGTGTGTTGTGTTGTGTGTGTTGTTTTGTGGGGTGTGTGTGTGAGAGAGAGAAAGAAGAAGAGGGAGTCAAATTTTATTTACAGATGGTTACATTGAATAGCAGGTTCGGGAAAAAAAGCTTGCCAGCCTAACAGAACACTTGAATAAGGCCTCCAAACATAGGCATGGAATCAGTGCAGAGAAGCCAAACTGAATGATAATTAACACAACGGCAATTAGCCTGGAAAATCAGGGTTTAATGAAAACCAATAGTTAGAGGAAACAGTTCAAAGGCTTAAGTACACTGGGAAAGCCAATGTATCGACCAGCCGATCCCCAAAAAACCAGAAGGGTACTTTATGCAGGACGCAGCAATAAAGCTTGTAAAAACAAAACATCTGGAGGGGATAAAAATTATTCACTTTACCAAATAACAAAGACCCTTGGATATCATATTTCGTATGTGTGTAGGTCTTTGTGAGATTTTGGAGGGGTCAGGTGGTAGAGTGCTTTCGGGACCCTGCCATCCACAACCCACAAACACGGTTTTCAACCCCCCCCCTAGAAACTTTTTAAGATTTTGAAAAAGGTAAACAAATGGTAGGCCATTTTCACAAGACCCAAATTGTAGGTTTTGGACGAGGGAGGGGGTAAAGGGGTTGGGAGGATAACATAAGTGGGCTGCTTGGGGCTGAATGAGAGTGGGGGATCGTTGTTGAGTTTTGGGGTGCCCCTCGGTGTAGTAGGCGCAGATGTTGTTGAACTTGTATAACAAACACTTTTTTTTTTCTTCCCCTACGGTAGTATGGGTGGAATGTTCTTGTTGTCGCCTTATTTGGTGGTGTGGTTGTTTTGTGTGTTTTGTTGTGTGTGTGTGTGTGTGTGTTGTGTGTGTGGTTGTGTGTGGTTGTTGCGGCGTGGTGGTGTGTTTGTACGTGTGAGTGCATGCGGTTGTGTGCTGGTACCCGCGTCTTGTGTGTGTGTGTCCGCGCGCGAAGCTGCGTGGGGTGAGTGCGCATTGTGGTGTTCGTGCGTGGTGCGTATGTTGTGGGGTGTGTTGCTTGGTTGAAGGATTCGTATATTTTGGGGCTGTAGGAAGAGAGGCGGCAGATTGGGGAATGGTTCAGATTTGGAAACATGGCGCGTCTTCTGTCCATAGTCTTGGTCTTCTTCTCGTGTCAGCGCTGGTCGATCTTCATTGTGTTTACATGTCGTCTGTGGTGGCTGGTTGGTTAGTGGGTTGGTTGGGGTTAGGGGGTTGGTTGGTGGTTTGGGTTGGTTTGTTGGGGTTTGGTTGGATGGTTGGTTGGTTTGGTTGGTTAATGGTTGGTTGGTTTTTGGGTGGTTTGGTTGTTTGGTTGGTTAGTTGGTGGTTGGGTTTTGGTTATGGTTTGGTTGGTTGGTTGTTGGTTTATTGGTTAGTGGTTGTGGTTAGTGGGTTGGTTGGTTGTGGGTTTGGGTTTGGTTGGTTGTGGGTTGGTTGGTTAGTGGGTGGTTTGGGGTTAGGGGGTTTGGGGTTGGTTGGTTGGTTGGTTGGTTTGTTGGTGGTTGGTTTGTTGGTGGTTGGTTGGTTGGTTAGGGGGTTTTGGTTTTGGGTGGGTGATTATACCCTCTGGAAAAAAAAAATGAAGTAATTTTTTTTTCTCCATTTTGGTAAATTTCCTCTGCCAAAAAAAAAAATTCCGAGGTTCATCTTCTATGTTGAGATTTTGCAATACCGACCGTTTGGTGTTGTTGTTTTGTTGGTTGTTGGTTTTGTTTGTTGTTGGTTTTGTTGTTGTGTTGTTGTTTTGGTTGGGTTGTTGTGTTGTTGTTGTTTTGTTTTGGGTTTTGTTTTTTGTTTGGTTGTTTTGTTTTTTGTTGTTGTTGTTGGTTTTTTGGGGGTTTTTTTGGGGGGGGGGGTGGGGGGCTGGCCAATCATTCGTGGATGAACTACATAACATGGCATCAGACCAAAAGCTGTGTCAGTTATTTGATATCAGCTAATAATTGCCCACGGCCTACATTACAATGTTGTTACGTTGTAAAATGTTGTGTTGAGATTGCCTTCAGCCATGACAAGTGTGCTTAGCTCTTAACAATAACAACCTGCACTCTCCTCTAAAGGAAGAAGAAGAAAAAATCCTCTGAAGTCGGAGTATGGCTGCCTATATTATGGCGAGGTTACTTTTTTTTTTAAAAAGTCATACACGTACAAACTTCTCATTCAGTATGTGTAATTTCAATCTTAACAATGATTCCCAATGTGGGATGAGTCAGAGTGCGACATTACACGTAATCTTCTATTTATTTTATTCTCTATATTTTTTTTAATTTATTCTTTTATATCGAGGATAACGGAATAAGCACTTACGTGCTTTTTTTTAACATCCAGTCCCCGTGTGTAGGCGGATTTGTGAAATCTGTCATCCGTTCCCACCGGCACACAATGGCCTACTCTTCCGAAAAGCGGAACAGGATTTAACGTGTGCGCAAATATGTTCTGCGTGCGTTCGCACACGGGGCCTCGGTTTATAGTCTCATCCGAAGGACTTTTTGGGGAGAGTGGAGTCTGCACTGATGTTAACTCCAGGGGAAAATACCCCCTTGAACCAGTGTGTGCAATTTCAATCTCACAGTGATTCCCTAGGTGGGATGAGGGAGCGAGGGAGTCAAGAGCGTGAGAATTTCTGAGTGAAACACCCCCCCCCCCCCCCCCCCCCCCCCCCCACACACACACACACACTCCCACCAGAGGGGTTTTAGCTGGGGAACGCACAACAACAACAAGAACATGATGACGATGAGGATGAGGATTTTTTTCTTAATATCGAGGATAATTTTTTATTTTATTCTTTTATATCGAGGATAATGGAATAAGCACTTACGTGCTTTTTTTAACATCCAGTCCCCGTGTGTATGCGGATTTGTGAATTCTGTCACCCGTTCCCACCGGAACACAATGGCCTACTCTTACGAAAAGCGGAACAGGATTTTAACGTGTGGGCAAAGATGTTCTGCGTGCGTTCCGCACACGGGACCTCGGTTTATATAGTCTCATCCGAAGGAGCGCTTGGAATAAGCACTTATGTGTATGATGAGGATGCTGTTGATGGTGAGGATGATGATGATGATGTGATGATGGTGATGATGACGACGATGATGGCGATGATGATGATGTTGATGATGACGACGACGACGACGACGATGATGATAATGATGAGGAGGAGGATAAGGATGATGTTGATAATGATGATGATGGCGACGACAATGATGATGATGTTTAAATGTTGATGATGATAATGATGGTTTAGGATGATGAGGATGTTTTTGATGATTAATGACGATGATAATGTTTATGATGATAATGTTTGGGGAGGATGATAAGGATGATGTTTATAATGTTGATGATGATGGGTGACGACGGGCGAACGCGAAAGTTTGTTTATGTTGATAATGATGAGGATGATGACGACGACGAGCGACGACGTGACGACGATATGATAATGTTGATTATGATAATAATGACGAGACGATGTGATGACCTGATTTCCTTTTCCCCTTTCCGGGCCTGGGGGATGGGTTTTTGGTGGGTGTGTCCTCTTGCAGCTGATGGACTGCGAGGCCAGACAGAGGCAGAGGAAGAGGCGGCCCCCGAGGTATTGCTGTTACCCAAGGACCTGCATCGTGGGCGGAAGGCTTCCCTGTTGTCGGGGCAAAATTTGCGTCCGACGGGGAAGCTCTAGAACATACGGCTTTTGCCCAGGTTGTGTGTGTGTGTGGGGGGGGGGGGGGGTGTGTGTGGGGTGGTGGAGTAGGGTAGGGATGTGCGTGTGAGAAAGAGAGAGAGATGGAGAGAGAGATGAGAGAGGTGAGAGAGGTGAATGAGAGAGAGGAGAGGGGATGAGAGGGGAGAGAGTCCATGTATTGGTGGGGGGGTGTGTGTGTGTGTGGTGTGTGTGTGTGCGTGTGTGTGGGGGGGTGGAGTAGGATGTGCGTGTTGTGGAGAAAGAGAGAGAGATAAAAGAAAAGAGAGAGAGAGATATTATATATATATATGAGAGAGGATGAAGAGATGAGAGAGAGAGATTTAGAGTGATGAGAGAGAGAGGGAGAGAGATGAGGGGAGAGAGAGAGAGATGAGTGAGAGAGAGAGAGAGAGAGAGAGAGAGAGAGAGATGAGAGATTTTTGAGAGAGATGAGATGGGGAGAGAGATGAGATGAGAGAGAGATGAGAAAGAGATGAGAGAGAGAGAGAGACTCATTGACTTTTTTAAAAACTTTTTTCCCCCGAGGATAATGGAATAAGCACTCATGGGCTTTTTTACATCCAGTCCCCGTGTGTATGCGGTTTTGTAAATTTTGTCATCTGTTCCCACCGGCACACAATGGCCTACTCTTTCGAAAAGCGGAACAGGATTTAACATGTGCGCAAGATGCTCTGCATGCGTTCGCACACGGGGCCTCGGTTTATAGTCTCATCCGAAGGACCCGAAGGAGAGGGGAGGAGAGTCCCTGTTATGTGGTGTGGGATTTTGTGTGTGTGTGTTTTGTGTGTGTTGTGTGTGTGTGTTGTGTGTTGTGTGTGTTTTGTGTGTGATTCAGATTCAGATTCAGTTTAGATTATTTATTGCCATTTAAATCATGTGTGTGTGTGTGTGCGTATGTGTGTGTGTCTGTCTGTCTCTGCCTCTGTGTGTGTGTGTGTGTGAGATGAGAGAGAGAGAGAGGGGGGGGGAGAGGGGGGGGTCAGAAAGAGGAGTCCATGGTGTGGTTTAGGTGGTGTGTGTGTGTGTTGGTGTGGTGTGGGTGTGTGTTGTGTGTGTGTGTGTGTGTGTGTGTTGTGTGTCGTATGTTTTGTTTTTTGTCTGTTGTCTCTGCCTCTGTGTGGTGTGTGTGAGAGAGAGAGAGGGGGGGAGAAGAGGAGGGGGTCAGAGAGGAGAGTCCATATGTGTGTGGTTTTAGGATGTGTGTGTGTGTGTGTGTGTGGTGTGTGTATGTGTGTGTTGAGAGGAGTGAATGAGAGAAGGGGGGGGGGGGGAGGAACAGAGACATTCTGTGTGGTGTGGTTGTGGGATGTGTGGGGTTTTTTGTGTGTATGTGTGTTTTGTGTGTTGTGTAGTGGTGGGTGGTGGGGGGTGGGTGTAGTGTGTATGTGTGTGTGTATGTGTGTGTATGTTGTGTATATAGTGGAGGGTTGGGGAGGGTTAGAAAGGGGGGTGAGTGGAGGTGGAAAGAGTGGGGGGGGTGGTGGTGGGTGTGGGTGGGTGGGGTGGGAGGTTTGGGGGTTTTTGGGTTAGTGGGTGGGGGTGAGTAGGGATGTGTTGTGAGAAAGAGAGAGAGAGTCCAGTATGTTGTGTGGATGTGTGTTTGTGAAGAGGAGAGAAGGGGGGGGGGGGGGGACAGAGGAGTCTGTGTGTGTAGTGAAAAATGTTTGTGTGTATATATCTGTCTTTTGACTTATTTTTGTGTGTGTGGTGTGTTGTGAGAGAGGAAGAGAGGGGGGGTGGGGGAGGAACAGGAGTTTGTGTGTGTAGTGTGGGATGTGGGTGTATATATCTGTCTCTTGTCTGTGTTTCTTGTGTGTGTTGTGTGTTGTGTGTGTGGTGTGTGTGTTGTGTGTTTGTGTTGGGGTGTTGTGTTCCGGGCAGTATTGATTTATACCAACCCCCCCCCCCCCCCCCCCCCCCCCCCCCCCCCCCCCCCCCCCCCCCCCCCCTTGAGGTAAGCGGAAACCGATTATATTGGGTATATATTATTTAGGGGTTGTATGCTTTTATTTGTGTTTGGGATGTTTTATATATATTAATTATATATATATTATATTTTATTTATATATATTTATATATATTATATTTTCCTTTTTTCGCGCAATGTAAACCCTGTCCAAGGGAAAGAGGGGAAGGGGGGAGGGGGTCATCCAACGCGCGTGAGGAGGAGGGGGCATGGGCTCCAGCACGGGCGTTGATGCCTTCTACAACCTTAAGTCGTCCGTCTTCCTTGCTTCTTCTGCTTCTTCTGGCGCTTGGTCAACGTCCTGTATTTGGGTGTGTGTGTGGGGGGGGGGGGGGGGGTTGAGGAATGGGGGGGGGGGGGGGATTTTGTGGGTGAAATGTGTGTGTTTTTGTTGGGAGGGGGAGGTGAATGTGGGGTGGGGGGTGGTGGTTAGGGGTGTGGGGGGGGGGGGGGGGCGGAGATTGGGGGGGGGGGAGGTGAATTTTGTGTGTTGTGGGGGTGGGTGGAGATGAAATGTGGGGGGGGGGGGGGGGGGGGTTGGGGGGGGGGGCGGGGGAAAGGGAGGTGATCTGTTTCGTTTTATTTTGGTGGTGGTTTTGGGGGGGGGGGGGTTTCCCTTTTATTTTTGTTTTTTTTTGTTTTCTTTCCTTTTTTTGTTTTAATTTTTATTATATTTTTTTTTTTGATTTTTTTTTTTTTATTTTGTTTTAATTCCCCCCCCCTACCCCAAACCCGTTTTCCCCTGGGGGGGCCCAAAAAAGGGGAAATAGGGGGAAAACCGGAAGGGAAAATACCCAAGGGGGTTTGGTAAGGAAGGTTGGTCCAGTGCGTCTGAAGACACACCCAAACCTCCTTGGGGCCCCCTAAAATTTGGGGCGGGCCCCCCCTCCCCCGTCTTTTTTTGTTGGCAGGGGAAAGTGGGGGGGGGGGACGTTATGGCGGGGAAGGTTAATTGGGGGGTAAAGGGGGTGTGTTCCAGGGGGGAAAGTGGGGGGGGGTTTTGGGTATGTTGTGAGAGTTTGGGGGATAATATGTTTTTTAAAAAAATTGGGTGGGGGGGAGAGGGGGGAGAGGGGGTTTGTTTGTTGTTTGTGTGGGGGTTTTTTGGGGGGGGACGTAGGTTCCCTGGTGGGGCTTTTAATTTTAATTTTAATAAATTTTTAAAAATTTTATTTTTGTTGGAATTTTTGCCCTGATTTTTTTGCAACTCAAACCTCAAACTTTTTTTTAAATGGGTAAGGAAAAGCCCATTGTTTTTTTTTTCACCATCCCTGGTATGGCTTTTGTAATTTTGTTAGTTAAGGCCCTTTGGGTTCTTAAAAAAGCGGAAAAAAGGATTTTCTTTTTGGGGCAAGATTTTTGAGCGCGACCCCTCGGTTTAAATTCTACCAAAAGGAAGGCCATACGGGGGGAATTAGGTTTAGGGGAAGGACTCAAATTAAAAAACGAAGCTCTTACAAAAAAGTGTTCTCCATGTTTCCACTTTTCCGTTGTGAATTTCCATTGACTCAGAACCCAGGCAATTTGTCAATTTTAATTAGAGAGATTAAGTTGTCTTGTGTCGTTTTACTAACGTTGGCTCACCACTGGCCTATTAATTATTTAATAGTTAATATATTATTTAAAAAAATTTTAATTTTTTATGGTTTTTTAAAGGAAGAATACCCTGAATATTTCTTTTTTTTTTTTTCAAAAGTTTCAATATTTTTTTTTCCCTTGGGAGCTTTGGAATTTTTCACCTTTGCAAAATCATCACGAAAACGGACCCCAAAAGTACTTGGGATTTGGTCTGGACAGGTTTGGTTAAAATTTTTTTAAACAACATTTTTTGTGTTCCTAGGTTAGTTTTCGGTGGTGGTGGAAAGAAGGGGAAAACAAGGGAAAAGTTTTTTGGTTTTTTTTAAGCGTTTTTGTTGTTGGGTTTTTGTTTAATGTTTTTTCCCCGTCCTTTTTCCTTCGTTAATTTCGTCGTATTTGCATGAAAAAAAAACTCTTTTTTCTATAAATTTTTTCAAGTTGAGTTCCGGGGTTTTTGGTTTTATTGTTATTTCTAGTTTGTTGGATGGGTGGCAGGGGTGGGGGGGGGGGGGGGGGAAAATCAATTTTAAATTTTTTTGTTTGTTTGGGGAGGTTTTTTTTTTTTTTGTTCCAGCTGTGGTTTGGGTTTTTGGGGGATTTTGGATCCATTTTTCAACCTAAAATTCCCCAAAACCCATTGGGGGGGGTGTTTTAGAAAAACCCGCAAACATATTTTAAATAAATAATCCTGTTGTTTTGACGGAAAAAGGTTTTTTGAAAGGCAGGGGTTTTTAAAAATTTCACTGGGATGTGGGGGGGAGGTTTTGGTTTTTTTTAAAAGCAGAAGATCGGGGAGTGGGGGGGGTTGCAAAATCTTTACCCCAAGGTAGGGCCCCACCCTTTTGGGGATGGTAAAGAAAGATGATCGGGTTTTTTGCGTTTTTCTTAAGGATATCTTTTTATGGGGTCAAAACTTTCGTGGGGGGGAAAAAAGTCGGAACTGACATTAACCCCCAAACAAAAAAAATCCTTTTTAAAAGGGCACCTCGGGGGGGTGGTGGGAACTAAAACCTTTTGGGGATCACGAGCTCGTGCTTTTTAACCTTTCGGGCACTTTTGGGGCCAACTCTTGGGAAAAAAAGGTAATGGGTTTTTATTCCCCGTGAAACCAAAAGATGTTTTGTGTGCATTCGCCCCGGGGGCCTCGGTTTAAAAAATTCCCCAAAAAAAAATTTTTGGCTTTTGGGTTTGTTTTTCCTTGTAAACTGAAAAAGAAAGGGGGGGGGAACCCAAACCCCAGAATTTAAAGATTTATTTTAGGCATTTGGAACGCATAACCTTTCCTAAACCGCCCTTTTTTATTTGTAAACAAAACAGTCAGGGGGGAAAATCCCCGGGAGGGGTCTGTCATTTTATAAAGTAGCACCCCCAAACTTTCCCGGGAAAATTTTCTGTGGGGAAAAAATTCCCTCTTTTCTTCCCTCTCTTTGTTTTTTGGCCTCGTTCCTTTTTTTCCCTTTTGGCCTCCTTCTTTTTGGGTTTTTTTTCCGCCCTTTTTGGGTTTTTCCCAAATTCTCCTGCCTTTTTTCCTGAAAGATTTTAAAAGGAAACCCCGATTCTTCTTTTGCAAAAACCCAGATGCGGTGGGCCTGACTTGTCAGGCGATTAACGGCAGCGTCACGCATTTTCGCTCATAGAACAGACAACAACAATAGTTGCTGTCAGAGTGTTCTACCGCGAAGAAGAAGGGAAAATGGTAGAGAAACTACACACTTCACAACAAGTACTTCACATTGTGACAATGCAGTGAGTCATACATACACAACAGTCGTAATTCAGTGGGACTTACTTAGCAAGTAGGAGTATGGCTGCCTATATGGCGAGGTACTTAAAAACAGTCATACACGCAAACCTTTCTTTCAGTGTGCAATTTCAATCTCACAGTGATTCCCAGGTGGGATGAGTGAGTCAGAATTGTACATTCAGGGTGAACCTCCAGTGTGTTAAGCTGGGGAACGCACAACAACAACAACAACAACAACAACTTAGCACAGCGTGTACAACTCAACTAGGATCAGTGAGCAAAGATGGAACTCAGTATGATTAGAATGAAAAAGCAGAAACTGCTGTTACTTTTTTTTAAAGGGAAAAAGCAGAAACAGCTGTTACTTTTCTTAAAAGGAAAAAGCAGAAACAGCTGTTACTTTCTTTTAAAGGAAAAAAGCAGACACAGCTGTTACTTTTGGGGGGAAGGATAAAGCAGAAACAAATGTTAATTTTGAAGGAAAAAGAAGACGCAACTGTTATTTTGTATTTTGAAGGAAAAAGCAGAAATAGCTTTTACTTTTTTTTTAAATGAAAAAGCAGAAACTGCTGTTACTTTTTTGGGGAAAGGAAAAGCAGAAACAGCTGTTACTTTTTTAAAGGAAAAAGAAGAAAGAGCTGTTAGTTTTTTGGAAGGTTAAAGCAGAAACTGGTGTTACTTTTTTATTTTGAAGAAAAAAACAAATGCTACTTTTGTAGAAGGAAACGCAGAAACAGCTGTTAGGGTTTTGTTTTTTTATGGAAAAAGCAGAAACAAATGTTACTTTTAAAAAATCCAACTAATATAGCTCCACAGAACAATCAGCAGGCAATCCACCCCACGTGTCCTTACTTCTTCTTCTTCTCTCATTGGCTTCACACCCACAGATGTGTCTGGGAAAAATAATGGCAAGTCCTTTCCAGCTCCTCTTGTGGGCCGTACATCTTGGTTTGCAGAGTATCTTCCTCGGCCACACTATCTTCCTCAGGTCGCTGAAGGCCTAGGCCTATAGCCTAGCATGCACCTCTGAAGGATGTGCTCGCCATGGCACAGTTACAATCCACATGATGATGACACAAAATCCAGTGGTACAGATTGAAGTTATTGGTTGGGAGATGGGTTTCATCTTTAATCGGCTATAGCTTGATGCCTTTCCCCTGCTGGGTTGTTGCTTGCTTTCATGATACATAATTATGTAGGCCTATGTGTATTGAATAAATAATGAACATTTTCTTGAAAGAGCAACAAAAACACACATCCACGCAGGTTAAAACAGCTGAGTGGAGAGAGAGAGAGAGGGGGGGGCAGAGAGAGAGAGGGGGGAGAGAGAGAGAGAGAGAGGAGAGAGAGAGAGGAGAGAGAGAGAGAGAGAGAGAGAGGAGAGAGAGAGAGAGAGAGGAGAGAGAGAGAGAGAGGAGAGAGATGAGAGAGAGATGTGTGTTCTAAGTATTCTAAACAAAATTTTCTTATCCTTTTTTTTTTTAAACCTGGTTGCACATTTGAAGGTCTTGATCCAGTTGGCGAAAAGAAAATCACAAACGACGACACATTGGTGTTATCCATTTATCTGGCCAAATTCGTCGTTGGTTTGTTTGGTTGAGAAAGGTGTTAAACTTTCTCACTCTACTCGACTTATCGGCAGCCTTCGATACTATAGACCACTCAATTCTTCTCTCATGTCTTCAAAAAACGTTCGGTGTTACTGGCACAGCCCTCACCTAGTTTAATTTCATACCTTACTGACCGATTTCAGATAGTTGCAGTAAACAAGATTCAATCAATACCTGCCAAACTGAAATGCGGAGTCCCACAGGGATCAGTTCCAGGCCCTGTTCTTTTCACTCTTTACACTGCCCCACTGTCACATATAATAAAACGTCATCAAATCAACCATCATTTTTAGGCAGATGACTCTCAGATTCAAAGCAGTGTTACTACTGAAAATCTGTCTTCTCTCCTGGCAAATATGGCCCACTGCTTTGAAGATATTCAAAATTGGATGACACAGAACAAATTACAGCTAAATGCAGATAAAACCGAAGCCATGCTTGTAGGGACCAAACACAAACTCTCTTCCATTACAACAGCTCCAATAGAACTTGGCAATGCATCAGTCCCTCTATCCACTGCTGTGAAGTACCTAGGTGTTGTTATCGACAACACACTCTCTATGCAAAAATTCATCACCCAGACCTGTCAGTCATGCTACTATCAGTTACGGCGTATTAGTGCAATTCGAAAGTACCTGTCCACCGATGCAACAGCCAAACTTGTCACTTTTCTCATTCTTTCACGTCTGGACTATTGCAATTCTCTTTTGTCTGGTCTGCCAGCATCATGTATCCATTCCCTTCAACGTATACAAAACTCCGCAGCTCGACTAGTTCTCAGAAAGAAAAAATCGGAGCACATTACCCCCCTCTTGCGATCTCTCCACTGGCTGCCTGTGCCACAGAGAGTAGAATATAAGATCAGTACCCTCTGTTACAAATGTCTCCACAAAACTGCACCCTCCTACCTCTGTGAATGTCTTAACCTGTACACTCCTTCACGTTCCCTCCGCTCTGCTGCAGATACCTTGTGCCTACGAATACTTAGATTCAACCAATCTACTGTTGGCCGCTGCTCTTTCTCTATTTCGGGCCCATAAGCTCCCTCTCTCTCTTCGCCAGAAGCCTAGCTATGACACTTTTAAATCAAGCCTCAAGACATTTATTTCAAACCTAAGATTTCCCCCCTCCTGTCTCATATCAGAACTATCCCACCTTCACTAACCCATGTCCTATCACCCTGCTAAAGTATATGACCTGTGTGTGTGTGTGTGTGTGTGTGTGCTTTTCAAAAACATTTGACTATTGCAATTTTATTTCATAGATTTGGTCTGCAGTACCATGTTTGTAATATCTGTTTGAACTATTGATTATTTGTCATTGGTTGTATGACTGTGTAAGATTAGGTCGAATGCATGGGCTTTGATTTGTCTTTGCAAGGTATAGCGCTATATAAGTTCCATTTATTATTATTATTATTATTATTATTATTAAAGGTGTGGGGGGGGGGGGTTCTTTTTGCCTAGGGGGGGTTGGCTGGGGGGGGGGGGGGGGCATGTTTGCTTATACCATAAACCTCTTTAAATAAAACTAATCAAAGTAAATTCTGGCCGTGTCCACATTTACGAAAGGCTGGTGGCACTTCCACGTTTGCAGAAAAACTAATTTTTGTATGCTTCGCACACGGGACCTCGAAAGATCTATCAGGGGAGTGGAATAAGTACCAATGTTACCTCGAATATGAGAACAATGATGTGGTGAGTCGAACCCGAGCATAAGTTAACGTCAAATCCATTGAACTCTAGTCTACCCTAGGCCAAGCAATAGGCTAGGCTATCTATTCTCACATGAGAGTAGCTTCCCCTCCCAAAAACAACCAATGGCGGAAGAGCCCCCTTAGCTACTGTGACGCCAAGCGATTGCATGCTGTCAGAAACATAATTATTGAGAAATACCTCCATGTGTCAGGGATCACAGAGGTTTGTGAATGCTTCTGACTGTTAGTCGGGGCCCCGAAAGTGCAGGTCTGTGGTCGGCGCTCATGATATTTTACCACAAAGAAGCAACAAGGTGAGGGATTGGAATGAAATAGCTCATAGATCGGCATAACAATTTCGCAGCAAAGAACTTTTTTGGTTTGAAAGCCTTTTGACCAAAACTGTGACAAAAATTAAGGCCTTTAAAATATTTTAAACCAGGCCCCATGTGCATTCGCTTTGTTTAAAGTTTGGTTTAAGACTTGATCATAAAAAATATATCGGCGTATAAAAACAAACGAGCAAAACAAAACAAAAGACGGCACAGACGGAAGCCGGTGAAACCTCTCCCTGAATAAGGGTATCAGTCTCTCAATATTTGTAAATATGAGTGACAGTATATTTGTCATCGTTTGTTCTTTTTTGTTTTTGTTTTATGCCTTTCTACTTAAAATGATACTTGACAATGGTGGGAAAGGAGGAAGAAGAAACTGTAACCATGTATCAGAGAGAGAGACTGTGTGTGCAACTGCAAGTGAGTGATCAATTTCGTGCATGTGTGTGTGCGTGTGTGTGTGTGTGTGTGTGCGCGCACGCATGCGTGCACCTGTGTGCAAGTGTGTGTGTTGGGGAGGGGGGAGAGTAATTGTGTCTGAAAAGAAAACAAAAGGTAGTCTTCTTTCTTGTTGCAGAAGACCTGGAAATGGTGGCAAAACACAGCAAAGTCAGTCAAGCAAGTTCAGCAAGTTACTCTTGCCCAGGTCCCTTGCACCAGAGACTCACAGCAGAAAATCAGCTTGTTTCTTTCCATTTGAAAATGGGTACAGATCTTCCATTGAGCTGAAAACTGACACCAACCATCCTTAATATTGAAAATAAAGACAAATCTTCCAAAAGATTGAAATTCAATCAGGCAAAAGGTTCACAAAATAGAACCAGACCTTCCTCAGAATTGAAAACACAAAGATCAGTCTGTAAATTTGAAGAAAACAGACAGACACAGATGTGTATCACTATCAGAGACAACAAAAATTGACACAGATCTCTTTGGCAAGTTCAGCACTTTCCCCAAGCTTCAGGGCTTAACACATGCTGACAACTACCTTGCCAGACAATGTCATCGTCAGCTCGGCGACCCAGTCAGCAGTCACAGTCTCTGGGGTCGGCACGCCAGACTGCCCGTTCAGAAAACTCCCGCTCAAACTCGAAGATGACCACAGTCCGGGTTGACGGAGGCAGCCAAGGGCGGAGCTCCATGCACAACGGTATTCAGGGCAGCGCCATGACTCTGCCCACACCCAGACCCACCTCACAGTCTTTGGACAGGAGAAAGTCCCTGCCACCCTCTTCCCAGAACCCTGCAGTGTCCCACCAGGCCTGCGAGAAGGAGAAGGCATTGCTGATGGTCAGTCCACTTCTTTTTTGTTGTTTGTTTGTTTGTTTTGGGATTTGCAAAGTATTTATTAAAAGAAGGGGAAAAATACAAGAGAAAGAACAACAGTGTCTTTATTAATTAGTGCATGTGTCTTTTTTTGGGGGGGGTCTAGAATTCATGCTAGACATAGCATGGCTGATAACCTGAAGCTTCTGACTTAAGACTTAATGTGAGTGGACTGGCATTCCTGAAGAATTCTCGAACTTGGCTCTTTAAGTTAAGTGCACTTCATTTTAATTATGTATCCAGTCTCGTTTGTTTATTATTATTATTATTATTATTATTGTTATTATTATTGTTATTATTATTTTAGCAATAATGGGGATTTGCATATATTTCTTTTCAATTTATTTTATCATTTATCATTATTGTTATTAATTGCTATCTGCATAGCTGTTGTTGGTGGTGGGGTGGTGTGGTGGGTGTTTTTTTTGGGGAGGAGTTATCTGCCATGTCATGGTTTATGCATGCTGAGTATTTTCAGTGTGCTTGTCACCCACCAAATCCTGACTTGAATTGCAGGAGATTTAACTTGGATGTTTAGTCTTCTGCATACATGTGTGTCCATACACAAAGGGGATTTAAGCTCTGGCAAGTTAGGTAGGTGGACTAGGGAAAAAGCAAAGAATCCTGCCCTGCCCTGCTGATACTTTTTTCAAACTTGTAATCCAAAGACAAGTCAAAAGGTGAAGTCAGATACTCCACCAAACTCGTCTATGGTTGGAGTTGTATTTTGTTTTTGTTTTTCAATTGATTTTGGTTGTGATAATGATGATGATGATGATGAGGAGGAGGATGGTAGTAGTGGTGGTAGTGATAATGGTATTGGTGATGATCATAAGGGTTATGATGATGGCAATGGTGGTGGTAGTGGCAGGGGTAGTGATGGCAAGGCATGGTAGTGATATTGATGGATATGGTGTTGACGATTGTGGTTATTAGGACAATGAGAATAATGGTGATGATGATGACGGTGATGGCGGTGGCTATTAGGACAGTGGTGGTGGTGCTGCTGATGGTTGTGGTGATTATGATGATGATGGTGGTGGTGGTGGTAGTGATGATGATGATGGTGATGATGATAGTGATGATGATGAGGGTGGTAGTAATAGTAATGATGTTGATGGTAGTGATGATGATGATAATGACAATGATGAGAATGATGATGATGCTGGTAGTGATGATGATGATGGTAATGGTGATGATGACTCTGTTGGTGTGGACAGACCAGGGAAAAACACCTGAAAGAACAGCTACAACAGCTGCAGAAGGAGCTGTCCAAACAGACTGCTGTGGTCAACCAGAAGGAGGAAGTCATTCGCGCCCTGACAGCAGCAAATGATGCACTGGTAAAATACGTATTTGTCATATATTTGTAATACCTGTACATGTGTGTCTGTGTGTGTGAAGCTCAAAGTCAAATCTTTATATATGCAGATGGTACATTGAATAAGCAATGCATTTGTGTGTGTGTTTGTGTGTGTGTGTGGTGTGTTTGTGTGTGTGTGTGAAAGTCAAAGTCAGATCTTGATATGCAGATGGTACATTGAATAAGCAATGCATGTGTGTGTGTGTGAAAGTCAAAGTAAAATCTTTATATATGCAGATGGTACATTGAATGAGCAATGCGCGTGTGTGTGTGTGAAAGTCAAAGTAAAATCTTTATATATGCAGATGGTACATTGAATAAGCAATGCGTGTGTGTGTGTGTGTGAAAGTCAAAGTAAAATCCTTATATATGCAGATGGTACATTGAATAAGCAATGCGTGTGTGTGTGTGTGTGTGTGTGTGTGTGTGAGTGAAATTCAAAGTCAAATCTTTATTTCCAGATAGTACATTGAATAAGCAATGTATTTGTGTGTGTGTATGTGTGTGTGTGTGTGTGTGTGTGTGTGTTGTGTGTTGTGTGTGTGTGTGTGTGTGTGTTGTGTGTGTGAAAGTCAAAGTAAAATCTTTATATATGCAGATAGTACATTGAATAAGCGATGTGTATGTGTGTGTGTGTGTGTGTGTGTGTATGTGTGTGTGTGTGTGAAAGTCA